>CM057008.1:50558501-51158501 GCA_029891345.1 Dryococelus australis
CAGTGCGCTAGTTAAAATATATGCAGGAAGAGGCAGCAACTTTTTTTCTAAGGTTGATTTCAAAAGTGCTCACTTTATCGTGAACAGCCTTTAATGGTAGTTAACTGTATATCCCTCTCTCGAGACATCAAGAGGCAGACAATGATCACATCTGCAATGATGAGCTGCGGATGCAGTGGGCCTCACCTATGTCAATGTCGGTGGCGTGAACTTTGGTGACGAGCGTTCCCACCTCGACGTCCTCTGCGAGCGTGGCGCTGTACGAGCCCATGCTGAAGTCCGGGGGGTTGTCGTTGAGGTCGGAGATGACTATCTCCAGCTGGGAGGAGCACTCCCAGCCGGGCCGGTCCCGGTCCTGCACGTGGGCCTCCAGCTGGTATTTCGACTGCTGCTCCCGGTCCAGGCTGCGCGCCGTCTTCAGAAAGCCTGCCGACACACAGTTTTTTTTTTTTTTTTTTTTTTTTTTTTTTTTTTTTTTTTTTTTTTTTTTTTTTTTTTTAAAACACCTCAGCGCGCACGAAAAGCAATGTTTTAACGTACACCGCCTACACACACACAACAAAATTATTCCCAATAAAACACTAGCAACATACACCTCTCTCCAGCAGACATAGAACCAAATTCTCCTCCTTGCAGTGAGAGCACATGATTCCTCTTCACCAGGTAAGCAATGCTTACACTATACATATTGGAAATGTTTGACCCTTAATAGTTTTCGCCTTAACTTTAAATTTAAATTCATTTGAATCTGAGTTTCCCGTTTTCGATTCAAGAAACAGAGTTTTTGTAACTCCCGTACTGTGCACGCATAGTGCTGCTATCTAGTATTTATTTCCACAAACGGGAGCGACTAGCGATGAATCGAACTCGCAAGAGAGTTACCCTGTCGCATTCCTTCGGCAGGGTAAACAGTCATTCTGTTTGCATCCTTCAATCCTCAATTTTTCCTTGGAAAGTGGATGGAAGTGTTCGGGAATGCGGGAGTTTTCTTGTAATTTGTAATACGCTCTCTAAATAATATTCAGTTTAATTATTATTACATTCATTTAGTTTCCGTTTTTATAACTAATGTTAGATATTTAAAAATGGCAAATACATGTAGAGGGTTGGCAAAGTTGGAAGTTGCATTTGTTAGTGGAAATTGAAACAGGAACCACAGCCCGGCACTAGCAAATGTTATCTAAAACAATATGTTGGGCTATTATATCGCTTACCCTGTAAAATAACTCGCTCCATGTCACTGCTTAGCTTCATATGTTTAAAAATTTTATTGTGTCTGAAGTTATGAAAGAAGCAGTGAAATCATTCTATATATTGATTTATGTAACAAAAATAACTTGGGCACCGCTTTGCCAAAATGAAAAATTTTTTAAAAAAGTGATTTCTTTCCAGGTACCTGTACTTTTGTCCAAAGTGAAGTAGTCTGACCCATCTCCTGTCAAATAGAAACGTAAGTTGGCGTTGGGTTCCTCATCTGCGTCGGACGCAAGAACTGTCAGCACGTAACTTCCTGGCTGAACTCCCTCCGAGAGAACTTCACGATATCTGTACTTCAAGCAGTAAGGTGGGTTGTCTGAAATTATACACAAAATACTTGAATGAAACATTGTTGACAATATTGAAAAACAGAAAGAAAAGCCGTTCATTACCAAAGTGTAATAAAAATAAACTACCCTAAATTACAGAAAAAAAACTTGTTATAATGTACAGCGATAAAACCTCAACTTTTATACCTGTAATTGGACTTCACACTCAGTAAAATACATCACTCACTATTAATAGACTTTTATAGAGGAGAACGAGGAAAAATGTTTATGCTTCTGGGGTACCATTTCATTCAATATAAAAATGCCTGCCCATTGATTTAAATTAATATTCCATACAAAAATTATTTTGGTTTTCTGTGAGGGATGTTTAAACACAGTTTTCACGGGGGGGGGACTGCACTTTGACAAGCAAGGTAGATTTTTTTAAGGGTTAAAATTGATCAATTTAGATTTTTACGAGGGTAGCGATTTCACAAAGTCATACTGAATACATGGCTGCCCATTTTTACATTAACATTTTGACGTAGAAAAAAAAAGTTCAAGTTGGTGCTGCAACAACAGTATTGTGAATTTAGGTCGACACACGTGGGTGGGTGGATGGATGGATGGATGGATGGATGGATGGATGGATGGTTGGTGGGTGGCTGGATGGATGGATGGTGGGTGGATGGTTGGTGGGTGGCTGGATGGATGGATGGTGGGTGGATGGATGGGAATGTGAATCAACAGTAATAATCAATTGTTTGCAGCTCATATGTAAACAATATACTGAACGTGACTCGACATTCTGCATGTTCTTTCCATGTAAACAGTATACGATTTTGGTTGGAAATGGTTTAAAAAGTAAAATACAGTTATTTTATGTAAAGACTGCCTATGGAAACAATATAAAATGATGTTAATTGAACTGAAAATTAACGTAAATTTTTAATGCAAAAAGTTAAATATTTTTACACTTAGTTTAAATAGGGTCTTCCAGCAGGAATTTAAAATTGTATGTTTAAGTGAAAGATACGTTAATGTGAAGTATGCTGGATCGGAACTTCTGTAAATAAATATCAAAGGAATTAAAAATAACATTTCTTTTTCTTTACTACCTGTGAAATTGCCCTAACAAAATGCTAGCTGTGAAATACACAATAGTTACGATAGAGAAACAAGAAGAATCAAATATGTACCACCAATCAATATGCTGGTAATGGTGTTGTATATTAAACTTAAGTTAGCAACATATGATTCAAACACAGTGCTCTCAAAATTTAAAATGTCGGCACTGTTTCAAATGGCACAATTTTTTTTTTACAATGCAAAATTTATTTTTGCATACAAATAACTCAATTTCTTTGGTAATATGGTAATAAAATAATGATTTTACCAATTACATACCATGAACAAGAATATGTATACAAAAAGACAGAAATTAAAGTACTCACAGTATAGTAATTGTCAACAGGTTCTTTGTGTACGTGCCTGTTGAGTGACAAGTACACACTAGACTGTAAGTATGTACTTGTATTTCTGTCCTTTTATATAATTCTGGTAACTCAGTGGCTTACTTGTAACCTTTACTCCATTGAATAATATGGTGTCTTTCAAGTATTTCTCACATGAACAAAATATTAGTGTCACAGGGGAATTTATTTTTGAAATTAATTACTCAGTTTGATAAAAAAAATTGGTTTAATTGAGACATGGACATGAAAAAGTGTGTTGCATCTAGCATGAACGTAAAAATACACCCTTATTCAGCTCTATGCAATAATTATACAAATACTTTTTACGTCTAGAAAACTGCATGAGGCTATGTGGTTCTCACCGTTAGCATCCAGAATGTCGATGGTAACTTTGGTGGCGGCAGTGAATTTCCCATCAGTGGCGGTGATGTCCAGCACATATTCGCTGACAGTCTCGCGGTCCAGCGCCTTGCTGACATACACAGTGCCCGCTTGCCTTATCTGGAACTGAGAGCGTGGATCACCGTTCACGATGTAGTACTCGACATTCGATGGCAGGTCAACGTCTTGATCCGTGGTACTAAGCTGCACCACTACTGTGCCTGGCAAGGCGTCTTCATTCACTGAAACAGTTTATGAGAACGTAAACACTTACTACCAGTCTATTTCACTTTGCTCTCTGTGTTGGATTTTCATAATTCTGTATATGTATAATATTAGCAACATCTCAACGACAATGAAGAGATCTCACCAAAATGGAGATCAGATTGTTGCAGTTAATTAAACACAAAACAACTGGAGTCCTTACAATAACATTTGAAGCAAAATTACGAAAAAAAGTTATACATCTTCAATATTTGTAATATGGCCTGTTTTAATGTAAAACTTGCTCGAGTCCTAACAAAAATATTTGCAGAAAAAAATTACAAAATACAGTTCTATATCTTAACATCGTATTGACAGTGTAAAGTTTAAATTATGTAGTGAGAATTGAAATGGTTCCTTTTTATTTTATCCACACAAACATTTAAGTTTGTAACAAAGTCAACATTTTCATTTCATTGACACAAAAGCAATTGAGTCCACGGCAATATGCATTTGTTCATGAGATGGTATAAAAACAAGAGGATGGAATGACGACACAAAGCAAGGCTTTCTAAAGTGCTCACAAAACTGCAAAAAGGATTACAGCTACATGTGAAACTGTTCTCATTACCAAATAATCTGTAGGTTATGGAAATAATAAACATCCTGCACAAACGTTTATGGCAATGTAGGTTACCCAATATGAAAAGATAAACTACGAGCAATATGTTACGTAATACTATCCTCTCGTGAATACAAAGAAGGTAAGCCTTGAGAAATTCACCAGAATTACATAATGTTCTAACACTGTTTGGTAGCTGTATCGTTTACCTGTATAACACAATCGCTGCTAAACAAATATACCCTCACATTTAACACAATTTAGCGACCCGATACAAATATATTGGACGTTCATTTCACGTATTTTACTGCATAAACGCAGCAAACTTGATAGCCTCCACATTATCGCTTTTCATTTTTTTTTGTTCAGCGAACTACGTGAAGCCCCATTAAAATTCCTATTAAGTGTGATTATTGGCTGTTCACGGTAAAGTGAGCACTTTTTAAGGCCCTGCTAAATTTTACCTCTTAGTCAATTTCTATCTTTCCACCACTTTTTAATCTAAACATTGCTATGTGACTAAATAAACAGAGTGTATACATTTCAAATCTCTCAAAAATTAATGCCCGAGGCTGCAATACATTTACTAAGGGTTAGCGCCTGTTGGGAGGGCCTTAAAAAGTGCTCACTTTATCGTGAACAACCTATAGTAATAATCATATCCAACATATCAAGGTATCATTTTCCCGATTTTCAAAAAAGCCACTATTCTAGAAAATTAGCTCTGTTTGCTAATCTGTCAGCACCAAAGTTTTCAAAATACAAATTTCACTATCACAAAGGAAATATGGTTACTGGCCCATTTTGTACCAAAAAAAGTACAGGCTGGGAAACAACTTAAGTTAGCTGACGTACCTGCAGCAGCATAGAGGGACTTTGTGAAAACTGGCGGGTTGTCATTGTAGTCCTGCAGCTTGATATAAATACTGGTGCGTGCAAAATGCCTCATGTTCCCATTGTCAGTCGCAACGACCTGAAACACGTACTCTGACTGCGCCTCCTTGTCCAGGCGGACGAGAGTCGTCAGCCAACCAGTGTAAACATTGATTGCAAACACGTTTGCCAGCTCGCCTATGTCCGAGCCAAATGAGTATCGCACTTCCCCGTTACTGCCTTCATCACGATCATGAGCGATCACTGCAACAAGCATGGGAACAATAACACTTTTATATTGCATATACGTATTTACATATTAATTATATACTTAAATTTACATTACATGTACAACCAGCTGTGGATAGGATTTGTAAAAAAAATATCACAGTTGTTATGCAATAAAGAACAGTCACACTCAGTGGCATTAAGTACAATATACTTAGACGCATGACCCATTTGCGAATTTATGATGCGCACCCCTCTACTTTACAACTTCGCCCCATCTTTGAGTGCAATGTTCATGCCGGGGCAGGTTAATTACCAGCAACAGTATTGAAGAGGCAGGACACATGTCTATAGGGTACAACACGGCGCAATGTCAGAAGAGACTATAGACACGTGATCCTATCTTGTCCTGTTCACACGAAATTCCAAGAAGCCGACATGTTGCCCCCTCCACAAGACTCTACTGTTGGCTGAGCCGCTGCTTCCTTCAGCCTGGCCCAGCTAGTTCTGGAGTGCAGCGAGGGAGTGCAACACCCAGCCTACTCCAGCAAACAACCGAAAATAAGAGATGATAGCGATAGTGCCTCATCAGCACTTTGGAATTCTCAACCCCTGCGACCGAGGCTATCACATACCCTCCCTGACCTTGCACTGCTAACCCTCAAGCACCTACGAGAGATAAGTATAAAAGAGCTGGCATGGCCAGACTCCTTCAGTCTCTGCACCTCCACCGATCTCGTATAGGGCCGAAGGGTGCCATCAGGATGCGTGATCACTGGGGCTTCCGGAGATTCCACCTCTCGCAATGACCAGTCACAACCCAGCTTCTGGGAGACTGGACTCCTCCAGAGGCTCCTGAAGACACTGCTCTCTCCTACCACCCTCCCCTGTTGTTAAACCCAGAACTTCTAGTAGCAGGTTACGTCATCATTCCTTCACAACCTACCCTGCCCACTGGACGGTATGGCACTGTCGACAACTACCCTTCTGGAAGCTGTTTGGTGTCTAGTCGCTAACTGGTAACGCCACTCTTCCAGCGCCAACGTGGCAAGGGAAGGGAGAACCTTTCTCTGAGGTTCCTGGGGGTTGAAGAGAACAAACAACTTAACGCGTTAAGAGATTCAGACTCTCAGGCTACAAGCTGGTCACGCGACTTACTGAGAGTAGGGGGGTCCTTATGTGGGTAACGCTGTGAACCCAGAAGGGCAGTTGAGGTCTGTAGCTGGTAACGCCACTCACTTAACTTCTCATCGAGGGGAATCAGGGTGCCTTCTCTCCAAGTCGCTATAGGCTTGAGTAACATCCCTCAAGACGCGCACGCTACTGCGCTGAACGAACGATAGAACACCAGCAGGGGCTCACCCCAAGGCACCGACCCCAGGACGAGTAGATTCCTTCCTGTACGGACCACACCAGATCCTGTACTCCCCTGCACTGCTATGTAATTTTAGACCACCCTCATAGTCACGTCTGCACCTTTAGGACACCCACTTTATCCTTTAAAAAGTAATAATACCCTTTCTCCTTTGATTTTTATCTTTTGAATTTAACGTAACATCACTGACGTAGCATAGCTGTGTTGACACATTTATTTATCCTAGATGCTCCATCACCGAGCAGGCCATAAAAAGGCAGACAATATCGCAAGGGCCCAGACAAAACAATCTGTTGAACCACAGCCTAAGGCCCACATCCCAGGGTGTACACACATGAGCGAGAAGAAGCTGCCCTTTTACGACGGGCCACGTGCATCCCCACACACAGCTGGAACTCAGTGTCCGTCGCCTCAACATCAAAATTCACCTGGTATAGCATACCCAGACCATTGTCACCTCTTCTGCCCACACCCCCGAAGCAGGCTTTAACAGCAGTTACGCAGCCTACTGGCACGCCAGTAGCAAGGCAGTTCTCACTCAGCCCCCCTCGGCAGGCTTCCTCAGATATTGTCCATGTCAAGACTCACTCGAGGACAGCCCTCCGCCCGGCTCCACCATCCTCAGTTCGCAAGGTTATCGAGTTGCCAATCTGGACCTTAGGATCATGAAAGAAAGAAGGAAATAATCCTCATTAAGGAGACTACGTTTCCCTTGTCTCTATTGGGGTACTGGGCCTGTACACTTTCCTTGTTACCACATTGAGTGTATTAGGTCTTTAATTGGCCATAACCAATTATAATGTCTACAGACAGAGCAGCTGGAAAATGATTGTAGTTCATCGTGATACATCTTTCAAAGGATTAATTTTAATTGTACATTGGATTCATTCTACGACCTCTAATTACTTGCAGACATACCTTTCAAAATGGCTGTACCCTCTTCTGTGTTTTCTGCAAGTGTCAGCCTGTACGGACTGCTTTCAAACTCCGGAGCATTGTCGTTCTCGTCGAGAATCTTCAACATGACCTCAGCAAGAGCAGTTAATGGGGGGCTGGAGTCAGTTTCTGCGAGAACACCTATGAGGTGCGTATCTTGAGTCTCACGGTCAAGACTTCGCAGAACTGTTAACTGGCCATTGTTGTCCACGGCAAACAATGGTTCATCTTCGCTGCCAGACACAATACGGTACTGGACTGTCGAGTTCGTAACTGTCTTCAGTCGTGTTATAATCGTACCTGGAAAAAAAAAATCACAACACACATATTAACTATTTTTACTATTTATTTACTTGAAGAATATCTAACATATTTGGTAGGTTTCTAAGAGGACTCATGACACGGAGAAAATGTCTATTTGTGCTTGGTGGCAGACTTTGAATGGCTTAGATCCTCCTGCAGATGTCATGATCAAGGGCAGAAATATTACTGTAGTTATTGGTTTATCCCTCCCACTCACTATTTCTATGGCTTACATCATGTCGCTCACTCATTTCCTTGCTCACCTTTTGTGTTTATGTATGATAGTTTTTTTTATAAAATCCAACTATCACAGTGGGGGATCAAGGGAGAAGGACTTTTAATATTAATATTGTAATGATAATTATATTGACGAATATTCAAGATATATGAACCAGAATTGGTACAAGATATTGCCAAATATGTCCAAAAAAATTTGTATTTCAATCACTAATGACTTTAACCTAGACATAAAAATCTCATAGTTCTTTTCATTATAATTGTTATTTGAAACATTTTTCATTGAATAGTAGGGTTGTACAAATATCCAGTATACCAAAATTAAAATAAAAAATGACAACTTTCATTTTCATTTTCATTTTGGTAAGAAATTTGGTAGCTGAAAGTTGTAATGAAAAGAAAATTCTTTATTTCGCTGAATATTTGGCTGTTTAATGAATGTTCATTTAGTGCACCAGCAAAGGAAATTTTAACCTATGTCTCATCTTTATGTTCTCATTATATTAATAGTAAAATAACTACATAAAACAGAAATTTAAAAGTACGCAAGATCACCTGTGTTATTAACTACATATGTTTTTTCCATTTGGTTGAGCAATTAATTTGTTACAATGAATAACTAGCCAAAATGTTATGAAATTCGTTAAAATTTCAGTAAGACCGAGCTCTTATAAAATTATTTTTTCATTTTCTCTTCAGTTTCATGAAAGTTCATAACATATCTTTAATTTTTGTTTCATGAGGAAAAAGTCACATTCGCACAACACTATTGATTGGGCACTAAGAAATTTTCGTACATGAAGTACATCTTATACACATTACTGAACAAGATGCAAGATTCTAATGTCGATAATTTTAGCAGCTATGATGGAGTCGTCTTAAGGATAAAGTTTCTGAACACAGCGAGCAAAAAGAAAAATTACTAATGCACACAAGAAAAAATATTTTCGCTCACCAGGGGAAGAATTCTCTGGAATAAAGAATTTCTCATCAGTCCTCTGGAATAATGGAGCTGTGTCCTGGGATCCCATCACAAACACGTCGATTGGCACATCCGCATGCAGAGAAGTGGGACCTTTGTCCTGTGCTCTTACGAAAAACTGGAAGACTTGATTTTCTGAAACAAAGAAAAATACACCACTCATAGTCACGTCTTTGATATATAACCTCGACAGGCAGACATACATGTACGTAACAAGGACATAAAGATACACACAAACGTAGGCATCGCAATTGTTTTCAGCGCTCATTTTGACGACATACACAGATGTTGTGGTTTTTTAACAACTGTCTAGTAGTCACTACAATAATTGTTATAAGGGAAATATCAAGATTTTCATATGAGAATACAGAGAGAGTATTGTTGGTATCCACTTACCAATCACTTGCAGCATCCTGCTGCAACAAGGATAATTTATACTTGGGATATGGCTGAATTAAGCTGCAAAAGCTACTGATTACATCATCAAAAGTAGACAGAATACACACATACTCTCAGGGCGGTACTCGCAGATAGACATACAACCATAAGTCAGACAAACACATTTTTTACGTGGATGCACGGTTGCACAATGTTTCGCTGGCTAAACCCAGCTTCATGAGGCCTCGCCGCCTACAAGTACTACCCTCTGAGTACTTGTGCATTCTGTCTACTTTTTATAATGTAAATCGTACTCGGGAAAGTAAATAAAGATGTTGCATGATGCCTAATACACTCAACGTTGAAAAATGAATGAAGTTGTACAGGCAGAGTATCCCTCTAGAGACCAGGGAAACAGAGTCTCCCTAGGATTTTACCCTCTTATTTGCAGGGTCCTGCAGTTTGGTTTAGCGGACTGCGGCAGGTGGAGCCGGTCAGAAGGCTGTCCTTGAATGGGTCCTCACAGGGACTTTCTCTGTGGAAGCCGGACGTGTGGCATATAGCGAGAGCTGCTTTATTACGGGCGCCACAATAGGCCGCGTAATGGCTGGTTTTGGGGGTGTAGGCGGGAGAGGCGACAGTGGTTGGGGTACGTTATACCAGGTGTCTCTAGATGCTGGGGCAGCAGGGACTGATTTTCAGAAGTGTGCAGGGACACACGTAGTCTGTTGCAAGATGGCGGCCTTTTTTTCAGTTTTGAGTGTACACCCTGGGGGCGTTATGCTCTGGCTCACCAGATCGTGTAGTCTGGGTCCTCATGATCTTATGTGGCTTTTTCCAGCCTACTTGGTGATGGGGCATTTAGGAAAAATAGCTGTGGGAACACAGTTATGGTCTGTCAGTGATGTTACGTTATGTTCAGAGAATAAAAATCAAGAGAAAAATAGAGAATTTTGATTTAGTGGATTCAGTGGATGTCCTGGCGGCTCAGGCACGGCCATAAATGTGGTTTAATATTACGTAGCAACGCGGGGGAGACAGGTTCTGGCATAGTCCGTCCAGGAGGGAACCTACTCTTCATAGAGCAGGTGCCTTGGGGTACACCCCTGCCAGAGTCCTAACGATCGATCGGCGCAGGAGCATGCACTTCACGAGGGATGGTGCTCTGGCCTATAGCGACAAGGGGAGAGGCCCCCCCCCCCCTGATTCCGCTCTGTGAGAAGTTGAGTGAGCAGTGTCACCAGCTACAGACCTCAACTGCCCCTCTGGGTTCACAGCGTTCCCTACGTAAGGACCCAATGGCTCTCAGTAAGCGGCATGACCAGCTTGTAGCCTGAGAGTCCTAATGTCTTAACGTGTTTGTTCTCTTCAAGCCTCAGGAGCCTCAGAGAAAGGATCTCTCTTCCCTTGTCGTAATGGCGCTAGAAGAGTGGCATTACCAGCTAGCGACTAGACAGCAAATATTGACAAGAGGTAAGAGCGCCCTTCAGTGGGGTCTTTGGTTCAAAACACTAGCGCGGCGATTGTGAATGCACCAAGAAGTAGATAAGTGGATATGCACACAGAAGGCAGAATGGTCAAGGGAGATGAAAGCGAAAGAGAGAATGATCGAACCGAAAAGAGGTTAAGTGTCAAATATATGTTTTATTCAGAGAGTAGGAATTTCCAAGACATATATCTCCGACCTGTGCCAGCTAACATCTGATGGACGAGGGATTAAGTTTGCAAAGCTGTTTGCCACAGGGCAGACGAGATATTGATCTTAGTTCAGGGCGAGAGCGATCCCGATACAACTTCAGTTTCCACGCCTGGTGCGGACGAGACACATGGCCAACACTCTGAGCAAGGAGAAGGCTTCGAAACAAGAGCTTCTGACTAGTGTGTTGAGAAACACAAATTCTGACAATAGTAACGTTATACACTATGTCTAAATACTACTGCTGAAGGCAAGCAGTATAGCAAGCGTGGCGAGATAGCGAGAGTTACAGAAGATGCTCTGGTAAGAACTTGCTTGCAAACTGCCTTGGCTGGAGGGCATGCATGAGAATAAATACCCTCGAGAGACACGGTGAGCGAGGGGTGGCTGGAGTAGGCCGCACGGAGGGGAAAACCTTGCCTGACGCGGGGTGAGCGTGCACGTTCAGTGCATGCCGGCCAGGGCAAGGCAAGCGAGGGGGTGGGTCCACCCACTCAAGACTGGCGTGTGGCAGGGTTGAGTTGCTTGTGGATAGGAACGGTACAGAGGCAAAATGAGCAGCGGCGTTCGGCACTATGGTACACTAGGGGAGAACGAGAGGCTAGGGCTTGGAAATGTATTTGACAGCACTCGTGAGATGTCAAGCTACAGAAGCTAACCCATGCACTGTGCTACCCCATGACAAGGACCACCCTGGACGTTCCAGTATGAAGCAGCATTGACCAGCAATCTGGCATATCACTGGTAGTTACCGGCAGCCCCTAACAAAATGATCTGTTGAACTATAAGATTCTACGTTAAATACTTTCTGTATGTACCAGTGAAAATGCATGATTTGGAGAACACAAATAAAGAAGAGTGGTTTGTAATAATATAGCAACTTTTCTTTGTGAAAACAAAGATATGGGTGATGTTTAACAGATGAAATACAAAGGAAAGTTAAAAGTACGTTAAAAAAAGATAGGTCAAGACATAAAACATCTTTTTATTTCGGCACCATTCCTTTATTTTTAAACATTACTACCAAATTTATTCCAGCATTTCTTATAGCGAAAAATGAAAATTTCTATTCCTCGATGATAGAAAGCAACGTCCTGCTCATTAAGCCATTTCACACTGTCATATTTCACTTTATTGTTAGTGGAATATCATCTGCTTCTACCTTACCCGGTGCTTAAATACACACAAAAGTACTTATTTTAAATTTATACAATCCTGGTTTATAACTAATTAGTACACAAGTCAAAATTGTGTGCTTAGAAAAAAACAATTATCTATTTTGAATAAAAATATGTTTTGCTACACAGGCTTGGATCTGAGCTCTATAATAAAAGATTGACTTTCTAGCATGGACTTTGATCTTCAAAAATTCATTCAACCTTATCTTTAGTTAATATTACGCAAAATTTTATTTAGTTAATAAGATAAAACACTTAAATAAAATTAGCGATGACTAAAACTTTTTAATAATTCACAGAATATTTTTTGTAAAAAAAATTAATAAAGCATGTGTATTTTTTTCAAACAATAATACACAAATTTGTGGCAGATGTCGCAGGCCATACATACAAAGCAAAGTCCTCAAAAGGTTTGATTATGGACTGGAATTAACAAATTAAAATTAATTTTTTTTTTTGTGGGGAAACTAATGTGTTAGCGGTAGCGTATTTCTGTTTTAACAATATCACAGACACATATTATAAATATTTATCTCAGAGTATACATACACAGATTCAATTTCTTACCCCATGGTATTGCACTTTTCAGCAGGAAAATATCTCCGGTACGGCTGTTAATCCCAAACAGCTCCTTCACTCCAGATAACAGAGTTTCATAAATAGAATATTCTATTTCTGCTGAGGAACCAATGTCGTCATCTGTTGCTCTAACCTACATGTGTCAACAAAAAAGAAAATAGTTTAACATAGGCAAATACTTCAGTTTAATTCACAAAAAATTATAAAAGAATCAAAAAAACAAATCCCGCCCCCTACAAAAGGCATTTTTGTGATAACACCATTATTATTTCAATGACATAAAAATTGTACAAGTAATGACAATTTTTGTTGATGTTATACTTAGTAACAACGAATTATAAAGTTGTAAATTATTGAAGCTAACTTATGAAATAGATAAATCAATAAATGATTTACATCAAAATATTTTTTTTATTAAGGTTGCTGCCAGATGAAGATTTTGCAGTGCCTGATATGAGAGGATGAATTGCAGTTAACTCATGCTTCAGAACACAAAGTCTCTGGGAAAAATAATGAAAATTTCAAGCTTGCAAGACAGATCAGCTACTCTAACACAAAAGTGTGAAAGACAGTTTCTGGGAGAGCCACGGGAAAGAGCAGTTACCAAAATCGACCGAGATTTCTGGCTCAAAATCAACATGTTTTTCAGCCTCTCTAAAGCCCCTATCACACTGTCAAATTTTTTCATCAAACTGCTTCCAATAAGTTTGTTCAAATAAAGTTGGACAGTTATGACGTCATCGAAACGTCATAAACGCCGCCGTATTTGTATGAGTAAGATGGATAGCTTCAGTTTTCATCAAACATTGGAAGATTGGACCGGTTCTAAAATTTCTTTGATGTTTGACGGGTTCATCCAGTCAGAATCCTGCACGACAAAAATGGACGTCAAGGAACTTTGAAATAACGAACAGTTGCTGGAAATGAAGTAGGTTATGAAGATAATTAATTTATGTAGAATCTGTCTGGGCATGAAAGCTATTTTAAGTGAAAGTTGCACATAATATTACGCGCTCAGAGGCATTAAATTTAATTGTTCAGGAAACATATCTCTGATAAATAAAATTTGAATTCAGTAAAGAAGCGAAAATAAATTACAACATTCCTTACATTTCTGGACTGCTTGGATAAACAACAGCAATATGACACTATGAAAATAATTTTTAAATAATAATTCAAATTATACTCTCCCAGTAAAAAAATTTGAGTGTGACACATTTTTAAACACATTTAAGGCAATTTGATAAAATTTGTTGGAAGGAAAATTTTGATAGCCCGTATTGTGTCTTCAAATTTTATTGTCAAATATAGTTGAAGGAAAAAATTTGACAATGTGACAGGGGCTTAAGAGTTTTGACTTCCCCCCCACCATGCAGAAACTACTTGTGTGTGATCCATGGGCAACAGATTTGGGTTTGGTTGTTGACTGCAATGTCATAAACTCAAGCTGTAGATGAGGAGAGAGCTCAAACTGTCTCAATATATTTGTACAGGTATTAAAAGGCTGGAAAATGGGTTGTAGATTACATTACATGTGCACAAGACTAACGTAACATGAAGTTCGTGGAGAGACAGTCACTCTGATATAGTGAGAACAAAACACGTTTGCGTGTGCATTCAGAAAGTGTGTTCACAGGACGTATGTACAAATAGTTGACATGTGAACACCACTTGCATCATCAGTACAATTTCACTCGTATCATATGCAGTTTTCATCTACTATGAATAATGAAACATCACCCAATCTGAGGAGCCTTTGATTACAGTTGGAATACTTAGGGTTTATTGCATCATTGTAGCTAACTGTATCACATGTCTAACATCACCCAATTGTCACTTACCAAGTTATAAATTAAGGCTCCTGTCTAGCTGGTACTTAAACTACACTGTAGTATGTTAGAAATACGTGCACGCTTTTCCACTAAGCTACTGAAGCTGTGTCCCATTTGCTGATTTATGAAACGAACACACTCACACTTCAGACAAGGCTGTTCTGTGCTTTCAAGAAGTCACACACAGTGGAAACACCATTTCAGAGTACTCCAAAATGCCTAAAAATGACTTCCACAAAGCGTTGTCTTTAAAAATATTTGCATCAGATACATACAACACTACTAAAGGGCTCTGCATTAAACCCTATTACAGACTTTCTATCAGTAAAATAAAAATGTCACAGTTTAAAGTACAATAGGTAGCATGACGGGAACACTGTGCTCCATTTCAGAACCTTGCGATTAGCGGCGATGGCTCACTTTATGTGCATGACAGTGTTGCCCATATTGCTCCCGCGCTTCTCGGCCTCAAACACAGGAAAAAATTCCCCCAGGTAGGCGCGGGCCGCCTTAAATCAATCATATTACACACGCTGGACTAATTAAACTAACCACTAACCTTGAGGAAGGGCCAGTTGGTGCCAAGGTTGCTGTGGATAGTTGCCTTGTACTCCCAGAGGGTGAACCTTGGAGGATTGTCATTCTCGTCTACAACGTTGACCCTGACCATTGTGAAACCAGACCTGCCACCGCCATCAGTCGCCATCACAGGGACTTCAAACAACTTTTGATCTTCTCTGTCAAGTTTCCTCTTTGTGACCATTTCTCCTGCAGTTAAGGAAGCAACTCAAAGATTAATACGCATTCCACATGTTACGTATAGTTACAAAATGTTGTTAATGGAGTTAATGTTATGTACACTACAAAAATGGATGTGTCCTACAACTCACCGCCTGATGAAAACGTCACGATTGTGCAACCATGTGAAAATAAAATGTCGTCCTATAAAATATGCCAAACTGCATCAATGTGCCTACACCATATTGTTGACCATGATTTTGTTAGTAAACACACAGACTATGATTCATGTGATATTTAATTCGAACTTAAAAAAGGGTTAATAATAAACTGACAACAAAATATTTATCGGTAAAATGATGACAGTACCAATTATCTAATGATGAATGTCCATAACATACCTACTAGTCCATAACATACCTACTAGTACCATAACATACCTACTAATACCATAACATACCTACTACTATTATTCTTACTAGCAGTTCCATGAGACTGGGGTAATTTATTATATTGTTTATATTGTTTATAGAATTCCATACATTATACAATGAATGAATGCTCTGGAGGAAATAATATTCACTGATATTATTGCACAGTTCAATACTTAAATTAAAAAGTTTAGTCTGTCCAGCAATTCGTCACATATGAAAAATACCTTATACTTCACCAGAGCTATCATTTTCACACACCTGCTGTGACTTTAGATTGTTATGAAACATTTGCGTTTCTTTAGAGATGAATTTCTAAGTCCTGTAGGTCTTGAACTTTTCTTTACACACTGGTATTTGCTCTCTGTACAACAGTTCTGGGTGTTTAAATTCTTGTAGGCCTAATCCTAAAGCAGGCACAACTTGAATTCTGCATTTTCATTCTACGGTAACAGCAGGTCTAAACCAAGCTCCATTATATTGCTCGCTGTAAGAAATTACATGAGGGTCTCTTCAGCTAATTTCCAATTCCTTAAATGGCCTAGTGGCGAAAGGACATTTTCCTTTGAATTTAGGTTTTAAAAATGTTCCAACAAATGGAACAATGATTGTTCACATTCAATAACTCAAAATGGTGATGGTTTAACCCTGGTATTCCTAATGGCCTCTGCACGTTCAGTACGTAATTCTACGCTGGGCTTCTGATTAAAGAGGCCCATGTTTCTGTCACATTCCATGAAGGAATGACCACGTATTGGAAATATCACCTTAACACTATTTTTCCTATGTCTGTTATGAATGACATTATATAAAAAACAAAAGAGTGTATAGTTTTTGTTCTGACCACAACACGAATCACAAAAAAACAGAGAGTTCTCTCACTTCTGGGAACGGAAAATAATATAATCATACAGCGTGGATGCAACTTCGTCTGAACCTTTTCTTGCGACTGTTTGATTGTACACGTGAAATACAGAATCCTGTGTCGATAATGTATGGATGTTAAAAAGACAACAAGACGGTTGGCGCTTGTAATAAACATCACTTGTGGTTATGTTTGGTATGGTCAGAGTTTTTTTGGTAGTCCATGAAGATGGCTTCAGAGGTTGTGGTTTTTTAGAATGAATTCTAACTTTTTTTTTTTCGCTCATAAAATATGTTTATTAATTTCCGAGTTCAAGTGTTGCCATCATTTTTTTTTTGGTATATACTGTACTTTGTGTCCAGCACTTGTCTTGCAACCAATAAACAACATACTGCTTGCTCGATGGTACTGGCCTTAACCAATCATGTGAGAGAGGTGTTGAAAAATTCAGCAAATCAGCTTATCCACAAGGAAGACTGGACACTGGTATCTTGCTGTGTACAGTTCTGGTCATGAACATAATTCACGTGCAACATATCCACCATCATGGACACTGTGACTGAATGGGTTAAGATGTTCCTGAAGGGACTGAAAAATTTTGGCTTATTAAGCAGGGAAACATTTAAAAGGGTTTCACTGTATTGATTTCGAAGAAAAAAAAAAGAAGTAGGAAAATTAAACACACCAGATAAGTTTCACAATTCATAAGGCTGCATCAAAAGAAAGATAAGACAACAACGTTACATTCCACGAGACTTTTTGATGAAGGACGCAATGAAGAATCTCACCTGACCACTTGTCGATCTGGAAAGTCTCCCTCAGGAGTTCGGAGGGGATGGAGTACGTGATCTCTCCGTACGGCCCAAAGTCCTTGTCCGTGGCAGTGACCTTGATCACGAGCGTGCCTTGCAGCTGGTTCTCCATGACCCGTGCCTCCACCTGCACCTGGGGGAATGCCGGGGCGTGTCGGTTGGCCGGCAGGATCTCTATCCGCACCCGCGTGAAGCTTGTGTACACTCCGTCGCTCACCGACACGTTCAGCACCGTCGACGGCTTGTCCGCAAAGTTCTGCATGTTGATGAGTGAGATTATGCCTACAATAAGATACAAAAATATTGCTGTGAGTCTGACTAAGCACCATGACATGTCATCACACAGAGTAGAATCTTGGTATAAAGTATACAAAGCAATTTTCCATACTTAATACTGAACAAGTATTTAGTGAAACCCTGTTAAAGCAATTTAGAAAAATACTGGAATATGTATGCTCGTTAACCAGGAAAAATTCTTAAAAG
This sequence comes from Dryococelus australis, assembly GCA_029891345.1. Lineage (NCBI taxonomy): Eukaryota > Metazoa > Arthropoda > Insecta > Phasmatodea > Phasmatidae > Dryococelus > Dryococelus australis. Next base: position 50,576,636 of record CM057008.1, read on the forward strand.
CTTAAAATTATGTATTAATTATAGACCAGGGACAAAAATTTTTGAGCTTAGTAAGCGGGAAAACTTGTAAACAGGGAACTTTTATATGTGTTTTACTGCACTTTATAAGGAAAAGTACATTGAAGTGAAGTTAGTTTATAATGACTGACCGAGAGTTATTGAGATGTCTCCTTTCATGTAAAAACATGTATCAGCAAGAAATTATTTTCCTTTTCCCATTCTATTAAAAAAAAATGTTGGGACATGTCTGTGGATCCTTACATCACAGGGTCCACATGCACCAATCAGCACTTGTGTGTCCCCAGTCAGGTACTTATAAAAATGCAATTGTAGAGTAGGCCTTAAAGTATAATATTTACACTATCAGCAAATGAATATATTTCATTCTTATATTGCATGCGTTATAGTTTTGGGGAGGGCACACACTTTCCATATACATATTCCCAGAAACCACAAAATTCAATATTGGTTACAATTATTTGTAATAATGTCAAATGAATCCAATTTTAAGATTGTCATAATACCTCAGGATGTACTTATTCAATCAGAATCAATATCACAACCGTTTGTAGTCTCTCAGCCAGCTTGTTAAAATTCACATTTTTTTTTTGTCCAAGTAAAATATGTTGAAACTTAAGTTGTTTAAATTTTTTTTTGTTAATAACTCTATTAATTTTTGTGGGAAAATGTATTTGCTTATTAATTTCTAATCAAATTTTATGTTATCTCAAACTATGTAAGAAAAGGCATATCCCTAAATTTCGCAATGCAAAATTACAACATAGTAAAATTAAATAAAAATAAATAAATAGTTGCCAAAGTCCTTGACAAGGAATATCGTGGAATGACACAATTGGGGGGGGGGGGGGGGGGGGGGAGAGAGAGAGAGAGAGAGAGAGAGAGAGAGAGGAGAGAGAGGAGATAGAGAGAGAGGTAGGTAGGTGTGTGTGTGTTTGATTTAACGTAAACAGACAACATCACCAATCTCCTTTTATACCCTACCTGTCTTTGCATTGATGGAGAAGGTCTGCTGTTCATTTCCGCCGACAATGGTGTAGGTCAGCCGATCAAGATCCACGAAGTCTGGGTCGCTGGCTGACACCACCGTCACAAACTGGCCCCTGGCCGCATGCTCCGAGAGGAAGCACGTGTAGGACGGCTGCTCAAACTGCGGTGGGTTATCGTTCATATCCTGCACTGAGAACATCAATAACACACGTGAAAGTTTGACAAACACGATGGCGTGAGTCAGCAAATATTAATAATCCAGTTCCACAATGCTGTCTGAATCACAGTAGCACACTTAGTTAAGAACCATAGTGAAAAAAAGTCCTATTTATGGTATTTATTACTAAATAACAGCAGCATATTTTTCATGTCATTAATAATGTAGGTGAAACACAAATGGAAATTTAAATTTTCTCAGCATTTGATTCAGATGTTATAGTGTAATTATCAAAATTTAGAAAAATGCATTATTTATGAAACTTACAGAAGCAAAACAGTCATCTTGTAATGTTGCGGTTCTTCAGGTTTTTATTTTTGTCTTTTGGTTTTGGAGGCGTGTCATTAATACAATTTTCATATTCAGATCTGGTTGATTATTTAAGTGGAGAACAGTATGTATTTGGCCATGTCAAGTTTTTTTGGTCTAGAGGTCAGTCGGAGGTTATTGTTCAATAACCCTTAGAGGGTACTAAATATTGCATTACGTATATCAATCACGTAAAATTATACAAAATTGGCCTGATTGGCTCTCGTCTCGCCATTGCTGATTGGAGGAGTAGTGTGGTGTGGTCAGCCAACAGCCAATCAGAGCGCAGGTTAGAACAGGGGGATGCTGAGAGAGTCGAGCACATTTCTCTTTCACAAATACCGCCAACACAGCATAGAACAGACATGTGTGTGCTGAGAATAAGTAAAATGATGTAGTGAGTGGGTAGCACCCATGGCTCAACTTCTAGGATCTTTTCCAGACTGAACAACATTTGTGTCTGCTAAATTATTTCCGCCCACGTACGCAGCCAATAGGGTGCAGGCAGCCTTGTGTTTGCCTTCGTCGTAAATTTTAAATGCGAAAAGTTTGTCTGTAACTGCTGCAGGATGTTCTAAATTCCATCATTAATAATGGAAATTATGTGATATTAGTTATTTTTGTCTGGCAATATGAATGAGTCAATAAAAAATGAGAACCAAATTTTGGCATTCTAATTCAAAAGGAACTTGCTAACCTCCATCTGTAAAATTCGCTGAGCTAGCTATTGTAACTGCGTTAACTAGTTATTCCCAGCTGGGAAAATGTTGGGAAATATCATTTATAAATGATGCTAATGGTAGTGCAGATAAAAATATCTGAAATGTTACAATTTTATTCATCCGATAAAATATGACATGATGCTGTGTACTTTACACAGTTACATGTACTATTATAGAGGAAATAAAATTAAAAACTTTGCAATCACAAGTTATTTATATGAGAACATAATAAGTTTTCTTAATTCATGACGGAAGAGAGACCCATAAAAATCTGTATAATTGTGTCCAGATGGATACTATCCTTTTTTCATGCGTTCATCTATATTGTGCAGTTCCAGGAATGGTAATCAACTACTTGTACACCCCTGTTTGTTTGGAAGGTTGGTGCGTTACATCACTGTAAAGTGGTTTGTATAGCTTTAGTTCCACACATAGGAACTTAACAGCCGCCAGGCCTCAATTATACCTCCCCACCCTAGTTCGCCACCTGCCTGCTAGGTTTACTATTAACAGCGCCCTTCCACCATACTGCAGTGTCTTACAACTCTCCGCCTGATGAAGCTGGCTAAGTCAGTGAAATGTCGCGATCGTGCAAACCGCATGTAAAATGTGTCATCATTCTATGTGTGCGTGTGAGTGAGTGAAGAGATTTGGGCGGCTCTTAACAGCAAGGTCTTGAGAGCCAATGAGGGTGATTGAAGTGAATATGGAGAGGCATTGGAATGAAGGGACAGGGGAAACGGGAGATCCCCGAGAAAACCCGCTGACCAAGGGCATCGTCCAACACGATTACTACTTGCGAAAATCCGGTGACCCAGCCGGGGATTGAACCTGGTTCACCTTGGTGAGAAGTGAGCGTGCTAATTGCTCAGCCACCGTGGCCCAGTGTGTGTGTGCGCATATGCGTGGGGGTGCATGTGCATGTACCTGTCTACAAGTGCTACACTGTGAGTACTCAAATTCCTGTCCTTTTTTATATTTTTGGTAACCTAGCAGCCTACTTGCAACCTTAATTAACATTACATGCGGGAAATTCCTTTGCCGCTACCCTGAGACACACTACCACAACAGACTTTTGAAGGAGCCTTCCTATTTAGGATACGGGTTTTACTGTACGCATTTGCATCAATTGCAATTTTTAAAAAGTTATAAAATATTTCAATGTAAATCTTTTCCTCAGGACAGAGATGAAAGTTGCTGTTTTGTTGCTCATTCGTAAATTTTGTTACTGAAACATAAATGTGGTCTTCAATCAGTACCAAAATCAGTAGAATTCAGTTCACAATATTTATTTACTATTCTGTGAAGCAGTGTTTTATTATATGGTGAAAATGCTGTATTGTTTCTGAACAGATAGCTGTGTTAAAACCATATAGTCAATGCTTAGAATTCTGAGGATATAGAACACACAAGAAGCTGGTTTACGCTATTTTCCATCACCATCACAACGCTTCCTTATGGGTGGATGTGTCCTTGAGAGTAGAGAGTGGTGAGATTTGGGTGGCTCTAAACATCGAGGTCAACAACGTGAATATAGAGCAGCACCGGAATGGAAGGTTGGGGAAACGGGAGATCACTGAGAAAACCAGCAGACCAGTGTTATTCTTCAGGCATGACTCCATTATGCAAAAATCCAAGAGCAACCATGTCACAAATCGAAACCAGTTCACCTAGATGGGATGTGAGTAGTCTGACGACTAAACCACTGTGGTCCCCAAGGCCTTGAGGCATTTAACAATGTTTTTTATCGATTTTTCTTATGGCATTGTACTGTGTATTTGGAGCGACTCTGCTCATCATTTGTCATCTTATTCTTGAACTATAGTGAAATAGCTATTGAATTCACACTACACTAGACGTAAAAATCAGTGGTGGTTAGTGCATTAGATCACGTTCGCACGTGAACCGCCCCGGCTTTATCTATCAATAAAAATCTTTATTAAGTAGGTTCTACAGTAATAGTAATTATATTAATGATAGAATACAATAAATGTCAAAAATAAATGCCACCTATTTGCTTGTTTAATGTGCTGAGCGCTGTTATCCGCATGCCTGCCACTTACTTTGTTTGCCCCAGGAGCACAGTTCAGTTGTGTGCGCAAGGCTATTCATGCGCGGCGCGAGATGTCCAGTTTTCTCGATTTCAGCTCACTCTTCGAGAGTGTTGACTATGCTGTTTGTGAGGTGTTATTATTTTACTTATGTGCGACATTTTAAGTATTAATTTTAACAACAGAATCACTTGCTATGACCTTGAGGAAGTGAACAGTCTCATATATAACAACTCTGGTATTCTCTAGTTTGCCACTGGAAAGGAAAATTGAAATAAAATTAACTGGCAAACCAACACCGCAACTTAATATAATACAAGTGACAAAGTAAAAAAAAATAGGGAATTCAGAAGAGAATTCAAGCAAGACTTTTATGAAAAAAAAATTTGTGGATCTGTGGATGTGAAGAGACCAACCAACTCTATTGTTTTCCCTGCCTGCTCTTCGCAAAACAAAGTTGTGAATCGAATTGGGTAAGTTTTGGCGTCTCAGATTTGTCTCACGTAAGTACAAAAATTAAGAAGCATGAATATGAACAAACGCATTTGAATTTTTATTTTGTTCTGTGTTCAGATTTATATGTGCTTTACTTTTTATGGCATTGTTTTGTGTTTGTTTTGAATAAAAAATGTTATATTGCAGTAATAACATTTGCTTCAAAAATATTATACTCAAGAAAAATTATAAGCGTGAACCCCTACTTGCAATAGGCACAAGCAGCCAATGATAAAAACTAAACTATGAACTGAAATTAATGTTGCAATATCAATTCTACCGAATTGGGCAGCACCAATATTGTGACATTATTAAGAGTTCATAGTTAAGTTTTATGTCTGTAGTGCAGGGTATGGTCAATGTGCTAGTTCGGTAGACATACTTTCAAGATTTTTCTTCAAACACATTAATAATCAATAAAAACAAAGAATTCAATATGACGGATGGAGTTACAACTTAAGGGGAATGTCAAGTTAAACATTTTAAATGCCTCAAGGTCATATCTAACCGTGACAAAGCACTGTAATGGGCTCTCCAAAGGCTGTGCTGTTTGCTGTATTTTACAATTATCACTATTTTATTTTCCACTTTCAATACATTTAATAGAATAAAAGTAAAAAGTGGTGGCTGCTGTAGATAATAACTTCTTATTTTTACTGGAGAAAAATTGTATTCCCAGACCATTTATTTGCTGAGATACGCATATGTATATGCACAAACACTGATTTCATGGACAATATTTTACCAGACAGTGCCCTTGAAAGGTGCCCACGGAAGTGCGTGAGGAGCCGTACCTGAGACCCATACGTGGGCCGTACTGGAAAGGACAGGTACCCCGGAGTCCAACGCTACAACCGTGAAGTGGTGTGAGTCGTGAAGCTCGTGGTCCAGCGACTGCTTCAGGTAGATGCTGCCGTCCTCCGGGTCCACATGGAAGTACTCCGACGAGTTGCTCCCATCATTCTCTATCTCATACCGCACCATCTGGTTTATACCTGCACACAAGGCCCAGACACCAATATTGCATTTTGTCTGCACGGAGCATGAGAGTTGCGTACAGTCCATGTGCGAACCAGGAAGAACACACAAGAAATACAACACACATTCAACAATATCCATTCTAATTACAATGAAACCTTTTCTAGGAAAAGTATCCTGCCTAACACACCTGAAAAATTTTGCACAATGTCTATAAATACAATGGTAATTTTGCACTTTGTAAGATGTTTTCCTAACTAGGAAATCTTAATTTATCAGTAATTGTTTACCTAACTTAACAGAATTCTAATATATCTGCAATTAATAAGAATACAAGCAGATTAAGAAACAATGAACTTAATTTTGATTTCCAACAAGTTTCTTAATAGTTATTCCAATGCAATAGCTTTAAAAATTCCTTTTAAAAAGCAAGTTTGTATTTAAGGTGGTCACCTTGGGAGGGTCTGTTTGCGAGAGTGAGGCATAAATCTATGAAGCGCTCTGGACAATGCTGACCAGCTGTATGTAAAGCTGTATTGCCTCTATGCGCAAGATGTACAACTGGCACACAGTCTTTCCGACAGTGATCCTATAATTTTATTGGACGTGTTTCTGTAGCAAAGTCCAATACATACCTATAATATAGTTTCGCATGTATCCAGTTTGTATATTTTAAAATACAGCAATCTGCAAAAGCTATTTTCAGCTATGTTGGGGTACAAAAATAACTAGCCCAACGTGAGTAATGTCTTGAAAGTGCCATTATGTCTTCATCTGGAATGTACTTTCTTTTTGTACATGAGCATATAGAGGGCATATTGAATAGTTTCCTCAAAAAACACACTTTTTCCAAATGCCGCTGCTATGCTATTCAAGCGCTTGGTAGGGGACCACTTTAAGCTGGCCTTGCCAGAGTCTTCACTATGAACGTAACAAAAGAAAGCAACAAATAACAAAAACAATGCTGTACAACAAATTCACTCTCTGCTGGTGTTTGGAACAGCACAGATATCAAACGTGAATAGAAAAAAAAATTAATAAAAAAAAGGAGATGCAAGACAGGTCAAGCAAACAAGTTGGTTGAGACACTTTGTGGAAACCGAGATCTGTTCCTGTCTTACGTTACAACAAAAAGAGCTGAGTTAAGTTGAGAGACTTTGACCAGTTTCCAACATTTAGGTCTTGGGAGCCAATGGGGGTAAAATGAGGTAACGATCGAGCAGTGGCAAAATGCAAGGGGAAAAGGGAGTGCCCCGAAAATACCCACTGGTTAACGGCAAAACTCATCCTTTTTCCCACACGCAAAAATCTGGGTAACTCCACCGGAAATTGAGCCTGTGTCGCTTTGGTAAGAGGCAATTGCTACATCACCATGGCTCCCTATAAAAAAAAACACACACACCACAGTATGGCCCTCTATAATAAAAAAAAAGGGATAATATATATTAATTAAGTTCTCACACTTGACTGCAAACATCTAGAGGAAAACATACTTACTAAACATTTAAAGAGACCAGTAAAAAAAAAATGATACAAAATGTTTGAAAGCGTGAAAACAAAGGACAACTTATTTTCTATGAGTTTTACAAAGAACAGACGAAAATAGGTGTTAAAATTGTACATTTAACCAAACCCACCTGTGTCGTTGTCCCTGGCAGATATCCTCAGAACCGACGTTCCAAACGGAGCAGCCTCTGACACAGATATGTTATAAGAGTCGCTGGTGAACTCCGGTGGGCAGTCGTTGACATCCTGCACCAGGATCTTGAAGAGAACCTCCGCGTAGACGCCTGTCACGCTGTCAGTGGCGCGAATTGTCAGCTCGTACTCTTTCTTCTGCTCGAAATCCAGCTCATCCACGACGGAGATCACACCTGACAAGAGTTTATACAGTTACATGCAGTATGCACCAACACAATGTTATTACACATCACACGTCAGATGGCATAGCTGCAAAATATATGCTGGCTGTGGGCATCATGGAAGTTGGAAATACGAATCTCAATGCAAATGTAAATTAGTGGTAGGTATTAAGTAAAGGCTAATCATACATGTACGTAACAATAATTACACAAATTTGAACACAGTCAAAATAACAAATTCACTTATAAACAAATGAAATAATTAATGTAACTACTTTCAACGTTCATTGAGACATCAGTAACGTCTTTATTTAAAAAAGAATATCAGCTTTACTTATACACAAGAAAAAATCGATTTTCTTTCTGAAAGGAACTTTCCAGGTGCACGTCAAGTGCGTGATCCACGGTCAATGTTGCTAATGTAATTTAGGATGGTGAGGATCCGTGTTCATACTCTCAGTACGTACTGGATACATGTTCATGTTTGTTTAGTATGCAAACTGTTCCCCAGTTAGTCTCTTAAAACACAGATCCAGTGGAATCAAAGCAAGAGATAGTTGGCAAAGTACATATTGGATGATTACACAATCCCACAAACCTGTCCCTTGGTTAGCCTGTTGGGAAATTTATAGTTTGCTGGAAAATCAACTGATCAGATGTAACGTCCAAGTACACAACTTATGGAAATACCATTCTCTATATTAGCAGAGGCAACTCGACAAACAACTTGAGAGAGAGCTTATTTCACGCTCTGGAACAGCAAGAATTTGGTACACATCATATTCTTCAGAGTTAAGATGCTTTATATACATGAGAAAACATTTTCCAGCAAAAGAGTATCATGCAAAGGATACGAAAAGAAAATAGTTATTGATCGCTTAGACATCTCCGAGAGGAACACCACTTAATGTTATAGCAAATATGCAGCGGATAAAAATATAGTAAGTAATCATAAATGGTAACGAAATAGGGAATAAAAATTAGTTTGTGCAAATTAAGACTGCTAAATCCAGTAAAAATCAATTATAACTTTAAAAAACATACTGGTGATTCATAACGGCACAAGAAAACAGAGTTTTGCAAAAGTATATTAAAAGAAAGAAGACACCACAAGCCCTTCACATCACATCTACTAGGAGGATTTTTACACAAACACATTAAAATTAGAGAAACTTTTGTGTTACACACAACCTTAAAATCAGTCAAACATTTAAAGTGTAAGAATTAATCAAATTTAAAGTTTACATGCCTGTATTTATATTGCTCGGTATATCTTACACTACCCTTAAAGTTTACATGCCTGTATTTATATTGCGCAGTATATCTTACACTACCCTTAAAACATTGATTGGACCTGTTCCACAGCTAATACTGAGAAAACAAGAATTCTCATAAAAGATGAACACCTCGGGATATACAAGTGCCTTACCTCCAAGCTCACCTTAAAAATTTCATAGCAATATAAAAGATATGTATTAAATTTTACATACACAGTTTTTCAGTGTTTCAAGAAGCAAATTTTACCTACATCTCAAAAATACTTTTTACATAATCTAAAAGGACTTGTCACACGATGTGAAACAATATCGTTTTGATGGATGTGATAAAAATTTGCAACTCCTAGAATACACTCAAGATGCAGATGCTTGGTAAATATTGCACAATACAACTTAAGGAGAAATCTCAGTACTTAAAGGCAAGTAGCGCAAGTACGCAAAATTAACGACGTTCGAGAAAAGTTGTAAACTGAAGTTACGGAGTTTGGCCAGCATGCTGCGGTTGGTGGGTTTCGGACGTCATGCTCGTTGCCTTGACATCTAGGACATCTGTTGCAGGAATGTCACTGGAGTCACACTCCCAAGCAGTGACACTGATTAGTGGTGCACGTGCACTAGTGGTTGGGACTGAATATTGCAGATGGCCACCAAACTCTCTTGGTCATCTAACACTTTGCCCACCCTAGCCGCGATATTAGAGCAATGATTTAGGTCGAGTAAGAAGCAGTAGTTGGTACCTTGTAATAGACTATGAAAAGGATAGAGCACTTACTGGAGTTATTTGGGTGAAGAATTATTTTATGTTTGATGTCTAAAAACTAACGGCAACAAAGGCATACACATTGGAAACTATCCTCTGCAAGATGATTAAAGTGTTAGCAATTAATATAAATGTGTACTGCATACCTACGTACCACTATTAATAACCTGTGATGGAATTTTCATGTTTGAAAACAATTGTGAAAATACCCATTTAGCTATTTTCATCAGCAATGGAATAACTGAAGCTATCACTGAAACTGAAAAGTTTCTGAAATTCTATCTATAAGTAGACGTGACTGAATGATGCTGAAAAGTCCTCGTACAAGAGCTATACGATTAAATTTATAATTATTTGATGACCTCGGCAATATAAATTCTTCAGCATAACAGGATTATGCCAGCCATGTCATACAAGCTGCAGCCTGGTGCAATCAACAACACCTTGCTAGTTTCTGTTTGACCCTGCCAGGGGCAATCAATCCGACATCACATGGATGATAGGATACATAGCCACTGGCCATGAAAACCTCTGAAAAAACTACCACATTGTCAAAAGCTGGTTCCCATATGAGAGCATTCTAGATATAGGAATATCATAATGTTATGTATCAAAATGTTAGTGTATAGATATTTACCTCAGTGGCAGAATGTGTCGGTTGGCAACTGTGATGGGTACGTTATTTACCACAAGTGTGGTACAGAACAGCCGACTGTTCGGACGTGTATTGATGGCGGACAAGCAGACAAAATAGGAAACTGTATCAGGACATATCCGTGCAAGATAAGTAACCAAGTACATAACAGTGGAGACGAGGATTGTGGACTAGTTTCGGGAGTGCAATGTTAATATTACGAAGTAGCAGATATGGCAACAATTGGTGTAATAGGAGAATTTGTGCCAGGTCAGGACACGTGGAAGACTTACCGTGAAAGAATACAGTTTTATAGCATCGAAAAGGATGACGCATAGCACGCTGTATTTTTTTACAGTCTGTGGAACAGAATTATATGACTTGGTTACGTCTTTATTGGCGTCACAAACGACAGATAAGGTATCAATAAGTGAGGTGTTTACAAAACTCACGGAACATTTTGAGCCAACACCAAGTGAAATTGTTGAAACCTACAAGTTTCTGAAACGTGATCAGCGGGATGGGGAAAGTATTGCAGTTTATCTGGCAGAGTTATGGCGCTTGAGCACACATTGCAACTATCCTAATTTAGAGCGGATGTTGCGAGACTGGCTGGTGTGCGGAGTATGATACAGGGCGGAGCAGCACACCTTGCTTGCTAAGGAGAAACTTGCCCTCAAAGATGCAGTTGACATCGCCATGGCAGCTGAGGCAGCAGGAAGGAATGTTGCAGATATACTATGTACTGGCACAGAGGTAAGCTGACTCGAGGAGGACCAACATGCAGTGCATGCTGTGGTGGATGGAAGGTGCACAGACAGACCCACTGATTTTCAGCCGATAAAGCAAAAGGTACAGGAGGTCTCATTTAAGCAACCATGTTGGCGGTGATCTGGGAACCAAGTCCCAGAAACATGTAGGCAGGTGGCAACTGTGTGCCAATACTGTTCAAAATCGGGTCACTTAGAGAGAGCATGCCTTAAGAAGAAAAAAACAACAAAACGTAGGTTCTAAGCCACAGAGTACCGGTAACAACAGAAGCAAATCACAACCAGGTAGGACTCGTACACTGTTGAATACAGTAGAGGAGCAAGATGATGACACATTAGCAGTGTACAGTTTATACAGCTTGCAGGCACTGAAAAGTAAAGCACCCTTTGTTATCGATTTGTGTTTGGATGGCAAGAAGCTTTGCATGGAAGTAGATAAAGGGGCAAGTTTTTCTGTTATAAGTTGGGAAACGTACATATCCCTGTGGCCTATACAACCACCCCTAGACAACTGCAACATTGCCCTGCGCACTTGGTCGCAAGAACACTTGAAGGTTCAGGGAGCTACAACAGTTTGTGTGGGAGTGAATGGAAATGCAGCAGCAGCCCTTCCCTTGTTAGTGGCTGCAGGAAATGGGCCCAGTTTATTGGGGAGAAATTGGTTCAAGGCACTGGGTATATCAGTGGAAGGTATTATTACAGTTCATACTATTGTGAAAGAGATGAATGTGCTGCAGGGATCAAGTACATGTGAGAAAAATTGTGAAAACCAGTGGATAAAGGCACTTATTACAAAGCATCTGAAGATGTTTGATAACAGTGCTCTGGGACAGTCTAAGGGCCAGCCAGTCGCTCTTACACTCCAAGAGGAAGCCACACCGATCTTCAGAAAATGTAGACCAGTTCCATTCGCAGTGCGAGAGAAGGTAGCAACAGTATAATCGACAAACTTGTGTCACGGGGGGCCTATGAACCAGTGGCCTATTCAGCATGGGCAACACCCATTGTACCTATCATGAAAACTGATGTCTCGGTGCGCATATGTGCTGATTACAAGGGCACAGTTAACACAGTGTGCAAGACTGAGTGCTACCCCTTGCCGACCATCAATGAAGCACTGGCATCACTGGCTGGAGGGAAATTCTTCACAAATTGGATTTGGCAGATGCTTATTTACAGGTTGGGGTAGATGAGAGAACAGCCTAGCTGTTAACCATAAATATCATCAAGGGCCTTTTTAAGGTCAAAGGCCTGCAGTTTGGAGTGAGCAGTGGTCCAGCAGTCTTTCAAAGACTTATGGAAACACTACACTAGCAGGAGTAGATTAGATGTCGTGGTAGTACCGTTAGATGATGTATTAATAGCAGGGCCAAATGAAGAGGAGCGTTGGACACGAGTAACAGAGGTGGTTGCCAGAATTGGCAAGGCAGGGTTGCGGCTGAAGAAGTCCAAGTGTGTTTTTGCTTCAACGGTGGTGAACTTTTTGGGATACCGAATAGATGAGGAAGACATTCACCAAACAGAAGACAAGGTGGAAGCTATTCGCAGGGTACCAGTCCCCCAAAATAAGAAGGGCCTGTAGGCATTTTTGGGGTAACTGAATTTTTATGAACAATTCTTGAAAGACAATGCTAGTGTGCTGGAGCCACTACATTGTCTTCTTGACAAGTAAGCTGCATGGGAGTGGAAAACACAGCATTTTGAAGCATTTGCCAGGGCGAAGGAATTGTTGCAAGCTAAGAGTGTGTTTGTACATTATGACCCTTAAAGGACGCTTGTGTTAACATGTGATGCATCGGAGTTTGAGGTAGGTGCAGTTTTGGCACATATTATGGATAACGGCGAAGAACGACCAGTGGCTTTTGGATCACGCGCATTGCAGAAATGTGAACATAACTATGCTCAGATCGTCAAGGAAGCCTTGGCTGTAATTTTTGGTGTGACGAAATTTCGGCAGTACTTGGCAGGCAGGTCTTTTACAGTGGTTACAGACCACAACCACTCCTGTGAGTGTTGGACACAAGGCGCCCAACCCCAGACATTTTGTCACCACGAATGCTACGTTGGAGTCTGATGTTAGGCATGTATGACTACATCATCTACAAGCCAGGAGTTTGGATTGGACATGCAGATGCCTTGAGCAGGTTGCCTCATCCAACACCCACCTTTGAAGTTCCACAGGTGGCAGAAGTTCTTATGTTAGAAGAAATGCCTGAAACACCCTTGAATACCCAAAAATTGGCTCGGTACACCATGGAAGACCCTATCCTAAAGCAGGTCAAGCAGTATGTGCAACATAGGTGCCCACCCAAATTACATACTGAGAATGTTCTGCCATATTAGAACGGACAATCAGAAATGTCGATCTACCGCGATTGTTTGCTGTGGTCCGCTTCAGCTGCGAGAAGACCTATCCCAGATGCTACATGCATCACATGATGGAATGGTGCCCTCCAAGGCCATAGCACGAAGCTATATGTGGTGGCCAAGAATGGATGAAGATATTGAGAAGATCATCAGACACCACCAGAATTGTCAGGCAGAACGTAGAGCTCCGGCAAAAACATATGTGTCATGGAGTGCACCAAAGAAACCATAGTCCCGTATTCATGTAGATTTTGCTGGTTCTTTCCAAGGGAAAACATTCCTGATTGTCCTTGATGCATTCTACAAATGGCCAGAGGTGAAATTGGTGCTTTCAGTGTCATCAGATGCTGTAATACAAGAGCTCAGAGGAATCTGTTCAGCACCCATAGTATCCCTGATATGATTGTGTCCGATAATGGGACTGGTTTTTCATCTTGTGAGATGAAGACATTCTTAGAGAGAAATGGCATCAGTTACAGATACATGCCTCCGTACCATCCCGTGAGCAATGGCCAAGCAGAACGGACCATTCAAACAGTCAAGGACAAATTGCGGAAGTTGAAGGTAGGGAATTGGTATACAAGGCTACCAAAAATTCTGTTTTCATTGCGCACAACTCGAAGCACAGTCACATGGAAAATGCCTGCAGAACTATCAATGGGCAGGAAATTGCAAACCATTTTCGACAGACTGCATCCCCATTCATCTTCTAGTGCGGCAGAAGAAGTAGCTAAGGAGGTTAGGGGTGGTAACATGAGAGAGTTTAAGGAAAAAGACGTAGTGTTATGTGGCAGGAACAAAGTGGATTCCTGGAGTAGTCTGCACCAGGGAGGGCCCAGTGACTTACCAAGTGCAAACGCAAGACGGTCATATGACACGGCGACACATCGATCAGATGCTGCAGCGCCCTCTTCAGGAAAGGCAACTAGACCATACCCAACGGGTGAGTTCATCCTCCAAACCATGGGACAGCAGGTAAGACCCAGTGGATCGTGGAAAAATGGCCGTGAAGTCTCGAGAAGGTTCAGCTTCATCATTCGGCAAAGTTGATAAAGTTCCAGGATGCTTGTGCGAGCCCCTTCAGCGAGATACCCAGTCTCCAGTGCCAAGGGTACCTGACCAGTCTTGTGAGCCCCAAGATGGACTTGTTTCACCAACACCAGCATGAGCATCGGGGACGTGGACAAACCGAGAAGACCGGGACCGACTTCACTCGCCAGGGGACCTGGAGGTGCCATTTTTTGAGTTTCCAGTGAAGGATCTAAATGAGCAGTTGGGCCGTATTCTTCTTGGGAGGCAGACAGCAAAGAAACTATGGAGAGGCCTTGAGTTCTCATTACCGTGTGTCCCAACAAGGTCCCGTGAACAGGACAACGGTCTGGGGACTCCACTAAGCAGCAGGAAACAGCCTGTCTTGACATGGGTTCGACAGGAACTAAAGAAACTGAGTGACTATGTCCTTTAGTGTACATAATACAGATCTTGTAGTGTTTATTAGTATAGGATATCATAATTCTTGGAGGGAAGGAGTGTCATGTATCGGAATGTTAGTGTATGCATATTTACCTCAGTGGCAGAATGTTTAGGTTGGCAACTGTGATGTGTGTGTTATTTACTACAAGCATGGTACAGAACAGACAACTGTTCGGGCGTGTGTTGATGGCGGACAAGATGAAAAAATAGGAAACTGTCTCGGGACACATCCGTGCAATTTACCAAACCTCTTTTTCAAGTATTGAAAAAACTGACACGTCATGTTCCAGTGAAAAGCAAACTGAGATGGTTTTGTGAAAGTATAGTAACAACCCAACAACGGCTGTAAAAATACAGGATGTCCACTGAAACTACATTTTGGAATTCCCTGATTTTTCCCAGGCAGAGTCTTATCACCATTTTCCCTGATCTGTTTTCAGGAATACCAAAATCATATTTTTTCTCCGCTGACAAAACAAATATGCTATCAGCAAAGTTAAATTTAATCACACTTCAACAGACCAAGCAAACAGGGCCAGCATTTTATTCAGCCCATCAATACATATTTCTCGAGATACATGCTATTGACTTCAAGTGAGTGCCCATTACATACACACAAATTATTTATTTTCTACATATAGGAACTATGTCACCCGGCAAAGACGTATTATTGCTAATTCACAATTTTAAAAGTCTGAAACTTAAAATGCATATGCTCATGGTAACATTATCCTGTATTCGCACAATTAACAATTTTTGCAGAGTAGCAATAATTTATATTTTTCCTGCTTCAGGTAAAATTCCCTGAATTTTCCCTGTCACGTGAAATTCCCTGTTTTCCCTGTGGGTAGACACCCTGAACCACAGAGCAATAGAAAGTCACTTTATAGCCCTGTGGCATGTTGGTGATCCCAGTACAGTACTACCAACCCTGCATAACCTATGGCCCTTGGAATGAGTGTACTCTCTAAACCACAGCAGAACAGTAGCAAGCATTCTCTAAGAATGAGGACTAAATATGAAGCCTGTATAAAACCCTCAATTCACCGTCAACTGTCACTGTGTCTACATGGCCAAAATCCTTGGGTCCTCATAACTTGACAGGTATAGACTGTTCATGGTAAAGTGAGCACTTTTCAGACCCTCGTTTTTCTACCTGCCAATTTTTATCCTTCCTCCACTTATTGTCATGCAAATAATTAACACAGTGTATATATTTTAGCGGGCTGGAAATTTTAAATATATTTATTGACTATTATTACAAATGAGAGGGCTTCGAAAAGTGTTCACTTTACCATGAATAGCATATACTTGCAGTTACAAGACTCGTTTGCACCTCAAAACTTAAGAATTTATTTGTGTAGTCTATTAGCGGTTTCTTCACACTTTTTGAATCAAACTTTAGGAATATCCCCTTTTACGTGTTTGGTCGTCTCCTAAATATGCCATTTATCACATGCGTTTTATACTGCTGTTCACATAAAAAAAAAAAGGATCACATTTTTAATTAAATTGAACTTTCACTTATCTGTAAGTTATAATATTTCATTTGTAATTAACATGAAGAATAAAAACCACGGAGAAACCAGGTGTGTTGGTAATTCCTAGTAAGCAATAGTTCTCATGCAAACTGATATTAAACTGAGCTAATGGAAGATACGGCAGTGACATGGACTTAATCCGGAGTAGTACATAGAACACCATTGCCGTTGTAGTACATAGAACACATCGCTTTTTTATCTCCAGCACCTACATCTCCAACGAGCCTGCCCGAGTCTTAGCCTGAACTTAAGCTTTGTTTGCATGAGGCAGAGGAATATCCTGGAAGCAGAATTTTAGCAGGCCTTCAGAAAAGTTGGAAGTAACAGTGAAAGGACTGTAAAAAGAATGAAGGAGGAGAATGAGAAGGCTGAAGGAGGAGGAGGAGGAGGTGAAGAGAGGTTGGAAAGGGGGGAAATGAGATTGGAATTTTTGATCTTGCACAAAATATGCGCCTGCTAGCCTTTTTATAAAATACTGACCAGAGAGAGGTGAGACAGGAGATAAAGCTGGCTATACACAGTGGCAATGGACGCAGAGTCATTAGCTTCCTGCTAAGGTGTCTCGTTCAGTTGCAAGCCTCGGTGGGTAGGCGTATTATTTATATGAGGAATCTCGCATCAGAAGTGTAGCAGGCACTGAAGTGGTAAGGGGGTTTTCTCAGGGTGCTCTCATTTCCTCTATCAGTCTTCATTTTGTCACTATTCCATTCCCATTTTGCCCGTTACCTCAATTGTTGTTCAAGCTAGCTGATGACGAGCTGAGCAAATCTTTTGAATAAGACATATGCCACACATGCATGCAAGGCAACTAACTATCTGTGTGTACACATTTACACATCCCTCAAGACCATCTGTTATTGCATAGCTCCACGTATTACGACCATTCAGCATAATATGGGAGGAAAAAACTTATCACAGCATGTACCAGATATGTACAAAACTATTCGTTCCTAAGTCAATAGTAGGTACGGTATATAATTTGTGGCATTCATCATAACCAGCTTCAATGTTTAAACTTTATGACAATTATTAGCATGCAATCAACAAATAAGAAATTTATGGGTTAAAGAATTGAGATTCATTTCACTAAATATATTTTACATTTTAGACAAACAACAATAATAGAAAAATAAACAATATGTTATTAGAAAAATACAACAAAATTGAACACATAGAAACATATGTAAAATAGACCAATATATATAATGTACAGAAATAAGGACAAACACACAACTTATCATGACCATTCCACATGCAAGGCTACGTAAGTGGCAAAGTGACACAAACTAGTTATTGGTGTTCTGTTTTTGCTTGCAATGAAAAATGCATAGAAGCAAACACTGATGAAACATACAAGCATACATTCCAACATTCAGATCACAAACAAGTATACAGGATATAAATTATGCAGACAAAAGTTTTCTAAGTATAAAGATAAAAGATTATTAATTTATAAATTTTTCTTGCCACTTCATACAACACAAAAGTACTGTATTTTAATTCCATAAAATATTGGAATTTAACAATATTTACATAAATGTGTATGAAATGGAAGATACGTATGTACAGAAAGAAGGTCTTTATGCCCCAGCTTTATTTCACGAGTGTATTTACAGTAATGATATCAACGCAAGAAGTAAACAAAGCATCCCAGCGTGTGTAGTCCAAACAATAAATAATACACAGTAAATATGGAATATGAGGTAAGTCGAGCGTGTCTCAAAACTGACAAAGTAAATGACAAAGAATGGACATCATAATCAAGTCAAGCACCGCCTCTTTCGTCATCAGACAGTGAGACGTCATGCCAAAGAATCGCAGAGGTGACTTATGAGGCGGTTTTCTATAAGATGTCCTCCCGTTTGTCACAGTGATATCAGTAAGATGATATCATTCCAAAGCACCACACCCGTTCATAAATAATGTTCAATACAGTTGGACGCAGGGCGCTTCTCATCATCATGGTGCTAATTTCTGCACCAATTGCCTTCCAAATGTGTAAAAAAAACAGACATGCAATCAAAATTTCTCCACGTACAATTAGTAACGGAAATTCCAAATTATCAAGTGTAGACCGCCACAGTCGCATTTTCATTTCTTCAAAAGTTCACGTAGTAGCGGATTCTCGACAGAGGTTACACTGCAGACCTGTGTTTAATAGGACATTGCTTGGACTAAACATTTTAAAAGAACTCAGCCCACAGCGTGTTTTGTTCCCTACCCCGACATTCGTGCAAATAAAGCGCAAGCAAGCACAAGCATTCACAGAAATAATAAAAAAAGTAATAATATACTCACAAGGGCCATTGTTACTGTCTGGGGCTGTGAATAGGACACACAAAATACCATGATCAGTACCCAATCTATAACCATCTGAAAATATGATTATTTTTGCAGAATAGATCATAGAAGAAAGCAAATGCTAAAAAAAATGTTAAATATTTCCATGCTTAAACATTTTTTTTTTACATCTTGAAAACATTAGTTTGTGAAAGAAAAAAAAACCTGATTGAATTCCCCAAAACATTTCCACTGCTATTTTTTTTAAAAACTATGATATTTTTCCTAGTAACCAAGCAGTAATATTGATATTAATGTTTTATTTATTAGTATAGGGAGCATAAATAAGCTCAACATTTATCTTAATGCTACTTAATTTCTTTCAATTCTAAATAAATTAATCTAAATACTGAATACGTCAATTATAATTATGTTACAATAATAAATGTTATAAGAGTGTTATGTTATTATGGTACATAACATGTTACATCCTCAGCCATTAAATTCAAAATCAAGGTACTTTTTATTAATATAAACATATTAATATGTTACAAGAAAATTTTCTGCAGTCCCATGATGCTATGCCAACCACACCTAGCACTTAAGTTCAAAATTAGTAGTCTGTAAAATAAAGTCCGAACCAGCTCCATACAAGTTTTGTACGTTTTCTGGAAAGTTGGACTCTGGCAACAGCGACACAATTATTCTCAGTTGCAATAAGTAAAAAATATTTACAAACCACTCCGTCTTTCTCTCTCTCTGTAGGAAAATAAATCATTAGTTCTCGGAAATACCAGATGTGGTTTACTGATATGCATACAATACTGTGCACAATACAATATGCATGATGCATTCAAATCAAAACAATACCACTACCTACAGCACAGAACACTGGAAAAAACCAAACTATTAAAAACATTGAGAAATGTAAAATGTGTGAAGGCAACTGCACAAGAACTTAATTCATTGCAAGGAAATTTAAAGATTTTAAAAAATTTTCACATGAAATTAATAAAATGGTGAATGATCGAAGCATGCTGGTTTAATGTTGCTATTCAATTCCAGTGTTCTTACCAATATGCATTTTCATTGCAAAACTTGAACTGGGATCTAAACTACCGAGTGCTCGCATGCCAAACTACTGTTGCCGGCTTAGGCGTGCGGCGACCACTGACCTGTGTTGAAGTCCAGCGCAAACTCTTCAAAGTTGTTACCCTCAACAATGCTGTAGATGAGTTTGCGGCCGAGCGGGGACTCAGCCTGGACGCCCACGGCGAGGGGCGAGTGCAGTTCGATGTTCTCGAGAATGGTGTCCGTGTAGAACTGCTTGTCAAACACTGGCATCGACTTGTCCATCACCTTCACGTGAACCGGCACTTCCGTGGAGCACGGTGTTATTCCTGTGGAGGCAACCAGGCGTACCGTTAAGAAACTGAACCTATGAAATATTAACACGGATATCAGCGTGATCGTCGACATCTACGTAAGTATTATTATGTCGCCTGTTCCGACCTAGGACATAATTTCCTGATCTCATCTTCCTACAGACTTAAACTACTACAGTCTGGCATCCTGAGTGTAGGCGGCCACATACAGGGTTACCAACGTTTTCAAATTAGCCATAAGCGACACTTCCGACAACTCGATACACATCCAACACCAATTAAATTATCACAAACAATTGTTTTAACAAATAACAGTCTTAAATACTGTGTGCAAAAGCCTGTTTTATACATGAGTGAAAATTTTCTCTGAATATACACAACAAAATATTAGTTGCAACTAGTCACAATTTAGTGTGATAGGAATTTCTTATTTAATTGGCTTTAAAACTGGAAGGAAAGTTAATGTACACATCTCGCCAAGTGCTACTTACATGAACGCACTTATTGGTTGAAGAATGCCACATGTCAGTTCAGTTCCAACTATCTGCGGCCATTGGGTTAGGGGATCAGAATAATCATACCTGTGATCGTGTAAGTGGTACATTGGTTACACTGTGTTCATTAATATTCACTTCCATTTTGGAAGAAGTCTGAGATGCGAGAATTATGACAGCCCACCCCAAAGCTGGAATCACAATAAGCCTATGAACCTGACATGACAACCCTGACACGACAAAATCTAAGTAGCAGCCAATAAAAAGCAAGGTCACTGTGATGTCAGTCCGACAAAATTGCAGCCCAGACAGCCCGGAAAAAGTAGATTCTATTTCTACTTTCAACCTATGTGGGACTCATCCGGGTGCACAAAAATTTCAACACAACATTGGAAAACAAAATTTAGTGCGTATTTCCATACTATAGTAAATAATAAACTAACTTGCTGACAAAATAACGTTCCAGTTCGTTTCTTTAAATACTTTTTATCTCTCGTGTAAATTCAAATATTGTCAAAAGCAAAATTATCATTCACTTTATATCAATTTTTTAAAAGTAAATTTTTAGTATATAAGGATACCTAAATTTGACATCATGTTGGTCTGTTGTGTCATTCGTCGGGCTATTGTGACTCCAGCTTATGTCCATACGGGATAATTCTTTCAGCCCTGGGATACAGGACATTCCATATAATACAGGACAGTTGGTAACCTTAGCCACACACCACAGCAACATTCAATATGTTTGTGGACTTCCACTTCGTGGGTGCAGGTAGCCAAGTAACATTACATCTGCACATGTCATGACCGTACCATGCACTTCCAGACAAAATTAAGTACCTATTTGGCAAATTCTTTTTTCAATGGAGTCACAGCATACAATTGCACATTATGACGGACAAAGTTTGGTAAAACAGAGGCAGATTGTGCTGAAACAAATTTAATAAATAAAAAAGGGTTTTTATCTTTCTCATGAAGACCAAGGAAGAGGTGAGGACAGCAAGTAATAGGAGCAGTATAGGAGAGAGAAGATGATGACTCAAACACAGTCAAGGCAGAGTAGTAGAGGAAAGACAGTAGATGGTGACATTTTTCTGCTGGCTAGAGATATCAATGGATGAAAATAATAAAAATTAAAAGTAAAAAAAAAAAAATTCACAAGAGCACGTGTACTACGACAACATAATTTAAGTCAGTTGTCATAAAATGTCACTAGTTGGACTAGATTCTTGATGCAATGGTAGTCAAAGCAGCAGAAGTGTCACAATTGTACATCTGCACGTTAACATGTTATCCATTAATGGATGTACCTATCTACAGAAGGTAACAACATTATTTCTTTTTCCCCTTTTATAAATAGCAGTGGAGCAAACTGTTCCCTACAAATTTTTTAAAATTTCAACATTGTACACAATTCTATTTCCTTCACGTAAATATTTAAGCACTTTTAATTTATTTTATACTAAACAAATATTAGATGCTTCAACATGAATATGTAAATTAATTTCATTAAAACATGGCGAATATATAGAGGAGGGCAGAAAGAGTGGCAGAGTGGAAATTCTGTAGAAAAGCACGGTATTTCAAAACTTTCTAAATATACACCATAAAGTATCCCCATCATTCTTTTAGTATGGTTAATATGGGTAATCATATCTTGGAATTCATATTCTGTAAGCATGTCAATATTTTCATTATACTAGTTATTCTTTCAACAACCCTTCATTGTTCCCACTTACCTCACAGCAATGCCTACAAACATATATCCATTATCAATGCACAGGAGGGTCATGTTTTTTATACTCAGCATATCGGAATAGAACTCATTTTTGATTTTGGTAACATAACTGGTTGCTGAAAGTACAATGAAAATACTATTTAAATGGCAGAATTAACCCATCGTAGTCCTCCGTCCACCTATGGTTTCAGAAACAACATCCACTGTACCTCCATCGTAAGCGGCTATGATCAGCTCGTATGGGGTCGCCAACCCCCTGTTGTGGCCCTCGAGATTCTGCTTCAGCTGGATCTCCCCGGTCTTCCTGCTGACCTTGAACAGCTCCCCGTGGCCTTTGATCAGCTCGTACCGCACCTCCCCGTTCTCTCCTTTGTCGAGGTCCAACGCGTGAACCTGCAGGAAGCACATACGACTCCTGACCTGCGAATTTGCTCATGGCTAAGAACAAAATTTTATGTGTTTATTTTTAGCTCAGTTTTGTTTTAAAATTTAATATTTCGGTGTTACTTTTGTAAACACACTAGGCAGGTAACAAAAACACATATTTAAACCTATGTTCACACAAAATTTGTAACAAGTAGCATTTACAGAACTCTGTCCATTCTGATACAAGTGATGAAGTTTCCAGACAATGTACATTCCCATTGGTCATTACCTTACAAACATATTCAGAAAATAATTTGTTAGACCAAACAGTTACTTTTACTGTTAAAATACAGTATCTTTGTTAATTTAATTATATCTTGTGTCTTAACTCAAATGTCTGTATTATTATGCAGTCTATTAAAATGCATTTTGATATTATTTAAGTTTTATCACTATTATTAACCATATAATCAAGGATAATTCACGGAAGGAATGTTATAAAAATAAAGAGTGCCTCTTCCAGAAACCATAAAACATACAATATATAAAAAGTTTGTTTTTATAAATAAATTTTACATTCAAAAATTAATTCAACCCACAATATCATATTTTACAATGCTTTGGTATCAAGAAGCTGAACCAAATATGTGAAATTTAATACTTTGTAACAAATATTCCATTCTTCAGTCAAATAACATTAAAAAATTTTGATTAGTACAAATATCATACATAATGAAAACAGAACAAAAATTTAAAGATTAGTATACTCAGTAACTAAGAGGTAAAGACACCAACAGTTTAATACTCAGAGGCCTTGCTGTAGACGTACAATTTTCATGCATAAAAAATTATGACAAAAAATTAATTTGTGATTTATATTTAGGTACAGATGGAAAAAGTACTTCCCTGTTACAAATACTGATTTTATATGTAATTCCTCCATAATAACAAAATAAAAATCTGGTATATCACTCTTTCCTAACTCATCACAAATCTAGTTTCTGTGCTACTAAACTCCATGCTAAAAATGTAATACATACTGATAATTACTATACAGGTCACTATGTAAATCCACCCCAAAAAAATTAGCCAATTTTACAAAATTTTTAGCCTACAACATGGGAAGGGGTTGTGAAGAAAATAAAATGTTACATGTCTGTAATTTTAAGTTTTATAACAAACATAAATATACAGAGTTAAAACCCAGAAAATTTTCACATCACTTTAGTATCTCACATATACCAAACGCATGAAGCATAATTGAAAAGCTCCACAACTCTGGGCCAATGAGCATTCATATGTGTAGGTAGTATATAGCTGTGCAGCTACACAGGAAAAATTTTATTTCCGTTTTCATTCTGCATATCTGGAACGTACTAAATAAAGTTCAATGTCTCTATAGGACACATCAGTGATCTCAGTCACTAAGGTATTGTCCATTCTAATTTTTCTGAAGCCCTGTTCAAGTTCTACGTTCATGTTACTCCTCTATGTCATGGAAACAAAGCTGAACCAAATCAAGAACATTTTACCACAGGGACTACGCACCACATTCGCACACACTCACTTTAATAGCATTTAGCATGTGAACTACTAGTTTCTACTCATTTTATCATTTATAAATGAGTCAGTGTTCAATTTAATTAAAAAATAAGATTCTTCAAGGTTAACAAAAGTGTATAATACTTGTGATGCACGACATGTTTGAGAACCAACCAAACCTGTCATACATGGCGGTGATTTTTCAAAGGTTTGGGTGAAAAAGTGCAAAGATATTGCAAATAGACTATAAGTGCAAAGCTATTGTGTGTATAGACTTGTAAATGCAAAGATATTGTGAATAGACTATAAGTGCAAAGGTATTACCAATAGACTATACCATCAGAACATGAGCTTCCAGGATGTGTGCATATTTTTTTACAAGAAATTTTTGTGTTTGTAAATTATGTTAACTGTACAGTGTTAGGCTTCCATCACATGTCATGGAGCAAATAATTAAAAAGAAAAATACACCTTCGTGGGAGGCACACGGATACACACACACCTTTGTAATGACGTCTCCCTTCATGGCGTCAACAGAGACAACGGCGTAGTAAGGCAGGTTGACAAACATGGGGCAGTTGTCGTTTATATCCAGTATTGTGATGTTAACGACGACATGAGCCACATTTGGCTTGTCGCCTCCATTATCATTACTTCTCGCCTATGGAGAGAAATATAAAAAAAATCACATTCAAAGTAAACATGAAAAGACAGCAATATCAATAATCACAGGACTCGTGTTTGGGTCAGTTAAATGTTAAAATAAGAGTATTATCAATAATTTACTGAGCTCATGTTTGAATAAATTAGATGTTAATAATACCGAGACCAATGTCTGGCTCAAATAGATATTAAAACATGAGTAATATCAAAAATCACAGCACACGCATTTCATTCTGCTGAATGTTAAAATCACAGTAATACACAATAATCACAGGACCCATGCTTGTATCAGTTAGATGTTGAAATAACAGTTATCTTAACACCAAATTGCAGGAACCACATTTGGTTCAGTTAAATATTAAAATACAAGTAATATCAATAATCACAGAAACTACATTTGTGTCATTTAAATGCTAAAACAAGAGTATTATCGTTAAACAGGAATCAGGACTCATGTTTGCCACACTAGTTAATATTAGCCTGCAGCCAATAGCGTTCCTAATAAATCCCATGCACTGGCAATCAAGAATTTTTCAGATGGAGATTGTAATGTGAGAAGCGTGGCAGGCACTGTTGTGTTGCGTGGATTTTCTAGGAGAATTCCCATTTTGTTCCCTGTATTCATTCCTCTGCTGCTCCACCCCCATCTCATTTTCCACCTCATATATTTCTTCAGGCCAGCCGGAAGACAAACTGTGTCACTAGGGTATGGCAGCAATTAGCTCCAGCTTCCACTCGTCTATGATGACACTGCCCAAGGTGAGAACGACATGTAAATTTTTATTTCTAAACTTGCATCAATAGTCACAACATGAAGAAGATTATAAAGACTGTGATGGTGGCACCCCACCATCGCCTTGGTTTGCAGAACGGACACCTGGATTGCAGCGCTTCGACACCAGCCTTTTTGGCATCCCTTCCTTTTCTCCTCTTGATTCCTCTCATTTAATACATCACTTTTTTTTAAATTGTAATAAAGTTTATATATATATATAAGTCATTGCACGCCGTTCGTCGTCCTATTCTCTCGGCAGCACCGATGTTTGGCAGGCCAGCTATTGCTTGTCATGGGCAATGTGGCATTTAATTAATTTACTTGAGCACAACGCATCCAGTGGAAATCATCTATGAAGTCAATGGTAAACCGTAGCCTGTTAAATTGCTGGTTGAGATGGCAACGAAAAACGGCGAGTCGTGTGTGACTGTGTTTGAGAAATGTTTTGGGCTGTAGTTTTATTAAGTTTTTTTTTATTGGCGTTGTAAACTGTATTGTGCTAGGTGTAGCGGTTACACAGCAGTAAATGTTTTCTAAATTCATTTTAGAGGCACGTTCAAAAGCGCGTGTTTAGAATAACTTATCCTACTTGTGTGTTTGCACGGTGTATGCTTGCAGCCTGCGGTGCCATTTGGCTGGCCCAGTTTTTGGTAGTTTTCCGTCCGCCCACAATTCAGGAGTTAAATATTTTAAAAGGGATTGTCCAGGTATTTACGGCTGACAGCCTGATAGTTGAAATGATTTTAGAAGTTTTTAAATTCAAGGTTCTTAATATCAACGCTGAAGACTGTGACGGGCCTCACTCGGCTGCACTTCGTCGTGGCATTACTGGGCTTCCGTCCTTTCTAAAAATACACTAAACGTTTCATTGCGATGTTTTTAAATCAATAAAACAATCTAGTCGTCGAGCCGCCAAACTGTGAAATTTTGGGTGGTCAACGTAAAGATTTTATGAGAAAGAGATGTTTCTAAATTGCCCAGTCTATCAGTGCTCTGGGACAAGGAATGCCAATAAATTTTCAAAGTACTGTTATCATACTCAGCTTTTAAATAGATGAGCACTTGCAATATTTAGTGTTCATGTACTGTGAATTTTTAAGTGCTCGCTCCTTGAACCTATACGGTGTGAAGCGGTTTGTGGAATATTATTTAAACCATTTGTCAGGTTATCAATTGTGTCAATGCGTAGTGATTTTAAATGCCATGTTCCTTACATGATACTGGAAAGGTGTAACATTACCCATTTTGACGGAGCTGTGCTGAAGGTTGCTCGGCTTGTGTCGAAGAAATATCATTAATAATATTATTGTATGTTTAATTCTGCTTATTATAACTGCTAATTGTGTTTAACATTATTCATTGCCGAATGTGGTTAGCCGAGCTTTGGTGAATTTTTAACGATAATAAGAATTACTTGTTCATTAAAGCACATTGTGGCATACTAAATAAATGAGTAAATTTTTAACTGGCTCCAAGCTTATGGTGTATGAATACGGGGCTTTTTACACGTTTCGGGATGCCTTAATTTTATGGCAACAAATTGTTTTATCATAAGGTATGATATATGGTACGATCATGTTTGTAAATGTATTAAATATTGCTGCATTTGACATTTGTGAAAATAAACGCAACTGATTGGATTTGATGTGTATAAAATTTGTGGTCGCTTTGACTAGGTCATAACTCTGTTTAATTAAGAAGGCATATGTATACACTTCATACACCATCCCTTACAGCGAGTGTTTCTAGGCTGTTTCACATAGAGGTACATGGATGTGAACCAACAGTTCCAGATGTTATAAACTGTCAGCTAAATGCCACAAATTAAATTCCAAATTCGACCATACTAAACAATAAATCTACGTCATTTGTCAATGCACAAAATTCACTTGTTTTTTTAACAATCAAAGTATGTCGTTACAATAATCTCCTCACTGCACCACAAGATGCAAATGGCAAAACATAGTGTGTACCTGAACATCATTCACATTGGCAGAATGTTAACGTTACATTTTTCCAACTTAATGGTCATAAAACAGAAAATTGAGTGTTCATTGCTCAAGAACTATGGCAAAGTAAAATTATCAGATAAAGACAAAAATGAAAAAAAATTAATTATAGAGATAAACTTTATCTTTTTAGCATTTATATGCCAAATAATTGCAATAAATTTGCGTCAAAAAGGATATTTTATAAACATCAACTACTTGTCAGTTGTGTTAAAAGTTATTTCATGGTTTCATTGCTTGATAAGATTTTTCCTGGAAAAGTTATCAAATTAATATCTCACTTCCTGGCAATAAGCATTATAGCAGCGCAGAAAATTTTTAAAACAAAAACGTTGCACGGAAAGTTCTCTATAAAAAAAGACAATGTGAAACTATAGCGATAACAACTCTACGCATAATAATGTAATTACCTAAACTGACATTCCAAATCATAAGAAATATTACAACTATCTGACCCAGCACTACTTAGAAATACTGAATGCTACCCTAATGCATTAACTGAAAATTAATAATAGAATTTTGTACATTACCTGAACAATAAGTTCATAATGATCCTTTGTTTCTCTGTCGAATCTCTTGCCCGTAGTTCTTATAGCACCAGATGTCGCACCGATAACGAACATGTCCGTAGGATTCAGAATGCTGAAAATGAGGTGCTCGTTGAGGACACTTCCCAGAACGTTCACCACCACTATGGTCGTCACTTTGGTAGAATTTTCAACTATCGTGCCTTCATAGTGATCTTTTTGGAACCTCAGGCCGGAGTTCTCTGATTTCTCGACTCTGATGTTCACTAGAGCCACACTGGAGAACTTCCCATCAGAAACGCGGACGTGCAGCTTGTGGAAATTTCTCATATTCTTTTCGCTAGCAACACTGACCATCCCTTTGGCTGCATCCATAGCGAAAACATTCCCTTTGTTCCCATCTATTATGTCGTAGCGAAGGGTCGTGCTTTCCGGTGAATCTGCATCTGTTGCATTCAACTGCACAATGGCCACGTTCTGGTACGTCGGTAACAACAATGTTGCATTATACTGCGAGGAAGTAAACTTTGGAGTGCAGTCGTTCACGTCTAGAACAGTGATGTGAACGCGGGCAGTTGTTTCAGATGATAGTCGGGGCTTCCCAAGATCGGACACTTTGACGTGGAAGTCGAACTCGTACAAAGTTTCATGATCGAGCTCCATCACTGTTCGAATCGCCCCTACAAAAAATAGAATTTAAATAGTACAACTTGGAGACGAAAAAAACAAACTCTAATTCTGAATAAGAATGTAAAAATGTATGCTTTATAATAATGTCACTAAAGTTGCATCCATCAGTTTATGAACTGATTTTTGTTTTAAAAACATATTACAACGTAACATTATGCATACAGCAGATTTTGGCAATAAGAGTCGGAACAATTGGCAGAAAGTGTATACCAGTTTTTAATTTGACAATAATTTAAATTGCTAAACACTGCCTTTTGGAAAATGATATACTGTACATTCTTCAAATGCAGATGAGTAATTAAAAAAATATTTTAGGTTCTTTCACAATGTTGTTCCTGAAGGCCAGAATGTAATATTCTCACACTCACCTGTGCTCGAGTCAATTTGGAAGAACTTGTGGGGAAGGCCTTCTACAATGTCGTAGCTCAACAAAGCATTCAGCTCTGAATCAGCATCCTCAGCTTTTATGACAAGAGGCTCACTGCTGTTGGTCAGAACCAGTGAACCAACAGCAGCAGACTCGCTCACCACACCGGAGTACACGGCTTGCACAAACTGCGGCGCATTGTCGTTAAGGTCCAACACATGGACTATCATGTTGCACTGTGCTTTCGCTGCAGCCTGCAACAAAATTAACATTGATTACCATTTAAAAAAAAAAGAGTGAAAACAGTATCTGCCAGTAGCACATAGCATCCATTCTGTGATTGTACCTGCTAATTTTTACATCAAATGCTCAAAAAAAAATCATCTTTCCCCTCCATAAAAGTGAGCATGTCAAACTCAGTTATATGTACAATAAAACAAATGATCTAAAAACAAAAGTATTACATTACAATGCAAATAACCAAGGCGATACTACAGTTCGAAATACGATCATAGGAGCCATGCAGTTGACCAAAGAATGAAAATTTACATTTCTCTGGGTTCGGACAAAAAAAATTTGGTTAGATGAGTAATAAATTCAAATTATATTTCAATGCATATAATAAGGCAAACAGAATTACTGTAGATAGTTACATCTGCACACAAAGGTTATTCAAGATTGAGGTTTAAGAAAATAAGCTGAAAAAAATTGTGTGGGTGTCTCGACTACGATTTTAAAAAACGTTGCGGGAAGGAAGATGAGCTCTTACAGAAGAGTAAAATGAATTATGTGAGAGCCAACTGCTACTTAAAGAGTTCTCAGTCACCATTAGGATGGGCATTGGTTGACATAACAGTTATAACAAATTGTTAGTATTTGGTATTATTTCACACGAGTAAAATTTTCTATTGTTTATGCTGTTCTTTTTTAAACATCTTAGATTGCCTACCTTATACCAAAGCTTGACTACTGCGCATGCATAAAAGTTATTTTTTGGAATGTCAAGCTTTGGAACAGTGAACAACGTAATCATTATTTCCCAAAATGTCTTGTTATAATTTTTCAATCGCCAAGAAATGTTTCGCATTAACCTGTTATAAAAAAACATGTTACTGGAAGGTGTTACCTTTGGGAACAGGAACAATTGAACTCGTTACATGAAATTAACCGTTTGGCTCATCCCTACAGCTAAGGGACCCAATACTGCCAGAAAATGGTTTGATACCTGTGAACTACGAGAGGGCCACTCTGAAAAAACATTAGTTTCCCAAAAAATTTTTCAGTGCAAAAATGTAATATAAAAATTTAAAAAAACCCGGGTCTCGCATTGCATGATTATGCACAGATGTTTAAAAGGTTGAGATCTCTCTGTATAACAGTGTATTATGAACCATTTTGTGGCTGCTTTATACTGAGAAACCTCCCCAAATTATCTACAGGAGCCTTTCATACAAAGTATACTCACCATATTAGTCGCTTCAACAGAGAGGTTGTAGAATTTATTTTTCTCGTAGTCCAGTTGTCTCTTAGTCGTTATGATGCCAGTGCTCGGGTTTACGAAGAACATGTCATCACTGTTCCCACTGATGATCTCAAAGAACAGTGAAGACATACTCCGTGCCTCGAGATGCTTCACAAAACTACCCACAGGCTGATTCTCAAAGATTTCTGCTGCGTGCTCCTTCTGTATAAATCTGCAAGCAACAAGGGGAAAAGAAATCAACCTTCGAACACACTTATATTGAAGTATTAAAATTATATAAAAAGATAGGAATTCAAGTACTACACCGTGAGTACTCAAATTCCTATCTTTTATATAATTTTGGTAGCCTAGTGGCCTACTTGCAACCTTGTATTATAGTATGTGTTTCTTCACAGTCTTTGAATCAAACATTTGAAAAATGGCCCCATGTATGATGTGCTTGTTTGTTTCTTAAATATGGCATGTATCACAAGCATTTTATACTTGTATCAACGTAAAAAAAACTTATTTTTATTTAATTAAAAGTAAGCTAACTTATATTTTATCTATAAACTTGTGTTGCCAGTATTCCTCCCTTGCTTGTGACTTGAACACACAGAAAATCTCCCATGCCCATTTATACTAAGAACTGTAATATAATTTTGAATTAACCCAAAGTATCTATGATACACTTTCAGTACGATATCGGTCGTAGCATCCTCACTGGTGGACGTAACCTCCTCTAATTGTATAGTGTGATGCATTTCGCGCTTAGAAAAAGCACACATATTAATCACAGACTTGACCTCATCTCAAATGGCAATTGTCCAATGGGTAAGTCAATCCCATTTAAACAAGGTAATGGAGGCAGGACATGTAGACCAACCTCAGTTGACGGAGTCTCAACACAACAAATAACCACGTGTTCCTTGTTTTTACTAAACGCGTGAACTCTACAAGAAGCCGCCACGTCAATGCCTCTCCCTGAAGAGCAACCATTCTAATTGCCGCTCCAGCTAGAAGAACAGTGCTCAATTCAAATATTGCGCCGCTGTAGGGATACGAGTTGCCTGCCAGAAAGTCACGGCCTACACACGAGCATTAGGACAAAATGTGTGGTGCTGAACGCCACTCCAGATAAAAATTCATGGTTCATAGATGTGACATTACAAGACCCCCCCCGAGAGACGGGGCTAATTCACCGCACCCCTCTGAGGACTGCCAAACCAAGAAAATTAGTATAAAAGGAGTCCACAGTACGGACCTCTGGAGTGATCGCTTCACCATCTGGCTGTGAAAGCCGACGGTGCTATCACAAGGGCAGAGTCCCTAACCAGCGCCGGTGACCGCAGAAGGCCCAGTGGCCGACGACGACGCCTACAGCTCCGGAGGACCGCCACCTTCCCGAAGGCCTTCAACTTCTTTGGCCGCCTCCAGCGCCCTTCGGAGGACCACTACAAACCAGAGGCCTTCCCCCTATTTGGCTTCCACCAGCAACACCAGGGTCATCAACGGGCACCAGAGGCTCCAAAACGTCGTCCTTCCATCACTCCCTCAATACCTTCCCTCCATCACCAGTCAGGTATTGCAAGTCAAGACGGCATCGTCTCTTCTGGATGTTCTCTCCTTAAGGCCCTAGCCCAGCCACATCTTCACCATTTGGGTAAGTATCAGGTTCATTCAGGACACCACTCCTTCAATTTATTTAGGAAATACCTTTGGCTATTAATTTTTAGAGATGGGTCCAGTTTAGTTTTTTTTTTTTTTTATTCCAGTGCCGATATCGATTCTCTATTCTGATTCTTGTTTTCATGTTTTTAATTTTTCAAAAAAGTTTCAATTAACTTAGTAAGCTTATCAAAAACAAACATCTGTGTTTTCTAAACAAATGTTAGAAAATTTTAAATGTATCATGACACACAATAAGTTAGCTTTAACCCGTTATGTGTTTTGTAACAACTTGTCTCAAATTTTATTACAAATGTAAGGAAAATAATACAAAATATACCTAAGTGCATTTGTTGTCAGTTTCTGGCATCATCATAAAAAATATTCATTACACAACATTTAGGACACCTGCTTATATACTAACCGAAACCCTTACACTAACATCGGCACAAATAAAAAAAATTGACCCGGGTACAAACGCTCTCCCTACTATAAAATATTTGTGTCAAATTTAACATGGAAATGCCAATTCCGTGGCAACGCTCCTTAGCGTTAAGTGTTGCCGCTGAACTGGCATTCCCATGCTAGATTGGACACAATTTTATTTTAAGTTTTTAGTAGTGGGAGCATTTGGATCCTGGTATTTATTTTTTTTGGCATTATGACCACCGATTCCGATTCCATTTCACTTACAGGAAAGAATCGACTTTGATCGTGATACTAACAATCGCCGATTCTTAAGGATCGAAGAATCGACTCGATCCATCACTAAATATAATTTCTTTAATTGAATCAGTGCTTCAATGCTCAATTACACAAATACACTTCACATATTTTATTCAGGTTGCCTTCACTTGACCTAGCGTAAAGCTTCTACAATTATTCAAAATAAAATATTTTATATTTAATTTGATTCTCATTTCTTACGTAGGAGAGTGTAGCCCACGTGTTTTTAAACATTTTATTTTTTTCTTAATGTGTGATTGTAGTAAACGTATTATCCCAGTCTACTTAATGTTTTTTTTCAGACAGTAACTAGAACCTAAATCCCTTTGAGGGTTTGTCTCTCTATGTTAAATTCAGCCTTAAGCTTGTGTTTCCCATAAGGTAAAGACGGCTATGTGTACCTCGCCAAACAGCAGATACACCTGACAACTTAGCAGCAACCCGAGTTCTGCCAAGGTAATGCAAACTGTATTGTAATGGCCAATTTTCAGGGGCGCCCTTCACTAGGTACTCACTACACTTAAGGGTCTCAACTACCTACGTAAAGTCCTTGCATTATAGTTCTGTCCTTGGCTGGAGAACAGCCGGACTAGAATTATACGGTGGATCACACTAGGTACAGTCGTACTCTTAGGAGCACAAGGTAGGTCCACTATTATACCAAGCTTCGTCTTACCCAATTCTCTTAACAGCTTTCTAACTTTGGCCTTATACCACGATCACATAGCAGTTGTCAAAAACTTTGCTTGAAAATCGCACTAAAGAAATTAGAATTACAGATTAATAACTCAATAATTTCTGAACTGCAGGAGAGCAACTCTCTTTTTGCACCTCCTACAAAGCAAGCAGGTAGACTTATCACTGGAGCATTTAGTAATTGTTCATATTGATATCAACATACTGGGAATCAATCTACACATACTACCAGAACCTTCGTTCAGTGAAAGCCCTCTTCCTCTGCAACCAACATCAGCCACTGTTCCACAGCCGATCACCCCAGTGAGCCAGCCAGAGAGGAAGAGGAAAGGGCCGCTGTCTCATTAGAAACAGGTAAAACGCTGTCCGCTAACAGTGTCTGTGACTCCAGACTTCGTGCCAACAGTAAGCTTATCCAACCAACACCGTAAACCAGCGTCCTACCAAGATGAGAGTAGTGTCTTGGAGTATGTTCCCTGCGATACTGGCGTCGCTCTATTTGAAGACCACCACCATCACTCGTACACGTACTGTTCACAGCAGAATTTTACAAGTGAAATTAAATCTCGGGGTTACAATCCCCAAGTCATCTACCAGACAGAAACTCCCGCAGCAGCACTCCTAACCTTTAACCTGACATTCCAACGTGAGGGAGGAACCCACACATGAGCTAGTCCAGGGGCTTTTGTGCGACCCTCAATGACATCAGGGATTGTAATTCTGATTTTACGTGTACTGTGGGGCACCCCTGCATTATCGGCCGTTGGCCTTGTGTCCAACCCTTTTGGTGCAATTGATTTCTTGTCATTACACCTGGTGGCTTAAAACGCATCAAGTGGAGTTGATACTTTTACGATTTCCTGCATTTTAAACTTTTTTTCTTGTTCTTAGTAGGCGAGTAAATAGAGTTTTGCCGTCATAACATTAAGCAGAGATACAATGTTGCTCACCTGGGTGGGGCGTTGTCTGCCATCGTGACCATGATGTGAACGTGAACGGTGGAGGACAGAGCCGGAGAACCTGCATCCGTGGCCTTCACTATCACCATGTACTCTGATATGATGCTCATGTCCAGAGGCTTGGCC
Organism: Dryococelus australis; assembly: GCA_029891345.1. Taxonomy (NCBI): domain Eukaryota; kingdom Metazoa; phylum Arthropoda; class Insecta; order Phasmatodea; family Phasmatidae; genus Dryococelus; species Dryococelus australis. The sequence continues at coordinate 50,611,573 of CM057008.1, forward strand.
ACGTACAGCGTCCCCAGGGACGAGTCAATGCTGAACACATTCCCAATGTTGCCTGCAAACACCACATCAGCAAATAATCCACAATTACTTCTGACATTATTTAAAACCAGGGGCATAGTCAGGGTTTTTCTGGGATGGTTTAACCCTAATTGTAATGATGCAGTTCATAATAATCAAATCGGGACATTTGGTTAATTTTCTTTTCTTTTACGAGGAATTGTAATTGCTTATCAGTAGTTGAAAATTTGGCCGTGTTAGAATGTTTATCTCTTATAAGTTTACTTTTTTTAAAATTGCAGTTCAGGTTGTGTCAGAATTTCGAGATAAAAGCTTTTAGCACTTTCGTAGAAATTTTCTCCTTTGAAAATTCTCTAGACTTTCAATGATTTTTACTACAACGCATTTCCGCATGGCATGGGGAAGTGGTTGCGATTGGGGGTCACACAGGTTTCCAAAGGAATTCCACACCACGCCACGCACCTTGGTGCAAGGAGTGGGGGTAGAGTGCGTAGCGACTTGAGCCCTGAGCACCTGCTGACTGCTAACAGTTGACAATAAGCCCTGAAGGAAGACTGATCGAGCGTGGAAAATACTGTCCTCATCGGCAAGCACCCACATCTACTACCTCATTTATTTTTAACTCAAAGTATTTTCGGCTGATAAACTCTTTCCAACTAAATTATTTCCGTTGGTGTGGGAAGTTGCTAGAGTGCCAGGAGGGAACTCTCGTCCCTCATGCCTTCTTAATTTTCTCTTGTGATGCAAGTTTTAAGTGATGTGAATAATAAATGGTCTACTGCGGCGCTGGCCTTTGTTTGTTTGTCTCATTAAACTGACTCTTTGTGACTCTGCATTATTGAAGATTGTGAACAATTTATTTTGAATTTAAAATAAAAATACGGAGGAAATAAACAGAGCTGAATTCTTTATTTTGTTTTCAATACGGCGGCTTCATTTAAGTTTAATGTCTCTAGCGAGTGAGTAACACCGAGCTGTGATTTCCAGTCACCAAATCTGACGTCTGCGACATTACATTATCAATAAATATTTAACTGTGGTAAAATATGTAATTGTGGTTAACTATTATGCATTTTATTACACTGCAGCAATTCCTTTTATCCTACAGTTTGTACCAATTAACAGGTGTAAACAATTCAAATGGCATTGTAATCTCCCTCCCTTCACTTTAGTCAGTGTAAGAGCTCCACATACCCCTTTTGAGCCATGCCTACATAAAGAATGTCTGGCTACGCCACGGTTTAAAACAAATATGAAAATGTAGTTAATTAGTGTTGTGTAAATGTGACTATTTTTCACAAAATGAAAATGAAAAGTATGTTTTTTGAATTTCATGGAATTAATATGAAAATGAAAAATAATTTTACAAGAAATTTATAATAAAAGTTAAAATTTTTATTGTGTACCTACCTACTCTCAAATACATGTCTGAAACATAATTTACCAAGTTCTGTTTTAAATATGAAATTATAATTGTGAATAATAAGTGACAAATGTGATTGCAGTAAGAAGTTATACAGTAAGTATTAAACAAATAGGTTCTACCAACATTTAAAGTAGTTTCATATAGTTGTTTTAGTAATAACATAACTTACACAAACAAAACAAGAAAATGCTATGACAAAAAGTTCCATTGTTATTCAACTAAATAAACACAAGTGAAGCAATCAAATATTCACTGAATTAAAAACAAATTTAATTTTGTTTAGTTTTTAATAAATTAGTTATCTTACAAAAATCAAAATTGAATGGCCTGATTTTCATGACTGTGTTTGTGTACTGAATAGTTATATAACCCTACAGTTAACGTCAATACAGAACAACAAACATTATCATAAAAAAAAACAGTGCTAATACAGCCCGATGTTGTATAAAATTCTTACGATTTGATAACCCGATGCTAATTTGACCAAACTCTACAAATGTGAAGAACATTGTATTATAAGTGGCACAAACGTTATCATTTAAGTTATTTTTTTAAATTATACATCCGTTTTAATAAAAAAATTAATGTTGGTTTGAATAATTTCCTTAGGAAGAAATATTTATTTCTAAGAAAATTGTCTTACACAGTCGACTGCACTGATTTCATAAGATTTAGATGTGAACTTAATTTATTAGGTTTAGATTTTGGGGCAGCTCAGTTCTTGTGATCCACAGTTATGGATAAACAGCATGAGGTAGTTTACAATGGCACATTTGGGTCTTTTTTACACTATGTTTTCCTCTGTCTTAATAACGCTGTTATTTAGACCAAATTCATAATAGTATTAATGTTACCTCTTTTCCTTCTGTCATTTATGCCATTTTCGTTCATCCTTACAGTTCTCCAAAAAGCATAGAACTCCAGCATATATATATATATATATATAAAATTAAATGCAGTAGCACCTGGGTATCAAATGAAACAACAAATTCCACTTTTATGCTTAGTATCAAATGTACTTTATAGTGACCACGTATAAAATAATATGACTTTTAGTAACAATTTCCAACATATACCATACTTTAAAGTGAAAATTGAGATACTTTCTTAATCAGGTTTGTGTACACTGAAAAACACGCCGGATTCAGCAGAAATACTCTTACATGTAGAAATGAAAATTTACATATGATTTCCGCCTGAAGCAGGGGGAACTATGGACAACATGAGGCTGACACTAATTGAAGCTGGCTGCCCTTCCTGAGGTACAGACCTGTCACTTTGGCCAGTCTGATGAATGGATGAGGTGAAACGAGATAACGGTGGAGACATAGCGGAATGAAAATGGGGGAGGAAACGGGAGAGTCCTGAGAAAAAACCCCCCACACCACTGCAACGCCCGCCAAACTCCTCACGAGAACTCCTGTCCAAAAATTTCCTGCACCAGAGCATGGGATTGAACCGGGGACCTCAAAAAAAAAAAAAGGTATGTGAGCAACTAACCTCTTTTTTTTATTTTACTTTATTGACAAATATATGCGACATGTGACAATGCTTGATTACTTATTCCCAGGAAGGGTAACTCAGATGGACATACACAAATATACACTGTCTACCAAAAAGTAATTAGGATCCATGAAGATAGGTAATTCAGTACGTCAGTTGACTTGTGTTTCACGGCCTTCGACGTAGGACCGCTGGTGTTTGTCCGTGGTAGTATGAACACAGAGGCCTATTGTAACATTCTGGATAATGAAATGCTCCCAACATTGTGGCGTTTCTACGAAATGGACCCGTGTTACTTCCAGGATGACAATGCCAGGTGCCATGTTTCAAGGGCTACTATGCAGCGGTACGCCGACAACAATGTTCGCCGATTGGACTGGCCCACCCAGAGCCCCCACCTCAACCCTATAGTACATCTTTGGGACGAATTGGATCGCCGGGTGAGGGCTCCTCAGGCGCGGCCAAAATCCATTGCTCAACTCATGGAATGGTTGCAGAGGAATGGCGACGAATCCCCGTGGATGTCCTGCAAACACTCGTAGAGAGCATGCCAGACAGGGTGGCTGCTGTTATAGCCGCAAGAGGTGGCCCTACGAGATTCTAACGGGGTGACAACCACCGAGCAAACATTGTGGACAGGTGCCCAATTACTTTTTAGTAGATAGTGTACATTCATGCCTTACCCGGGACTTTAACCCATGACCCCCCTGCCATAAACCAGCACCGCAACCAAGTGCATCACGAAGGTCTGCGTAAAAGTTCACAGTTCATGACTCTTACTACTGTGCTCACCATCTGATACACGTGACATCATGTGACAATGTTTGTTAACTTATTCCCAAGAAGAGTGACTCAGACAGACGTACGCAAATATGCACCCATGCCCTACCCTGGACTTGAACCCAGAACCCCCCGCCGTTAAGCTGGCACGCAGTTAACTGCACCACAGGTCAGTTCCAACTGAGCCCCAACTGTAGTTCCTTACTCTCACGTGTAAACTACACAAACATATTTTTTTCTAAAAATGTTACCTGATGTTATGGAATACGTGACCCTGGCATTCTCCCCTCTGTCTCGATCAATGGCGAACAGCTGCGCCACGACGGAGCCGATGCTTGCAGTCTCGAACACCTTCCCCTCGATGAGGTGGCTGGTGAACTCCGGAGGGTGGTCATTGTGGTCGTGAACTGTCACTGTCACGCGGGCGTAGTTCCTCTTGGACGGAGTGCCTTGATCCCGGACCATCACCGTCAGCACATGATGCTCAATTGTTTCCCTGCATAAAGTGTGTAGAAAGCACACATCAATAGGGGCAAGATTTTGATGGTCACGGTTTCACAGATAAAATAGTGTATTTTGGCTAAATTCAATTTTGCATTTTAACTTAAATTTTGGAATTATGCAGTATATTAAATTGCAGTTGTGTTAATTTGGTTTTGTTGCTATGCACCATATACTCTTGCATTTACACATCAAATATGCTGCACACAATTTCCCAATAATGAACCAATTTCAGCCAACAAAATTATCAAAAACACACGTGTCTTTATAGATGCCATTCTGAAAATAAGTGTGCCATACTTAAAAAATAGGCATATATATAAATTAATATGATCTAACACAGTACAACATATCTGCTAAATTTTGTAAGAATGGGTTGATTGTGTCCCAAGACATCAGATAAAAAATTTATTTTTTGTTGGGGCTATCATACGAAAAGACAGAGAAATGAGGCTCTGCATAGACATATTTGATGGTTGTCCTAGTGACACCCATTATTCACATTTACAACACCACTCTATAGTAAACTTCAAATGAGAAAATACTCTTCGTGCAGCTTTAAGGGTGGGAAGGTAGGGGAGGCAATGTAGGAGGGTCTCTGCTGAGCATGCCTGCCGCTGGAGGGAGGGAAACCACGTGACACTGCTGGTGATGTACACACCAAACTGGTAACATCGCTCTCTACTACCGTGTTGTTAAATACCGCGCTGCAAGACTTACGTTTTTCCGACAAGTAATATGTACGCACAGAACAGCCGCCGCCTGGCAGCTCTCTGCCGCAGTCGCTACTGAAATGAACAACCCCACCCCTTCATGCAATGGCAATGGACTCTTCTGACTCGCCCAACGCGTTTTGATCTGTGCATCATCTTCTCATTTGGATTTCACTATAAGAGTGGTGCAGGATGCTAATGGCCACCTGACTATTGTCGCGATCTGCACTGACATCATCACTGTGCAACATGAAAGAGTCTATAGTGTACAGCTTTATCAGGTAAGATGAATACTCTTAAGATAAAACATCTTACTGAGGGTGACAGCCATGAATGTGAAGGTCTGCATACCTGTCGAGTGTTTCGTTCAAGTAGACAGCCCCAGTCATGGAGTCGACCCTGAATATCTCGAGAGACGCAGGGTCCCTAGCTGCGTGCAGGCTGTAGAACAGCCGTTGGTCCTCGTCTTCGTCCGACGCTTGCAGCTGGAGTATTTTCGTGTCTTTCTCGACATTTTCCGATATGTCGACTGTGTAGAGCCACTCAGAGAACACTGGCCGGTGATCATTGTTGTCTAGCACCGTCACATACACCTGGAACATTCGGACAAATTGCATTACAATACAATGATACAAGTTGCTGGTCACCAAAAATGATGTTCAACTATAGGCATTACTTACAAGTACTATTTTCCTGCAGGAAAAAAATTATCATGTTTGTTTTTGCATTATGGCATTTAAAAATCACAATTTTAGTGTTTTTTGGGACCTACAGACATTGAAAAATTGACTTACGAAAATGAAATAACTTACATTGAAATACTGCACGCTATCATGAGTTACTTAAAGAAATCTTTAAAATCATGTCACGAAATGTTTTCATAGTTTTTTAAAAATTGCTCAAAATAAGAGCATTTTTGCATATTTTTTATTTGTAGTACTTGTGTTGGAGTATTCTCACCTGTGTGAAAACTGTATGTCTGCCATCAGTTACACTAACTGTCAGGTTATATTTATTCTTCTTCTCCCAATCAAGTTGTTTTGCTAGCAGGATGTTACCCTTATCATGACCAATGAAGAATTCATTATTTTCATCACCACCTGGAAATCAAATTTTAAAAAATATTTTTAACTAATTTTCCAAAGTTGAAAAATTCTGAAGTGAAATAAATGTCTACCAGATGTTTTCCATTGAACAGACTTCTGAAAAATCTCTCCATCGCCTGCGAATCAACACGTAACAAAAACACATTAATACTTAACACTATAAATGCTTAACTTCTCAAAACCCTCATTCTTAATAAAAAAAAATAAAAAAATAAATTTAAAAAAAAAAAAAAACCACTCCCCCCTCTATAAATGTGCACTTTTCAGAAATTATATTGGTACGTAAATAGCACAATTGCAACATAATTCCGAACAATGATTTTAAGAAAATTAAGACAACTGAAAAACAAATATAAAGCACAGTAATGTACACTAACTGCACACAATGTAATATACTAACACTGAATGAACATCGCAAATAAATGTTGTGCATGCATGCCCACCCACAAGTATATACTGATCTTCTACAAGATCTGCCCTGCATGAAAAATTCCCATATAAAAATTAGACAAATGATATCTTGCATGAGTTTTGCAAATATTTGGCATTATGTAAACTCTGCTTTACGTTGAACCACAAAAAAAAAAAAAAAAAATTAAGACATCAGAGCCATAACCACTTTGATGAAATATAGGCACAACTTGACCACTGCCAGGATTTATTAACCATAAAACCCTTGTCAGATCATAGAGTATTTCGAAAAATATTCAACAATATCAAAAGCAGTAACTTGGTACTATACGTAGAGGTTGTAGGAATTTTTATAGATAAAAAATACTAATAATTTTATAACAACCACACTCCACACTCACCCACAATGTTGTACCAGAGCATGTCCCCATCTTCATCTGCTGCCTGGACCAGCGCAACTAAGAACCCCACAACATCTCGCTCCATCACCTCAACCTCCTGAGAAGGTGCCTTTATTGCTGGAGGGTGCGGCGAGTCTTTCGGAACTCCGACCACCTGTACAGACACCCTCGTCGTGTGGCTTCTCTTCGGCTGGCCGTTGTCTTCCGCACGTATCTGTCACACAACAGCAGGAGAGAGTTAACGAAAACAACTCCTTGCAGTTATCAATAGTCGCTGTTTCAAAAATTAACCAATGTTAATAATTGCTAACGAGGCAACTGAGAACATCCCAATGAGGCCATACAGAAGTGTAAGAATTACTTATAAATGCAACAGAGATTAAATTAATGCTGGATATTGAGACAGAGGGTTTCCAGATATTAAGGATAAAAGTCCTAATATTTTGTCGACAAAGAGGTCAGTTACTTTGGGACAAAGTAAGATGTTCAAACACGCAGGAATGGGAAAGGAACCATCCAAACGTTTGTTCAGAGTTATTTCAAGAAACCATGGCAAACCAAAATCAGAGTGCGAGTCTGAAGGTTTATCACTGTGCCGTCTCGCTCGGTGGGTTAAGAAAAAACTGTGATTAATTGAAAGTTCGTCTTATTACCAAGATTATATCCTACCTATTATTCTTTGCATTTTACTGTTACACACAAATTAATAAAATCATATTTTCCATCATTACAAAAAATAGTATGTACATGTTTTATTAAAAAACTTTCAATAAAGCTATTATCCCCCCACCCCCCTCTCCAAACCCTTTTCTTATTGTCCTGGACAGGATAAAGAGTGTATTGTTTAAGAGAATACCAGTTACTGGAGAGTCTATTGTATTTTAATAATGAAAAAAATAACACATACAGGAGCATATCCAGAACCTTTTTTTTTTTTTTTTTTCATGGAGATGGAGGGGGGAGGCTGATCAAGTATGAATATAGACATAAGTGACTTAGCCATAATTGTCTGTTTACAAGCTAAAAAAAGTAGGGTTGACACACTGTGTTAATACTGACACAGACATTCATGTGTGTGTGCAAATGCATGACATTTTAATGATAGCCTGACAGTAAAGCTCTATTAAAACATAGTCATTTTCTTTGGCGAAGCAGCACAGAGGGTATAGTCGGCATATGCTCTGCATAACATTCCCCCATTTGTAGCAACTCAAGTATTTATTTCCCTTAATCTCATAATGTCATTACAAGGTTCATATGCATATTTTAAAGGAGTATTTATTTTTGCTTATGTCCAAATTAATCTTTTAACTTATCTATTTAAACATGCTCTCCTAACAACAAAACATCCTACATTTTATTGGCAGCATAATTATGTACACCTAATAGAAGTGGACCAACACGTGTAGCATAAATTAATCAATAATCACCATTTCCTAAACAAGATATTTTCCCCCAAATACAATTTTCACAATCCTGACAAGTTACTTCACCAAAAGTATTTACTGTCATATTAACTCATGAAGTAGACAGGTCACCAAATTAGCATGGTAACACATTCACTTTGCCGGCAAAATACTTAATGTATAAATAAATGCAATTACAGTAACTCACCCTCAGATCATATTCCTGCCCAGCTTGGAAACCTCGTTGAGAGTAAACTACGCCAGTTTCGGGGTGAATTTTGAACTTCCCCATACCTCTCCCAGACTTTATACTGTAGGTTATTTCTCCGTTTCGACCAATGTCAGGGTCAAACGCCAGCACCTATAAAATATTTCAAACTCCGTGAGTTAAATTTTCCTTCTCACAGTCTTGCCACCAGTTGGCACCACAGAATCGTAATCACACATACACATGCCCTAAAAAATTGTAACATGATTAAACAGTCTATAAATAAATTTGATGAAAACAGTTGAAGGAAAAAAAGTTTACTTACAGCAAAATTAATTTATTGAAAGATAATATGTGTAAATTATTACTCCAACTACAGATAAAAGTTGCTAAAATTAAAAAGTTAATTAATTCCAAGAATTTTTTATTAACTAATGAACGCACCGATCAGTCAGGATATGAACTAATGTCGCAGTGATAGCTTGTCCAAAACAGATGGAGGCTACAATACACAGAGTGCGGAGGTAGAAACAACACAATACGCAACCTTGAACCCAGGAAACAAATTTTAAACTCCTGGAAAATTCCTGATCAGCCAAGAATTGAACTGAACCCAGGACCTTGAGCTTCGTGTGTAATAAATACCCTGACCACTAAGGTGTATCGATAAAAATATTTATCAGGTCCACAAAATGACAACAATCCTGTGTACTGTTGAATCCTTTTGGACTGAAAGTCTAATTTTAATGAAAATAAGTTTTTTGATAAACGAATTCATCCCGTGATTATGGCATTTGTATGTACAAAGCACTGACGCCCCACAAATATTTGTGTACATGAAACTTGAGGGGGTTTGAATGAGCCACTTTAACATTAACACATAATTGGAGGGAATATACTTTATGCAGAAATAGTGACACTACAACGCAGCATGGTGATAATGATCTAACGCTGTTCACTAACAAAGGCATTTGCAGCTAACTACTATATATCTGGTTAAGAAGGGAGCTACTTCACAGTGGCTATTCAAAGTTTTACAATTTAACACGTAATGTGCTGTAATAAAAGTGGCTCGAGACTGCAATATTCTGGGTTCAAACATTAAATGTGACATGGATGCACGTTACCCTTTTTTACTTATGGTTAGTTAAATTGCAAAGCAAAACCTTCAATTGGTCTCCCAGCACTGGGAACATTCACACGCCCAATTGAAAAAAAATCTAGTTGAACACTTTTCACAGACGAGTGAAGTGATATTAATAGCACAGTTACCAATGCATACAAGATATGCCCCTGCCTTGTGGAGCCAAGTCATTGGATCGTGATGCCAATGCACTGGTTTAACCTTTGTCAAACTGCCTGTGCGTCGAAGTGTTGGCATGCTGATATGGTAAAAACAAAAGAGAATGATTCCCTTTATCCGAGAACCAAAGAGCCCAATTTTTATCCAGCAGTACATCTTCCGGGAACCCAAATAGCACCTCCACAGCAAACAGAGATAATTCACACCATCAGGAATAACAGGGAAAATTGGGCCAATAGCACGGGTAGCAAAGAACTTCAGCTCGGACTTTCCCGGCCAATCTCAGCAATAAATGGTCACATCTCTGTTACAAAGTGCCAGATCGCTATCCCGGATGTCTGTTGTCTCCTGTGAATAAAAGTAGCTATTTTCACCCAGACTGAATCTATTCTCTGTTTTTTTTATTACATAAAAATGCTCAACTTCCAACCTCTGCCTTCCCAAAAAGCACTGTTTCATTTGTTCATGTATTTTGCACTGTCTAATACATGTTCTCAATATTAAATAAAACCCTGATGTCTGATTTCTCTTTTAATTCTTAAAATACCATACTGGTCATCTAAAACAATACTGAATCTAACTAGCACACTCCAATTGTCATAAAAATATAGGTTTTTTTTTATATTTAAATACACATTTTCTTGAAGAAAATTCTACTTATTATTTTGAAATAAACAATTTGAAGTGCATGGGATATCATTAAATGCATCATGTTAAGAGGAACACACCAAGATTTTGTTTTGTTACACCAAAAGTGAAAAAGTTTCAACAACTCTTTCTCCTTTGTACCTAACTAAATTTCTGATGTGTTTATTCCACTTCCCAGAACTACAACTGATGGAATAATGGGAAGCTTATGGGGCGCAATACATTAAAACATCACAACATATTTATTGGCTTGCATGTAGAAAAATATACGTCTTAAAGACAAGAGAGTTGTTATATTTGGATATAAACAAGGGTTTTCTTATAAAAGCAGTATTAGGGATCACAAAGCACTTTGTTATATGTCTGAAGGGGATTACACTGATGTCTGGTGTGTCTTTCATCTGGATAGGTCTGGCCACTTCAAAGGTCCAACCTCAATCTCCACAACTAACTTTTTTCTCTTCTCTTTAGGGATAAACTCTCCACCATGAATTTGGCCACCTTAATTTAATCTAAAGCCTGCATAAAGCATTTATTCTGCATAGTTTCACACTTGTATTAAAAAGGACTTACACCAGAAAGGCATTTAGCCCACATGATATCAGTAAAACAATATTTAAACATTTGAAACTCCTAGTTGCCTGAATTGTGTTGCATTGCTCTTTAAGTGTTTTAAAACACGCCTTCAATTTTCTGTGTGGTTACCGGCACACATATTTCCATGCACGAGAGGATGATGGACCCAGCTTGACATGCAGCGAGTATGAAAATGAAAATTCATGTGCCTCCTACCTGTCGCTCCGGCCAGCCTGAAGAATGGATGAGCTGAGGAAAGATGGGGCTGGACATACAGCGGAATGAGGATGGAGTGAAGAAATGGGAGAGCCCTGAGAAAAACTCCACACCAGGGCAATATCCTTCACACCCCCACAGCAGAACTCCCCTCCACCTCTCGAAAATGTCCCAGAGCCTGAGATCGAACTGCAGACTTCAGAAATGGGAGGCAAGACAATAACCAAATGAGCCAGGCATGGTGAAGAGATTTGGACGCTTGTTAACAAAGAGGTCTTGAGAGACGATGAGGGCGATTGAGCTGAGTATGGAGCAGCACTGGAATAAAATGGCGGGAGAAATGGGAGATCACTGAGAAACCCCACCGGCTGACGGCATCGTCCGGCACAATTACCACATGCGAAAATCCGGAGTGACCCGGCCAGGTATTGAACCAGGATTGCCTTGATGGGAGGTGAACGGGCTAAACGCTCAGCCACCATGGCCCCTGCCAAGCATGGGTCATGACATGGGGTGTAAAGGATAAATAGCCACTACCTGTAACTAACCCAATATACAAACTAAAAGGAACAAACTGAATAGACCTATTAAACTGTGCAATCAGAATCATGCTGAGGTATCTTCACGAATTCTGGTTTCTTTCTGCTATTGGACTTCTGTTTCAGGAGTATTAACATAAAATTGAGAAAGTAAAGCATAAGTTTAACAAAATTTTTATGATCCTATCTTTGGACACTCTTACAAACACAGCAGTAATATTTGTGAAAATTAAAACAAAGTGTATGTTCAGCTAGAAAATTAACACATTTTATACACAGTACAAGAATCTGACACAATGCTGAAATCAAAAAGGAGTTAAAGAGAGACTTAAAAGTACGCACATAAAATTTATGATCATAAATCTAAACATACAAGCAACTATAAGCACAAATATAAATACGCAGCCAAATACATCAGCTGTAATGCACAAAACAGAACTAAATTAAAGCACAGAGTAAGTCATGAATATTAATTTAATCATATTAGTACTGAAATGCCGAACAAAATCTAGGACAATTCATTCTGATGTTACGTTTACAAATCTAGCCAACCATGCAGTTACAAAGTCATTCAATCAGTCAATTAGTCATACGCTGGATATAATAAGAAAGGCATTCTGTAAAGACAAATGTTACAATGTTACGGCTGCGCAGCATTTCCAAGCAAGAAAAATAAAAAGAATAATTTTTTATAACTTGTTAATTGTAACAACGCATGAATAAAGCTGAAGTTGTATTTTGTTAAAACACATTTATAACCACATATTAAACACCATATTACTCTATATCCACAAATGATTTTAAGAAGTACACGTAATAAGTTTTCTTTGCTTCGCATATTTATAACTTTCACAGCCAATAGTCATGTAAACTGTCTCTATATTTCTGTGCAGAATTCCTTAATGTCTCAAAATCAAATAGTGATCAAATTAATTTAATGAACATGTATAACATAGTCAATCAATGTATTGGCACTTAATTTAACCACAAACATTTTCAGCAGAGCAAAGAGTCGAAACCATTTGCAGCACAGACATTATGTTACTTCCGCAGGCAATGTATGATTTGAGATTGATTAAATAAAGCCAATCAGAAGCATACATTTTTGTCATGCCATCTTCAGAGCAGAGAACAAGAACAGATGGTGAAAAATCTATGGGAGAAATATACCATAAGAGAATCAGTTTCCGGGCAGCAATGAATGTAACTTCCACGTATAAGTTTCCGAAGAAAAGATTCACGAGGAGGGAGATTACTGTAAGGGATGTTTACGGCAGCGAACTGCAATCTTTTTGCTTCAAAACTGTGACTCAATGATATAACAGGTGACAGGACAAAAAAAAAAAAATCTTTATTTTATGTCACATCCTTCTCCGCGTTATTGTATAACATATGGAAAGAAAATCTACAATTTCAAACACCAATACAACATTTTTATGTTTTCCAAATATCTCTGCGGAACTTTTAGCAGCTTGTGGGAGGGATGCCAGGCGTCCAGCAAAAAGAGGACCTGTTCTCTTTTTTTTTAGCCTTTTTTTTTGCTCCTGACAGGATTTTTAATGGCCATATAAAGTGTCAAGATTTTTTTGACCTGATGAAAGATTGTATTTTTTTACGAATTATTTTTATATCACAATTTTGTCAACATTTTCTAGTTGTGCTGTCAACATTCACTTGTTTAATCAAATTAAAAAAATTTTGTATTTAATTGATAAACCATGTAAATTATATTTACAATATTTTTTTTTTATTTCTCATTTAGATTCAGTTTTCATACTGCAGTGTGTATTAAAATGTTTTGTTGTACAAGTTTATTTTCCCGTTTCATATTTCATATGAACTGATAATATAAACATTATTTTGTGTTATTAAATACACTTCTAAAAATTGTTAAATTGACAAATTTGTGCTATTTTTTCAATGCTACTGGGGTTAAGCCGTTTGCGGAAAAAATTAACATAGTGTTCTTCAGTATAAAAAAAACTTGCAGCACCAGTGAACTGTCTGAAACTGCTTGTGCGACCTTTGCAGAAAAGTTATAGCTCTCCGTCCCTAACGGCATCACAAGTGGTCAAAAGAAGTAGAGGTGTACCTACACGTCCCGCTTTATTTTATTCTGTCGTAGCGCAAAGGAAGCCTAATTATTCTCAAGCTCTCCCTGTAAATTGAGTATACAATTTGAAGACTTACTGAATCATGCCGCAGTACATAACCAACCGTTGTCCTCCCTTCCCAACCAAAGAAAAACTCGGCCAACCAAACTGTTGAGAGACCTACAAGACGTCGGGACTTAGAATCCTTTATCTTCTAGCATCTCCTGGGGCATACACTTTGGCAAACATATTGAGCAGTAATAATCATCCTGACCAGGCTTCATCGAAATTTTTAGGTTTCACATCAAACACTTTACACAAAATATTTGGAATCCACCAACAACAAATCAAAATGTCTTTTTGAATTCATTATAAAACCATAATTGAAAATTGCTTTTAGTTGCATTTTCGAAACAGCCATGAGAACAAAGAACACAGCAGGTAAACTTTGTTATTAATTTAACATATATTTAGAAAATAACGCTAAGTTTAAACTGTGAAATAATTTTAACACCAGTAAAACACGATGTAAATAAGGAAAAATTTATATTTGAAGTGAAGTTCTTCGTGTTGAGTATGAAACTGAATGCTCCAACTCACAGAATTCCAGTTTTCTCAGAAACTTAATTTCACTCTTCTGTCAGCCAGTATCTCATTTTTGCTGCTAATAAACTTGTTCAAGACAGATACTACTCCAAATTCTTGTAGTATTGCTCCTAAATGTAAATACGTTGCACAGAACATGTTCAAGGATGTCTGATCAAACACACTCGAAACTGTCGATTTGATACGTGCGAAGCAATGATTAAAAACCGCCCAGAAGGGGAGAGAAAACACTACCTTTTGCAACATATGACAGCCAAGTTTGTTTTTTAAACAACAAAGTGAAACACCCCAAGTCTTCACATACTTATAAAATAAAGAAAAAAATATAATCCGAAAAACAAACACAAAATTCTACGAAATGAAGAATTTCACTAAATAAATTAATGAAATAAATGTTTTACCTTTTCTGAAAGATATACAACAAAGAGCTATGCTATTTGTAAACTATAGTAAAATGGGATGGGAGAAAAATATATAATTCGCCATAACACTTATCTCGTTAACTACGTTTTAAGCTCTAATAGTTCCTTGAGATACAACCACCAAAAAATATGTTAATCAGTAAACTTAAAAAATCAGTACCCTTTCAAAACAGATATCACCAACCAGCATGGCATGTAAAAGTTTACGGCTCAGAAGTATGTATTTTGAGCAAAAATTAGCAATTTTTGTGAAATATCTACCAATTTCAAAGTCTTATAAAACTCATTTTCCACTCAAAAGAAGACAGCTGTAACCAGATATGTAAGCTAAATATTTTGGAAAATTATTTCTATGAAAAAAAAGGAAGAAAAATTATGGTCCCCCGAAAAATTTCGAACTTACCCTACAGGTCTCCCGGAAAAAAAAAAAAAAACAATAAACTACTTAATAAACTACGACCTGAGGTTGTTTCATAAAGAGCACACATAGTACACGGGCAGATGACTATATCTGGAACACATATATGTCACTCAGTTCCGGCAA
Source organism: Dryococelus australis (assembly GCA_029891345.1). Taxonomy (NCBI): domain Eukaryota; kingdom Metazoa; phylum Arthropoda; class Insecta; order Phasmatodea; family Phasmatidae; genus Dryococelus; species Dryococelus australis. The sequence goes on from CM057008.1 coordinate 50,626,993, forward strand.
CTATCACACGTCTGTGTTTTCCCCTTGAACTAGCGTTACCAGATGTCCTCTTTTTGAGGCCTTGTAAGTTGTCCGGCCGAGTTTTACAAAATAATCAAAGTGTCCTCTTTTCCAATACAACTGAAAGACAGCAAAGCTTTACTTGTTTTTAGGGTTTTATATATGTTGTTCAACATTTAGTGACGGTGCCAACGAACTTCTTGCATAAGTGAAAACTTTTTAGAGAATATTACATAGTGCCTAATCTGTTCAAAGTTTAATGACTATTTCCTAGGAAATAGAAACCTATTAGAACGAATAAAATTGTCGAAGTAATATGATCTAAATGTACCTGAACTGAGCTGTGCGAGAGTGATTATCTGTCATTAAAATAAATTGTGTCCACTGCTTATGTACAACTGCGTTTCCGAGGTGAATACTCCTGTATTACTTGCTTGCGAAATATTCTGCAGTTCCTTCGCTAAATTGAATTGACTTTCTTATTCAGAGTGAACATAATTATCACTTCATCTGGTTGCAAAAAAATATTTTGTATTATTTAAAAGCGATACAGAACCGATTTTTGGATACCATTTTCCATGTAATGTATTTTCAACTAACCTGCGACTTTAATGATTTTGAATATTTCCGTTGTAAAATTGTGGGTTCCCTTTCCTCGTGTAATTATCTTGCAAATTTTCCTCTTTTTTAATGCCAGTTATTTGAACACGGCACTCTTTTTAAGTGCCACATATCTGCTAACCCTACCTTAAATGTCTTTTTAAAGTGCCTTTTGCAACCACCATAGTCATGAAAAATTATTTTATTTTTCTAGCCATTACACGCTGTAGTTATAATATGTTAACGTCTGGAACAATATTTTTTTTCACACAACCGAATTTAAGAAACTTCGTAGGTTTTCAGTCACGTTTGCCTCATTACTGCAAAAAATCTGCAGCTTCGTGACGGAGAAGGAAAAATTCTCGAGAGAAGTTGTGATAAAATTCTGCCAAACATTTTGCTTTAAAGAACTTAAGATTCCCCAGGGAGCCATGTGGCGTACTGGTCAGATTATTTGCCTACGGCCAAGACAAACCATATTTGATTCCCACCACAGTCAACCCAGATTTTTTGCACGTGGGAAACGTGTTGAGTTTTCTCGGGGTGCTCATCTTTCCCCTGTCCTTGTATCCTGTAGCTGTTCCATCTTCACCTCGTTTCATTTTCATTGGTTATCATTACTTCGCTGTACAAAAGCCAATCAAGTCAACTTGCTTCTTTGTCATGAACAAAACTACAGTTAAATTATGAGGCCATCATAGTGCAGTGGCCAGTCTACTTGCCTCCCACCACGGGAAAAACAGGCTCCACTCCCGGCACGGTCATTCCTGGATTTTTTTTACGAGGGAATTGTGCCTGACAATGCCACCAGTCGGCAGGTTTTCTTGGGGATCTCCTGTTTCCCCCCCGTCCCTTGCGTTCCGGAGCTGTTTCATACTCACCTCGCTTCATCTTCACTGGCTCTCAAGACCTCGATGTTACGAGCCGCCCAAACTTCTCCACTACAGTTAAATTAATTAATAACTTAATCTAATCTGGTGCATAATTTTTGTGTTTCCAATATTTGTACAATTCTGTCACATTGTAATGTTAGTGTTTATCCTCTTCTCCTGGTTTATAGTGCGTAGTCTGACATGTAACATAAATTGGTTCTTACCACAAGTAACAGTCAGAATTAATCTCATAGTTGACATCTTACCAACGACTGATACAAAATAATAATAAAAGATATAGTTTAACACACATGGGGGGAGGGAAAAATTGGTGGCAGGAATATTAAACAGTTATGTATCTGTTTGAGGAACAGCTCAGTTCGCTTTGGGAGATTGTGGTTTATTGATTTCATGGAAGTGTACTTACACTTAATTATTACTGAAAGTATTAGCTTAATTTTTGCCGGACACATAGTTACGTCTCATTTTTGCAAGTACTCATTGCTCTCATTGTGCAATTGTTGATAACTGCATGCTTGCTCATATCACTATTATAATGCTAACTACACTTTCCTAGTGTAATTACACCTACTACCCTCATCAGGGATTGAATCATTGTGAATAACAGTTGAACTTTTGTGTATAAGAGATGAACCCAAGTATAGAGCAAGACACCACCTACTACCCCCCAACTTCACCCAAACTTTCGCCATCAAAAAATTTCCAAAGTCCCGATTTTCCCCAAGTGATACACTTAGGGGCTTATTCAAATCTGTGCTCCTATATACTGGTCCTCAGCCAATAACAGAACACCAATACTCCCGCCCTACCTGAATGCACCCATATAACCAACAACCAACACTCAACATACAGGAGATGGGGTGGGGTGCAAATACTCCCTCAGCCAATAACAACACACCAACACTCCCTGCCCTACCCACTGCACCCATATACCCAAAAACCAACACTCACATACAAGAGATGGGGTGGGGTGCAGATACTCCTTCAGCCAATCACAACACACCAACACTCCCCACCCTTTCCAATGCACCCATATATCCAACAACCAACACTCAACATATAGTAGATGGGGTGGGGTGCAATTACTCCCTCAGCCAATAACAGAACTAAACACTCACCGCCCTACCCAATGCACCCATATACCCAAAAATCAACACTCGACATACATGAGATGGGGTGGGGTGCGGATACTCCCTCAGCCAATCACAACACACCAACACTCCCCACCCTACACAATGCACCCATATACCCAACAACCAACACTCAACATAATGGGGGGGGGGGGGGGTGGATATCCCCTCAGCCAATCACAACACACCAACACTCCCTACCCTACCCAATAACCAACACTCAACATACGGGAGATGGGGTGGGGTGAGGATACTCCCTCAGCCAATAACAGCACACAAACACTCTCCGCCCTACACAATGCTCCCATATACACCCAACAACCAACACTCAACATACATGAGACAGGGTGGGGTGCAGATACCCCCTCAGCCAACAGCCAATAACTGCACACCAACACTGCTCGCCCTACCAAATGCACCCATATACCCAACAGGCAACACTCAACATAAAGGAGACGGAGTGGGGTGTGGATACCCCTTCAGTCAATAACTGCACACCAACCTTCCCTGCCCTAACCAATGCACCCATATACACAACAACCAACATACAACACACAGGAGATGGTGTGGGGTGCAGATTTCCTTTCAGTCAATAACTGCACACCAACATTCCATGCACCACCCAATGCACCCATATACCCAACAACCAACACTTAACACACAGGAGGTGGGGTGGTTTGCAGGTACCCCCTCAGCCAATCACCGCACAACATTAAACCATCCTACAAGGGGGAGGGGGTAGGAGGAAAGATTCCCAGCATGATACATAGTGGGTTTTAAGGGCCCAATTGCTTAGGTGGTTTCACGTTTTAAGCAAATGGGCTTGGTGGCTTTTTTGCTCCAACACCGACGTAAAATGTACATGGTTTCATGTCATCAATACGAGATAAATATTTCTCGCTTCTCAATTTTAGAGATGAGTGTCTTTGTACTCTTTATTTAACCATGTTAGTTTAATTTTAACTCACTTCCTAGTTCTCAGAACAATATTCCATATTCACTTTGTAGCCACAAGATTACAATTATTGGCTGCATCTTCAAATCAAAACTTTATTTGCCACAGTTAATATTCTAATATATGTCAGTCGTGTCAAAAGCGCAAAAGTTTCTGGATAATACAAATTATTTCAAGTTGGGAAGCACCATTTAGGATGCTGTACACTTTGTGAATATTTCACATCCAGTGAAACACTAGACTCAAATGAAGAATTTTTTTCTTCTTATCTCACACATTCAAGTCCAGCACTAGCTCATTGAGTATAGCGTACGAAATGCTTAGTAGAGAAAAATATATCTGCTTTCAGACAGGTTACCAGTTAAGAATCATAGGTGCACACAAAATGCAATGTAAGAAATCTTATCACACAAACATGCACACGGGTAAAATACAAGCTCACAGTAAATACAGGCACATGCTAATTACAACCCCACAAGGAGTAAAAGTCATGCAATATGTACACACATACATACTCAACTCGTGCGAGAGCTACAGAAACATCAGACACAAAAGGCCACAATGCAAGTATTTATTAACACAATAACCAGTCCATGCAAACCTAGTACACAGTTTTATTTACATAGTTATTAAAAAATGCCACGCCGTAATCTGGCACTGCTATGAAAACATTAATGATTTTTAGTATTCTGAGATCTGAATCAACTGTTTCTTACCCGGAACACAGGTTCCCCACTTAGCGAGCTGGGATCGTACCTCTCCCATTTTCATAGTCAAGAAACAAGTCACCCGCTACCTCCACGTCGTCTGAGACGTTCTGGGTCGACTAACAGAGAATGCCATGTGTGTTTTAGAAGTTTTAGCTCCTCGGACACATTCCAGTCAACACGTGTCAAATCACTGAATAACCATCATCAAAAAAATCAAAAAAATCAAATAAATCAAATCATAACAACTAACACAAAGTAGTCAGGAGAATGGTGAGTAGGCATCCCAAAAAAAAAATCACAACTGAAATGAGCATGATGAAATACCAAGTACATTATTCAGTACATAAAATAATGTCAAAAAATCAAACATAAGTATTTTACCAGTTAATATGATGGGTATTACAAATCCTCACACAGTTAAAGATTTTTTACAGAATCTCCAGGTTGGAATGCACATTAACAGTAGTGAATTATGAAACAGTAAATATGTATGTTATCATCTTATTTACTGTTAGAAGTTATATAAAAATGAAGATGTTTATTACTAAAGATCACTAATTGCTAGGCTTAATAGTTTGTATGGTTATGAAATTATGAACAAAGACAATATCTTCCTAAACTGGCATAAACTGATTTTCCCATATAATCTGCACTTCTGTGAAGTTCATATAGAAGTATAGTGAGGTATCGGTATGGTAGCCTACACACATGCAGTGAATTATCAGTTCCAAACAAGAATTTGCAAAATCAAAATAAATTTTTGGGCACGTTCTACAAAATTCCACAAGTACCTAGCTATCTCCGTATGGTTGTGAAAATTTCTACAATCCACCATTCAAAATTTTAAAATCACAAAATTTTTTTTTGCTAAATGAACAAATTAAATTTGGTTTTCGAAAAGCTGTGACCTTTTTCAAAAACTATTTGCAAGGTATCTGATGAAAATAATGTCCTCAGGAATCACACCAAAATACACCTATCTTTAAGCAGTTAAAATTAAAATTAGGAGAATAAATTCAAAAAATAAATAAAACTTGCAGAAATGACAGTGTTGAAATACAATGAAAATACATTTTAACTTCACAAAAACTTGCGAAAATATGAAACTATTCCGCCATAATAGTTCTACAGAGAGAAACTTTAGCATATCATACATGAGTTCAACAAATATTGCACACGTATCAAGTACTGCAATATTATCAAAAATTTAACCAAAATTTTGAGCAAGATGAACATATAAGAAACATGTCTTATCCAATGGGAAGATACAATGTAGAGAAGTCAGTAATGGATGTATCCGAATAACCACCCGTTGTCTTCACCAATTCAATATTAGGAGGTGTGAATGTATAGTTTGTCTGTAACTTTGCGTGCATGTTTGTATGGCCATTTTTATTTCCATTGTCTCCAAATCATTCAATAGTTTCCAAACACCCACAAATAAACATAATGATCAATTTCTCAGGAGTGTCTGTCTAACATCACAGTAATACAGGTTTCAAAATGACGAAAGATAAAACCAAAAAAAAGAATACCTCCATTACTAATTCCTGGTAGAATAATATATATTCTGGATTCAACTTTTAGATGCAAAAATATAACCTTGCCTTCACCTGTCAGATATAATACATGTTTATCAAGGAAAATATGCTTTGCCAATACTCAAATTGTAATAAAGAAAACTGAATAAATACTGTGGCTGCATGAGCCGGAAAGTTCAGAGAGTATTTGTCTTCAGTAGTTTTTCATGCTTCTATACCACAAACCAGCACCCGGTAATGTCATATGAACTTGAAATACTTACAAAATGTTGGATGAATGTTCGACCAAATTAAATGAAGTTTTCATAATGCGAAACACGTTCATAAGGGTTGGTCTGGAGAGATTTTATCTATTATTCAACACTGCTTTCAGATTTATGATTCCCATCAAATATGACGGAATTTATCTTCCATTGTCTCGTTAATTTTAAGATCTATCAGACACTTTCATATTCTGTTCTGTTTAGGAGACCATGTAGTTATTATCTGAAGCGACTTCTCAAAGGTGTTGCAAACCTTTAGCGCAACATAGACTTGCAATACACAAGGAAAATACTAAACACTTTAAAGAATATAGAAGCCATAATTCTTTGAATTAGTAAATAAATATTTTCCTCTCTGAGTTGTTATTCTTAAATTTTAAATTCATGAAAGAATTAAAAAAAATAAATAAATATTTGTTAAGTACGGGCATATGAAATGTTAACGACAGTGAAATGTTTATTAATTAAATTATTAAGAATTAATTTAAGGATATAATTTTTAATATCACTCAACCAATATTCTAATTACAATTGCATACCATATAAAACCTTTACATGGCAAAAAATTTTGATACAGAACGATCACTTAACATTGTTTTAAAAAATGCACATAAAATACAAAGGCCATACTTGGTAAAAAATAATAGTTTCTGAGATTCCTATCTGAAATTAAGTTTGTCTTTAATAGAACATACACGCTATACCGTATGTTTCTAACCCTCAACGGACAAGAAGTCTATCGGCATGCATACACACAGCCGGAAAAACAGCTAATTGTGCAAACTGGCCACAGATAGAACAATAACAGTTCATTGCTGCGTAACCAGTTATTGCTTTCTACACCAAAGAAGAACGTTAAAAACAGCAGCAACGAATAAAAAACACAAAAGCAAATTCTTACAACGAAACTAACCCACAGACCCACACCAACAGGTAAATTATAACCCAAAGCACACACCCAATGAAAATTTTTCAAAGAATCCTATACACACCACACTACAGGAGGAAACATTAGCGTGAAAGAGAAGATTCAGATTTGTAGCATACTAACTCCTTAAAAAAGTATTCACTACAGCATTTAGACAGATAGAAAGATCAACAACAACCACCAGAAAGTTTGAAGCACATAAGGGAGAAAAAACCCTGAAATTGTTCCAAAAAATTAAGTATGATAAATACCACTAAACACATCAGTTTCTACTGAAGAAACACATTTCTATCAACACATAAGGAAGACAATAAACAATTCAAAAGATAATAGCTTTGTCACAAAAATTTTTAACGAACAAGTTTGATAGTTAATTTGCTATGAATATTATAGGACCTTAAAAATTTTCAGCAATGTTAAATCCACTTTCAATAACAACTTATTTATGGTTTAACGTGATAAGGGTACTTATTTAACTTCAAAATACTACATGAAAGCTGGTTATGAAGGAAAGGGGTGAGAAGTATTAATTTCTTACAGTCAAAAAAGTAAATGGTTGTTGAGATAGAATTTTCCGCAATGGATCTTAAAATAATGAAAAGTTGTGTCAAAAAAATGTACAGTGAAAAATATGTGTAAAACCAAAATATCTACAACCTATTATAAAATGGTTTCAAATGAAGAAGACTTAAATGTTCAGTTATTATTTTTAAATAATCACTACATTCATTTTTTCTATTTAAAACCAGTGAACAATCAAAATGAAATATACTACATAAGTTCAATTTTTCACGTACAGAATTATTTGGTGATAGTGAAAAGGGTAGTGGAGAATGATATTTGTGTGAGATTGATCGTAGACTAACTATTATTGCTTTTTTGTACACTAATGTGTACTAGTGCCAGCAAAATTAACACTGAAGATAAGCTCCAAAGAAGAATATATTTCCAGCAGTGAGGTTGATATTGCCAAAATCGTAAGTACCTATATGAACATGTGCATGCGGCGTGAATCTTGTCTGTGAGAAACACATAGAAACATGTTTTGCACCATACAACTAACAGGAAATCATACCTATAAAAATGTTATACTGCCACAGTCCAGTAAAGAGCATGGAGGAATGACTACAGCAGATGGCAGTACATCGTAATTTCTACGCCAAAGTGTGAGATTGCCATTTCTCATGTTAACGGATGAGCGAAAAGGGCCTGATAACAAGGCCGTAAGACTTACATTAGATTTTATAGTTTTAAAAGACACTTTCATGAGGTAAAAGTTATTTTTTTACAAGTAAGCAAGACTTGGCATTTAGCTATTGAAGCCAAGCTAAGACATTGGAAAAATCTATTATAAATATATTACTTTGACAAGTTACACATTAAATACACACATAGAAATAACATGAATGTTGTACTGTAGAAAAATAGTTACATTTGGTGCACATATCATGGTAAGGTAAACAATATTAGAACTTTCATCTAGGACTGCATAGTGCTACCACCAAAGATAACTTTCTTTTTATAGATTGAATACTATGTAGTAAACCATGAAAATAAAATCATCAAATCGGTGACTATTTAAATGTGAAAAGAGTTCGCTGTAAAAAAAGGATTTTAATAAATACTTTTTTGTACTCAAATTTAAATTTATACATAGCTATAGCAAATTATAAAAATTTTTTTAAAAATTCCTAAAAAGATCTATTTTACAATATTATATAAAATTTGTGTGTGTGTATGTGTGTGTGTACACACACACACACACAGTGTTGTGTCTACTTTACATTTTTGCAAACAGATTTTCACATTTCTTGTTTCCTATGTAAAATTTTAAATTTATTTACTTAAAATAAACTACACAATATTTACAAGAAACATTTTCTTAAATTCCAGGGTTATACACTAAGTAATGATGATTGCGGATAGTGTTACAAAAAAAATGAAAACATGAAAGAGAACATGATTTAGATAACATTTTTTTATGACTATTCTAGACAAAAAACAAGCAAAGTGCATGGAAAATTCTGGCATATGTGTGACATGCAATACCAGGGTGGGTGAAGTGTGTATGTGTAGTTCAAAACTGAGAAATGCTCTGTAGTCATGCCAAGGTACACATAGTATTTTTTTTTTTTAAATCTGGTAGGGCTGATGCTGCAAGCTCATACGTCTGTGAACGGAAGGTGACAGTGTCAACGGGAGGGAGCACTAAAGACATGAGCCGTACAAGATCATGCAGTGCACTCTGTGGGAAAAAAACAGACATCCGCTGATGTTGGAGTACTGTACTGAAATAACCATGCACTGTTAGCAAGACAATTTTGTATCCCAACACTTAAATTTTTTCAAAGATTATAAATATAGAAACGTAAAAATGCTCATTTTTTTTAAAATACAGAGAGGCTAATCTAGGCCTCATCCTTACTCAAAACACTGGATGCACTAACTTACTATTGCTGATTTAAGCTTTCAAGAAGGAAAATTTTATTTTCAAAGCTTAAATAAGCAACGCTTTAACTAACACCAGATGGAATTGGAAGACACGGCTTAAGAAAATATTGAATTTGTCTTACACTGGTGATAAAAATATTTTTCCGGGAAGGGAAAGGGTATGTATTTTAGGTGTGGGAAACACAGTGGATATCGCCAATAGCTGATGGCATTTTTTTTGGCAAACCTGTTTTCTCCATCACAACACTTGATTTTTGTTCTACCATATGATCTTATACAGGATACCAGGTAATTCACGGAAACGGACTTCACTACATGAATCTGTGATGAAAACTAAGTAGAAAATATTCTTTGGTAAAAAAAGCGTAAAGCCCTCCCTTAGTTTACGAGAAAAACAACATTAGTAGATAAAATTACTTTATTTCACATAAGCACAGCATACAGCATCAGTGTAAAGATACGTCATAACACGTGTTTGAAGTTTGCTCTGCCCATAGCTACGCACTTTTCTGCACGTTGGATGCATGTAGCATGTACTGAGCTTGGTCGCGCCAGATGCACCAATCGTGATTGTCATATGTCTCAGTACTCACTGCATGTGAACTCCATGGCCTCTCTGGCACTACCAAACTTGGCTCGTTCCCTTGCCATATGCCTTACCACAGACATTTTAGTTACGGCATTGCAGCATCCCTTCACATTTATCTAATTGGAATACCACATGTTTGCTACAGTGGTTTTTTGGCCCTCTCATGTTGTTTCTCTCGTTAACGAAGTGTCTCATGCACTTTTACCAATGAGTATTTTCTAATTAGTTTTGAGCACAGATTTGTGCGGTGAAGTCCGTTTACATGAATTACCTGGCACCCTGTATTCACAGCATGTCTTCACGACCAATGGTTAAATGTCATTCGCCAACCACTATCTTTTTGCCAGGTGAAAGAACACACATTTTTTTACTTTATGTTAAAAAACAGAGTTGGTAGCTAACTTGTCAATGCAAAAACTAGTTAATATTTACACAGCTTCATTTCTTTGTCACTAAGAATATATTTAATTCTTTTAAGAAGAAACTTATGAAAACCATAATCTGATCTCACTATTTGTACCATACTAAAAAACTAACTTGCCTCCAACTGAATCTGTATTTTTTCTAAGAAGGGTACAAAACAGTTGTAATTTATGAAGTTTGTGGATTGGCGGCTAATCTAGAAAACAGGAAACATGTGTTCCAAGATACAAAAAAATAAAGGTGTTTAAGTACCAAAATATGTTTTTAATATCCTTGGGATATTTCATATTATTTTTAAAATCAAATAATAGCATTATATAGGCATAAAATATGGCAAAATCCTTTCCAAAAAAATTCTAAGGGAATTTTTAATTATTTCTTCTTATTACACAAATTTCAAAATAGCAGATGGTTAACATGTTTGCTGCAGGTAAAAATTACTGTTGATGTCACAATAACACCATAAAGAAATTTAGTGGAAATTTATCATGTGTTTCGCCTACAGTTTTTTAAAAGTAAAAATAGCTAAATAATTATCTCTAATAAAAGACCAAGAAAGCACCAAATTTCAAAGAAATATTTTCATGGCATTTCTATGACTTTCAGAAATATTTTCACTGAAATCAAATCACTGTTCTGAAATTTGTAAAGCACAAAATTTACAAAAACCATATATGTAAACACCTCAACACTTTCAAGAGGTCAAGGAATTTGTAACCAGGCAGAATTCTGAAGTATGATGATTCATTATTTTATGAACTGTTCTAACTATGGTTACCAACTTTTTCATATTTGCCATAAGGGGCAATTCTGTCAACTCGACACATGCCACCTGACCCCTAATGGAATTATGGAAACATTTCATTAAAGCGGGCATTTTAAAATACTACCTGCATTATGCAAAAGTCAGTATTATACATCAGTCAAAATTTTCTCTGAACATATAAACAACAAAATATTAGTTTCAAATATAGTAATAATTCATTGGGATTTTAATTTCTGATTTAAGCGACTTTAAAACAGATTACACAGGAAGAAAGTGCACTAGTGTCTCATCTCACCGAACTTGATGGGACCATGAGTCATTCAGCTGTACAAAAATTTGGAACAATGTACAAGGACATCCTTTTTGTAAGGATACAAATAACAAACACACTTGTTGACTAATGCAATCTATGGGCGTAAGTTGTCACTATCTGTTGACTAATGCAACCTATGGGCGTAAGTTGTCACTATCTGTTGACTAATGCAATCTATGGGCGTAAGTTGTCACTATCTGTGGCCATTGGGTTAGGGCATCAGAATAAACGTACCTTTTGATTAGTAATGGGATAATCACATCATTTTGTAATTAGAAAGAGTCGATTACAATTATTTTAATCAAATAAATAATCGGTAAAAATAATGCTTTGTCTTGTTCTAATTCATACATAAAAATTGACCGCAAAAACTGTATATTTATACAAATTTGTTTAAAACTATTCTCACCAAAAAGGTTTCTGTTTATTTTTAACAATTTCTGCTATTTTAAAAATTTGTTGTTTCAAAATTATATTTTATATTTTTAATAAATGTGAAACATGTACGCGATCTGCATTGATTTGTTTTGCTTAAGTATAAATAGTTGAGAATCGTGAATAATCGGATTGTTTTACAATAATCGAATCGATTATAATTAAACAATCGAATAATTTACAAGCGATTATCCAATCACTACATGTAAAAGCGGAAGTGATAAATTACTGACACTGAGTTTATTAATATGAAGAAGTCTGATTTACAGGTGGGCCAGTCCAATCGGCGAACATTGTTGTCGGCGTATCACTGCATAGTAGCCCTTGAAATATGGCACCTGGCATTGTCATCGTGGAAGTAACACGGGTCCATTCCGTAAAAAAACGCCACAATGTTGGGAGCATTTCATTATACTACCACGGACAAACACTAGCAGTCCTATGCCGTAGGCCGTGAAACAGCCCCACACCATCACTCCACCACCACCGAATTTCCTAGTTGGCACTATACACTCCGGCAGAAGCCGTTCCCCGGGTAGACCTCACACCCATACACGTCCATCGGACCGGAATAATGTAAACCTCGACTCATCACTCCACAGTACCGATTTCCACTGCTCCAGTGTCCAGTTGCGACGGTCCAAACACCACCTGAGTCGCCGAGCTTTATTGCTTGTCGTGATATTGGGCTTATGTGCAGCTGCTCTTCCGAAATATCCAAGCCGATGGGCCTCTGTACGCAATGTTACAATGGAAACCGATACTCCTGCTGCTGCATGAAACTCCTGTCGGATGATAGTCATGGGTTGTGTCCTATTTTTGACAATTTCACGTTTCGGGATTCTGCGATTTCTGTCGGTCAAGATTGGAGGCCGCCCAGAACGTGCAGCATTGGCACAATGCCCATCGATCTTCCTCTTACGCAGGACGAATGCGACCGTTGATTTGGACCTGTTTACCTTCCGTGCAATCGCCCGGCTAGGCAGCCCACAATCACGCCCTTATCGAAGTCCGATAGCTCCGTATCTCGTGCCATCTCCTTGTCAACTGGTTCTACACCGGCCTTCAGCATATGGCGGCCACACAAGTCAACTGACGTACTGAATTACCTATCTTCGCGGGTGCCCAAATCCTTTTTGGTCGATAGTGTACAAGTTTTAAATACAGTTCCCCGCCAACAACAGTCGCTGTGCTCTTGACTGGCTATTTCGTCTTGACGTGTACTTAAGATATAAAACATAACGATCTGTTAAGTAACGCCAAAAACGTACACGATTATCAAGACCCGCACACGACAGTCATAAACCAATACCCTTGAATACATAGAAGCATATCTTAAGCACACGGCCAACCTATTCTGTTAAGTCAATCATAAACCCACCTTTAGTCTTCTATTTTTCAACAAATATTTTTATATTTATATATTTTTTTAATAATTCAAAAGATAGATCGTCCTCTCATTACGATGTCTCTACGAAATAAGTTTTTTTTTCATATCTAATGTTTGCTTTGAAAAAATACAAAGCGCAGCATCTATTAGTATATGTTATACTTGGGCATCGTTATAATTAGAGAACAAGTAAAAAACTGATGTGTGTTGCTTTTCAAATTATTATTTTATAGAGGAAAACACAGTTTTATATTTTCGGGGGAAATTAGATTGGAAGGGTTCAACATTAACAACTAGCAGTAATTCCGAGGAAAAAAAAAAAGGCATCGGTATCGAATAATTTAGGTGCTGGTATGATACTGGTAACGTATCGAATTGAAAGTATCGATTCCACAATACCCAGTATCGATAGGAAAGTATCGACACCAGTACCATATCAGTTGTATCGCAACGTCCCTAGTTACGAGGGCCTGGCAGTGTCATGTAAAAGCAACGTTGCCAACGGTACGGAAATTTTCGAAAAACGTACGGAAATCCCTTCGTTAAAAATGATATGTACGGAAATTTTATGAACATACGTACTGTACACTAAATGTGCGGAAATGTTCAAGTAGGCAAATTTTGGATGGTCGATTCACTAAAGTTTACATGTTGATCATCTGTGTAATATTTCGAACAATAACCCCATTGCCATAAACGTTAAAAGAAAAAAAAATTCAGGAATAACATATGACATTTAGAATAGATTTATTGATGTATTTAAAACATTTCTGTTGGCATATAAACAAAAGATTTTTGTTAGCATATAAAACTGAAACATGTTTATGTATGTATGAAAGTTTTCTTAATGGCTACAGTGGCTTATACTGTGCTTCCCCCCCTCCCCCTTGATACTTTCTTACGTATGTACGGAAATTGTGGAGACGGGACGGAAATACTACAATCTGAATACGGCAATTTCGCAACAACCAGTTGGCAACTCTGTGTAAGAGCCGAGAGAGAGAGAGAGAGTGAGTGTGTGTGTGTGTGTGCGAGTGTGTGTGTGCGCGTGTGTGTGTGTGTGCCGCTACGACCAAGCATCAGTTGTACGTCTCGATCAGGCACGGCGACATGTCTGTGAAGTGGATACAATGGCGTACTTAACTTCTCCTTCTCACCAGGTGAAATTGTACAGTCTCATAATGCCGTCACAGTCAGCGTTGTTCCGGTTTTCGTAACTGACGGATGTCTGTGACCTACTTCGGCAAGAAACAGGATTGTGTTCGTCAAATTATAGGTTGGGCACTTTTCTTCCCTCTCTAATACGGTTGGAAAACAGATTTCGCTCTGGCTGTACGGGAAACTAAGGACAGAACAGACAGAACTGAACTTAACTGAGCTGACCAAGCATCGCCCAACAGCAACGGAAGGAAGGAGTAGAGATATAAGAGCCTGCAGACCCACACGAAGGAGCACTGACCTGCCCCCCCTCTCCCCCCCCCCGGCCAAACGAAGCTCCGTGCACTCCAGCATACGGCCTTAGATATGCTCTGTCACAGCCTATGGCTAGAGACGGGCCGCTGTGAGGTAGCACATCATTATTCTAGATACATGTGTCCTCGAGGACATACAATACTATAGGCTATGTTCCGGATGTTATCATAGGTCAATTAGGCTAGCTTAATATGTCTTTTCATTCACAGGTCCTTACCATCTCTTAATGTTCCAGTAAAAAAAAGTAAGAGCCAGCCCTGCTGACACTTACTGGCAGCTCACTTTCTCTCCTTTAGTTTTCAGGTTCACAGAAGAGATCGGGGGGAAGAGGCCCAATAGCGCCACTCCCCTCACCTGAGAGGCGCCCAAACACCTCTCTGGTTACTGCCGGCATCAAGTTAAGAATAAACAAAGCTCCCGCCCACTCTCTACTAGTATTTCCAACTCTATTAACCAAGATCATGTTTTCCATACACTTTGTCTCCTGCAGAATTCTATTTAATTTAATGCATGCAATAGTTTTTTTAATGTTTACTTCTCTGTTGCAAGGGTTTTTACGTCTCTCTTGACGGTTTTTCCCTTGCTCTTCATAGTTAAGACCAGCTCTAAGTACACTTAGGGAGGTAGTCATGGCCCCAAAGTGCAGGCCATGGCTGCCCAATCCCTCATTGCCGCGATGCAGGTCTCCTTGCATGATTTTCCTTCATAGTAGGCGCAAAGGGTTAGCAATAAAATCCCGCCCTACCTTCGGGCCTTTACTTCACATAACACTTGGAATAGAGTAGTTTAGGGGGGGGAAAGGGGGGGGGGCACTCACCTGGAACAGAGGCAGGTTGTTGGCGGCAGACTCGGGTATGACGACCTTGTAGAGGGTCTCGTCGAACTGCGGCGCGTGGTCGTTCACGTCTTCCACGGACACCACGACCCGCGTCGACGAGGACAGCGGAGGCTCCCCCAGGTCGCTCACCGTCACCTGCAAGAACGACAACCCCACCGAACACCGTCAGCGAACATCTCAATGCCGCTAGAGTGTGCTAATTAAGCGTGGGACTGACACATTAAGACTTGTACCTATTATCGCGAGTCATAAGTTTCGCAGTTTATGATCGATCTGGCAACTGTGGAGTCCAGCCAATCATAATCATAGGAGACGGAAGCAGCCAACGTACACTGAGAAAAAGGTTTTGTTGAATCAAACAAGATTTGTTTGGTGCAACCAAATTATTTGCTTGTTTAGGGGCAGTGAAATATTTTGTTGTCCTAATTTAGTCGCCCCAAACACTGTATGATTTGTTCGGCTGCACGTACATTAAACAGTTTGGGCCGATATACAAAAATCGTACAAGTTCGACAGAGATCCGAACCTAGATCACTTGTTTCCGAGCGCTACGCCTTAGTTCTCTCAGCTAACTTGACAACTGATGACACAGGAAAGCTTTAAAATACATATACTGTAAATATTTATTAACGCGTGCAAACAAATGTTTCAAGTTTTACAGCTTTACTTATCAGTTTCTTGTTGCATTGTTTTATGAATGTGTTTATACGATTGTTAAGCATCTATAGATGCACTGACAAACACGGTTACTATCCTACAAAAAATACAAACTCCCAAGTTGTATTTTCGAACGAAGGCAGTCAAATGAGTGGCCAAACAAATATATACAGTTGATTCAACAAAATATTTACTTGAGTCTAATTTCTTTTCGCCAAACACAAAGATTTTGTTTATTCAAACATATATTTTGTTAGATGAACAAAAGTAATTTTGATGCTTTCCAAATTTTGTTTGCTCAACCATGTATTTTGTTAGAGCAACTAAATATATAATTGGCCCTATACAAACAAAATATTTTGTTCGATTTTCTCTTAGTGTAACCTGAAAAAATGAACACGAGTGAATATTATTTACATATATTTAATTATTTGTGATTACTGCTCCTGTAATCGTTTTGAAAAACTCGTGATATGTTATAGAAGGGGGAAGTCGATGCCAAAACTGGGCCTTTTATCGTCAATTATTCCGAAAAGGTAAGTTAAAGCAAATTCAATAACCTCTTCCAAGAAATAAAACATGACCATGAACTATTCTTTGCAATGCAGTCTCTCGATTAAAATAATTAATTGAATACGATTTCACAATACGACATAATCTAAATTCAAGATGTAAATATAGTTTTCTGCCAACGACTGCCACTGGGCTCTGATTGGCTATTTCGTCTTGACTTGTACTTAAGATATAAAATATAAAGATATCGTACGTCAAGCCAAGAACGCACACGACCCGTACACGACCAGCACACGGCAGTCATAAACCAATACCTTTGAACACATTGATTCATATTCTAAGTACACGGCACACTGATTCTGTTAAGTCAATCGTAAACGCACCCTTAAGACCTGCCTACAACTAAGGCCGTGTCCCAATTCGCCGTGAGAGTACTCTCTCGCTCACTCCTGACGTCACAGAGAGTCCTCTATGTTGTTTCATCTCGGAGGAGAGAGCGCGAGAAGGAGAGTGAACGACGATCTACACTCGGTGCTCACTCTCGCACACTCTCTGGCAGCCATGTTGTTTTCAAGTCTAACCTCAAATATCCACAAATATATTTTGTTTCTAAAGTTAGAGATATTTTATCGACTTTACTTAACATTGCGATTGTGAAATGTGTAATAACAATATTCCATTTTATATAGAACATAAAAAATTATGATGTTTTATGATCACATTTCATTTAGGTTAATTTAGTGCATATTATTAAATGCTGTGATTCGCACATAGCAATTATGTTTTTGACCATAGTAAAAATGTAACAAATTAAAATATGTTTCTATTCCATAAAATACTGTACATTTATTCGACGAAAGTGAAAGACCAGCAATATTTTATCTTTCGCTGTTTATTACCTTTTCTGGCAGAGAAATAACGCCGAAGGCTTACAGAGGGCACAAGTCTCAATTCGCCAGAGTGAGAGTGGCCAGTGAGAGTGAGCACACTTCCGAGTTGAGACACGGCCTAACTAATGCGGCGCAAAATGCGCAATCGCCTTAGGAACGAAGCCCTGCACGGTCAGAAATACAAGAAATTCCAGAAAACAACGAAACGCGAGGGACAAACGATGACAGCAAAATCTTCAAAATACGGCACGGAGAAAAAAAAATATCGAAAGTCCCAGAAAAACTCGTCAACCGTTTAGACGGAACACACACAAAATGACGTATCCGACGTCGAGGCACGAAGATTCGAACCGTCACCGACGACGGCTACAGAAGAACTACGGACCGTCTACACTCGGCCGTTCCTGTGTGACGTCACATTGACGCAGTCCGTTTGGTCTATAAATGCGTTGCCCGAAGTGAGCTTCCAGGATCTGACACCAGGTCGCTGTAAATTGGGGGGAGGGGCGGGGCTGAAACGTATCCATTCGAAATGGTTACCATTCCTGAGATTTTGCATCCATACTTACGCAGAAGAATCCGGAATGGTAACCATTCATATTTAGTAGCAACGCACTGCGATACTGAATCCTGAGAAGTATCCACTGTAGGAAGGGTTACCATTCCGTATTTCTGTACCAACATTCACATCCCAAATATCCTGAAAAGTGCCCACAGTCGGAATGTTTACAATTCCGGTATGTGTGTTTTTCAGTTGTCATCCACAAAAGCCTGAAAACTGCCCACTGCCTGAATGGTAACCAATCTGTCTTTTTCGCCTCAGCCAAGCTCGGAGTTTCCCCATAAATGACTGTCGTGTGTAGCCTATTTGCATTGAGAAATAATGAGTGTATTATTACTGCAATATTGTCAACATATTTTCACACTTGACTCCTGAATGGTTACCATTCAGGCAGTGGACAGTTTTCAGGCTTTTGTGGATGGCAGAAGAAAAAAAAAAACTCCGCATACCGGAATTGTAAACATTCCGACTGTGGGCACTTTTCAGGATATTTGGGATGTGAATGTTGGTACAAAAATACGGAATGGTAACCATTCCGAATGGATATCTTTTCAGTAGCCCCGTAAATTCGGCAGATTATTTGTTGTTCCGTAGTGATTATTAAATATTGCTGAATTACTGATCACTTAAATTAATTTTCTTACAAATAACAGAAAAAAAAAACACTAATTCATAGGTTAGCAGTGACACAGACAAGATTAATGAATCAGCAGAAACTAAGTTTCTTGGCTTAAGAGTAGACAATTGAACTGGAAATCTCACGTTGCGTATATTTTACCTAAACTAAGTTCAGCCTGTTTCTCTCTACGAAGTGTTGCAGAGGTCTTAAACAAACATAATATTTCGTTCTACACATTTCTTGTTCAGGTTTTCTGGTCTCCTTTTTGTTCTGTTCCAGTAAACCTGATGACGGCCTACATCGTGTTGGAAGAATATTAGCCACATCATGCAGAAGAGATATGATGTGCGTGCAATCTGGCATATGGATTCGCAATTAGACCGACAACCTTCGGGAGGTGAATCTTCATGAAAAATTAAAACATATGTGACACTTTATGCCTAAACCGAATATTACGGGAGGCATGAGACCTTAAAAAACGAGGTTTTAAACCGCATTTGTGCAAAACATCGGTAACGAAGTAAAATACAACGACAACTCTCGGAACATTATTGTAAGTTATCGGGAACGTCAACGTAAGAGCCCATATTTTGCACGAATACGGCTTAAAATCTCGTTTTTTAAAGGCTCATACCTCCCTTAATATTCGGTTTAGTTATAAAGTGTCACATATGTTTCCGTTTTACTTTTCATGAAGAATCACCTCCCGGAGTTTGCCGGTCTAATTGAGAATCACCCTATATATGTGTGTGTTTTTGCGTGTGTGTGAGTGGACATAAGATATACTTGG
Source organism: Dryococelus australis (assembly GCA_029891345.1). NCBI lineage: Eukaryota > Metazoa > Arthropoda > Insecta > Phasmatodea > Phasmatidae > Dryococelus > Dryococelus australis. Next base: position 50,646,722 of record CM057008.1, read on the forward strand.
GAGGACTTGCTGATGATATTTCAGCGTGGATCTGAGGACTTTCGAAGTCTTTCCAACTCTATTAACTAAGAGCATGTTTTCTAAACACTCTGTCTCCTGTAGCATTCTATTTAATTTAGTTAAATTTAATGCATGCAATAATTTTGAAATGTTTACTTCTCCCTTGCTCTTCATAGTTAAGACTATCTCTAAGTACACTTAGGGAGGTAGTCATGGCCCCAAAGTGCAGGCCATGGCTGCCCAATCCCTCTCTACCGCGATGCAGGTCTCCTTGCATGATTTTCCTTCCTAGTAGGCGTAAGGGGTTAGCCCTGAGACGCAATAAAATCCCGCCTTACCTACGGGCCTTAACTTCACATAACACTTAGAATAAGGTAGTTTAGGAAAAAAGAGGACTTTCGGCAAACCGAGGACCTCGCGCAGGTCCTCGGAAAGAAAGACCTCGGATTCTCGCTGTAGAGTCTACCTCGTGTGTGGAAATATGATTTTTTTTTTTAATTTTCCGGTACGTCCTCGCATCGAATGCAGAATTACAAAGTGCTTAGTTCGCGAGTGTAACCCCCACGTCGTGCTAGCGTTGCTCTCATTCACACGCCTTTACACAGCGTGTGTAATGTATGCTTCAGTACGTTTTAAACGAGGGCATTTACACAGAGCTTACACACAGATCATATACACAATCTAGCGCGTCTAACGCTGCATGCGAGGATGTAGTGTGTGTGTGTGTGTGTGTGTGTGTGTGTGTGTGTGTGTGTGTGTGTGCGCGCGCGCGCGTGTGTGTGTGTGTGTGTGTGTGTCCAACGCATAAACTTTGTATACGGTCTTTGTATACTGAAATTTCGCTTGTCCAATATTATTGTACGGACGCAATAAAACAAACAAACAATAATATTTGAGAGGTGGATCGGACCTCAGCCATGCTACCAATTTTTTTTAAATATTAATAGAAACTGTTTAATATACGTACAGCGAAACAAAACGTTCAGCTCCACCAACCAAACCTTTCTTCGGGGCAAACAAATAATAACAACAAAATAATTTGGTTACAACAACAAGCTTTTTAATTGGACCTATACGAACAATTAACTTCGTTGCGCAAAAACCTATCTTATTCGGTTAAACAAAATATATCGTTTCCTCTAAGTACAGGTTTTTTTCATCGTAGACCGAACTTTACTTCTCCGAGGGACAAGCCGAATTTCCTCTCTTTCTTTTTCAGCCCCTAAAACCCACACACTACCAGTGCGACCCCGTTCAGTGGTGGATGTTCTGCAAAAGTGAGATTCAACCCCCTTTGCTCTACTCCCACCAAGCCATCCACCACTAGCGCGCTGCTCGGGACGAGTAAGGGGGGGAGGGGGGTCATCAAGATAAACGACTTTCGAGTGGAGGGCGTGAGGAGAAAAGCGAGGAAATAAAATGGCGCGAAAGAACACGCGCCTCAACCCGTGGCCGAAGGCAGGTGGGCTAAACCACAGTCCGCCTTCCAAAACGTTACTCCTAGAGTAAGTAACAGGCAGTAACAGCTGAGAAAACCGGAGTCTACGTGATTTTATAACACGCGTGATGTGTGTGTAAATATGTATGAAGGCTGTTCACGATAAAGTGGGCACTTGTGAAATCAACCCCAGAAAAAAAAAATGTTACTGCCCCTACCTGCATATGTTTTAACGGGCGCGATGAGTGGGCACGAGTCCAGTAAAGTTGGTAACGATGGAGGGGAAAGTAGTTCCATTTATTAACGTCGAACAAAAAGTGTTAGGTGACCATTTGAGACAGCTTAAATTATTTATCTCGTTTTCTGTTTATATTCCAATGCATTGAAGTGTAAAACAGTAGATTTATACAATATTTACTTTTATAATAATTTCACAGTTTCACTTGACGGACGCACGAATAAAGTGATGAGGCCCCATGGCAATGTTAATTTTGCATAAGGCGGAAGAACACACAACGTGTATACAAGTAGATCTTAAGCAGGACTTTCAAAAGTGCTCGTTTTACCGTGAACAGCCTAGTCAAGTCTCGGTTGCTTCCAACTTTTCTGAAGCTCAGCCTAAGTTCTACTTCCGGATATTCCTCCGCCTCGTGCAAACAAAGCTTAACCGAGTCTAGAAAATTACGTCGAAGGGAAAATGCACCGCATAGGTGCGCACTCAGTGTAATTATATGTTGCATAACAACTATTTATTACTAGGTATTATTACCAACGCACCTAAGTTCTTACTGTTTTATTCGCAGTTATAAGTCAAATAGTACAATAATATCATACGTACAAGTATAAAACACTTGCGGTAAATAATATAATTAGGAGACAACCAAACACGTCATACACGAGGGAATTCAAAACGATTGAAGAAACGGCGAATAGACTATAAAGATTAAGCAACCAATGTAATCTACAAAAATATATTTATCGCTCTCCCCAAATTTTTTCTTTTCCAAATTTAAAAAAAATATTTATATACATAAACAGCTTTACTTGTCGTAAGTTAATCATAAATATTAGATATAAAACTGTAACCTTTATAAAAGTTAACGTTCCAATAAAAATACGAATTTAATTACTAGTCGTTTGTAATTTAATTTTCCCGTGTGTGTCTGTAAACAGAGATGTCCACATTTTCCTTTCAGTTTTTTTAAATTCCACTGAACTTCCCGCCAATTTCAGTTTACACTTCGTTACTCGCCGAAATAGTGCGTGTTAAGCTTTTACTGTAGTAAGATGCTCAGAGTAATTATTGCGAGTAATACATTTACTCGGAGTGTTTAGGGATAGCCAAAGATAAAAGGTTACTCGCAGAGAAACGTTTTGGAACGCCGCTCAAAACAACCAATGTCCGGTTGCACCATCGTGGTTCGAAACTGGATCTGAGATCGACACAGAAAACTGTTGCACCATTCGAGTTCAGAGCTGGACTGGAGATCGAGATGAAATTCATTTCGAAACGTCGAAATTGGTGGTTCGAAACCTCGATCCGAGATCGGCAACCACCACCGACAAATGTAGTTTGAAAATACGCCAACAGATAGAACTACGTTCGATTGTTTTCTTGAGAAATACGCACTTGAATATTATTTAGTAAAATTCGTATTACAATAATTTACTTATTTGGACAGATAAAACTTCCCACACATAGCTATATATATAGTGAAAAGTACGCCAACTTCCATGAAATCACATATAGCGAACCAATAGCAACATTTGCCTGGTACTTAATCTCGATCTCTCACTTTCCAAGATCGACGAAACGGAGATCCAAAATCACGCAATTTCGTTGGTGTAACACTTTTCCATTGGAACCAAGATCAAACTGGATCCTGGTTCGGAACTAGGTTCATTCGATCTCGGATCGGGGAAGATGATTTTGCAACCGGGCATAAGTAGAGAGAGAGAGAGAGAGAGAGAGAGAGAGAGAGAGAGAGAGAGAGAGAGAGAGAGAGATGTTATGAACATACTTCAGTTCAGAAATCCCTACAGGAACCTGGTCTACAGTAAACCAGGACGCCAGAAACTGCGACAACTTATTGCAGCAACCACCGGGCGAGGCCACTTGCAGAAACCCCCTCAACCAGCCAGCTATCGTGAACATGGACGCCTAAACGACGCGCCGATATAGGCCACTGTAAGGCAGCATCACACCAGAGAGGCGTGCTATCACCTCTCTGGTTCAGCCAGCGTCCCTCCCACTAGCCAAGGCAAAGAAGAAATAAAGTTCCTGTCCCCTCTCTACCAGCTTTTACATCTCTACTAACACGTGCATGTGCCACACACACGCTGTCTCCCGTAGCTTTTCTATTTAATGCATGAATAATTTTATATTCTATCCTGTCGACTGGGTTTTTACGGTGTCTATATCAGTTTTGCCCAGTCTCTTCTGGTGATAGCTTAGCTATAAGTACACTTGGGGAGGTAGTCATGGCTCCAATCGCTCGCCATGGCTGCCCAGTCCTTTTCTGCCGCGATTCATGTCTCCTCGCATGATTTCCTTTCCCAGTAGGCGTAAGGTGTTAGCTCTGAGACGCACTCAAATCCCGCCCTACCCACCGGGTTTTCACTTAATACTTAGTCATAGGGTAGATAGAAAAAAAAAATGTCCGGCATCTTTCCACACCAGACCAGCAGCCGGGGAGGATCACAACGTGTGTGTGTCCGACCGCCGTCAACCAATCAGCTGGAAACCAACTCCGACGTCAAGAATAAGGTGGGGACTGTTCATAATAAATAGTAATTAAGGCGTGAGTTATCCATAATAATAATGTAGTTTAACATAATATATGTTTTATTGACTCCCCAGTTACATATAATATAAAAGTGTTTGTATTGTCTGTGTCGAATACCATCTCATTCATCGATCAGCGACGCCCCTAGCCCTTTCCGCAAGTGGGAATCGTGCTGGACGATGCCATTGGTCAGCGGGTTTTCTCGGGGATGTCCCGTTTCCCCCGTCCCTTCATCCCGGTGCCGCTCCATACTCACTTCAATCACCCTCATCGGTTCCCAAGACCTCGTTTGTTAAAAGCCACCCAAATCTCTTCATTCACTCACTCACCCTAGCCCTCTCTTGTATGAATATGATCATAAGTCATATTTATAACAGAGGCGACACTGCCACGCCACAGAATAAGTCAGAATACAGAAACGGAAGTTTCGTGGCGGTTCATTTGCTGTAAGAGAACTCGAGTCGCTCATTGGCCCACGAAGCAGTTGGAACGGCCCTAGGGCCTAATTGGCTGTTGCAGGTTGTGAAATATTCCCTATTGATCGGTCTGCCATCTGACATGTTTTATTTAAATACTTTATTAAACCATGAATTATACATATTACCCCTTTGTTAATAATCTTGCTTATCAATGATCTACTTCCAGCCACTTGCCGGCTGCTTGAACTAGTACTAAAATACACATTTTTTATCCTACCTTACATCATACATTCTTAAATTATTAATCATAGGAAAAAATAAAAAAAACCAATAGCACATTAAAAATTTAGGGGATCATGTGTTACAATATTAATGTCTTATACAACCTAATTGTAAAGAACAGCAACGAGAAATAATATAGTTAGTACGTGTAATTTAAAGTTAAAAGGCAAAGACATCAGGAATAATAGAAAATGAACAAAATGAACAATAATTTGCCCTTGAGGGTTTTTCAAGAGCCCATAGGGGTCTTTCTATTTAAAATAATTGCTAACTATATACATATATACATGGGGGGACTCAGAACCCCTTAGTGAGCTGAGAGTTTGCACCTCCACTAAATTACATGACACAAGAACACTGAAATTATGGTGACCAGGAATGAAGTGAGTAAAGCGATGGATGGAATGATCGACAATTGGATAGTATGATTAAGGATGATAAAAGTAAAAATTAAATGTGAATGTAGTGCATACATAAAATAGGCTTGAGTAACAGACAGGAATTACAATTAATAGACAGAATATAGTTGGATCTGACAAGTTATGCCTGGTCCACACGTACGTCGATCATGGCAAACAGACAGGGGAAGGCAGAACGGATGGTTGTTCTCGTGTAACCAGGTTTCTCTACGTCGCCATTTTGCTGTTGAATTAGTGATTTTTAACGCCGACATTCTAAAACAAATTATAGATAACAAACTAAATGCTGTCGCCATTATAATATGGTTTATTAATTCCATTATAGTGCGATTTATTTACCAAAGGAATTTCAAGAGATTGTAACTTCATTTTTACATCCAGAAATATTGTACACTTTAGTGCTATCTGTCGGGGCATTTTCAAACAACGTTTACTTAATACAAATGTCGAATAAAATTAACGTTCAGAATTAGGTAACTTCAATACTGCGCGTTTTTGGTTCACGACACACGCCTAGGATACGTAACACGAACACCATCCAATAACGAAAGTGGATCTAAGTTATAGTGTTTTGAAACACAACTGGTTGTGAAATATTTTCGAGAAATTCCGGTGTCCTTTCTGATGACAACGAATCTAGCGAACTCATCTTCGCCAAGATAAACGTTGCATACAGCCAACTGGATTTTTCTAATTGGGAGATTTCGGTTAGCTCTTAACAACGAGGTCTTGAGAGCAGATGAGGGTGAAATGAGGTGAGAATTTATTTATTTATTTATTTATTGCTCGGTCTTTGACCAGTTTACAACCAGATCGACTGCGTCAAAAAACAGTCTATAAAATGTAAGGTAAACCACATTAACAACATATTAAAACAATTGAATAAATCACACAAGGTACAAGAAGTTAAAAATATATCAGAACAAATAAGTTGTAACAATAACATGTAAAATGTATCCCATATACAACACATTAACACAATGCCAACATTTAACAAAATAAAACAGAGTTAGATAAAAAAGAATACAGCACAAAACTAATGCATATCCATAGTTTAAAATAATAAAAAATGCATGATTTTATTAAAAAGAATATTTATAGCCGTAGTTACCATTCCAGAAAGGCTCTGCGTTGAGTTCACTTAAAGAATAAAATGGCCTACTTTACAATTTTTTCTGAAGAGTAATACGAAATAATTTCAGATTCATTTGCCTTACTTCTTGAGATAGTGAATTATACATTTATAAAGCTCATATAGGATATGTCTTTCTAGTTGTACCAAGTCTAGTCCTGGGAATGTTTAGTTCATTAATCTGTCGAGTATTGTGCTCACTTCCCTACTACAATAATTTGTGATATTTTCCTTCAAATGTACTGAAACATTAAACACATATTGACTAACAATGGTCATAATACCTAATTGAATAAAAATAGGCTTGAAATTATCCAAATACCATGTGGAAGTTATTATTCTTACAGCATTTTTCTGTAAGAGCAGAGCAAGTGCAAGGGCGGGGGAAACGGGAGACCCCCGAGAAAACACGCCGACCAGCGGCATCGTCCGGCACGACTCCCACAAACGAAAATCCGGCAGCGACCCCGCCGGGAAACGAGCCCGGTTCGCCGAGATGGGAGTAGAGTAGTCTAACCACTACACCACCGCCCCTTCGCCTCCCCCCTCCTTTTTTACACGGTGCCTATGTATAAAGTATAGAGAGCACGAAACCATGCATGTAGTGGTAAAGGATGTCCACAATGAAGTGAGCACTTTCGAAATTAACCTTAGAAAAAATCACTTCTCTCTTAGCTGCAAATATTTTAATGAGCGCACCGAGTGACATTTTCCAATCAAAGTTGGTAACGGTGAGTGGAAAGTAGTTCCATATCTGAACGTCGAATACAAAAATGTTATGTAACCATTTGTGATAACTTAAATTATATCTTGTAGCCTTTTTTTTTAAATGCATCGATGGTTTACTTTTCTAATAATTTCACAGTTTCACTTAACCGACGCATGAATAAAGTGACGAGGCCCATGGCAATGTAAATTTTACATAAGGCGGAAGAATACACAGGGTGCATACAAGTAGATCTCAAGCAGAGCTTTCAAATGTGCTAATTTTTCCGTGTGAACAGCCTATAGGAGTAACAGACCTGGATGAGCACACACGTCCAATGAATGGTCCAGCCAAGCTGATGAGGGCGTGCAAACAATTTTTTTTTTTTTTTTACAATTAGATGGGGAGAGATCAAGCATAGTCCGTAGATGTATAAAGGCCACCGAGTCGTATGATGTGCACTCCCATGATTCAAAAGGGGGGGGGGGGGGACCTTCCGCTGCAGCGGCCAAGAGAGAACGGAATATGAGACCCCTTCCATAGCGGTGATTCTCGAATAGGTCTCAAAGGACACAAAACATTTTTTTCTTCTCACGTGATTCTTTGACCTCTCATTGCTTCTCTGCCTGATTAAATTCCACATACGTTACTTAAAAAAAAAAAAAACATAATGCAGATGTTAATACAGATGTTACACGGATGACTGGGTACGACTTAGTATGCTATCCTTACACGTCATGTACAAATTAGTACTTTCAGTCAACGATAAATGTAGCATTTTTGGTAACCGCAACGATTTTATTTGGAGACGCTCTTGTGATAACACAAAGCTATTTTACGCCCCTGGACTAATGAAATACAAGTTTATTTAGCGCTTGGTGTTGCTGGCAGCAGTTTTTTCATAAACGAATCGCGGCGGCTCGCTTACTACTTACTGCCCGACCAAGTTAGGTGTGAGAGATCGAGGTCACACTCTTCTCTCCCTTCCCTCTTCATCCACCAGGATAAGATAAGGCAACTGGCTGTGGGTGTCAGCTGTCGAAGTGAACATAAGTTGTGGCACAGTGTTGACTAATCAGCGTTGCCGTGTTGATACTCCCGTGGGGGGCTGGTCTATGTCGTCAGGTGTACACGCGCCGGTATGGAATTTCCCCATACAGTACTGGTTTTTATTCCCCTCTCAACAGCTACACTAGCGCTGGGTGCCACCCGTCCACACTTGCGCGCTTAGCTAGGTCGGGTAGTAGATACGATTTCCCTTCTGCGCACAGTTTAGATCAGGGGAGGAAACACTAATAAGTTGAATGATTCCTTTCATTATTTCAAGAAGTCGCGTTCCAAAATAATATATGACTCTAGTAACGACTGTTACGTGTCAGAATCAGGGTAGAACAGCGGGACATCACGCGATTTTAATGGTATTTACAGATAATTGTTTTTCTGTGCTTTAAATTGCCATAGAATGAAGAAAGAACTGTGTCTTGTTTCGACTAGCGGAATGGATGGAATTTCACGTCTTACCCATCACACGACGAAAACGTGATGAAAAACTATTCACTTTAAGGAAACGAGATATGTTATCTAATTATAAAAATTCGCAGTCGTTGTAAATAAGTACTGACACTGATATCGTGTATAGTTATTTAAATGCTATCGTTCAGTCGTTATGGAACATTGTACGCTGAAAAAATAACAAAAAGAGCCAATCGAATTGAAGAGAAATAGCTATTGATTTTGTACATAACTAAGCATTGAAATACTCTCATGAGTCTCGTTTGTAACCTAAGTCGACACATTTTTCAGCTCATAGTTCGGTCTCCACTACATAGGTACCGCTAGTAAGATAGAGCGATTTGAATACATGACACTTCCTGCTCTATAAATCTCCCTACTCGGTGGTTCAGATCTCCGGTATCAAAAAGTTGCAAAGACTGAAACAGACGAATATTTAAAGTAACTGATTCGCTTAGGCCATATACCTGTAAGGGAAGATATGGCCATGAGAATGTGAAGCTACTTTCTGTAAATATAATACAAAACAAAAACAACAGAGAAGTAAGAAAAAAAGAAGAAGAGAGGGCTATTATATAGTAGACCTCTAAGAAGGTCGAAAAATGGAAATGGGACAGAAACCAGATACTCTGAAACGTACGCTGCAGAATACAATAAATATAAACAGGAACAAATCATGGGCACAAAAGGAGATAGGACACAGCACCACGAAGAGAGTAACTCTATATTCCGAAAGGATGAATAGATGGCTTTTCTCCCTGTTAAGCTACGTCTGTGCTGTTGTAGGGAAACTGTTATTTACAGTCATTCAAGTTATATATATATATATATATATATATATATATATATATATATATATATATATAAAGTTCGTGATCATATTTGTTTACGAAAATAGGCTTAGCTACTATAAAATATCTGCTTTGAAGTATGCATAGCTTAAATATGGCTGTGCTATACGAGGTATGGTAGGAACAAAAGTAAACATAAAAGGCCTGTCACAAGTTTTCGTTGGACGGAATTAAGATATTATCGGGCGAATTGTGAATCGTAAATCTACAAGACGTATGTGCCAGAATGCGGTTACTGCATAATTCTTAACGCATATATATATATATATATATATATATATATATATATATATATATATATATATATATATATATTTAAAAGTTCGTGATCATATTTGTTCACGAAAATAGGCTTAGCTACTATAAAATATCTGCTTTGAAGTATGCATAGCTTAAATATGGTTGTGCTATACGAGGTATGGTAGGAACAAAAGTAAACATAAAAGGCCTGTCACAAGTTTTCGTTGGACGGAATTAAGATATTATCGGGCGAATTGTGAATCGTAAATCTACAAGACGTATGTGCCAGAATGCGGTTACTGCATAATTCTTAACGCATATATATATATATATATATATATATATATCTTTTACTGTGAACCAAGCTTTACGCTTACGGGGAACTAGGGAATGAATAAGTCGCCAGCCCTCAGTTCAAGGACTGCCCGTCAACGCAGGCGGTTGGAAGGACGCGTGAAAAATCGCAGGGCAAAATTTAACGAATACGACGGCCGCCAGAGGACACTCGTGAAATATTTCAACGGTGACCTACTTACGCGCACCCCCTAAAATCTGGGCGCATGCCTAATTATTCCTAATGCACTCGCTCCCTCCCCTAATTTCGCAGCAAGGACAGAGACGACTAATTCGGGCAGTACGTCTTCCTAATGAACAAGGCGCAAGTTCTGCTCGACCCAAGGTCCAGCAGGAACAAGGGCAAGAGATGAACGGAAACGGTGGGAAAAGAAGCGGAGGATGAAATGAAAGGGCGGGATTAAAAAACATTTATCAAAGAAAAAAACTGTAATGACAACGGCTGTTACAGAGATTCCCTACATCAAAAGACACTAAAATAAAAATAAAAAATTCTGACGGACTGTCGCTGTTAGAACTAGGCGCTAGGAATGTGTTGCAGTGTGTTGGGAAATCCGTTTTTTTTTTTTTTTACGAAACTATTCCACGTGCGTCCAATGTGCTAATTTACGGAAAGAAAACATACTTCAGCCGATGACGGAATGTCGCTTTCATGACACTACGCATGTTAGAACCACTATTCCCAAGCTCTCCAACACAGCTAAAAACAGCCTTTTCAGAATGCCGTATGTCGAAATGTGCCGACCGGATCCACGCGAAACTCAGATACAATTCCGCATTGAACTTCGCGCCAGACTTTCCATCAGTGAAATTATATGGTCACCGCTTAAAGTCCCATAGAAGAAACGGTTCGACGAAAACCTTGCACGCTAGTGTAGTGCTTCGCGTATAATGGCGATGCGGCACTTGATGTGCGTGCCAGTGTCGCCCTTAGCGTTCGCTCGCTTCTGTGCCATGTCGCGCCAGGTAGGCGGCCCCCTTAAGGGTTCCGCCTGCGCCTGGCGCTTGATCTGCACCCCCCCCCCCCCATTCCATGTTCCATGTTTACTTATACGAAAATATACCTCAGTCGAGGGCGAAATGGTACTTTAGCCCTTTGAGGACGGCACATATTTTCAGTCACTAAGGGCAGGATTGAAGTGAGCTGCATGTATTCTCCACTACAGCAATATCACTTGTATTGGTCTCTGTATTTCCACTAACCTTCGTCCTATTGGTTCTGGATACACCAGATGGACTGGCCGTCGGCCAATGAAGTCGCGTGTTGACTGCGTGCCAATTACCGCGTCGCAATTGAGAAATCATTGAAAAGAACAGTTTTATTCTTACAAATTGCATTGTTGGCTATTTGTATTTTTTTTTAAACTTAGATTCCGATAAACTCCTGCGAAACAGTAAAACTATAAAAGTGTGAGTTTTGTCTTGAAGAGCAAAGAATTTTCCATATAAAGTATACACGATTATTTACGTGCATACTGCTCAAAGGGGTTAAATTTACCACGCATTCTGTAAATATCATTTTGGAGCCCTTCAATATAGTTGAAATGACTGCCGTATCTTAAAACATACTAGCCGGACACGAGCTAAAGGAGAAAAAATATGCAAGTAGACGGATCCCTTAAGGGGTTTGCACACTGAGGCACGTGGCAAAGTCCGGATGAAAACACGTGTTTGAAAAACGGTTGGCTATTTTGTAGAGGTTGTCTAATAAGCACGTAAAGCATTTACATGAAGTTTGGCACACAAAGACAAGTTACAAGTTCTCGTTCCAAATACAACGATACACGAGGCGATTTTCCAAAGGTTTGGACTACAAACCAATTTTCCGTTACCTTACACTTATTTTAAACACGTCTCCGCACATAGTATTATTTTCTAACTTTTTCCAGGTTTTCCCTGTTCATAATCAAGTTGGCTATATATATAATTTTTTTTACATTTTTCAGGCTTTTCAGGTTTTCTGGATATATATATATATATATATATATATATATATATATATATATATATATATATATATCACCCTCGCTCCTCCCTTCCCCCTCCCCAACACCCATATACAATTATTTAATTTTCTCAGGTCATGCATTTTATGCCGTGGCGCTAAAATATACAAAATAGACATGCGTGCATAAAAAACTCAAAAGACGTTCTCCAAGGTTTTGAAAATGCACGAACAGTACTTACGGCCGTATACAGAAAAAAAAAATTAAGTTTTATAAACGGAGGGACTTATTTACGAAGAACCAGATGAAGTACTATATATATATATATATATATATATATATATATATATATATATACACCTTCAGTGATTCGTAAACAGGAGAAGGCAGTAAACTACTTTATGTCGTGCGACAGACAGTTCACCAATGAGAAGCTGAGAACACACTCAATGCAGTTATAGGGACCCTAATAACATATATAATAGAACAAAATATATGACGACTAAAAAAAAAAAATATAATTGTACTTGTCATCACATGACAGATATAAAAGAGGACTGTACCATCACAAGCCAAAAGCGTTCTATGACAGGAGCGACAAATATCAGCGGCTTGTATGTCAATGACGTTTAACACCCAATTCACACTCCATTATATACTACAACACAGTCGGCAGGTTTTTTTTTTTTTTTTTTAATAAATACGCATGCAGTTGATGACACAGGGCTGTGGAGACATGACATGTATACCAACTACACAAATTACGGGGCTGTTTACAACCGTACGTTTATGAACGAGCAGCAGATGATGCAAACCAAGTAGAATGGAAGGAGAAAGAATTGGCACTTCCATGTTAGACTTCGAGTGTTCTATTTGCAGGCCCAGTTTGGGCTCATACATGATTATTTGTTGCCAACCACACAGAAGGAACTCTGTTTCTTCATAATTTAACGACATTTTATTTATAACGCGTAGAATCAAAGAAAACCCTATGGGTTCATTCCAGTGTATTACATTATCAATTATATATTTTTTTCTTAAAAATTTTTGAAAGGAAATAATTTTTGTCCCTGCATGATGTCTTCATTAGTTACATGCATACTTATGCGAGGCTGACAAAGAAATGCCAATTATTGATGTATCGTAAACAATAAGAAAAAAAACTGTAGTTTATGTGAGATAAATGTAAATAAATCACTAATATCTTGCAAGAGTCCTTGTTGGGGGCGGGAAAATTTTTCGCTCATATTTTCGGGTTAGAATTTTTCTAACGAACCACTCAAAATCTTATTAAACTCATATTTCCGTGCACACAGATGTGTAAACAATGTAAATACAAAATGTTTTCGTTGCAAGTAAACATGCTTAAATACCGTTAGCAAATCTTCTGTAACGACTTTTGTGAAGCACGAAATGGTGGTGACAGCCAAATAAGTTTAAAGAGCAGGAATACGAACAAAAAAAAAACACCAAAATATGATACCATGTTTCATAAAACTGAAAATTGTTTACCATAACATTTTTTTATAGAATTAACATACATAGGTGAAGCCAGTTTTATCGGATAAATAATAAATAAGGATTTAGATTTATAAATAAAACTAGTGTGTGTGTGTGTGTGTTACTCCAATGTTGATGTACACACAATCGTTAATGCTCAATAAGAACTATGTAGGCCATGTGCAGTGGCACCCCAGAATCTAAACACTGTGGTATATTGCGAACGATACACACACCAGCCCTCTACTGTACATTTCATGAAGTGGTCTCAAGTTTGACAGACAGTGTTACCAACCTACACTCTAAGTAAACAGTAAATGCTCTCGCTCCTACAGTATTGTGTCAGGAGATGAACCGCTGCGGGATTTGTGTTGTTAGGTTGGCTATTTTGATGACGGTTTTGGAAGAAAATAGTACTCGGAACTAAAAGTCGTAATTTAAAATCTTAATTAAACTTACACCATTTATGGTTTAAATTATGTTTCTAAAGCAATATTAAATTTTATGGGCTATTAGTAACGGGACTTAAAACACACGTTAGGCATTTATGACAGAGTATGTCGACACACGATCAGTAAACGTTTCCAGCCAATGGCTAGCCATGTTTATGTTTCCAGTTTCCAGCCCAGTGAAGGCAGTTGAGCGTGCACTCTTTTTTCTCATAGTGTTTATTATACGAATATCTTATTGGTATTGTCGGAATATTTAATTGGTAGTTAATTTTTTTTTTTTTTGTTTTTTCTCCAAGCATAGTTGATTGTAGGTACTGTTGTAGTGAGATTTGTTGAGTGAAATGTAATATTAATGGACACGTCGTTAAAACTGCTCGTTCCGCCATTTTCCTAACCGCCTTCCACAATGAAATGACACGAATATAATTTTCGTATATAAGTTTAAATTTGTTTGTATTAGGAAACGTGTGCAGTGTTGATTTTACTGAATAATTTTGCAAATAAACTATTCATTGCTAGTGACGAACAAACGTGATTTTAATTAAGTAAACTCGCAAGGATTGCCATAGAAAAACACACGTTCAAGAGTTTACAACAGTAAATTTGCGTGTTTTGTAAATGTATTTGTAAAACGTTAATATAATTATTTAAATGCACGTGGCCTGAAAAATGTCGCACTTTCCACACTTTTGTAGCGAGGAAATAATATTTGTTTGTCTACATCATATATTCGAGTGTAAGGTTAACTTCGGTCAAAGTGTGTGTATATATTGCTGCATCTGTACGAATACGAACAGCGACGTATGTATCGCGTTTTGTATTTTCATTAAAGTTATCATTTTCTAAGTTAAATCATTTAAATGTTATTTCCGTACGAGCAAAATTTTCCACTGAGCTCCATCAAAACAATATGCAACTCAAAATGCCACACCCTCATGCCGGAATCACATAGCCCCGACCAACACAGCACGACATGACCAAGAACGCAACCACGACACATTTCAATGTGACTACTTGAATTTACAGCACTACCGACACCACGCTCTCGGCATTTAACCTAACTATTTAGAAGGCGCTGATGGGTTACGTTAGGTTCAAAGGCGGTGAACAAGAGGGAAATTTGTAATACATAACGATGACAAATTGGTATCACTAATGCATACGAAAGTAAAATTATTATTTTTAAGAGTTAGCTACAGTAGGTTTTATTTTATTTTTCTTTTAAGCTGCGTATTCACCATTGCAGGGAAAGCTTGCAATACAATTTCGTTTTGCGATGTTGTGCATTCTGTGCGTCGTGCCGCAGGACACGATGAAGGATATAAATCATTTCTAATCCAAAATTGCTGGTCGGACGACAGAATCGGTCGGGCTTACGACGATCTATCTTGTATTTCATTAGCTGTTGGCCGTCGTGTCGTGCGCGTTGGGGCCATAAGTTTTTATTCACAGCATGACAATCTGAACACGTAGGTATTTGAGAAAAATTATTTAAGTATTTTGTATGTAGACCTGCAATACTTAACATTTGAGTTACTAAATGAGAGTTATTAAAATTACTGAAATTAAGTAACATTTGCTTAAATATTATTTTGGCTACCTACATCATGAGAATTATAACCACCATAAAAGTATCAGGCTGTACAGAGTTTGTTGTCATATCGTACCACAAAGCTGAATTAAGTACTTTTAACGCAATAGTAGGCATAGCCTGTATGTAAGAATGTATACTGTCTTTGAAAAGGTGTGGGAGGTCGAGAGGCGGTATTTGTACATTCCCGGTGGAACAGGGGGGGGGGGGGGGAGTGTCTTGGTAGGGCATATTTGGTATTCGTGGAAATCATGCTAAATTTTTATCTTTACAAGAACTTTCCTCAGGACAAGATTAGTTGTCACTAATATATTTCAAGTACCGTAAATTAAATATTGTAAAATATCTTATTAATTTGACAGTCAAAATACAATTTCATTTTCGTGCATCCTGGTTACAAATTTCCTGCAAGGTAAAAAATTTTTATCAATTTATAGACTTATTATATGGGCTGTTAGTCATTTACATAAAATATTTATAAACTAAAAAAAAATGTTAATGTTGCCAACCTGCAACTGTTTGAACAGCCGTTCACAACTTCTAGAAGTCATTTGGGAGGAGGTACATGCAGTTTGTTTACAAAAACAGGCAGTCATATGTTGTCTGTTTACAAATACTGGCAGTGTTTGTTTGCAAACAGTCTCCTTCAATGACAGTTCAGCTGTGGCGGAAGGATACATAGCCAACCAGATGCCATTGGCACTACTTTCCTAGAACTGTCAAATTTGAGACCACTTACATGAAATGGACTATACCAGAAGAATATATAGGCTTCGCGCGTAGTAATCGTGCTGTGCGGGTTGTAAACACGTAATCTACAGACGCGCCCAGAAAAAAATTACAATCCCGTTTGCTTTGCACTCTGAACGAACCGCCATTTCTAATCACTGCCGAAGCTCAGAGCGGGGGTGTGCTCGGGCCCTTATACCACCCAGACTGTTGTAAAGAGACAAAATAAATTTGTAAGAAAATTTTCGTTGGCTGTAAAATGTTTGTAAATTTTTTTATAACATATAATATTGTGCATAATCATGTGCAATTTTGCATTCTATACTTTTGTGTGGGACTGTTTCCAACTGTAGTTTCGGATATTCCTGTGCATGGATTTACGGGACAAATCCCCCCAATTCCCTTTAAGGTTTGTTTAAGTCTTCCCATTTAATAGCGAACGAGATAAAATCAGGCAAGAGGCATTACCGATCACTCGCGTTGTCAGTGCTTCCTGGTACCCAGTCAGCCAATGCCCAGAGGAACTGGCATGTTAAAACACGCACTCTCTTTACCATCCCGTACTTCACAAACATCAGGCGCGCGCAATGCCTTCTGGGGAATCCCTCCAACCCCCCCCCCCCCCCCCCTCGGCCAAACACTAAGCTAAACCCGCAACCCCCTTTCCATCACCCCCTGACTTCCCTGCCAGGACCAATAACTGTCGGGGGAACGGGCCACAAATTGGCCTGCCGAGGGGGAGAAAAAAAGAGGGGGGTGGGGGATGGGTTAGTCGGGGTGTGTGGAAGGGAGTTGCGGGCAAGGCTTAACTCAACACACACACTCTAACCTTCTATCTCTCTCTCTCTCTCTCTCTCTCTCTCTCTCTCTCTCTCTCTCTTTCTGTCTCGTTCTCTCCGGCAACGACCACATCTGGCGACAACCACGTGCCCTACATACGACGCGCTCAACGGACGACTACGGGAACCCACACACGTGCCACAACGACCAACCCCCCCTCCCCCAACGTTACATCCCCTCCCCGCCGTCGACGAACAAACAAACCATCCCCTCCAATGATGTCGCGCTTGAAGCAGCCAGTGCGTCAGGAGCTACCCTTTTACAAGGCCCCAGCCAAAGTTACCACCCTAAAAAAATCAACGTAAAATAACATTAGAGTCAACCTCATAGAGAAGTACAAATTTACCCTTTCTTTCCCACATTTATATATATTTTATAGTGTTGCAAATTAGTAATTTTTTACGCGTGTTGTACTTAACTTCACTACCAAAAATAAGTGTATATTTATACATACAAATTTTCGGTCATTTTACATTTTAATGTGTTTTTTTTTTTTTTACGAGTACAGTATTTACAAATTATACTAATGTTCCTGTATAATCGAATATAACTACAAGTATTTGTTTCCTTTTGCAAGGTCAAAAGAAAATCATAATTCCCGCTGATTGAATATGGCGGCTTTTGATATAACTACCTATTCCATATCTAAAGTCAATTGTTACCCACATTCTGGAGATAACTTTTTATAACCCTGTTAAACCTCCAAGTTACGAATCGGAGTAAAATAATATAAATATTATAATAATACACATACAAATTGTGTGAATTTATGGCGTAGTTGTTTAATAACATATGCTAACGGTAAAATTGCTTAGTTCAACAGTAAAAAATGTACAGAAACAATGTAGTAACAATTACACTGAATCTGCGATATAACTTTTTTTTGGCGAGAAAATACACATACACAGTGTGGTGAAATTACAATTGCGACGAGTGTGAAAAATTTACTCGTGGAGAGAAAATACACGAATTTTGCAGTTTATTTTCTGCTACAAGTAATAGTAGTTTTACAGCATTCTGTGTAAAGTTAGCTGTACGAAGTATTAGTTATTTTACTCATTTTAGGGTAAATTTACTTAGACGTAGAGTAAAAAATACTTTGACAAATGTAGGTGTAAAATTACTCCGATGTTAGTGGAGGCACTTCTGCCTCGCACATTTAGTGTAATATTACACTATTTGTTTACAGTGTTGGCAAAGAATTGGTTTTATTATCGTAACCAATAAGCTGTAGATGTAGACTCTGTGTTCGGCGACTATAGGCTGTTCACGGTTAAGTGAGAAATTTTAAAGGCCCTTCCAACAGGCATTAACCACTAATAAATATATTTTATTGCCACTCCAGACGTTATCTTTTAGGAGTGGTAAAATAACATACATTGTGTTTATAAGTGGCACTGCAATGTTTATATTAAAAAGTGACAGGGACATGGAAATCTGACAAAAAGAACAATTCAGCAGGGCCTTTTAAAAAGTGCTCACTTTACCGTGAATCGCCTATAGTGATATGAACCAGTTACAATCATTGGGCCCTGCGTCTCACAGTGTATAGCACTGGTCAAATACAGTTCTCATGTGCAACATGTAGACTATTGTCTACAATGGGAATTAAAGGATTAAGCTGAGATCAAAATATATATTTAAAAAAAAAAATCATGCGTTACGAATCATGCAGTTACGGCGATTCTCGCCCATGGAACTACGTCTTCTAGATTTGCGATTCACAATTAACCTTACATAGTCTATTCGCAGTTTGAAGATAACCTTTTAAAAAGTCCCCCCCCCCCCCGCCATGTATTACGTGTTTGATTATTCCCTACACTGTAAAAAAATAATTTCTAAAAATAACCTGACAAGTGTAAGGCAATATTCGCAAACTTGTGTGGGAAACATAGTTTTCCTTACGGGTAAGGTAAAATTACCGCACTCTGTAATAAAATCCACGTACATAGGGGTGGAAAGTCCCATACATGGATGGGAAAATTACCTTACGACGCGTGTATGTCTTCAGAATACCAAAAAGCTAAATGGTGGGACGGGCGGAAGAATCAATCCTTTAACACGCTAATATTCACTGATGCTTCTACACTGTCGTCGTGACGTAATGGATAACACGTCAGCCCTCTCGTAATGGCGGACCGTGATTCGCGCCCACCCACCAGCAAGTATCAAGAAATTTAAGCATTGGGGGTTCGATTACTATTCGTCAGAGCGTTTGGGTAATAATGAATTAACAGTACTAATTCTCCTGGACATTAAAAAATATAATTTCTACGATATAGTTAATTCTTGTATCATCTACTTTTCCCGCACGATTAGGGAATAATACTTTACATGTTATGTAAATTTACTCTACATTTAAGACGTAACTTTACTTTACATGTAGAGGTAACTAGCTTCCCTTAAATGTAAGGGTATTTTACATGAATAACAAGAGTTTTACAATTTTGCTAAGGTAAAAGTGCCTTACATATTTTCTGCTAAATTGCAATTTTACTTATATTTTGTACACTAATTACAATATTTCATTTACAATAAATATAAATAAAAACAGCTAGAAAACGTGTGTGTTGGTAACGCCTAGTGAGAAATAGTTCTTACGCAAAATATTATTTAACTGAGTGCGCACAAATGAGGTGCGTAGTTCATTTGGTTTAATTTTCTATACTTGGTTTAAGATTAGTTTGTACGAGGCGGAGGAATATCCTGGAAGTAGAACTTCAGCAGGTCTTCAGGAAAGTTGGAAGTATCCGTGAACGGACTTCCAACTCGTAAGTCCAGGCAATGAAAACTTGTGACAGGCCTTTTTTTTTCTTTCTGTTTACTTTCGTCCCTAACCTAACCTCGTGTGAGACAACCGTATTTAAGCCGAGCGTACTTCAAAGCAGATATTTTCTAGTGGAGAAGCTTACATTTGTGAACAAACATAAACGTAAACATGTGTATACACATTCCTTTTTAATATTTTTTTTTACACGCTCGTTACTGTAAATAACAGTTTCCAGCCAACAACACAGACTGCTCTGTTCTGATTGGTCACCGCCTCACAAGTTTTATTTAAGATATAAAATACAACTATTTCTTTTAACGCTTAAGGTTAACGCAACAACGCAAACGAACTGATTAAGTTCCATCGGAAACGAGTAGATCAGACAACACATTTTCAGTTCCTCTCTACACGTCATAATGCATAATTTTTTCTGTTGTATACCCAGGTTTTATTTTCTCCGTTGGGAATAACTCGGCAACGTTTTGATAGGCCAGTTCGTGTCTACCGACAAATAGAAAAATAAATAAAATTATATATATATATATATATATAAAACCGCTAATTTCCCCCCCCCCCTTTTTTTTCTCTCCGAAATTTGCGACGTGCTGTGTCAACTGATAACGCAGGACCATTTTGAGACACGCAAAAACATGCTGTAACCACCGTCAAGAATTCCCGTTTATCGGAAATTGTTCCACTTTGTTGCTCCGTAAACTGCCGGATTTTTCACAGATCCACATTATCTTTTATATATATTAAAAAAAAAAAAAAAAACCGCGACGAATTTAACATGGTTTGTTCCGCATTTCATTTCTAAGGATCAGCCAAACGAAAAGAAAAAGCACATCAAACCTTGGACAAGTTGGTAGCAAACTCCATTCCAAATAACTTTAGCGACATTTTGCCAACCAGGTAGTGCAAAAAAAATTGTGTTTGCAATCCACAACTTATTTCAGCTGATAACTACTGACATGACAACATTCGGGTGATTCTGTCGCTGCAAATTAAACCCCAAGATAAATGCATAGAGCCTACTCGTTTGACTTCTCCTGACAACTCGCGAACTTGTGTGGTTCTTCTAGAGGAAGATTTTACCCAAAGGTAGAGAAATATTACCACGCACCAATCTGCAGATACAGGAATGTTTAGCAGCGCTACTATACAAAGTTGGGAACTTCCCTACGCATTTGACTGTTTCCTGAGGAAACGCAGGAACGATACAATGATTGTATAGGGTAAAAACAATACCATTCCTGCTTTCTCGCCAAGCGTGTACGTCGGCATGGTAAATTCCCGAATAATTTCTTAAAGAGCAACTAGAGCTCCGCCACGTTGCTGGACAGTGAGGCCAAATCGCTGGCACTTCCGGTTGTGGTTCGTCGAGCACAGCTGCGGATCTCGCTTCTGTATCCTCGACTATTCTGCAGCCACGAAACGTCCTTTCCTTTCGAACCCGTCCGAAAGTATCGTACAGGTGCTCCACCTGTACCAACTGCACGGATTCCTGCGAGCATCCCCGGTGCCACGAGATTTACTCCGGAGAATTTTCTCTACCTTTCGCGTTCTTCTCCTCTCTCCTATTTTTTTTTTCCTTTTCATCTTTTATCACTCCATATATGAAACGGTTAAATTACGCTCCCGTTCCCTTTACCGGAATGCCAACCCGCGTTGTGCCTGCCCCATTTGAATTTCACGCCCAGTTACGTTACGCCCACGGGAAACCTACCATGTCGCGTTTATTTATTTTTTACCTTCGGGCTGAGACTTCGAAATCCTGCACGTGTTTGAGGAATAGTCATTTCTCTATTTGCGTAGGTTTTTCACGATAAACTGAGCACTTCTGAAAGCCATGCTTGAAATCTACAGAGTGTTCGGAAACTCAATACCTAAACTCCACATTTGGACCAATACACTGCAAATATTTTTTTTTATTTTATTTTTTACTGGAAAATTGTTTGTATACAAATACTTGTAACAGAACAAATATTTCTCTTGTAAAAATACAAGAGCCGTGTTTGTATGGTATAACTCAAGAAATGTTTGTACTATGCAGACCCGTGAATAGAGGACACTCGACGAAACAACGTGAAATCGTATATAGCTGTTTGTGTAAAAACTGCACGTGAGGTAAAATGTAGTTGCATTAAAAAAAATTAATGTATTGCGAGTTTGAATAACGCAAAAGGCTTAAAGAACTCAAATAATCACAATAAAACAACAACTTCAATCAAAAGCGACCGTATTACTCATTAACTGTTACTGTTTCCTTGTCACACGAAACTCTTAAAATGAAATTCGGTACCGGTAAATGTATTTTTAACCAAATAACTTCCTTAACATTTTGTACGTACGTGGCGATATATTTAATATAAAAATAAGCGCTAAGTACGCGAGTTAAGTTGTTCACCTGATTAAGGGTGCAGGCTAATAATATTAAGGATGTGGGTTATAATCTTCGCTCTGGCATAAAGTAATGATTTTTTTTTTTTTTTCATAAATCATATTTTGAAATATTTTTTTTTAAAGATACTCTATGTTGATTCATTACATTTGTTTTCCAGAATAAAAAAATTATGCACAATCCACATTATTGTAAGTTGAAATACAAGTCTATCATTTGTAATATTACAAATATTTGTTTTGTAGATTCTACAAGGAAAATGTATGTAGTTTTGCCAAGGAATTTCTTGGAAGCTGGGTTTCCAAGGATTTTTCTTGTAAAAGTACAAAAAAATTTTTTTAGAGTGTAGTAACAAAAAGCCCTGTACACTTATTCCCGGAAACGTATTTTATAGCTGATAATAATTGTGTTCAAAGTTGCGGTGTACAACGCTTGGAGAACAAGTGTGTGCGAACTTGCACGTATAGTTTGTTCACAGTAAAGTGGGCACTTTTGAGGCCCTAGGTACTTTTTCCTTTCAGCCATTTATTATTCTTTAACAACGTTTTTTAAATAAATATTGTCATGTAAGTAATAAACATAGTGCGCATATATATTTCACTGCACTCATAAGTTTACATCTGTGGCTAGAAATAGAAATATTTATTGACTATTATTCCAAATGAGAAGGCTTTCAAAAGTGCTCACTTTAACGTGAATAGACTATAAATCTGTGACTAGCCACGAGCGGCAACCTCACATCTGCGATGTAAAACAAACAAATCAGTTAGACCATTTTCACTCACCAAAAGTACAACATTGTCCACAACTAACTTTGTAATTCGTCCAGAGATGGACTACGCAAATTCTTGGGTGAGAAATTGACATTTTCGTCATTAATTAATCAATTTAACCATCAAAAAAACTTACTGCGGTGACGTATTTTTATAGAGAATACAATACAAACACTTATCTTTCATACGAAACTCAGGCCATATTTTTCTGACGATTTTGGAATTTTCTACTGTATTTTTTTTTTTTAAGAGTTCTGCTATTACTCTGTTGCTGGTTGCATCACTGTACGGAGAGCCACTTCTACCTGCACGAAAGCAGTATATCTCCATAATTTTTGTCATGACTCATCTTCTAAAGGGTTTGTCGAAATTTTCGCCTCGACAAGACGTAAATAACAACTTCTAGCACCTTCTTACGTAGTTCGATATTCACTGCCGTCATCATTCTCGGAGCACTGATGGTATAATGAAAGCATTTTTTTTAAATTCTCTTATCTGCAATCAGTGCTCCGAGAATAACGAACATGGTGAATTTGTAACAAGTAGTTATCTACGTCCTGTCGAGCGAAGAATTCTGAAAAATCCGCTTTGAAACAAGTTGCGATAAAAAGTATATTGATATACTGGTTTCGTGCTCCAATTGCCTTAGCACTGCAATGTAAAAGTCGGACCTGTGGAACCAGAAATGTTTGTGAGGTTCATTTTTTTTTTTTTTTTGCAAGAACGTGTGGTCGTACGCTCTGGCTACCCGTGACCGGTTTTAACACGCTTCGCGTCCTGTACCTTCGCAGTGCAGGCGCGGGGACACACAGGATCATGTAGTGACTCAAGTTGCAGCTGCGTGTCGACTACAGTCTGGCACAGAATCCGTCGTGGCCTTCTGTGGCCCTTGTTTTATAACGCCCTATTCAAACCAGGGACGCGCCAAAAAAAAAAAAAAACGATCACTTTCGCGTAACGTGTTCCATCATTCCAGTTCCGTGACGAGTAACACGTTCAACGAACGTGTTATTTTTCGCAACATGTTACAGTAGAACATTTCTCGCCTGTCCCCCGGCGTTACGCTGAGAAGTAACGATCGCGCATGCGCACTGTCGCGAACCAAGACGTTCCAAAAAGGAACTTTTGGGCGTGCGAACACTCACGGTTGCCATCTGAAACGTACGCGAAACTCGTGCGGCAGCGACCACTCACAAACCGATCATTCTGAGTTGCCGCCGCGAAATTGTTAGTTTAAATGTAAGTATAAACAAAACTAAAAAAACGCGTGTGTGTGTGTGTGCACATGTTTACGATCAGATTTGTTCACAAAAATAAGCTTCTCTGATATAAAATTTCGGATTTGAAGTATAATTTGTTTAAATATAGTTGTGATGTACGAGGTTAGGTTAGGACCAGGCGTCGAGCCAATTCAAGACGTTCCAAAAATCATGGTATAAACAATGGAACGTGTTACCAAACTGTAACAGTTTTTTTATAACCGTTACGTTAAATAACGCCCGTCTCTAATTTAAACTTTGAATTATCAGTTACAATAATCCTAAGTTTAGGAGTCTCTAATCTCCTTACACGCTATCTACCAAAAATTAATTGGGCACCTGTCCACAATGTTTGCTCGGTGGTTGTCACCCTGTTAGAATCTCGCAGGGCGGCCACCTCTTGCAGATATAACAGCAGCCACCCTGTCTGGCATGCTCTCTACGAGTGTTTGTAGGACATCCACGGGGATTCGTCGCCATTCCTCTTGCAACCATTCCATGAGTTGAGCAATGGATTTTGGCCGCGCCTGACGAGCGCTCACCCGGCGATCCAATTCGTCCCAAAGATGTTCTATAGGGTTGAGGTCGGGGCTCTGAGCGGGCCAGTCCAATCGGCGAACATTGTTCTCGGCGTACCACTGCATAGTAGCCCTTGAAACGTGGCACCTGGCATTGTCATCCTGGAAGTAACACGGGTCCATTCCGTAACAACGCCACAATGTTGGGAACATTTCATTATCCAGAATGTTACGATAGGCTTCTGTATTACCTATACCAATTACTTTTTGGTAGATAGTTTATATTGACGTATGACGTTCGAGTACGGAACGTTAGAAGTGCCCCTAATACGGTTTATAAATATGTAAACTAATCTCCCGTACGGGAAAAAGACACCATCATGGTAATGCCATATTCATGAGACAGAATTGTGAATAATTCCTTTACAGCCACAACTACCATATTCGGTTGGTCATCCCAAGGATAAAAGACAATTCAAATTTTAATGTATTTTGCACAAATGTAGATTACTCCATGCAGAATAACATGGGATGAATTTAAGGACTAAGAAAAAAGTTAAAATTTTTTTTTTGCACCATGATTAGAGAATCCAGCCCACTGTGTGCGGGAGTACAAATACGAAATTAATACCCGGCCTACCGCCAACAGAATAATTAAAACTGCCATGCTAGAGAAGAGGCGATTATTTTTACATTCGCCTCTGGTCACCCCTGACGTGTTCCGGGCGGTCTGAAAAAAAAAAAAGGTGATACGAGGATAAAGAGGGGGGGGGGGGGGGCAGTATTTGAGTTTCCGCTTGTGAAAGAAGGAATTCATCACACCTCCACCGGGCTCGGGAATGAATATTCAAAAAGAAGAATGGCAAAGGTGAGCGAATGAAGTTTAATTATCCAAACCTTCATGTGCACACGGGATAGAAAAAAAAAATGGCTGGTGCTTTGAGGGACATGTTTCACCTTTACTCGACCGGATTCGTAATGCGGATCTCGTTTAGAACAAATTGAAAAGTAATCGTGGCCGTAACGAACGAAATTCCATCAGAATGCAAGGTAATGTGTTAACAATTTCAATCCAATGTTAGTTTATGTTTCGAAGTGTTGGGAATTAAGTAATATTTTGGTGTAATAGAGACGAACCAAAAAATATTATTTTTTGATTTGTGTTCATTGTGTCTGAGTACTTTCGGAATCTTCTTTTTTGAAAATACAAACCAGCTGATAAAAACTAGGAGAGGGTTGCCACATTTTTTCCAATGGAAAATTCCCTGATTTAAGAAAAAAATACTTTTTTTTTTCCTGGCCTTTTCTAACTTCTTTTTTTCTGTAACGATTGGCACCTTTGCATTATAACACACTTTTACACCAAAATAATTATGTGATCTTACAAAATCGCTCACCACATAGATTGCGAAAAAAAATGCCTACGCATTTAGTCAACACAATCATTACAAGAATTTTATATGATTCTGGCAGAGGTGCGCGATTGAAGACAGAACTGCCAAATATATCACGTTTATCACATAATTCCATGAAATTTAGCTCACTTGTTTGAAATTCCCTGACATTTCCCTGTTTTCCAGGTTTTCCAGACCTGTGGCAACCCTGCAGGAATCCAAAATGGCTGGGAGCGTTTCCCTTAGCTATGTAGGGGAGACCGCGGCTGGTAAAAGCCGATCAGCCAAACCGCAAAAGAATTCAGTACTAACTATCGAACTTTGAAAAAAAAATAAAAAAATAATAATAATAATAATAATAATAATAATTGAATGACGACCAACAAATTTTTCCATCGATTCCTGTCGGATATAAAAAAAATCGCCAGGTATTCGATGAATCCCAAGAAAAGGAGCTTGTAGGTACAAGCATCAGACATTCACTTTGGCTTATCTCTTAAAGAAGTTAGAAAACTTACTTACCAGGTAGCTTTAGGAAACGGAATAAAAATGCCACAATCATGGGTCAGAAAAAAAATTGCTGGGGATGATCGGTTTTCTAGTTTTTTTTTTTTTTAAAGCGACATCCAACAATGCCAATAAGAACACCTTCGCCATTTTACATCACTGGGACGCTACTCCCTCAGCGCGGGGGTAGATCGGTCCCTTGTGAGGGACCTTGGACACCCAGTTGGTTGTCAGTTAGATTGCGGAGGCGAGGACAAGCTAACCCCCTCCCCCCTCCGCACCCATCAAACATATTTTATGCTGCAAAGCTAGCATTCTTGTACAGGTTTCCCAGGGTAGCGCCTGGGTGCTGTTTCCATAGCTGAATTTTACTCTCTTTTTCCCTGCCTATACGGGATAAAAGAGAGTGGTGAAGTTATAAGAACACCTGGAGCAACCAGTCTGGCTAGAGCCTCTGGTTTCAACAACATCAATGTGGAATTGTTTTCCCAACAATTTTACCGAAGTCATGACACGGCATAAGTTCCAAACGCACGAAATATGGAATATGGATAAGACAGGTGTGACAACAGTTCAAGTTCCTGACAAAGTTGTAGCTCGTCGTGGGTTTTAACAGGTTGGTAGTATCGTTTTCCTCGAGAGAAGTAGTCTGATGACAATTGCACGTGCGGTGTCAGCAATCGGTTATCATATCCCTCCTTTTGTTTTATCTTTCCTAGGGTGGACTACAGAGAGCTTTTTAATTGCGAATGGTCCTCCTGGCTCAAGGGGTGTAGCGAATCCTTCAGGATGGATTCAAGAAACACATTTTCTGGAATTTTTTTTTAACACTTTCATGACCACACAAAAAGCACACGTGAGAATCCTGCTTTGCTGCTCTTAGACAACCACAACTCTCATCTCAGCATTGATATTCTAAATTATGCAAAAGAAAACGGCATTGTAATGCTTTCTTTCCCGCCACATTATAGTCATAAATTACAAGCCGAATTCACGAATTCGGCTTGTGATAGTTGGATGGCACAATCAACTTCTTGTACCATTCACCATGCCGACTGACACCAGTCAAAATACACTAACTACTTATATCAAACACTTTAATTCAAGCATGCTTTAGTATTACAGGACTCATCAACACACATATATTGACCACACTATTCAACATCCACAAACAATTGCAATACAGATATACTGGAAAACATATCACTATACGTGCCAACCATACCATCCGTGATAACCCAAGTGTACCAAGCAAATTTATGATAAATAATGCAGGAAAGACCATGGCAATTTATGACATTCCCGGTGTGATAAGCAGTAACACCAAGTAACATTTGTGGAGGTTTCAGAAGCACAGGAATCTTCCCCGTCAATCGAGACATTTTTACAGAATCGGATTTTGGACCTGAGTTTCGTAACCGATCGGCCTCATCCTAGCAACAAAAAAGCTGATGAAGACACGCCGACTCCAACTAACACTAAGTGCCAAACCAGCATTAGTGATGAAGTTCCAGAAATACAAGTCAACAACCTACAGAAGCCTCATCTCAATATAGAGTTGATCGAGTTCCCCAGCTGCAGTGGTATGAGCAAGGCTTTGACAATCTCTCCCGACGTAATTCGACCATTTCCTAAGTCAAGAGAAAGAAAAACAGCCCGAAACAATGCTCGTAAAAGGGAGACGTCAATTTTAACAGACACGCCAGTAAAACACAATTCAGAAACCCAAAAAAAAAAAGGAAGATTTAACACATTCCAAAAGGTCATAATTTAAGGAACACCAAGATAAACCCATGGCTAAAATAAACAGGATCAGCAAGGGAAGTAGGCATATAAGGGAGAGCAGCGAGAGTTCACACGAAGAAGATTGTTTTTGCCTGGTCTGCAAAGAGCCATATTCTAAAAGTAAGCCGAACGAAACGTGGGTCCAGTGTGTAGAGTGCAAGGGGTGGTCTCATGAGAGATGCACGACGGGAAATCGTGTTTACACTTGCCATAACTGTTTTTCAGACATGTCAAGTGGTGATAATTAGGAGCAGTCTAAAAATGGTTTAGCATATTCATTTTTTTTATCAGCGATAGTTAGTAGTTTATTCTACTGTTTGTAATGTCGAGTCTTTTTATACAACATCCAACAATGCTTTACAGTAAAAATTGTGCTTGACAAAATGAATCACTGATGATGTTATTCAGAACAGACTATAACATTTTTTCGTTAGCGATAATGTTGTTATCTTTACTTGACGTTTTTGTTTAATATTTTATAGACTAATAATAATGTTTCACTTAATAAGGGTTATTTAAATGTTAATGATTCTTATTATCTGTAAAATAGATTCCATCTCAGTTATCGTAACAACTCTGTATACGCCCTACATATGCATATCAATTCATATTAATTATTTTTAACTAACTACAAATTTATGAGAATATGTTTATTAATAAATTCTCTTAAAAACAGTATTTGTACATTATTAGTTCGCTGCTAATATAATATTCCATTTCTGCCACTATTTTATTGCAGCAAAACCAATTTTATTCACAGAAGTAACTCAGCTTTACAAGTCAGAACATGTGATAATATAATTGTTATGTATTGTAGTTATATAATAACTCATTCTTACTTAAAGTGTTTAAGTTCATTTCACAAAACATTTCCGTAGATTATAATTATTTTAAGAACTATATGTTAAATGCTTAGTGGTTTTTCTTGCACTGCAAAAGCTGGTACAACCAACTCGGATACGTGAGACAACCATCCCCAGGACGGAGCTGAAAGTCACACTCTGCAAGTGTTTCTAAATTCGAATTTTCTAAGCCTTACAAGTTTCATAAAATGATGTTGATTTTTCCTAAGCTGCGTGAAACACTGCATTTTTTTTTATTATTGTCTAGAGAACTTAATTATTTCGCACCAACATTTAAATAAAAATTAATACGTAAAAAGCTGTGACACCCAATCCCGGTCTCCCATATTTGCATTGATAATAATAATTAATGTCTCTGTTCTCTGAATAGCTGTGTGAATATTCTTCGGGTATGGAGCGTACCCTAATCTTGTTATTGGCAGCCAAATCTCGCACCGCACACAGCCGACTTCCGCGTTTTTCGGAAATTCCCCGGTGCACCAACCGAAGTACACCGGACGTTCGAAAAATTACTGGTTCGGTTTGAGTCCGGTGAAACCGGCTGATCCACAAGTTCGACCGGCCTGAAAATTCGGTGGATCCGGTGGATGTGCACCAAAAAAAAAAAAAAAAATTAAAAAAAATCAACCGATGAATTTTCGAAACGCTTTCTCTGAGAAATTAAAGTTAACGCGCCCTCAACCTAGAATTTTCAAGCATTCCAAAATATGCAAAAGTAATTTGCACACCGAGTTTTACTAATGGGAGATTAAAACTTTAGAATTTGTGTGTAATGGCATTAATATGTGCCTCGAAGCAGATTAAAAAAAAAACCCTGAAAATCAACCCAATGTCGAAAAATACCTAAACCGGTGTACACCGTGTATCAACCAATGGCGGATCCATCTGTTACGAAGTTAACATTTCGTCAACTCCATACAAGACAGGGTTATGGACGTGACTGAACGACAAGATGGGGTGGTAGAGCATTTCTGCGAATCAGGGGGTTTATTTAGATATGGGGCACATACAACAACAACAACAAATAAATTATAAATTTCATCAGTGCTCGGCCATTGGCCATAACTGAACTACATTCTATTTTTTTAAAAATAAAGTTAATTAATGTACTTCCTATATAACGTTATTCATTTCTCTCATCGGGTAGTAGCCGAAAAGCGGATCGTTGGGCGAATAGCCGCCTTCCTGAACTCACAACATCAGAGTTCAGGACCCATTAGAAACCCATACAAACTATAGTATTCCATTTATATGTTAACCCATCATCATCATCATCCCAATACACTATGTAGTAATGTTCTCTTGGCAGTGGTTTCTCAATCATTTTAATTATATCACAAATGTATTTTCTTTCATATCGCCTTAAAAAATGATTTTAAATAACTTCCTTCAAAATTAAACCCTTATCCCCCCCAAATAAAACAAAAATTTAATTTAATTTAACTGATTATGTAACAGAGTTCACGACTTTTAATTGGGATCAATGTGCGGGAAGGAGGATTAAATGTAAAAAAGAGGCACATGGTACGGTATTATTGAACACTCGGGAGAGAGTCTTGAAACTAATATAAAATTAAATTAAATTATTATGATGTATTACTCACGCCACTACTTTGTTAAACTAACTGGAAAGTGCCTCCCACCTGAACCACGGTTCCGGAGGCTGTTTTTGGTCGGCGATCGGACACCCACACATCCTGCGTTCATCCCTTGATGCTAGTCGGACGTGGAAATACAACGCGCCTCAGCTTGTATTTGCCCATGTCGGCGCGTTGTTTAGACGTAGTTGTGTCTTCCCGATCGCTGGCTGGTGGAGGGTATCAACGATATTGGCCTTTCCGCAATAGTTGATACGATTCTCGGCGTCCTGGTTTCATGTGTGTGGAGGTGTGATCACGCAGAGATTGTGTACTGACACGTTTTCTATGAAATTGTCGTTTGCGCGTAAACGCCTATCTCGGTAAATAAAAGTTCTGGAAATACAATTTTTATCCAGAAAGGATAAAAAACCAATTGTATATATCTCTATCTTTTTACTTTTATCATATTAAGTCAGGGGCGTATCCAGGGAGGTAGTTGAGGGGACTGCAGCCCCCCCCCCCCACGAAATGACACACAATTTTTTTAAAACCCTATTACCAAAATTTCAACCATTATATTTATACATTTATTTGATATTACCCACATAACACACATTTTTTACACCCCATATTAAAATGGAAATCATTACATTTATTCATTTGTTACTAACCACACACATGTTTAGATCTTATACATCAAAACTTCGTTTTCTGAGTAAACGAGGGGTGCGGGGTGGGTAAATAGTAAAATACATAATTCCTAAAAATGTGAGCGAATTTATATAATATAGTTTCCATCCACCTTTCCTTTTCTATCTTTCCACTGTGAATTGAGAACGATGTACTACTAGTGACAATACTCACCAGCCCCCCCCCCCCCTTTTTTCCTAAAATCCTGGATACACCCCTGCATTGAGTGTATTAATGAAGAAAAAGTTCGTGAAAATTGTGAAATATCGCATTTTTAAAGCTTGTCTATGCAGTTTCCTTAAGCGGCAAGAGAGAGGTACTATTATACACACGTAGTTTAATCTGTGTACTTTCATCGCGTGTAATAAAACCCTACGGTTACAGATCTAATTTGCACATAACAGCGTTACAACGGAAACACTGCACGCCTTGCGCGTAGGAGCGATGAGGCGCTAGGAGTGCGTGTTAATGTCGCCCGTATGGCTCCCTCGCTTCTTGACCTTGAACGTGCAGCTACGTAGTCCTCTTAAGGCCTGATCACAACGTAACACATCGATGAATTTTCGAATACGCGGCTTGCTCGTGTTTGGGTTGCAACCACTGGTCCCCGGGGATGGAATGAGAGAGTGAAAAGGGGGGGGGGGGAATCACTCGGGTAACTGCTATCGCACATCGATGCCGGCCGTATAATACACTTATTGCAAGGCAGACTCGGCCGTTGGACGATGCCCCATTCGCTCCCGCGCAGAGTTTCCGTTTGACAGAAGCCAAATCGCATTACAGGCACAAATGGAAGATAAAGCGCCGCATAAATGTCATCTTCCGGGAGAGGGGATCTGCGAATGGAGCCGATAAAACGGGAGGGAACCCCACTCCTTCTCCCACCCTCCTCGAGATGCGAAACCGGCGGGATATATATGTATCCCCCCCCCCTTTTTTTTCGCATCCCTTCTTTTCCCCAATGCGCGAACATAAAAAGAAAACGTACGGGGCCCGTTCCTCTTATGTGGAGTTGGAAATTCATCTCTACGTCGATACGGCTTTGCATCGTGGCCAAAGGGTTAAGAATACTGCGCATATATCACAACACTGGGACCAGTGCCAAGGGACTTAACGATCTGACAACCCCGCATTCAGGCGGTAGCTCACTCACAACGGTTAAACCAGAACAGTCAAAAACAAGCCTCACTGAACAGGCAATAAAAAAAAAAAACTGATAATAAATCGCTTAGTTTCCGGGAATGATTCACTGGCTCTACAATACTATCCACAGAAGTAAACAAAAAAAATTTACCAACTTAATCCGATTATTTGTTACGAATCCATAATTTTGAAACTAATAACAACCTTATCGACAGAACAAGACCTTTTTTTTGTAGGAACACAAAAATATGAATTGTTTGAGCAACATAAAAAAGATATGCACTAAACTGTAGGAAAATACATCGGAGGATACATCGAAATGAACAAAATCCGCAAAAATTTCATTCAAATTCATAGCTAATCCTATTATCGCAGACAAAATAAGCTTATCGACTAAACGTGTGTTCTGGTGTAAAGAATTTTAGTGCTACGCACATGTAAATAAAACTGCTATGAAAAAAGTAAAAAAATAATAATAATACTAGTAGGAGATTAGTTAAATATTCATATAAATATACACTATCTGATAAACCGAAACCACAGTGTCAAAGATACTTATAGTGGACTTGTATCACAAGGAGGGCATATACGTCTTGAGCTGTACAAAGCGAAGATCCAAGTCTTGTATCACAAGGAGGGCATACACGTCTTGAGCTGTACAAGGCGAAGATCCAAGTCTTGTATCACAAGGAGGGCATATACGTCCTGAGCTCTACAAAGCGAAGATCCAAGTCTTGTATCACAAGGAGGGCATACACGTCCTCAGCTCTACAAAGCGAAGATCCAAGTCTTGTATCACAAGGAGGGCATACACGTCCTCAGCTCTACAAAGCGAAGATCCAAGTCTTGTATCACAAGGAGGGCATACACGTCCTGAGCTCTACAAAGCGAAGATCCAAGTCTTGTATCACAAGGAGGGCATACACGTCCTCAGCTCTACAAAGCGAAGATCCAAGTCTTGTATCACAAGGAGGGCATACACGTCCTGAGCTCTACAAAGCGAAGATCCAAGTCTTGTATCACAAGGAGGGCATACACGTCCTGAGCTCTACAAAGCGAAGATCCAAGTCTTGTATCACAAGGAGGGCATACACGTCCTCAGCTCTACAAAGCGAAGATCCAAGTCTTGTATCACAAGGAGGGCATATACGTCCTGAGCTGTACAAAGCGAAGATCCAAGTCTTGTATCACAAGGATGGCATATACGTCCTGAGCTCTACAAAGCGAA
Source organism: Dryococelus australis (assembly GCA_029891345.1). NCBI lineage: Eukaryota > Metazoa > Arthropoda > Insecta > Phasmatodea > Phasmatidae > Dryococelus > Dryococelus australis. Next base: position 50,680,830 of record CM057008.1, read on the forward strand.
GATCCAAGTCTTGTATCACAAGGAGGGCATACACGTCCTCAGCTCTACAAAGCGAAGATCCAAGTCTTGTATCACAAGGAGGGCATATACGTCCTGAGCTCTACAAAGCGAAGATCCAAGTCTTGTATCACAAGGAGGGCATATACGTCCTGAGCTCTACAAAGCGAAGATCCAAGTCTTGTACCACAAGGAGGGCATATACGTCCTGAGCTCTACAAAGCGAAGATCCAAGTCTTGCATTTATTCAGAGGGGAACTTAGGATTTGCTTTTATTCAATAAACATTTTGATATCACTATTATCTTTCTTTATAGTAAACAAAAGTAACCTTTGATCTTGTTCCATTTATAACAAAGAAATCTTGCTCTGTACCGAAGAAAAATGTTAAGTTACATTAAAAATTTTCTTTCGTGCAATTTTAAATTTTTAGTACGTATCGAATGCTAGGTTACCAAATAACGAATTCCTTAAATCACCAACGTAATGGCATAACCTTCGAAATACAGTAACATGGTACGTTACTGAGAAGAATATTACATAGCTACAGTAACGACAAAGCAAGGTCACCATTGCCATTCATGTACAGGTCACATATATTTTATGTTAGTGACAAACATTACTTAACAAGTGGTTCATATTAAAAAAAAAAAAAAAATTCTTTGCGGTAACAAATCAAAAGAGGAGTGGCGACTACATACTACTCAGTGGCGTAAACAGAAATTTCTCAAAAAAGGGGGTGGAGGGGGAAGGCGTGTTTAGACTGACTGAAGTGAAGTGAGGAAAATTACAATAGCATTAGTGAGACTGACATAAGTGTCGATTAGGACAAATTATTGGAGAATAGAACCTCAGTATAGTAAAATAAATGCACATTTTCTTATCACGATTAAAGGATTATTAACAATTTTAAAACTAATTATAAGTAACTTAATATAAAAAGGGGTAGTTATAAACCCCCAATTACCCCTCCCCCCCCCAAAACTAAGCCCGCTGAATTATTTGACCGTGGGGTAGCGGTTGTTAAGTGGTTAGGCTACTCGCCTCACACCTAGACGAACCGGGTTCGATCCCCGGCAGGGTCAGCCCCGGATTTTTCACGTGTGGGAATCGTGCCGGACGATGCCGCTGGTCGACGAGGCTTTTCTCGGGATCTCCCATTTCTCCAAAACCCTTGCATTCCGACGCTGCTCCATTCTCGCCTCGTTTCACCATCATCGGTTCTCAAGACCTCGGTGTTAAGAGCCAGCCAGATCTCTTCACTCACTCACTCACTCTTCAGTATCCACAATACCCCACACTCCCTTCACACCTTCGTGGAAAACTGGGTATAAAGGCCCTTACACAATTGAAAACTTTAACATATGACTTTACGTTTGCTTTCCGACATGTTGTTTCTTATGGAGCTTGGCACAATGGAACTGTTAAAGGTAAAGTCAAGCACTCTTGACTTTACGATTTCGAAAAGTCGAAATTTAAAGTCAAAATTAAGCAGCCATTTTGCAAAGAATCTAACAGGGGTTATGTGGAAACTGCGTTAAATTAAAGGGCTCTTTTAATCTCCGTATATTAAACAAAGTTCGTCTTAAATTAAATAACTAACAAATATAATGTGTAGTGGAAATATACGAACTTACATATTTTAATAATGTAAAAAATTAGTTTTTTATTTTGAAATAAACTTTTAATATAAATTTAAGTCAATTTTGAAAAAAGGTACGTAAAATGTATTCCGGGATAAAACCATTATTATTTACATAACAAGACACACATTTTTACGAAGCTCGCAGAACCTATGTTCAATAGTCTGAACTCTGACTTTACAATATTGTATTGTGTATTGGAGGTTTCGTCAGAGGAATGGAAACGTTAAGTAAAATGTTAAAGTTTCCTATTGTGTAAGAAGCTTAATTTCGAACACCTTTAAACTGTTATAAACAAATGCAAAACGAAACTTAAGAGTCTATGGCACGCGGAAGTGATGCAGCACGTGATATTGGCAGCATGGAACATTCCAGGCTGCTATTTCTGAAGTTTAATTGGCAATGGGGAATTCATGTTATAATGATGGCGTGATTGGACTGTGTCTATTGCCTGCCCTCTTATTCAATAGATGTCGTTCACTCGTGTAGTGTTTTCGTTTTCGCGTTGTTTTTTTTTTTTTTTGACGTGAATACGTATTTAAATTTGCGATCATAGTGGAAAGCAATATATAAAATCCGATGATAACAAAATCGGGGGTTCAGTTTGGCATTACAGCTCCGAATATATCGTCTACATTCAACATTCAATTACACAACTCGATTGCCAATTAAAGAATATGTTACGTTGAGTGAGGACAGCGAAGCATCGCGCGCAACAAATAAGGGGGGGGGGGGGGGGGGGGGCAAATTTTGAGTTCGTTTCGCCGCGTCTCATAACTTCCGCGTAGTTATAACTTTTGAATGGGAGAAGCTACGACGCTCGTTTGAGTTTCAATCGACAGCTCTCGTCAAGATCAATCGATTGCGTGTATAAAAAACATTTATGTGGCGTGGTTATGATGAAATTGTATGCATCCGAGGAAAAAAAAATTAAGAAAACCTAACAAAATTTCGGCCTATACTCGCCAAAAAACCAAGTCGAAATACAGAAATCGTATACGGTTGGAAAGAGCATCTCAAAAGCAATCCAGTGATACCCATAAAACCCCATATGATCGAGTGAAGCGGTGCCGGGAACGTAAAATAAACATCAAGGCGTCCGAGCGCGTCAACGTAGACGTATTCACGCAAAACAAACGGCTGTGTCCCCAACACAGCCAAGCCCAATTTTTTTTGTTTGCTTATGTTGTCCGTCCTGTTTTGTAATAATAAGTTATTCGTCCGTCTTTTTGTCGTTTAATTTTATAAATATTTCTTTTCTGTTAAGAAAACAGCCTTTCCTAATAATCTGCCTGTGGTGTTGTAAAAAGATTTTTTTCGTTTCTGTCTTGCTAAGTTCTGTGTGTGCGTGTGTGCACAATTTTTTTACTTTTTATTTAGTCTCGTGGTCGGCGATGCAATCACACCATCAGTGTTGCCAGACGTACCAGAATTCTGGTATATGTACCAGATTTTCTCTCATGGTACCAGGTACCACATTTTTCTCGTTCTGGTATGCATATATACCAGATTTGCTAAAATTTACTGACGTAGCAATAGAATATGTAAGTTTCAATTATATTGTAAACTAAAATAAATATTATTGTAAATCACAACAGCTTAAGATCATTTTATGTTATATTGTACTTGTAGTTTGTAGCAATACCTACATAGTGTTAAATCAAATTAGGCCTATATAAAAATCAAAAAACAATTTTTAATTTATTTTCGTATTATTTAGTTTCTGACTAAATCTATTTAAAGTGGATTAATATTTTCATTGTTTTTTTTTAATGAATACCCTGAGCACGTGAATATATATATATAATATATATATATATATATATATATATATATATATATATATATATATATATATATAATCTAACCAATAACAAGCCCATATCATAAAATAACTTTTGTTTTAAAATAACGCAAATTTTATTAAGGATTTAAAATTACTGTAATGTAATTGCAATAACTGTTTTTCTGGGGGTATTGGACTCCTTTTTATATTATGTTACCAGAATTTTTTGGAAAATACCAAGAATTTTAAGGTGCATCATTGTACCAGCATTTGAATTCCTCAATCGGGTAACACTGCACACCATTATAATAACATTCTAGGGCTCATCTGTGCCCTTAACGAGAATTCGGATAGCGACAATGTGACGTCATAGGCGCGTTGCACTTCTGTAGGGCGCGAAGCTGGCCAGGGCTCTTGACTAGCGAATTCGAACACAGCCATTAACTTAGATATAGGGTGTTCACGGTGAAATTAGCACTTTTGAAAGCCCTGCTTAAGATCTACTTGCATGCACGTTGTGTATTCTTTCGCCTTATGTAATATTAACATTGTCATGGGCCTCATCGCTTTTATTCATGCGTCGGTCAAGTGAAACTATGAAATTATTAGGAAATAAATATTGTACAAATCTACTCATTTTTACACTTCAATGGATTAAAAATAAAAAATAAACAATAGGAAGCGAAAGAAATAATTTAGATTATAAGAAATAGTTACCTAACTAATTTTATTCGCCGTTAAGATACGGAACTACTTCCCATCCATCTCTCTCAACTTCACTGGGCGCCGGGCGCATGACACTCAGGGCGCCCGTTAAAATATATGCACGTGACTTTTTTCTAAGGTTGATTTCAAAAGTGCTCAATTTATCGTGAACAGTCTTTATCATACTATGATGTACATACATTAAAATAATGTTTCACCTGTTAGCAGCATATACCGTCGAGGTTTGTATATAGTGCACCCGTTCGAAAAGCTGGAATTTAAAGTGAGTATAAATAATTCAAGTTCAGCGGTTGAATGGTAATTTGGTAGCAAAAAATGCACACACATTTTGTGAATTGAGATATACGGGGGGGGGGGGGCAATTATAGATAGTTTTGATTGCTTAACATGTAACGTAACAAAGTTAAAAAAAAATTTGTGATCACTCTTTATTAAAAATAATAATATAAAACTACAGCAAACACGGGTTTACAACACGAACGCGTGAAACTATACTCTAAACAAACAAAAAAAGTATCCACGTTCTGTAAAAAAGAAAGAAAAAAAACTTCCACAACGTTGCGTTCAAAAATAATATATAAACATTGGCCGGTTTAAATTGGCGCGTGTATAAAAAAAAAAAAAAAAAAACGCCCCTGCATGCGAGATAGTCTGTTCAAACTCATGTACGTGCAAGACCCTCAAACGCCGCGCCACCACGGCCTGAGTGAGTGAAGATATTTGAGCGGCTCTTAACAGCGACCTCTTGAGAGCCGAGGCCGACACACAGACTTTCTGTCTGCGCGCGCGTATATTTTAACTGTCAAAAAACAACGATGTTAGCAATAATTTCGTATTGCCATTAAGTAAACATAACTTTGTCTCAGTGTCCAGGTTCTCTTCCGCTCTAAACATAGAGGCTAACAGATAACAGAGAACATCGGCCGATGGCGAAATCTTCGAAATCAGAATCGCTATATGTATTTCGAACGCTGTTTCGTGCATTGGATCATCTGGTTTACATGCTGCACAAGGCGATGCTAAAGGGCAATTTATACCAGACGAGCCAGCCACAGATGCTGGTCCTGCAAAAATGTCGGATATTGAAATATAAGTATCCAAACTCTCTGAAGAAATAGTAATAATTTCTGGCTTGTCAAACTTTTCGCCCTTTATAGCAGGCCTCGTTTCGCATCCCCAACAGCGACGCGTGGCCTCAACTACAGTAAACTAGATTTAAATTAACCCTGCTGTCTGGAAGCGAGGGATGAGTGTGACTTGTTCCCATCTTGCACTGAAACGCCTCAACCGCGACTGTATTATCGTCGTGACGTGCTCAGGTGAACACATTCCCGTAGAAGATATGCGTCGTTCCGCGAGATGAATAACTTCCCCCCCCCCCCCAAATTCCCATAACCTCGCGGAGAAGTAGAAGGAAGAAGGGTGTCCCGGGACAGTGAAGGACGCAACTCGGCGGGTGAGTAGAGGGACGAGAGGCGTTCTGGGACACGAGAGGAGCGGGCAACAATGGGAGGAAGGGAATGGAAGTGGAACAGGAGGGAGGGGTAGATAGAACCCCCGCGAGTTATCGAAGATAACCTTTGTGCTGCGCAGCTCGGCGGGTTGCATCTTGCGGGTGGGATCGCACGCAAGAGAGACGGGAAGGCGAACTCTCTTGAAAGGACGAGAGTTGCTGGGGAAGCACACGGAACTCGTATCAAAGCGTCCCTGTGGATGGATGGGAGTCGTGTGGCCTTCACCCTTGCGATCCCAAGAGGCGGTGACCTAATGAGAGGGGTTGTGGACGCCTGCTCGAGCACAGCTTGGTCGCCATAATTAACCCTTTCCGATTGCATTTCTCTAAAGTTTCGGACGTTGCAAGCTAATAATAGTTTGCATTACTAAGAAAATATTTTCAAAACCATATCAGTGAGTGTATCTCGTGAGATAGCAAGAATACACAACCATGGTAACATTCCCACATTTGCTCAGGAAAGAGTCAAATGTAAGTAAGTTCTCAACTTTGTATAGAATCACCACTAATATTCATGTGTTTGCAGCCTGATATGTGGTACTATATCGAAATAACATATAAGATAAAAAACTTCCATTGCAGTTCTTGAAGTTTACACAACTTCTGCAAATCATATTCCTCACACGGAAGAAACCGACAGCATTCGGCAGTCGCCTCGTTTTCTACAACACATGACCTCTCTTGTTCGTTTGAGGCAGAGAAGAAGCACAGGAGCGATAAGGGCTACATAGCCACGCACATAAAGTGTGCCATCACATCTACACGTAGGACTCTCAACTACTGCCCAGTGTTCTCATCGTTTTGCATGTGCCTGTGAGACTAAAAAAAAAGCTCGAGTGGAGAGTGAACCCAGAGCAAGGCAACACTCTCCGAGTGACGGGTTTTCCAGCTGGGACCCATAAGTGCCTGTCATCCCTGGACAACAGAAACATACGTTTTGTAATGGTCCCTTATTGGAGCCTTGAAAGTATACGGGGGGACATATCTCACAAGAACAACTCAATGTTATGTCACCACGTCATATAATTCAAATAAGTACTTGTACAATGTTTACATTATACAACAATTTACATTATGTTTGCTACCTTCAGTTACATCGGGTGAGCTCCATATGTTAGTTAATATTTAGCTGCAAGTATTTATAGATTAGTTAGTAAAGTATTGCCAGGTGCCTCTAATCAAGTGTCTTTTGTATCTACTGGAACTACCGGAACAGCCAAACCTTCATGATGTCGAAGGCTGGTCTTTATAGTGGCTATGGCGGACGAAACCCCTCTCGCCGATCCATCTTGTCTCGTCGTCGGCTGGATGTGGTAAGACCCCCCGCTCGGCACCCTGCAGGCCTTAAATATGACACCTGTTTGATAAAGTCTCTGCTTGTTGTCCTAACTCCGGCGGCTCGTGTCCTCGTTCTCTTTAGAGGTGGGTTGGCGCGTTCAGGCAAGCGACATAGCTAGGGCTTGCCCGCGCCATAACACTTTGCTGCTAATACATGTTTTCTTTATACGTTTATTTCTTATGGTAGTATTGCCTTTCTTTATAGCGAAGTACATTATTTGAGTTGCTTTTATTCACTGTAAAGAAATATTACTTTGTACCAAAAGTAAATGTTTAAAGGTTTTCTGTCATAAATTTCAATGTTCAGTATGCATATTGTCCCAACACAAACGTTTATTCTGCAGTTACGAAACTGAGCAAATTTATGGTCCTCCTACAGACGTTTAATGTCATTCTGAAGTTCGGTGATTCTCCACTACACTAATCTCAGTCCTTTCCAAACGACGGCACTGTATTCTGGCCCACGTTACTCCCTCAAATAACACGCCTATCAAAAGGAATTCCAAACACAAAAAGACCAAGTGGTTGTGGGGTGCAAGGCGTCAGGTTAATAGTACAAGTTGTGTGGGTTCGAATCTCGGTCCCGCTCTAGTTGTTTTGTATTATTTTCAAATATTTGTTACTACTCTTCTCTTACTTACAAATTCTGTTTTCGCTTGTTAGAGCACACAAGTTTTCATTACAGTCTAACTGGCATTACTACAAAAGTGTCTGCTGAAATACTGTAACGACAATGCAAGGTTATCATTATGTAGATTTAAAAAAATTATATTTGTGGCAACAAATTATGTGTTGCCGTAAAGGAAGCGTTTTTACAGTGGGGCCTAGTCTGAAAAGTGTGTTCGTTTCGTAGATCAGCATACTGGACGTTCGTTCAATAGTTTTGTAAACAAAAAGTGTATTTAAAACACACTGCAACGCCGTTTGGGAGCCAGTCAGGCGGCCCCCTTAACCCATTCAGATACATTGTACACAACTGTGTACATTACGCACGTGTAAAGACTGTTCACGATTAAGTGAGCACTTTTGAAATCAACTTTAGAAAAAAAGTGACTACCTCTACTTGCCTATATTTTAACGGGCGGGCTGAGTGACAAGCGCCCAGTAAAGTTGGTAACGACTGAGTAAAAGTAGCTCCATATCTTAATATCGAATAAAAAGTGTTAGGTAAACATTTGTGATAAGTTAATTTTTTTTCTTCCGCTTTCTGGTACAAAAAAAAGCATCTAAGTGCAAAGATGAACAAATTTTAAAATATTTAATTTTCTAGTAATTTCACAGTTTCACTTGACCGACGCATTAATTAAGTGATGAAGTCCATGCCAATATTAATTTTACTTAAGGCGGAAGAATACACAACGTGCACACAAGTAGATCTTAAACAAGGTTTTCAAAAGTGAACAGCCTATGGGTCATTTCTGGCCTGTACTGCACACTGCAAAGCGTGGTGATCAATGATCTTACCTGTGGGTAAATGATTCTCAAAACGTATTACTGATCTGGGTCATAATTTGTTCAAATAACTATACCCGAACATATAGCCCACAGCTCATTGGCTGTAACAACGAAACAAGTATTGTGTCGATTTAAGTACAGCACGCATTTTTTTTTTTTCGTTTGCAGCACCTAAAACTGTAAATTAAAGTGCGTCTGAAAGGTGTTAGGTTCTATGTGAATTCCGTTGCGATAATCTAGTTCGCAGAAAGGTGGTAAAGGTGAAAAATAAAAACGAAGTGGTAAAAAAACCACCGGATGTTTCCAAAAGTCTTAACGTGTGATTACAATCATGACTCACCACTGGGAACATTATACTCAAAGTCGAAACATCTTATCTGTGATACTCGTTGGTTCATATAGCTGCAATGAAAGCCTGGCATCAAAACGAGATTTATGTGGAAGATTTAAGAATGTTAAGTATAACAGGAATGGCTACCGCTATCAGAAATTTAGGCTACCTCTAGCTGAGAACATTTCGTGGATTTATTTCAAAATAATATAGTATTTAAAAATGCATGCATTTAATTGATTGGCCACGCTCTGGGGCAGCAGTATTAGACAAATATCCGGGGATTGCTTGTACGATGGAATGTGTCTTATGTCTAGCAACGTTTTCATGGAAAGCAAGCATATTACACCAGCGTTTAGAAAACGGCACCCTGGCCGTTACATCACCAGCGTGAACTGCGTTACGCACGCGCGGACTCCCACCTGGACGCGAGATCTGTTTAAAGGCCTCCCACCTGGACGCGAGATCTGTGTAAAGGTACCCACACACGTGCAGGCCAAACCTTGAGGCCGGAACTGCACAGGCGCGGCCTCGAGGTTTGGCGTGAAACGTGTTGTCCACACACACACACGCACGCACGCACGCACGCGCGCGCGCGCGCGCGCACACACACACACACACACTTCCTCAAGGAACAGTTTTAGCGCTCAGGTTGCTTTATCGCGACAAAGTCCGCTAAAACTCGTGTGAAAAAGCAGTGTTATCTGGCAATGGACCAGTAGACAAGCCGCAATCTTGGTTCCACCATCGTGGATGACCTTAACCTATTGTCAGTCATATTGTTTGCTTCCGCCATCTTGTTTCAAGGAAGTTCCAGTTCATACTGTCATTCTGCCTTGGTACTTCATACTCTGTCATTCTATGCCATTATTTCTTGTTTCTAGAATTCTTTTTAGTTTAATGTTTATTTCTCTCCTCTCTCTCTCTCTCTCACACACACACTCACTCCACCATATCAGATGTCTGTAAGCTGCCATCTTGTTTCTTCAGCTGTAGGCCTCCATCTTGGTTCTTCTATAGTCTGCTAGGTGGTTCTGGTGTCGGCCGCCATCTTGGATGTCGGTTGCTCTTTCCAAGGACGTCATATTGGTTTTATTATCATCTGCTAGATGGTCCAGTATAGGCTGCCACATTGCTGCCCATCAGGGGTGCCAACTTCGTCCCCCACTACATGCTAGGCAGTGCTAGTTTAGTTTGATGTCGTCATCGGCTGTTAGGATGACTGGTGTCGGTTGGAGCCTAAACACGATGTTCCATGTGCTGTATGCAGACACTCACCTCTATCGATGTGATATTATTTAGTACATTATAAATTTCTGAGGAGATGAGGAGGGAGAGCGGCGAGCTGCAGGACCTAGGATTGGAAGACAGATGTCCTAGTTGACTGAGCCATCCGGGATCAGATCACTACAACCAGTACTCTGAATTTTTTTATTATTATTATCATAACACACAGTTCCTGGTGATACACATGTCTCATTGACTATCTTTAGCCGCCCATTCTCCATTGCTGTTCCCAGACAGTGAAATTACCATAACGTTATTACTGATGAATATTGTTATATGTGACGACGCCTGAGACTCATCGTGTGTGGGCACCTGTATCTGGATAAGCGCGGTTCGGCAACGGGAGGGGGGGGGAGCACTGGGACTCTCCTCTCCTCCCAGGCAGACCCGCTCGCCGCTTCGCCACCCAATCGTCAGTCGGCTGGGAAGATGATTGACAGCCGACCTGGTTGACGTCACAGACCCTCCCTCCCCCCTGCCCGAGGACGAGCAGGAATTTTCTGACAATCATGTACCTCGTCGCAACTCGACGTGTAAAGAAGATTCTGGAAGATTCTGGACCGGGTCCGCATCACAGCTGGAGAGAAGTAGGCCTAGGTTCTTGTTGTAGCCGTTTGGCTGAAGTGCGGAAAACAGGCTAAGTCTGGTGCAGCGACAGACATCGACGGAGGAGACAGACGAGTAGACGGCACTGTGCATTGGGGCGCTCTGAGCACTCTAGAACGTTCCTGATAGGTGGAATGTGGACTTAATTCAGGCGGGACTGTATGAACTGTATAAATATTGGAACTGTCAAACATGGTCACATAATTTATCAAATAATTCAATAGATTCTCATACACTGTTTATTGGGACTGATTTTAGTTATTTTATTGTATTAATTTCTTTGAGGTAGCTGTCGATTGTATTCATGAAATTCATCAGGGCTTACAAGTAAATAACAAGTGTTGGCGAAAGGCAAACCAGAACCTCACTTAATTATACTCATTATATTAATTTAAGCACCTTAAATTACATAGAACTTTGCTGCGACCAATTACCAAAGCCGCTGAGCCTCATCGCTCGACAATCGCTTGTTAACGAGTTTCAAGGTTGTTGCAATGGTTGCAAAAAAATTTGTTGTTCGTCGTGAACTCCACGAGTTATTAGGTAGTCAAAGTCGTCAATTGGTTCACTTCAAACTTGACAAAACGAAAAAAAATCGTGTGCATGTAGCAATTATGGCTTTACTTCATTATGTACTCCTTCAACTACGTCAAGGCTTCAAATTTTCAGACCACTCTTCGAAAACCACCAATAAAAGCATGAAATAAATAATGTTCTTTAAAGTAAAATATATGAAATACTAAAGTATTCTTCTTCTTTTTTTTTTTAGTTGAGAAATACGTGACACGCATGAAAACATATTCAACGAGGGAGAGCAATAAGTTACACGAACTCAGCGGGTAATTAATAAAGTTTGATGGACGTGGAGAAAAATTGAAATCCTCGAAAATATCGTCGAGAAGAGCATGGAGGGGGGGGGGGGTTGAAAATAATTGGGAAGGGGGATACAAACTAACAGCCCCACCACGCGTAAGGCAACTCTTTCCCTTACGCCACCCTCCGAAGTCGGGTAGAAATGAGTAGAGAGATCGTGTTGAAAGTAGGAGGGGGGGGGGGGGTTAACGATGAAATGGCCCGAGCTCGTAGGAATATTTCACGGGTGAATAAATCGCACGGTTATCTCTGGCAAGCGACGTGGAAAATGAGAAGCATAAGACGCGCGGTTGAGCAGTTGAACCATGTAATTGGAACACTGCGACTCCTACACAACCCCCTCCGCTACCCCCCCCCCCCAAAGTCTTATTGCACCCACACAGCCCCTCCCCTTAACGGGAAGAAAGAATTTAGCAAAGGAAACAAACAAACGGAGCAGCGAATGATAGTGGTAATTTTCGCCCGTACTCTCATCACCGTTGCTTACTAACGAGATACCTCTACCAGACCTCGTGGAAGTACGATCACAACACGCGAGTGTTTCACGTGTACCGTCGGACCTCCATTGTCCCGACAGTCCCTGCCAGAACCTCGACGAGTATCGAGTTTCTCACACAATACAAAACTTTAGCACTTCACTTAGCACGCTTCCTTTCCACTGACGAAACCACCAATGCACAATACAATATTGTAAAGTCAGAGTTCAGACAATTGAACATCGGTTCAGCGAGCTTCGTAACTCTCTTAACTATAAACCAACAGCAGAGGGTCGAGTGTCGAACAAAGACGTCCCGCGCCAGCGAAATGACGTCACTACCCAGCCAACATGTTTGGAAACCCCGTGCGCAAAACCAGCGTCTCGTAGTGGTTAGAATGCTCGCCCTCCCACCTGGGGCGAACCTGGGTTCGATTCCAGGCGCGGGGGGGGGGGGGGGTCGTTCCCGGGTTTTCCGCGTGTGGGAACCGCGTCGGACGATGCCGCTGGTTAGCGGGGGGGTTTTCTCGGGGATCTCCCGCTTCCCCTGCCCTTGCATTCTCACCTCGCTTGACCCACTTCGGCTCTCTCGAGACCACGGTGTTAAGGGCCACCCGAATCTTTCCATTTCCCTTCATGCGTGCTGTCGTTACATGGTGTATCGCGTGGAATTTCGAGATAAAGACTGTTCACTGTAAATTAGCACTTTTGAAACCAACCTGTGGAAAATGTCACTGCACCTACCTGCGTGTATTTTAACGGGCATACTGTGAACCGACATGTGCCAGTAAAGTTGGCGACGACGGCGGAAAGTAGTTCCATGGCTTGAGTGAAGAGATTTGGGCGGCTCTTAATAGCGAGGTCTTGAGAGCCGATGAGGGTGATTGAAGTGAATATGGAGCAGCGCCGGAATGAAGGGGCAGGGGTAACGGGGGATCCCCGAGAAAACGCGCCGACCAACGACATCGTGCGGCACGATTCCAAATTGCGAAAATCCGGTGACCCGACGGGGATATAACCCGGCTCGCCTTCGTGGGATACATGTCTTGACGTTGGATTTAAAGTGATAGGTAAATAAATGGGAATACTGAAATCATTTCTATCACTTTACGTTTTTTTTTTCAGTACTTATAAAGCGTAATAATTAACAAATTCGTAGAATATTTACTTTTTTCAATAATTTCATAGTTTCACTGGACCGATGCATGCATGAACGTGGCCAGGCCAATGACGATGTTAATTTCACATATGGCGTAATAGTACACAACGAGCATAAAAGTATATCTTAAGGTGGTCACCGAACGGTGTACAGAGCTCCAGCAGAAAACGTTTTATTAAAATAAAAAAATAAAAACCTCCAACGTGTCTGCTTACGAATAGCATTTAAGAAACGTCACACGTCTGTATAAGTTTTCCAGTTCCTCCATTTCTCTCTAAAGTATGTTTCTGTGACAGCGGAAATGGCCCAAACGGGTGTTTTCACGGTCATTTTCAGGTATGCATCTAACCTTAATTTTTGTTATTGCGTCATAAAATGGTAGGGTCTCCGCTGAAAGTCTCGTAGAGGCGCGTCATCGACGGCAAGACCGCGCGCCGGTTCGGTGCTTCGCGCGTAGAGGCGACGAGAGGGTTGACGCGCATGTCTCGGTCGCCCCTAGCGCTCCCACGCTTTTAGCGCCTCGGACGTGCAGACCAGGCGGTCGCCTTAAGCGGAGGCCTTTAAAAGTGCCCAGTGTGTAGTGAACAGCCTTTACGCAGTTCATAACAGCACTGCCGAGTGGCTGATGTGGGGCTTCGCACACGCTGGCCTACAAGATCAAACGGCTGACCATTATAAAAAATTATCCGTATGTTTTATTCTCAGTTTTTACTTTTCTACTCGACCCCTAGTGTTACAATCCGCCATTTTTTTTTATCACACGTTGTATATGCTTGTCTGCGACCGGAGGCTGCGTGGTGCAGTGGCCTGCCTGTCCCCGCCCCGAGGGAAATCATCCCTCATCCCCCAACACCTTCCCAAGAGGTGGTAAAGGGAAAGAAGTGACCGAATTGCGCGCTAGCGTTTCCATCCAAGACCCGGCTTTGACGGAAGAGAAAAAAAAAAAAAGGAATGCTTACTGAATTATTCCGGCGCGACGCCAGCCGTTTCACGTATTCGCACTTTTTCTTCCCCCCCCCCCCCCCCCCCGCAAACAAAAATCATGAAGATATCGGGAAGTGTCAGGGAAGTTCCAAACGGTAGTCCAGAAGTGCGGCATGCTTTTGGGGTTCGCTTGAAAGAAAAACGAAGCCAGGAAAGATATTCCACAAAAATGTTATGAAATAGTAATAATCAAGGCCGTTCAAGCGGCTAAAATAATTTTCTGTGTTTTTTTTTAAAAGACATTTCACGAATTTGTGACACAATATAAATAACAATTTAATAAAAACGCCATACCAGTTTAAAATTAAAATTTGCATGGTGTTCTTTTGGGAGAATTAAAATCATTTCAACCAACGATATTGTGCAAAACACGCTTCAAAAAGTTATACGGGCAAAATGTTTGATTTTTCGGTTCAAGTGTTTGTTGAGGTCTAAGCAACACCACGAAGAAATTTTTTTTTTAAGTCTGGCAAATTGTTCGCCTGCGATTAGTGTTTCTGGCTATCTTGAATTTCAATTTCATTGACAGCCGAACCGATTGAAAAGTTTTCATGAAATTTGTTTATTTGAATCTAATGACATCAGCAGTTGACCCATTAACGTGCTACTCCAGATATACTCGTTTGTATACTCTAAATCTGAATCAGTGAGAATTTCAGTTTCAATCAGTCAAGAGTACCTGACTGATTCAACGAATTTAACTGATGAACCAGTGAAAAAATGCCAGATTTCCTTTACTTATTGATTCAGTGAAATTTTCCACTAATTCATTAGACTTTTTTTTTTTCAGTGGTTTGTTTTTTGACTGATAGATCAGTTAAACAGCGTGTAAAAAAAAAATAGTGTCAAACAACGTTTAAAAATGGCCGTTAAACCATGTGTATCAATTGAAATAACAACGACTAAACTAATAAAACAAATACAATATACTTTCTAAAATGTGTTCAGTCTTTCAAAACAACACTGCACGAGGCACTATGAACATTCAGCCTTTAATTCCGTTTTTACGTCTTTCATTTCATTTGCACGTAATCATCACAGCGCTATGTTTGAAGGTTTAAACTGCATATAATGAAACGAAATACAAGAAGCACGGGGAATAGCATTTAAATTTTCATTGAATTGTCAAGAACTATAAGACATACATTAACGTGATAGTTTTACAAACTTGACTTCGGCAGCGGAGATGGCAAGGTACCGGACTGACAACGAAATGGAAGGGGTGTGCGACTTCGATCCCGCCCACTTCCGGAAATTTTCTAACATTTTTTTTTTAATTACGATGGATTGCGCAGTATAAGTATCAAACTATCAGAAGTATGTTTATTTCACGTAATTATTTGGTTAAATTCAATAAAAACTTATATTACATTCGTCACGGGCAACGGCCGTCACTTATATCAATCAGTGAAATTGTTTCACGCCACTAATTAAATCAGTGACTTTTTTTTTTTAACTGAAACAATCGGTGGTTTTCCACTGATTGTAAGTGGAGCCATTTTCGCTGATTGGAGAAGTTGAATTTCACTGCGAATCAGTGGTTCCCCACTGATTCGAATTTAGAGCGTGAAGACCGGAAAAATTGGCGAACTGAATGTGCAGTAGGCTAGACTGCACAGTATTGTATGCAATAACACAGATTGCATTAATCATTAGTTGCTTGATGTCACAACCGAAGGCGATGGTTGGACCTATGTTTTGTTGCGTGTTTCTTATTGGCGCAGACTTCTTTAGGAGGCGATCAATAACGCGTGAACCAATTGCAATAGTGGCGTGAACAAACGAGTTTTTTGGATTCTAGCTCGACCCAAAATGAATCCGCGAATTCTTCAGGCCTCTAGCAATAACGCAACCCACTACTATACACATGCGGATGCAATTATATTATAATTGATTAAATATTTTAATAGGTATAAATCAGAAAAACTCCAAACGTAACTAAACATCCCCGAAATGCCTGCACTGTTAACAAAAAATTCCTCCATTTTAGGGAAAAGTGCTGGTAAAAATTTATCTAGAGGTGTCCGTAAACTCTCCGTAAAATTACGGACACATTGATTTTCAGAAACGGACTTTCCGTAAATTTCACAAACCTCTCCGTTAATTTGCAAGGTAGTTTTCTGTACTTTCCGTTCAAAATAAAAATATATTGAAGATGTCTTTAATTTTCGTTATGTGGGTGTTCTGCCGTGTATAAAAAATGATATAAAAAAATAAAATATTTTGTACTTAAGCGTGGTTTAAATCCGAGTCAGAAAATTACCAGTCAACTAAACTCTCACTTGAAAAACGTGGTATAACTTCTAAATTTTTTCAAAAGACAAAGTAAAAATTCAGCTTATATTAAATTTAGTGTATTTTTAGTGTTGCCAAATGTTACAGACGCCTGATGCTTTTTTTTAATGTTTGAAAGAATAGGTCATAGTCGCGTGGATAACCTTAACTGCCGCAGAAACGATAATTTTCTTGTTACAGTGGCGAAGAACGCTTCCTGTAGAATCGGCATTGTTCGTCCCCGTAACATGTAGCCAAAGGGAATACGGAGACTTTCCGTATTTTGTATTTACGGACTTAAATCCGTTTTTCGTAATAACGGATTGCCTTTCCGTATATACACTGTACATTTCCGTAAAACATTCCGTAACTATACGGAAATTTCTAACAGTTTGGAAATACTGTGGTATTAGATAATTATAATAACGACACACGGGTATATAAAATCAGTGAAGAGATTTGGGTGACTCTAACAGCGAGGTCTTGAGAGCCGATGAGGGTGATTGAAGTGAATATGGAGCGGCACCGGAATGAAGAGGCGGGGGAAACGGGAGATCGCCGAGAAAACCCGCCGACCAACGGCATCGCCCGGGACGATTCCCAGTTGCGAAAATACGGCGACCCGGCTGGGTATTGAACACGGATCGCTCAGCCAACCCTGCAGGATATAATCAAATGTTCATTAATTATTACTGTTTATACCATTTACAATCATTAAACACAATTCTTTACATTCATTAAACACAATTCTTTACATCAAAACAAGTTTACTTAAGTTATCGATTACATTTTAAGGGTTAATTCCACATGGCGGTGATTTTTAAATTTCGTATTTGGTAAATTAACACATCCAAACTTGGCTCTTCCTTACAAACTGAAAGACAAATCACAATATTGCAATACAAGTGGTGGGGATGAATTGTGATTCACGCGTCATTTTTTAAATGCTTTAATAACTTTATGTTAAGTTATGTATAGAGACCTACAACATACCCGTTATTATTTGAGGATAGTTTTACCTTTGCAATACGATAATTATTGGACCATACTTTATATGACACGCCCCGGGTAACTCTGCGTCAATTAATGACAACTTGACGATCGTGTGTGCCAATCACGTACAGTTCACTCAGAAAGTGAGTGACCTCACATCTGGGCAGCAGCCAATGGAGGAACGACGCCGGCTACAGTATATACAGTACTGTGAGTTTTAGCTTGGTGTCGAAAATTATTAAAGCGAATTTTGTAGGTCCCTAGATATGTACATTAACCCTTTGAGGAGTATGCACGTATATACTCGGGACGTTTATATGAAAATTGATTTGCTCTTGAAGACAAAGCTCACAAATTTTATAGTGTTACTATTTCGCTAGTCTTAATAAGAATCTAAGTAAAAAATGACAACTAACCAACATTTCAGTTTGTAAGAATGAAACTGTCCTTTTTAATAATTTTTCAAACGAACACGAGGGATTGTAAAACTTGGTACTTCTATCGCGATACATTAATTGGTGCACTACCAACGTGTGACTTCATTGGTCGACGACCAGCCAATAATAAACGTTGCGGAATACAGTAGGCGTGTCCGGTGTAGCCAGGACCAATAGGACAATCGTAAGTATAAATACAGAGACCAACCAAAATTATATTTCTGTAGTGTAGAATATAGGCAGCTCACTTCAAACTTGTCCTCAGTGCTAGTATATTTATGCCGTCCTCAAAGAGTTAATATTGTATTTTTCTTTAATGCAGTATACTTGTAGTAGGTTTTCTTCAAAATAAATCATTGCTCGCAAAGTTCTCTCATAAATAAATACGTGGAAGTTATGTTTGTCGCATAGCAGTCTTGCCAAGGAGTCTGGCTCGGAATACACCACAAGGGGATTCAAGTGAAAATAAATGTAAAACGTCCACGCCATTGGAGCTGGGAGAGGTCGGAGAAGAAGTCGGAGATAGCCAATGGACCGTGGAAAAGTAGTATTGCGATATTGGGGGGAAAAAAATCGGAAATTAAGTTCTTCTGCCTTGGTTTCTCGCACACGCAGGGGTAAAGGATGGATGAATAATTGGACCGGTTTTCACTGAAATATACTAGCACGGAACGGCCATGAACTCCTGCAGTTCGGGTTCACTACATTCTATATTTTTAACAGTAATAGAGTGTGCTTCAGAAAAAATTAACTCTAGTAGAACACTTACCGGAAGGGACAGTCACATCAACGAGATATTTGTACATTCGGGCTTCCAAAACGTCGGCTGTCATACCATCTGTTGTGAATCGCACCCCAACCATCCGCTGGAGGCGCCCATGGAAAATACTTGCCGATCCTAACCTTTCCTCGGATCTTCGAGCTGCAGCATTCGGCTTCTGCAATAATATCGTGACAACTCAGCAGCGTAAATACAGCATTCACCTAACAGCTGACCCTACATGCCCGCTGTGTGGCAACACCGACACGGCCCTTCATAGGGTAATTTCCTGTGTTTATGCAGCTCGCATCTGGCAGTGGTGTCGCGTACGAGTACGAAAAATAATTCGCGATGAACGTGGAGATGTCAGCGATACGCACATGCTTCATTGCGATTTCTTCACCTTCCCCTCAGTTCGACGAAGAGCTGCGGCCTGGTATATACTTCATGCGATCGGTTTTTTGGTGGACCATTCGAAACCGGTGACAGTTCAAGACTTTGTCCATCTTCTTCGTCAAGATAAGGGGAACATGGCGCGGCGTGGCACATTGCGTCAGTGGTACGGCAATTTTTTATTTTCATTCTGACGTTCACGCCTACAGGAAGTGCGTGTATATTACCGAGGTTGGGTGTACGCCATGCGCTGCCCACCCCTCGGTCCGTACAAGTGTACAATTTAATGTTCCAGAAGTAATCGTCGATAGGTGGTAGTGTTATAAGTGTGTCACGTGTCGGGGTATACGTCGTGCGCTGCCCCTCATGTTAAATAATTTTTTATGTGTTCATCGACTTTGTAAGTAAAACCAGTTCACCAAATGTTCATATCGTTTCGTGCATCGTGTAAGAATTGTGTAGATATTTTATTGAGTATTTTGTTATTGTTTATATTGTGGGTTGAATGTGTACTGTATATAATAGGTTAAGGGTAAACGCCTCTGTATATCGTGTGTGATAATAAATCTATTTTTATAATTAAAAAAAAAAAAGTGGTAACACACTGGACTCATATTCGGGAGGGCCCCGGTTCGATTCTCGGTCCGGTCATCTTGATTTTGGTTTTCCATGGTTTCCCGAAATCACTCCAGGCGAATGCTGGTATGGGTACCTAACAAAGACAATGGCCGAGTCCTTCCCAATCCTATGCTAACAATTAATTTGGTTTGCGCCAATAAAACCTTGTTTAATTCAAAAAAGCACTTTTCCCGGCGCAACCTACCACCGCAAGAATTTGCGAAATGAACGGATATGTAATTATAACAGTTTTTTTAATTGTTACAGTAATCAAAACCGCCAACCTGGATATGAAAAAAAAAAAAAAGGGAACGTGATGTCGAAGGCTAGATTGAATTAAGAAGCATCTCTACTGAGATTCGAGAAGACTGCCGTAGACACAAAAAAAAAAGAGCGAAAGGAAGAAAGATGTCTTCTTGAGTAGTACTTCGCCTTCGTCCGCCACAAAAAAAATAAAATAAATAAAGATAAGGCAACACAAACACAGAAGGTCGCGGAGAACAGCAAGCGAGGTCGCCCCTAGGGAAACAGCAAAGAAGGGGGGGGATGAGGGGAAGGACATTCTGTTCTCTCTTCTCCCTCAAGTGGTTCTGAAGAAATTTCCCGGCAAATAAAACGTAGGGAGGAGGAATGGTCCGTGAGGTTTCCACGTCTTGAGAAGTGAGGAGAAGCAGCACTGCCCCCCCCCCCCAAATCCCTCCCCCTTAGACAATGCTTAGCGGCGTTGATAAATTACATCAGCCCGCGGTGCGTCTTGAACTAAGCTACGAGCGGGAAGAGAGCGACTGCTGGGACAACCCCGGCCGACAACACACAATCTGAGTCTGCGAGGAGGAAGAGACGAGCGGTAAGCCAATAGTGTCCCTTCCTTGTGTACCGTCCGTTTCGACGACACGGGCCCTATAAGGCGCTTAACGCAATTGTAAAACCGGAACATTTTACTTTACATTATGTTCCTCATGGAGCTTGACACAATAGGATTGTCAGAGGCCAAGTCAAACACTCTTGACTATACGGTTTCGAAAAGTTGAAAATTAAAGTCAAAGTCAAACAGCCATTTTTGCCGAGAATCTGAACCAGGTTATGTGAAAAGTGCGTTATTTTATTGAAGGGCGATTTTAAAATCGTCTTAAATTAAATAAATGGCAAACGAATATAATGTGAGAAGGAAATATATGAATTGACATTTTAATAAAGTAAACAAATTAATTTTTTTGTTTTGAAATAAACTTTTAATAAAAATTTTAAGACTACTTTTAAAAAAAGGTACATACAATGCATTCCTGGATAGTATAATTATTTACATACCAAGATACACGCAGAACCGATGTTCACTTGTCAGAACTCTGACTTTACAATTGTATTGTGTATTGGTGGTTTCGTCAGAGGAAACGAATTGTAAAGTCAAATGCTACTGTTCTCTATTGTGTAAGAAGCTTAACCATCTCTCTTCCATCGAAAAATAAAAAAAGAAAACAAACAGCAAAATAAAACGGGAGTGAGTGAAGCGATTTGGACTGCTCTTAACATCGTGGTCTTGAGAGCCGATGAGAGCGACTGCGGTGAGTATGGAGCAGCGCCGGAATGAAAGGGCGGGGAAAATGGGAGATCGCCGAGAAAACCCGCCGACCAACGGCATCGTCCGGCACGATTCCCACATGCAAAAATCCGGAGTGACCAGGCCGGGGATCGCAAGAGTGGGAGGCGAGCAGGCTAACCGCTCAGCCACCGCGGCCCCAAAAAAATAAAACATATTTACTCGCGGTTTTTATTTGTAGCTTGTACAAACGTACACTTAAGTTCACGTTTCGCTGTGGAAGTTCCCTTGGAGTTATCATGGAAACTTGCATGGCGACTGGTTTGGAGGTGTTCCATGAAAGATTCAGCGACTGCTGGGCGTTTTCATGAACTTTCCCGTAATAGGTCGTTTGAAGTTCCCAGCGGAAGGTTTCACACGAGGGAGGAATTTTAACCAATCAGATAGAGAAGGTGGTAGAACGCGGTCGTGACGATAGTTATCATTTTTGTTTATTTTATTTTGAGTAACAGCTGTCAGGTCATTAAAGAAGAGAAGAATTAACGGCAAATACCAAAGCCCCGAAAATGTACTTTAACGGCGCCTAAACAGAATTATGTAAATAATATGGTAAATATCAATGTTTACTTAACACTTTGCTCTCTGTGCGCATTTACTGGCCTTCGCGAGAAGCGGGGCCGCGGTGGCCAAGCGATCAGAGTGCTCACCTCCCACCAAGGCCGGGTTCAATCCCCGGCCGGGTCACTCTCTGATTCTTCGTTTCCCGCTCCCCCGTCACTTCATTCCGGCGTTGCTCCACCGTCGCCTCGGTCACCCTCATCGGCTCTCAAGACCTCGCTGTTAAGAGCCGCCCAAATCTCTTCAGTCACTCAATCACACACGTGTACACGTGGAAGATCACCGGTCACGTGAACCTCGCAGAGTACAGCACCGGTCAATCATAAATTTATTTTGCAACATGTAGACAATTTAACCCTTTGAGGAGTATGCACGTATATACTCGGGGCTACGTTAATATGGAGATTTATTTGCTCTTGAAGACAAAGTTCACACTTTTTTATAGTATTACTATTTCGCTAGACTTTATCGGAATCTAGGTAAAAAAAAGACGACATCTACTCAACATTTCAGTTTGTAGGAATAAAACTGTTCTTTGTAATATAGCGATACATTAATTGGTATGCAGCCAACGCGTGACTTCATTGGTCAACGGCCAGCCAATAATAAACGTTGCAGAGTACAGTAGGCGTGTCCGGTGTAGCCAGGACCAATAGGACAATGGTAAGTGGAAATACAGAGACTAAACAAAATTATATTGCTGTAGTGTAGAATATAGGAAGCTCGCTTCAAACATGTTATCAGTGCTACAGGCTGTTCACGGTAAAGTGAGCACATTTTAAGGCCCTTATAAATTTTTCTTGTCATCCAATTTCCATCTTCCTGCTGCTTTTTAATATAAACATTGCAATGTGACTAATAAACACAGAGTATACATTTCACCACCATCAAAATCCAATGTCTGAGGCTACAATAAAAAATATTTATTAGCAGTTAATGCATGTTGGGAGAGCCTTAAAAAGTGCTCACTTAATCGTGAACAGCCTATAGTAAATTTGTCAAAGGGTTAAAATAGTTCGCAGGCTTTCGCGGCCATTGCCATTAATTTCTAGGCTTCTGGGTTTGATCAGGTATTGTTCCCTGATGATGGCAGCTGCAACGACTGCCGAAATGTTGGTGAATATATCCACGAGGGGGCTCAAACCCAGAAGCAGCCTATACATTGATGTAGACAACTGTCTAAAGTGAGCATGGATGTGTTGGGAATACGGGTACAAAATTAAGAAGGCTTCTTTTTTTTTTCTGGGATCCCTAAACTCCCTCGGAACATAAGCGACGAAAAGGCAAAGTGGCAAAACGAAATCTCCGAGATCAGCAGCCGCAAACACATTTCCTCGGAGTTGAGTAACGAGCAGTTGTCATTATAAGGAGCCCTTTAGTAATTTCCTCAAGCACTCGAGGGCTGTTCGCAGTGCTGATGATATCTCCGCAAACGTGCCTGGGTGGCGAGCGGGCGCAGGTAATTAACGAGAAGTTGAAACACGTAGCGAGCGACCGGCAGTCGGGAGTTGTCGAGATAATCCTCCAGGCCAGGGAAGAGCGTCCTTCCTGCCTGCGGTCTCTACCTGCGGTTACGAGGTACACGAGCTGCATCAACATTTCGTCCCAGCGCCCGTCCGAGCAAGGGACGTGCGGTGGAACTGCGGCAAGGTGGGAAAATAATACATCGCGTATCAATACTAACAGCAATATTCAGCAGGTGTCGAAACGACCCACGCAGACATAAAAAAAAATACAGATACACGCACAAGAACAAAGAAACTGAAGAAACAACACCTACACAGACACAAACATCAAACACACGACGGACACCTCACAAAACGACAACAGTTGGCCCCTCTGTCTCCGGAGAGGATGGAGGGGTGAGGGTTTAAGGGTGGAGGCAGAGGAATTTTAACTTTTCACATTTTTAAATTATAACGTAACGTTAGCCTCTGTTTTAAAATTTAACTTGTTTTTAAATGTTATAACGAGACAAATTTTATGTTTAGACTGTTTTATAAATTTATTTGAAATCCAAGTACATGAGACCAGTTATTGCCTTCCCCTGGGTACTGGCGCCATTTTAATATGTTCTGTTCTTCTGTTGCAAGGTGAGCTAGCATCGCATTAGCTCTGTACTGTACCCTGTTCACCAAAGGAATTTACAAAACACTCAGACCTCAAATTGTTAAGGACAGTGGTTTGTCGGGAAAACTTTAGAGACCTCGCTAGTTTGCAATATCAAGCGCAGACCTCTGCATTTCCTTTCGTCGCCGGTTTGCTGTCCGTTAACAGAAGGATATCCCGAAGGAACGTCGGACAAACTGGTCGGGTTTGTAACGGTTACAGAGCACGTAAGAATACAGAGGCGGAACTGTTAATTTTTGTCACCGTTCGCCAACGAGCGTCTGATAACGGGGCCGCGGTGGTGTAGGTGTTAGACTACTCACCTCCCACCTATGCGAACCGGGTTCGATTATCGGCGTGGTCGCGTACGGATTTTTCGAATAAGGGAATCGTACCGAACGATATAGCTGGTCCGGTGGGTTTTCTCGGGATCTCCCGTTTCCCATCGCCCTTGCATTCAGGCGCTGCTCCGTATTTACCTCACTTCATTCTCATCCAGTAGGCAGAGACCTGCAAAATCCGCGTTATTTATCCATCGGCTACTGCATATATGTGAAGCAACCACCTTTCTGATTACACTGCTTGTGATTGAGGCACACAATTGTAAAGTGTTCATTTATTGGCGCAGAGTTACCCAGGGGGTGTCAACTTAAGTATGGTCCAATGACAAACATATTTCAAAGTTACATGTGTTTCAAGTTTAACGTGTCCCCAAATAATAGCACGAATTTTGCAGGTCTCTACCAATAGGGAATCTCTTGCAGCACACGGAAGCCAATCAGACAAAAGGCCAGTTCCTGGAGTCTGGGTACGCCCACAACAAAGCAACCGCCACGCCATTTCGGTTCTGTGAACCTGCCTGTTCTGTGGCGGTATGTCCTTCGGTAAGGGGCTCTACTGTCTATTTCATATAAGATGGCAAGATTTTGACAGTCAGTGAGTGGGAACCTGACGTATACGAAACAAACGAAGTGCCGTTTACAAAATCGTGTAGCCTATCTGCTGATGCGCGAACAAACATAAGTTAATATTAAGTTGGCTACTCTGAGTGCACTGGCGACGCACACCAGACAAGTGTAAAATACGCGATAACAAAGAGTTCCTAGATTAATTAATATATTTTATTTTACGTGGTCACAAAACAGCGGTTGCAAGTGTTTCAAACTAATCTCCGTGCTAAAGTAGTAATGTATAGGTGTTCAAAATGAAATGCACAATAAGACGATTCAGAGCCGGATGAAACGCGACTTCAAACCTTAGATCTGTCCATGTCGTATTCCCACTGCCCATCCATACTTTCCATATGTGCTTGATATTGATTCCAAGAGCCTACAGAAATATTGCATGATAATATTGAATTATTATTTTTTAAATAATTTGACGAAATGTATTACAAATTCGTGTCGTTTTGAGACAGTAATAGGTGAAAAAGTCAAGTTTTAAAAAGCAGCATCTAGAGGCGGCGAACCTGCTACTATCTGTCGGCTCACACACTTAACCATGTCGTGCGCGCCATCTGTGTGTTCTTTCTCGAAACTAACCAGCTATAACGCTCAAATGAATATGTTTCGTATGAAGAACAACAGATTTACGAACAGATGCCAATAGTTTTATTTTTCCGCGAACTCTGCATAATTTTTAAGCAACATATATTTCGTGTACAGCTATTGATTACTAGTAATTTCTATTGGGCTAGTAATTGTCCGTCTATGTCCTAAGCACGCCATTTTATCCCCCGAAACCCATTTCCTTGTTTTCGTGTAGCATCCAACTGGCACACCATCTGAAGGTGAAAGGATACATAAACCAAAAGTAAACATTAGTTGAACTGTCAAAATATTCCCATCTTATATGAGACAGGCAGTATCTGGGCGAGGATACACCCTAGCAACAACCTTTAGGGTCGAGGATAAAAACTTGATGCGTCCGGTGAGCGCGGGCAAGGAATCAAGGTGTCTTATTGGCGGCGACCAGTTCGGGATGACATCCCCACCCTCTCTCACACCCAAAAACCTCCACGAGGAAACAGGTGTCAAGTTCCTTGTCGACACTGGCCAGCGTTGAGGGGAACTGTGCACGAACGCTGTATATTCAGCTATAGTCGCGCCGGCCTAAGAACGTACTTGGATCCGCCCAGCCAAGTGAAAGAGAGCGGCAGAACGACTTGTAAAGCACCAACTACAGGTAGCTGGCAGGCGGGCAGACGAATCTGCAGGCACTCCCTCCCACATGCTGTACCATCGTTGTCCAATTGTTTCCTTTCTCTGGGGAGAAGTGGCCCGACATTGGCAGAGCTCCCAAGTTACAGCGGCGATACTATAATTTTTGTAAAACAATGTTTTTACGGGGATTTTTCGAGAATTTTTGGCACAAGACATAAATAATTATCTCGAACACACTAAATTGTTAGATACTGACTAACTTTATTATTCTAGGGGCATTGATGTAAACTATCCCTTTGAGCACGGCACAAATCTACTCGCACTGAGGACAACTTTGAAGTGAGCTGCCTATATTCTACACTACAGCAATATCATTTGTGTTTGTCTCTGTAATTTTACTTACCTTCATCCTATTGGTCCTGTCTACCCGACACGCCTACTGTACTCTGCAACGTTTATTATTGGCTGGCCGTCGACCAACGAAGTCACGCTTTAATGTATTGCGATAGAAGTAACAAGTTTTACAATCCATCGTGTTCGTTTAAGGAAAATTATTAAAGAAGGACAGTTTTATTCTTACAAACTGAAATGTCGACTAGTTGTAATTTTTTCCTTAGATTCCGATAAAGTCTGGTGAAATAGCAAAACTTCAAAAGAGTGAGCTTCGTCTTTAAAAGTAAATACATTTCCATATAAACGTAGCCCCGAATACACACGTTCATACTCCTCAAATGGTTAACGACTTGACATATTATCCCGAGTATACTCCTTCATGTCTGACATGTTGCAGGATTTGTGAACTCATGGCGATTGCTGTGCAAATACAGAAACTAGCACCAACACGGACATCGCTTTCTGCTGGGTTATGCTATTGATTACCGCTCGCACACCAGCTGCGTTATAATTGGTTGCTTCTTGTACCGGGAATCTACTGTAGACTTTCCATACGTTCCAGAGAGATAGTTGTTATAAGCAGTACATAAGAAGTTTTCACGCCAAGAATTTCTTCTTGTGCAACACATGGAATGAAAAATTATTGAGTGCCCCGAGGCGTCACGAATGAAATATCTTATTTCTAGGAACCTGGCTTCAAGCTAAATTTCACAGTAATGTATACACTCGCAGCCGGCTTCGCTGCCCAGATGTGACGTCACTTCCTTTCAAAGTGAACTGTGCGTGATTGGGACACGCGATTGTGAAGTGCTCATTTATTAGCGCAGGGTTACCCGGCTCGTGTCATATAAAGCACGGTCCAATGAAAAACGCGTTTCAAAAAGTAAAAATGTTTTAAGTTTAAACTGTCCTCAAATAATAGGTCCCTATTTGCTTTCTATCTTCCACCAGATTATTATTTATGTCTTATACAACCAAAAAAAAAAAATGTTATAGATAACTTACTACGAAATTCACGTGAATATCAATTTCCTGTCAAAACTTTTGAGAAAAAAAATCTTAGAAAAAAGAATCAATAATGTAATACACCGGAATGAACCCATAACGTTTTCCTGTAAACTGTTATATTTGATTCCACATGTAATGCATTAATCCCAGTAGTTCCACGTCTTAATGTTGATTTAAAAGTATTAGATAAAACATTTGCAAATATAAAAACTATTTCTTCAGTTTTTTTTATTTTTAATGCAAATAATTTTAAATAAGTAGCAAATTTAAAAATAGGTTTACCTTTCTAATAATTTTCCAGTTTCACTTAACCATTGCGCTAATAAAGTGATAAGGTCCACGGAAATGTTAATTTTACACGTCGTGGAAGAATACACGAAATGCATTCAAGTAAATCTAATGCAGAACTTTCGAAAGTGCTCGTTAAAAGCCTATATAGGCTTTCCACGGTAGAATGAGCACTTTAGAAAGCCCTGCTTAAGATCTACTTGCATGTAGGTTGTGTATTCTTCCACCTAACGTAAAATTAACATTGTAATTGACCTAATCACTTTATTCATGCGTCGGTCAAGTGAAACTGGGAAATTATTAGAAAAGTAAATATTTTACAAATCTGCTTATTTTTTCAATTCGATGCATTAAGAAAACAGAAAGCGGAAGCAATAATTTAAGTTATCACAAATGGTTACCTAAACTTTTTATTTGACGTTAAGATAAGGAACTACTTTCCCTCCAGCGTTACCAACTTTACTGGACGCATGTCACTCAGTGCGCCCGTTAAAATACATGCAGGTAGAAGCCGTGACTTTTTTCTAAGGTTGATTTCAAAAGCGCTCACTTTATAGTGAACAGACTTTATCTGTACTTTGGTTAGTGACCACGAGTCGCAAGCGATTTGTTGAGAGGAGTTATATTTGTTGCAATCACTTATAAAGTAATGCTGTGACGAAAGCGTTAGTGTTGTAGTTATTGTAATTTGTAATTGTCTAAATGTGTCATAAACTAAATACAGTTGGACATAGATTTAGGGAACGAATATACGGTATCAAGGGAAAAGTAAGGTGTTGTAGTGGTACTGCTGTTGTGGTAATGTTGGGAGGCGCAGGTTGGTAGCAGACAGTTCATAGTGGACATGAGTCAAGGGCGGTCTCGTGGAGAGACACAACAAGCCAAATTAGATTGTATACCAGTATGTGTTAAATAAAGTAATTGAAAAAGGAGCACGCAAAATAGTTAGTATGTTTAACCCTTTGTAGAGGACGCAGGTATATACTCGGGACTACGTTTATGTGAGGATTTCTTTGCTCTTGAAGACAAAACAAACACTTTTATAGTTTTACTGTCTCGCTGGGCTGTATCGATGTCTAAGCAAAAAATTACAGTTAGTCGACATTTCATTTCATAAGAATAAAACTGTTCTTTTTAACGAGTTCTCAAATGAACACGATGGACTGTGAAACCTATTACATCTGCCGCGACACATTTATTGGTACATAGTCAACACGCGACTCCACTGGTCGACGAGCGGTCGATAATAAACGTTGCAGAGTACAGTAGGCGTCTCCGGTGTAGCCAGGGCCAACAGGACGAAGGTAAGTGGAAATACACAGACAAATACAACTGATATTGCCGTAGTTGAGAATATAGGAACCTCACTTCTACCCTGTCTTCAGCGGCAGGAAATTTGGGCCGCCCTAACAGGTTCATATTCAATAATGAATTACTGCCTTCTTACCGAGCGAGGTGGAGCCGGTGGTTTAATTTCGGACTCGCATTCGGGGAGGCCTGGTTCGAATCCCGGTCCAGGCATCCTGGTTTCGGTTTTCAATGGTTTTCCCTAAATCACTCCCAGGTGAATCCTGGGATGTGTCCTTACCACAGGCCAAGGGGAAATTTTTCCGTCCCTAATGTCGTCCCTAGAGCTGGTGATATTTCGCGAAATAATGTGAGTACACGGTATGGACTTCAATACTATAAGCACCCAACAGCAGTTTGTATATTGCCATTGGTTGCTGTCTGCTTGAGGAGGAGTTGTCATATTGTCACTCAGAATTCGGCAATGTAGTCACAGCTCCTAGATGATTCGTGTGCAGACAGTTAACATGTGTCATTAAAGTAATTCAGCCAATCAAGAAACGTAAACGACCCTACAGTCTTTTGAAATATAGCTTGTCTTGAAATCTTTCCGCGAAATTGAACTACCCCTAGTCATCGCTGTCGAGGAGACAACCCTACCCCTCCCCCCCCCCCTTTTTTCCTTCGTGCCTTATAAAGACTGTTCACGGTAAAGTGAGCACTTTTGAAATCAACCTCGGGAAAATGTCACTGCTCTTGCCTGCGCTTATTTTATCGTGCGCACCGAATGACATTCGCCCAGCAAAATTGGTAGCGATGGATGAAAGTCGTTCTGTATCTTTAAGTCGAATAAAAAGTATTAGGTAACCATTTGTGTTAACTTAAATTACTTATTTCGCTTTCTGATTTTTAATGTATCGGAGTGCAAAATTAAATATATTTGTGAAATATTTACTTCTACAATAATTTTACATTTTCTTTTGACCGACGCATGAATAAAGTGCCGAGGCTCATCCAAATGTTCATTTTATATATAGCGGAGGACTACACAACGTGTGTAAAAGTAGATCTAAACAGCAGGGCTTCTAACTTCCATAAGTGCTCATTTTACCGTGAACATCTTATAGTTGTTTTTGACACAAAATTATGTTGAGGAGTTTTAAACCGTTGCCGTCTCTTTGGAAAGGCACGCACATGAGAAAAGTGAATAGTTCGGTATAATTAAGGAGTACTTTTAATTAAAATTTACAGTGATAAGTCAAAAGAAACAAAACTAAAAGAACGTGCTTATCTTAGTTTGTAAAGAAGATCTTCGAAAAAGTTTCTACTGAACAGACGAACATACCGGGGGTTGGGAGGGAGGAAATGGGAGGAAATATGGACTCTGGCTAAAAAAAAATTTACACCATGACAATGTTAAGTTTACATAAGGCGGAAAAATGCATGAAGTGCATACAAGCAGATCTCAAGCAGGGCTTTCAAAAGTGCTCATTTTACCGTGAACAGCCTATACAACACTTTTTCGTTTATAACGAAGGATTGACAGCCTCCGCCATGATGTATACTTCATTGACAGTGACCCGAAAATTTCGCGGATTCGTTTGGCAACAAGCTAGACTCCATAATCCTATAGCTACTGGAGTCTCGCTTAGTTGTTCATTGGCTGATGCTCCAGAGAGCGGTATTTGGTCCTAATTTTCTTGCAAGTCAGTTATTGGTGCAAATTCGTCCAGGGCGTGTCTTACAAACTGCAGTCAAATTGAGACAGAAAATCAAATGTAAACGTGTTTGAAGTCTAGCTTGTCCTCAAACGAGATCGCAAAAATTCCGGGTCTCTATTCATTGTTAAATATCGAATTTGTAAGGAACGTGGCTGTGTGGAGGTAATATCGAGCCTTCTTTAAAATTAAAATTAGGCAGTTGGAAAAAAGCTGCCCTGATGATACAAGTTACTATACAAAGGTCAACTTGATCAGTGCATATGCACCCACATGATCAGTGCAGATGCACCCACGTGATCAGTGCAGATGTACCCACATGGTTGTGCATACCCTACATCTTGAGTGGTCATTTTTAATTTAAAAAAAAAAAAATGCTTTTCGCGAGAATTTCTTGGACGAGATCACGAGCATGCTTCTAATTTTTCGCATACTCTTTGGCATATTACGTAGCGTGAATAATGCTAGAGCAAAAGGTGGTTCGGGGGAATGAGGGGGTTATGTTGAAAGGGAATTAAAAAAATTCCCCCTGCCACGGGGGAAAAAAAAAACAGATTAAGTAATGAACGTACAGACGAAGAGAAAGCAGACTCCATCAGCTTCCTCGTGTCCTCTGAAAACGAAATGAAATCTTGATTAAAATATCTCGACCCCCTGCGCTTCACTGCTGGACTGAAAACTACAGACTTCTTTTTTATTTGGGGGGAAAAAAATTAGGGTTAAAAGGTAGACGATGGGAGTCGGAGAACGCAGCCAATAAGCAGGTGTGTTGAGCACGGGGTGTAAACCCCCCGTGCGACGGAGGTACTGAATGATTAAACTGAGGGATAGAGCGCGAGAGGGTTAGACAAACCAGGGAATTCAACCCTCTCCAGGACTCGAATTAATGACCCATCGCAGGACGTGAAGATTCAGTACGAGATGTGCTCGAACGCGCAGACGCGAGAGACTGGTAAAAGGAGAAAAGGAGGGATTTAAAAAAAGAAAAATTAGGAAGGACGTGGGACACGAATATAGAGAGACGCGCGCATGAAAATTCCTCTCTCCATTTTCTAGCATTCTGAAATGAGAGAAGGGAGATGGAGGAGGGGGGAAAAAAAAGGTCCGGTGTGAAAAGGGAGATGTATGCACGGTAATGTTGCCCGCCTGAATTCACGCGTGGTTCTGGCGGTATTCAAATGATACGGGGATCACCGAACACCCGTTCAGCAAACGAAGACATGATAAAGCCTTTCTAATTTCTTGTACAGTCCGTTCACGGTTAAGTTCTACTTCCAGGAAAATTAGAAGTGAGTCACCTATACCCACTACTGCAAGAACATCGGTTCTGTTGGTGTATTTGTTAGAATTCGCCATCTTCCTATTTATCCATACCACACCGGATACTACCCTGTACTTTAGACCGTTTCTTATTGGCCGGTCAACTAACCAATGGAGAGCCGAGCTGATATTGACCCAATCAGATGTCCTTTGTCGTATAAAAGGATTTACAATCAATCGTGTCCCTTTGTGTGGTTATAAAAATAGACGCATTGTGTCGTTAGCAATAACGTTGTTGCTGCGCTGTGGTGTTCTTGTGAGGTCGTGTTAAAGACTATCCGAACATAGACTGCACGTCCATGCGAGTTTTGTTCTGAACAACAAAGAAATTAGCAAATTAGCTTTGCTCGCGCTACACTCGAGCATAGTCTACAAAGTGTTAAATTAGCTATGCTCGGGCATAGTCTGCAAAGTGTTTTATGTAAGTATACAAAACTACACCAAAGGAACAACACACTGCATTCTTAAGCACTTAGTTTAGTAATATTTTTTAGCAGGCATTACCACCATCCTTTTTTATTTCAATTTTTTTTTCGCTTTATTCATTAATGAAATATTATGGTTTTTTAATGAAATATTAGTAATAGTTCAATTCAACAAAAAATAAGACATTTCCATGTTAACAGAAGTATACAAAGATTGTGAGACATTACATATTTAGGACACAACCAAACCCATCCTACATGAGAAGACTTCTCAATGGTTACGTTTTGATTAAAAATCTGTGAATAAACCGCGAATAGACAATAACACAAGTCCTTACAGTAGAAGGGCAGGAGGAAGAGGGAGAGAGAAGGAGACAAATCTGCACAATTATAGACTGTTCACTGTAAAGTGAGCACTTTGAGGCCCTAGCTACTTTTTCTATCAGTCAATTTTATCCCTCCATCGCTTTTTAAATAAATATTGCAACGTAAGTAATAAACACAGTGTATATACTTAACCGGACCCGAAAGTTAATGTCTGAGGCAACGATAAAATATAACTATTGATCAATATTAAAAATGAGAGGTCTTCAAATAGTGCTCACTTTACCGTGAATAGACCGTATCGCCGAGTAACAGAGTAAATAAATATACAGAGACGAAACTGAGTGGCAGTTCCTTTGATGCGGGCGTACCCGTCCTCTGGTTGGCTGTGCGAGGCTCGGGGGAACGGGCTTGGTGTCTTGATTGGTCAGCGGCGTGCTGAGAAACGTTTTTCTATTGGTTACGCTGTCGGCTGGAGAGTAAGGCAGGATTTTTTCAACAACCCGTCACGTCCGTCAATCACGTGACCAACAGCCAATCAGAGGTGGCCATTAATTCTATCCGTCCGTCCGTCGAAACCTTGGCAAGCTTTAACTCTTGACGGACGAACGGATGAAATTACAGTCATCTAAACTTGCACGTTTTGTTACTCGTTCATCCCGAGTTCTTTACAAGGCTGTGTGGTGTGTGCAGTGTTTTGTTTTTGTTAACTTTTGTTTTCACATGTTTGTTTATGTAACTGTAAAATTAAATTAAGTTACATTTTTCCTGAGGATTAATTTATGATAGTAAAAATAATAAGATTATGCTTTGTATGTTATTGAAAAAAATTTTACATCCATTAATTTCCGTTACGTACGTGTATGGTTGTTTTTGGTACTTAGAAACACAATACCGCTAAAGATTTTCACTTTTTGTGGAGAAATTTTTTCCTATTTGTAAACAGTTTTGTTTTGATTAGTTTGCAGCAATGAACTCTCGGCGGACGTACGAAAATTGGCTATAAATATAGCTCGGCTGGAAGCATGGAGGTAATAGATGATGGAGTGGTAACAGCCTAACTTCTCCACGATGATCAAGTGAAGCCGATTTCTTGTCCGACTTCTTTCAACTGCGCATGCGCAGGCCGATTGTTTACGTCAGCCGCCATATTGCGAGTGGCAAAAGTTACATTGCAAAGCAACGGAGCTTGCCCGCATTTGAAGAGAGTTAATAGCGGAGAAGTAAATATTGCAGTGCTGTGTTTTAAAATGATTTGTGACGAACAACAATAAATTTGCAGGATCGGCATGTGACTCGTGTAGAAAGCTCGCAGTGTATACTAAAGGCATGAAGTCAGTGATGAGAGTGTGTTTAAACAGAAGTAGTATACGCGGGGATAATTTTACGTCCGATACCTACAAAGTAGACAACCTGCCGGTGTATCTAAATGCTATACAATATTTTGCCACTATCCGGAATTAATTAAAAATGAAATACGCGCCCATTTAACTACGTGTAAAACATGCACCTTTTTGCCACTACTAGCCCTGTCCTTGTCTTTCATTATCGTCTGCTGCCCGGCTTCACTTTCATGTCTCGGCCACAGACTAAAGATGAGGTACACCGCTTATTCGTCTTCTACTCATGTACCCAACATTGACCTACAACAATCCTACACAAATGTCAGAATCACACGGTCAACAGTGATGAGCGTGTGTGTTTACATCTTAGTTTTTAAATGACAAGCACTATTATATTAATAAAATACTTCTATCAGTTTGAATGTAATCAAAAAGCATTACAAATTGGTTAGAGGAAGTATGAAAAACATCTCAGAAGCACTTGTTTACTTAACAGTGTTCTAACCTCAAATCCAATCCACGCCATTTTTGGTACACGTGTAGGTCGAAAATCAGTTCAATGTTGGGACACGGAGTTTGGTTTTGCGCAGCCAGCGAGATCGGCCTACCCCATCTTTAGTCTATGGTCTCCGCTTCCACTCCTTAGACTAATACTTCCATGGCTGGGCGACGGACGAATGTATGACGGATGGACGCGACGGGCTGTTATATATCCTGCCTAAGTTACTAGGCGCTCATTGGCTAGCAGCGTATCTATTTTGCTGGTCAGTTACGCCATTTTGGTGGCGTGTGCGTCTGGAGTTTGCGGAATAAGCGGCTGTTGCACCTCTGTATTATGCGACCGAGTGAGGACCAAGGACAAAAGTATTAAAAAAAAAAAAACCTTGCTTATAGGCTGTTCACGGTGAAATGAGCACTTTTGAAAGCCCTGCTCAAGAGTGGGATGGACCTATGCGTCCAAGGTCAAGAAGCGAGAGAGCGATACGGACGCTGTACTGTGCAAATTAGATCCGTAACAGTGGGACTTTATTACACGCGATGAAAGTACACAGATTAAACCACGTCCGTATCTCTGTACTTTTCTCTTGCCGTTTAAGGAAACTGCATAGGCAAGCTTTACTAATGCGATATTTTACCATTTTCACGATTTTTTTCTCCAACAATACATTTAATATAACAAAAGTAAAAAAATTGGGGCTTAGATCATTTTTTTAAATCTTTTCTGGCAAAAAGTCGTATTTGCAGAACATTTATTTACCGAGATACGCGTATTCGCGCAAACAATTACTTCACAGAACATGCGGGGGTCCATTCCACTCTTAAGATCTACTTGTATGCACGCTGTGTATTCTTCCCGCCTTACGTAATAATAACACTGGCAAGGACTTCATCACTTTATTCATGCGTCGATCAGGTCAAACTGTTAATATTATTAGAAAAGTTAATGTTTAACGAATCTGATAATTCTTACACTTAGATGCATTAGAAAAAAAAACAGAAAGAAAAATAAATAGTTTAAAGTTATAACACATGGTTGCCTAAGACTTTAAAATTGGAACAACTTTCCCTATATTGTTACCTACTTTACTGGACGTATGACACTCAGTGCGACCGTTAAAATATTTGCAGGTAGGAGCAGTGACTTTTTTCTAAGGTTGATTTCAAAATGCTCACTTTATTGTGAACAGTCTTTACTAACATTTGCATGACACAATGTACAGAATATTTAGCCATTTCAGACCCACTGTAATTTACGGTTTCAGGTGTTCCAACCCAAAAATGTCATGATTGCTGTACTTAATAATTCGACACAAGACTTGTTTCGCTGTCACAGCCAATGAGCTGTGGGCTATATGTTAGGCTACAGTAATATGAACCAATTATAATCTAGGCCTGTGAGACGGTTTGCGAATAATTTAACTGCAGGTAAGATCATTGGTCATGGAGCTTTGCAAAGTGCAGTACGGACAAAAAAATGTCCTACACGTGTGTTATGTACACATTTGTGTACACTGTGTCTGAATGGGTTAAAGCCTAGTACACGCGAGCATCTCTCGTGTACAAGAAAGTGAGCATCAAAGGTGTACAAGAAGAGTAACTCTAGCTAGTATCATACCAAAATAAGTGTTCAGTACACACCGTCTTTCTTGCACAAGAAGGTGTACACTTTTTCAAAATGATGTTGACCGCAGATGTGGAAGCTGTATATAGGAGAGTTGAGATAATTTGAGCAATTCCGATTGTTCCAGCTGAAAAAAGGAATATGGTCCTTCACGAACAACATTGGTGGAAACTACCAAACAGTGGGATCGTAAATAGAGCCAGTGCCAGCAACACTCCGACGGCTTCGCTGCATTTTTTTTGGATTTCTTGGCCAAAATGTGTGCGCAATGATACCATTTTTCTTTCCATGTCATCAACTTGAGTTTCTAGGCGCACCTTCTTAACCTCACTCACAATTTTCTCCGACGTATATTTTCTTATGTGTTTATTTTGGCGAGACGGATTCGTGGTGTTATATAAAACATCATAGTTCTTATACACCCACCTCTAACAATGATTCTACAGCTACTTTCGCCCACTCTGCCATTATCTATTTCAAAACGCTTCCTCTTCTGAAGGTGTATTACGATCAAATACACACTAGTTGTTTGTTTACATTCGACTTGTACAGGAAATATAGCGAGAAATAGAACTGACCCCATTCGGCACTAGCTAGTACACAGATCCTTGTATGCTAGGCGCTAGTATGCCCGGTGGCCGTCCACGCGACGCGAGTTCGCTGCAACACGAGGTGTACAAGAAAGTGTTCATCTTCTTGTACAAGAAACATAACCCGTGTGTACTGGGCTTAAGACTACGGCACTTATTCCGCGAACTCCATCAGCGCACGCCAGCAATCCGGCGTGTCTGGCCAGAAAATACGTCAAAAGGATGTTCCCCAATCAGCGCCTAGTAAACATCTTTACCGACCGGTGGCCCAGCCAATCGGGTATCTTCCACAGCAAGGAGTGAGTGGCCTATCAGACACGGGGACCCGTTCCATAGCCTTGGCGTCATTGTTACAGACCTGCGAAATTCGCGTTGTTATTTGATGAAAGTTTAAACTTAAAAAACTTTTACCGAATACGTAGAGACCGGAGAAATTCGCGAGTCCAATGTCCCACAGGCTAGACTCTACATTCTTATATGCATATATGCAAATGCCAACGGCACACTGATTGTGTGCTGTCACAGTGAAAGGCGAAGATTGGGCCAGCGTTCTCTAGGAGGTGTCAAACGCCGTGTGGACCAATGACCAATATTATACAAACACACGTGTTTTGAATTCCAGCTTGTCCCAAAATTAATTCGTGAATTCTTCACGTCTGTACGAATAC
Organism: Dryococelus australis; assembly: GCA_029891345.1. Lineage (NCBI taxonomy): Eukaryota > Metazoa > Arthropoda > Insecta > Phasmatodea > Phasmatidae > Dryococelus > Dryococelus australis. The sequence continues at coordinate 50,718,389 of CM057008.1, forward strand.
GTCTGTAAATGGACCATACGTTATATGACACTACCCGGGCATCTCTGCGCCAATAAATGACAACTTGACAAACTTTTTCCACCAATGATGTACAGTTCACTCAGAAAGGGAGCGACCTCAAATCTGGGCAGCAGCCAATGGAGGAACTACGCCGGCTAGCGTATATACAGTTCTGTGAGTTTTAGCTTGATGCCAAAAAAATAACGCGAGTTTTGCAGGTCCGTAATCATTGTTTCTCCGGTGTTCGCTTCTCGTTTGTTCACAACGGAACAAGTATTATCAGCATTATTAACATCTATACTTATCATATTTTTCCTTCTCTCTGTGTATCCTTCCGCCATACACCAACATCCACATTTTCGCCAACCTATCGACTTGTAATCCATGTGCAGGTCAAGTCCCGCTGTGAAACATTTATGAATATGAAATTATTACAATAAATATATTTAAAAAAAATAAACTTTTCAAATACCGCTAATTAAAACGTTAATTAATTACTTAGTCGAAAATGTCAAGGGACTACACTTCAAAACTTGATGCAAACATTACTCTCAGTAGGCCCTACACGCACTACTTTGTAAGTATACAGGTTCGCGGGATAAGATATTTTTCAAAGGTTAGCAGGCCCTATCGAAAGCATTTAATTAATTGTCTGCCAGCCATAATTACATCTAAGACAAGCGTACACTTCTACTGTCGAAGTAATTTCCCGTGATGAATTTATGCTCTTTTGCAGGCGTAGTCGAATACAGAAAAAAAAAAATCAATTTTTTTAATTGCCAAATAAAATTTGGCCAACTTGCTGACTGGAATGGAATGCAAGATACCACAAGTTCTTCACACATAAGACTACCAGAAATTGCACATAAAAGGTAGCAATTTACCACCACTTTATTGCCATACGGCTCACGTGTATATCCGCTGATGTACCTGGTGTGCGTTCTCAAATTTACAGATTATTCACAAACGTTACAAGAAAAAGTAGGGACAGGTAAAATAAGTAATTAAGTCTTAACTCACATAATTGGTACATTTCCTGGGGCCACGGTGGCTGAGCGGTTAGCCTGCTCGCCTCCCACCAAGGCGATCTGGGTTCAATCCCCGGCCGGGTCACTGCCGGACGATGCCGTTGGTCGGCGGGCTTTCTCGGGGATCTCCCGTTTCCCCCGCCCCTTTGATACCGGTGCTGCTCCATACTCACCTCAATCGCCCGCATCGGCTCTCAAGACCTCGAAGTTACGAGCAGTCCCAATCTCTTCTCTCACTCAGTACATTTCCTAATGTAAACACCGATATTATTTTGTTTTGAACTTCTACACTGCAAGTTACTTCTACCCACCATATAACAAAACAGAAAAAAAAAAAATCGACAATATTATGTTAGCGGAGTGTTAATAAATGTGTTGTGTTGACAACATTTCTACCAGTGTCCGTGCTAGGCTGTATATTCTCTGTATATTTTCTCCCCGAACTCGTATACAATGGACACACTGACCCCACAGCGAGGAACGTGAAAGGAGTTACTTGAAACGCATTAAAAAAAATACGAAAGACTACCGCATACGATCGTAACTTACGGAACAAGACAACGATAAACAGTTGAATGTAGTGTTGCCTCCGGAGGAATGTTTTTTTTTTTTTTTTTGTGGACTGCAATCCGGGAACTCGCGTAGAGGAATTTGGAAAGGGCAGTCGCTAGAACATTTTTATAACATCCATTTGCAACATATATTTTCCGACAAAAACTGTTACTGTGTTATCAAAAGTAACTCGTTTTCCCTTTATAACATTCTCACGTAGCCCACATATGAACCTGGAGCCCTTATCACGAGAAAACATGCCCGTTGCGAAATGCGATTATTTCGGAAATAAACACGTATTTAAATTTACAACCATATTGGGAGGCAATCCAGAAAATCCGATGATAACAAAATCGGGGGATACAGTTTGGCATTGCAGCTCCGAATCTATCGTCTACATTCAAAATTCAATTACACCACTCGATTGCCAAAGGATCAAAGAATATGTTACGTTGAGTGAGGACTGTGAAGCATCGCATGAGAAGGGGGGGAGGGGGGATTTTGAGTTCGTTTCGCCGCGTCTCATGACTTCCGCCTAGTATAACTTTTAACTTAGGAGAAGCTACGACGTTCGTTTAAGTTTCAATCGACAGCTATCGTCAAGATCAATCGATTGAGTGTATAAAAACATTTGTGTGGCGTGATTATGGTGCAATTTATGCGTTTAATGTAAAAAAAAAATTAAGAAAACTAAACACAACATCGGCCTATACTCGTCAATAAGCCACGTCGAAATACAGAAATCGTATACGGTTGGAAAGAGCGTCTCAAAAGCAATCCAGCGATACCCATAAAACCCCATATGATCGAGTGAAGCGGTGCAGGGAACGTAAAAAAAAAAAAAAACATCAAGGCGTCCGAGCGCGTCAACGTAGACGTATTCACGCAAAACAAACGGCAGTGTTCCCAACACAGCCAAACCCAATTTTATTGAATATTATCAGGGACACCCGATTTTCGCGAGGAGCTTTCATGACAAGTTGCATAACACCTTAGCTCAGATCCACTTTCCCGATTGAATGGTTTACATCTTACTCGGCGAATTACAGACGTACTACTGTATAGGAATAACCAAATCCTGATTGGCCAGTAAAGAAAGAAACTTTCTTTTCACAAACATGCCGCCAACAAGGAAAATAAAAATGCTTGTACGACTGTAGGGTGTTGAAATCAATCTTTTCGCGATACTCGGGTGTCCCTAAATATTATCATCGCTTATGACTAGGGATAGGAAAATTTCGCGAATTCATTTCGAGACAAGATAGGCGTCAAACATATATACAGTGAAGTCACCTTCGAAAATGGATCACAGTTTATTAGACCCGCCCTGCACGCCTCTCAGCCAATAGCAGACTTGCAAGGAAACGCCTTGCGAATCCATTACTACCGAGTGCGGGGCAACAGCCAATGAACACACAGCTGAGGCTCCGCTCCAGTATGCAGAGGACTGAGGAGTCTAGCCTACAGGTAATTGAACTCGCTAAATTGTCCTATCCCTACTTATGATACACAAAAGGTTCTTCTGAAGAAAGAAACAGATTATTTACCTTCGAAGATATAGCCAGAGGTGGTTAAAATATAGTGAAATACCGGTCACACGAAATTCTGTTACCTGGTGAATCATTTGAATTCATATAAAGTCGATGACTCGGCTAGGTTGGTCGGAATACCAGTGAAAATCACTTGTATAACAGCGAACGTTTCTGGTCACAAATAATCCAGTATGCTGTATTCCAGTGATTTTTGGAGGGTCACATCTAACCGATTAATTACGAGAGCGAAGATGCGTAAAAAAAATAATCACCGACAAAGGTAAATATCGTTACCACTCAAGCATTCGTTCACTCACGTCAAGAGTGAGCGAGAGCGTACTCTCTCGGCGAATTGGCACACGGCCTAAGTACAAGTCAGACCAGAAATCTCCTCTTTTGCAACATCTGGAACGAAAATTAATGGGGTAAGTTAAGGGGTCAAATGGTACTTTTCCGAACGTACGTGCAAAGGGATTTTTTTTTTAAATTGTGAATGGCCCAAAGAAACTATGTCTGGAGGTTGGGCATTGTGTTTCCGAACATCGGATATAAAAGCAGTAAATGAATTTTCGTTTCCACACAATATGTGATTGGCTGTTCCCATAAAAAAAAAATATATATATGGCGAAACAATTTGGAATGTTAAAAATGGCAGCTAGCGTTTACATGAGCTCCCCATTTAATATCGTACATACCATATCCCTTCTTTCTTTTTTACGTGCCGGGTTGGAAAACTCACTCGAATTTCGCAGCCACGTCTAGGCGAGCGGAATTGTCCGGCGCCGTAAAAATATTACAGCGTTTCTCCCGCGTAGCAGTTTTGTCGATAAGGTGAAACTGTGTGTGTGTGTGTCGGGGGAAGAAGATTGAGAGTAAAAAAAAAGGGGGGGGGGGATGGCCAATCGTTCATACACCGCAGCGCTGGTGTGTAAACCGTACAAGTGGGTAAAAAGAAATCGGCCGAAGAGTAACTGAGGACGGGGCAAAATAATACAGTGAGGGAAAGCTACAGAATTAAAAGTCAGTAAACTGAGAGCACTGTGTATTACAACCAACAGAACACTTGTTAGTACAGGGTCGAATAAATACTTAGTGTTCCCGAACAAAATATTTCTGCCCAGAAAACAAAGTTTGAAAAGAAACAGAATTGATTTTTTTTTTCACCCGACAAAATACACGCTAGGAAAAAGAAAACCTCTGCGCTGGGCTATACACAGGGACACCTGTTTTTTTCGCGAAAAGATTTCACGGCAATTTGTGTTCCTACGCACTTCGGTTCAGAACCACTTTCGTGATTGGTTCATTTGAATTAATACGCGTCTTATCTGTCTGCCCGCGAATCACGGACGGTCAGAATCAGAGAAACTTAACTCTGATTTGTTCACTCGTGTAACACACTGTCTTCGCACAAAGACATGCGGCCAATAGTCAAATGAAGACTGCAAGTTTACACATAGGTAGGGACATGCAAAATGCGCGTTATTTTCTGGCGGCACGGTAAAATTCACCGTCATATACACGTTCGAGTAGGTGCCTCTTGTGTATTGTCTTCTGCACCAGTGACGACACATGTTTTCCTTTCGACTTGGTTGGAAGTGATTGGGCGAGCCTCTCGTTAATGATTTCCTATTGGTTCAAAGCCGTCCTGGGTGTGTCCGAACAAACTATCGTCCTATGATAAAAGAAATACAAGATCACAAGTGTTTGAAGTCTAGTCTGTCTCCAAATAATAACACGGATTTTTGCATGCCCCTGAACATAGGATATTGAAGTCTAACCCCCCCCCCCCCCTCCCCAAAAACATTTTTTTTCGCGAAAAACAGGTGGCCGTAAGGATACGCCTACTACCCCTTTAATTCTAGATCAGTGAGGATTATGATACTACAAGGCAGAATGTTTGTGATTGGTATACAAACCACTTAGCCGAGTTAAAGACTTTTCTCATCCAATCATAAAAGAACATACTAGATAGAATGTTATCAAAGATATGTTGGCTCAGAACATTCTCGCGATATCTCTAATCATTTCGTTTATACCAAGTCCCCAAAAGTCCTGCAGTTCCCCCTCCCCCTCCCCCCCTTTTCCCTTACACATCGCAGAGAAAACCCAGCACCAGCATTTCTGACTGCAGCCGAGAAATCGGAAGATGTTCCGACGAATCCGTAAGACCTGTGGCAACACCTTCTGTAAGTCGAGACTGGGACTAATCGAGGAACTTTCCGGTCGCCAACGCTGTCGGGGGAAAGTTGGCGATCGTCGATCTCGGAGGAAGACAAATCGATTCCGAGGGCAAGAGGAAGTACGGGTCATGATCGCGCGGAAAGTTTGGAAATTAAACCCACCTCCTTCTTTCCCGTCCGACAAACCCGATCAGATGAGGCTTCGCGGAGGCGAATTACCTACGTGCTCCTCAGGGTAAACTGAGCACTTTTGAACACCACGAGAGCTCCAGACGTAATAATACGTCGTCTGAATTTAACTGAGTTTTATGATGGAGTTTGCTGCGATATTCAGACATTTGATTTTTCTGGGCGCCACAAAACATTTTTTTTTTTTTTTTTTTTCAGTGCGGGCGAGGAAATATTACTACACCTGCATTTGTACATCAGTTTCTGTGCAAAGTCATACCACGTCAGCAACACTCGGAAGTTAACGTTGTTGAAATTAACAGGATAGATTCCACATTATTTTACATAGGTAAGAATAATTTATTGGGACACTTTCAACTCAGCATTATATAGGCAGAGAGCCACCCAGCAATCACAGATGTATAATGATTGGACCAACAGGACGGTTGTAAATGGAAACACAGATAACAGTAGAACTGATGGCGATGCAGTCGTGGGAATAAGGGAATCACTTTTAACTTGTTTTGATTGCCAGGAAATATTTACCGCACTCAAAGTGTTAAAACACTGATTAAAACACAACAAAACCCGCCATGGGCGAGGTGATTTCTCAAAGGTTTTATCCAAAATGTGTGAAGGAACCGAGAATAGACTATACGTGTAATTTTCACTAGCGTTAAGATTTGAAATAAACTAATATTTTATTGCATGAATTACATCTTAACGCAATAAACGAGTGTGATACGTCGAGCATTCTAATTATTTGTAAATGCCCGACTGGAAAAATAGATGGTCGTTATTGGTTAATGAATGTATATAGGCTGTTCACGGTAAAGTGAGCAATCTTTGAGTCCCTAGTTATTTTTTTCTTACCGGCCATTTTTTATCCCTCCATAACTTTCAAAATAAATACTGCCATGCAAGTAATAACCACAGTTTATATATATATTTCACCAGACTCGAAAGTTAACGCTGAAAGCTACAATAAAATATATTTATTGACTATTATTACAAATGAGAGGGTTACAAAAAGTGCTCACTTTATCGTAAATAGCCTAAAGCTGTTCGCGATAAAGTGAGCACTTTTTAAATCAACCTTAGAAATATGTAATTGCTCCTGTAGGCTATTCACGGTAAAGTGAGCACTTTTGAAAGCCCTCTCATTAGGAATATTAGTCAATAAATATATTTTATTTTAGCTTTACACATTAACTTCCGAGCGCGGTGTAATATACACACTATGTTTATTACTTACACAGCAATATTTATTTTAAAAGGTGATTGAAGGATTAAAAACTGCTCACTTTACCGTGAACAGCCTATACGTGCATATACTTTCAACGGCCGCACTGAGTTCCATGCGCCCGGTAAAGTTGGCAACGATGGAGGGGAAGGAGTCCAATATCTATAAAAAGTGTTACATAACAATTAGTGATAACTTAAATTATTTCTTTCGCTTTATACTTTTTTTTGTGTCTAAGTGTAAAAATTAGCAGATTTGTGAAATATTTACTTTCTAATAATTTCTCGGCTGCAATTGACCGACGCTTGAATAAAGTGATGGGGCCCACGGCAATATTAATTATACATAAGGCGGAAGAATGCACAACGTGCATACAAGTGGATCTTAACACATTGAGGTCTGCACACATTTACTAGCACTTAAGACAAATTAGAAGTGAACCACCTATATACACTACTGCAAGAACACCGGTTCTGTTGGTGTCTGTGTTAGAACTCACCATCGTCCTATTGGTCTATACCACAACGGACACTACCCTGTACTTTACAGCGTTCATTATTGGCCGGTTATCAACCAATGGAGAGCCGAGCTGATATTGACATAATCAAATGTCTTTTATCGTATATAAGGATTTACATTCAATTATGTTCCTTTGAGTGGCTACAAAAGAAATTAATTATATCGTTATCAATGTCATTGTCACTGCGCTGTCGTATTCTTGTGAGGTCGTGTTAAAACACTAGCCGAACAAAGACCGCACATCCATGCGAGTTTTGCTCCGAACAACAGGGACTTTTTGCTAAGCTCGACCATAGTCTGCAAAGTGTTAAAGCAGAGCCTTCAAAAGTTCTTAGTTTACACTGAACATCATGTAACCAACGTTACAAGAGCTTCATATGCCTGCGCCTCGCCGCGAAATGAATCCGCGAATCATGGCCCGTGCCACGAAGAGATGCGTCGATAACAATCGACCTTTCTTCGCGGAAACTGCCCAACCGCACGACGACCGTTCCAATGGAGAGCAAGCGCTCTTGAACCGGGGCTGAAAACCGCGCGACCCGAGTAATTCCGCCTACGCCATTCATCTGTTTCAGGAGCGCGTGGCAGATGGCGAGGCCAGCAGCAATTTCGCCCGCCAACGCAGACGGACGGGTTGTTTTCACTGGCGAAAAGCGAAGGGTCTGTTCCGTCGGACGTGCTGGCAGCGACCTCGGTGGAAACTGCAAACAAAACCTACACACCTCACACCCTATTATTTTTTAAAAGCACTCCTCTGCATTTTAACCCATTATGGACGGCACAAATGTACTATCAACGAGGACAAGTTTGAAGTGAGCTGCCCATATTCTACACTACAGCAGTATCATTTTAGTTGGTCTCAGTACTTCCGCTTATCATTGTCCTATTGGTCCTGGCTACACCGGACACGCCTACTCTACTCTGCAACGTTTATTATTGGCTGGCCGTCGACCAATGAAGTCAAGCGTTTGCTGGGTACTAATTAATATATCGCAATAGAAGCAGCAAGTTTTGCAATCCATCGCGTTCGTTTGAAAAATTATTAAAAATAGCAGTTTAATTCTTATAAACTGAAATGTTGACTAGTTGTCATTTTTTACTTAGGTTCCGATAAAGTCTAATGAAATAGTAAAATTAAAAAATTGTAAGTTTGGTATTCAAGAGCAAATAAATTTCCATATAAACGTAGCCCCGAGTACGTACGTGCATACTCCTCAAAGAGTTAATTAGCACGAAATTCGGACTTTTTGGAACTTGTAGATGCAAAAGAAAAAATCTGTAACCGACTAGTCACATCGTACATGTAATTTTTTCGCACGTATAAAAAAAACCATTCTATCGACATATGTTCTCACACTTTCTGATTCTGAATAAAACCCATGAAAACTACCCCGTGTATAAAATGTTTGATACAATTAAATAAAAAATATATTTTGTGGAGGACACGAAGTTGTTGAGTTGAGAAATTTGGGCGGCTCTTAACATCGAGGTCTTGAGAGCCTGACGAGGGTGAAATGAGGTGAGAATGCACGGGCGGGGGGAAACGGCAGATCCCCGAGAAAACCAGCCGACCAGCGGCACGAATCCCGCTTGCGGAAACACGCAGAGTGATCCTCCGGCAGGGTTTGAACCCGGTTCGCCTTGGTGGGAGGTCAAGCAGTCTAACCGCCTACCCCCCCCCCCCTAACTAGTAAAGTGTTTTGTTGGTATAGATCCATCAAAGAGCCGATTCAGATTGTAAATTAGCCACCTAGATAGGATGATGCATAGGCCAGCGCCGGTTCCACCAGGAACTTTGTTGGTATTGATCGTGACAAATTTTACTTGCAATTAACACAAACATTTTTAGGTCACAACTAAGCTTTTGTGAACAATACAAATTTATTTTGTGGTGTACTGAACAACGGACACCAAATATATATGGATTTCAAATTGAATTGTTTCAGTACCTCCGCTGCCTTTCCAGTAAAATTTTATAATTCGTATGCAGGAAAAAATATACAGTGTGCCCTTCCCCCCTCCCTCCCCAAGGCCCTCCCGCACGGTGTTGCGGTGGTTAAGTGGTTAGACTAGTCGCCTCCTACCATGGAAAACAGGACCCGATTCTCGGTGGGGTCGCATATGGGAATCGCGTCGGACGATGCCGCTGGTCGCCAGGTTTTCTCGGGTATCTCCCGTTTCCCCACATCCCCTTGCATTCCAGCGCTGCTCCATACTCACATCGCTTCACCCTCACCGACTCTCTCAAGATCTCTTCACTCACTCAACCACTCAGCCCCCTCCCCCTTCCCCACTCTACGAGTCCGTAGTAATCATGCTCCTCCTATAAAAGAGTTAAGGATGTCAACAGATTACATGAAGAGATTCCGTTTCCAAGTAGCTACAATGTTTATGCAACTAGACAATTTTAGTGGGGCTATAGAAATTGCACGCGAAGTCATTTGGTAGAAAAAGTTACATATACTTATCTCTAAAGCATGGACAAACACTGCCATTAAATTAACAAATGAAGTAATCAGATCGGATGATTCCATAACTCTGCCTACTAGAGATATCACTTTTTTTTTTTTTTATGAAAGACTACATGCTGACGTACGATATTTACATACAAGGGGGACAAATTCCGATGTTACTTCATGTATCGGGACACGTCTAATTTTATTCATGTCGATATTGAGACCTCTCCCGCAGGCACTACAGACTTTATTGGATATTGCATTAAATTCAATACCTATTTTGCTTCGCCACTACGCTAAGTGGCCTGCGTGGAAAAATCAGGTTCGACTATTATGAGTAGTTAAATGTAAACGATAAGCTTTATCACTTTGGGAAGTATGCCCGAGTGTAGCTGGAGGGACGGTAATATGGGAAACAACTCTGCCCTTGAAGACAAAACTCGCACGGATGTACTTCCTTCGCTTCGATTGTTTTCATTATGATTGTGTGCAGACCTTACGGAACATAACTTGTAGTTCTCGTGAACCAAGTTTTAATTTTGTTCAAGTCATTAAAATGAACACGATGAACTGCATATCGTGTAACACGTGACATGTCTCTGTATTCAGGAATCAGCTCACCTAATTATTGGCTGACGACTACTCAGTAACGGCTCTTATAGGGGTGGTAATAATGCTCGGTGTAATTTGGACCACTAGGACACTGGTCAGTTAAAATGCACAGGCCAATAGTACTGGAGCACTTGTAGGGGAGTGTATAGAGTATTATTTGTAGCTTGACTTGATTGCCACGACGTATGCCCAAAGATCATTGTGTTAAAAGAACAATGACTCCAAATTTTTCGTTCGCGTTCGAGGCACGTCGATACGGGCGACAATAACACCTGCACCAAGCCCACCATCGCTCTTACGGGCAAGTCGCTAAACTGGCGACGTGTAGTGCTTCCTTTGCCGCGCTTTCCCGTGCAAATTGCATCTGTAACATGGAACTTTATTACACACGATGAAACTCATATAGGCTATTCACGGTAAAATGAGCACTTTTAAAAGCCCTGCTCGAGATCTACTTGTATGCAAGTTTTGTATTCTTCCGCCTTGTGTAAAATTAACGTTGCCTTGGACTTCGTCACTTTATTCATGTGTCGGTCAAGGGAAATTATAAAATTGTTAGAAAATGAAAAATTCACAAATGTTCTCATTTTCACACTTTGATATATTAGTAGAGACCTGTAAAATTCGCGTTATTTTCTGACTGCACGATGAACTTCACCGTACTATGTATACTCCAGTCAGGGTCGTCTGTTTATTTGCTTCCGCTGAGGTCAGGTGCCATTTCTCCTTCCGACTTGTTTCGACGCGATTGGCCCATGATGTCGTTAATTGTTTCTCATTGGTTCAAATACTTCCGTATAAAGTTTTGAAGTATATTCTGTCCTCAAATAATAACGCGAAGTTTGCAGGTCTCATTGTATTAGAAAAATACAGAAGGCGAAAGAAATAATTTAAGTTATTATAAATAGTTACCTAACAATTTTCATTCGCCGATAAGAAATGGAACTACTTTCCCTCCATCGTTACCAATTTTACTGGGCGAATGTCACTCAAAGCGCCGGTTAAAAAATATGCAGGCAGGGGCAGTGACTTTTTTCTAAGGTTGATTTCAAAAGTTTTAATTTAATCGTGAACAGTCTTTAGATGTAACTACAACTTAACTGTTATAGCTTTCTCGCACCTCTCAATGAAACTACAAAGGCAAACATTGAAAAAAAATTTTTTTTTTACCATTTTCTATTTTTATTACTTTTAATATAATATAAACAAAGCCGTCAGGGCTTGCATAATTCGTTTTTATTTTTTTCTGAAAAAAATGTCATTACCAGAATATTTACAGAAAATATGCCTGGACTATTAACTCATCAATAGCTACAGACATGCAAAAGTCACGTTATTATTTGAGGACATTTTAAACTTAAAACACTTCCCCTTTTCTATACGCCTGTCATAGGGCCATTCTTTATTTGACGCGCCCCTGGTAACTCTGCGCCAATAAACGAACACTTCACAATCGTGTGCCCCAATCACTGTAAAGTTCACTAAGGAACGGAGTGACTTAGCAAACCAGGCAGCAGCCAATGGAGAAACTACGCCGGCTCGAGTGTGTACAGTACTATGAGTTTTAGCTTGATGCCAAAAAAAAAAAAAAACGCGGATTTCGCAGGTCCCTGTCGATAGCGTACCGTGTTCGTGAATGATCCCCGGCTCCCACAGATGAAGAGGGGGTTGAAAAAAAATGCCATCCAGCCCTTATCGCAGAGCCGCCAAGAGAAATCCCGTAATTTCATGAGCGCCCGGGTCGAAGGGCAGTTGACAAATATTAGCATACCGGGGAAGATCTCAAGGCTCGTTAATCTCAGAAGCGAAAAATAATCTGCTTCATTAAAAAGAATTGAAGCCCGATTGGGGGCCGCAGTGGCGAAAAAAAAAGGGGAAAAAAAAAAAAACGCGGGAAACTAGAAGGGCGGAGGTTGGGGAGGTTATTAATGAATTCAGCAGCGGCCGGGGGGTAAAAAAAAAATGGCGCGAGCCATTTATCTCTCTGTGTCGTGTGTGAAACACTCCGAGGCGATAGCAAGCCACTCTGGCGGACAGATTGATGACCATACGAGTGGCGTGTGGAGAATTGTGTGGAGGGCGTGGGTTGGAGGGTCTCTCGGGGAGAGAGATACAGCGCCACCGTGCCGTAGAATACGCGAGCGTATAGGCTGTCCACGGTAAAATGAACACCTTTAACACTTTTGAGGTCGGCACACTGTTACCAGCTTTAAAGCCAAGATACGACGTTAGTCACCTATATCTAGGGATAGGAAAAATTCGCGACTTCATGTCAGGACAAGATAGTTTTAAAACGCGTGTACACTGAAGTCACCTTTGCAATTGGATCAGAGTTCATTAGACACGCCCCGGACGACTCCGCGCCAATAGCCGTCTTGCAAGGGAACAAGAAGCGAGTCCTGTACTGTCAAATGTGGGGTAACACTGGGGCAGCAGCCAATGAACAAACATCTGAGGGTCGACTATACAAAGGATTGTGGAGTCTAGCATACAGGTCATCGAACTCGCGATAATTTTCCTATCCCTACCTATATCCATACCACTGCAGGGACACCGTGTTCTATTGGTCCCTGTTGTCACTTAACGCCATTCTACTGGTCAAAACGACACCAGTCTTTCCGTATTGGCCGGCTGCCAACAAATGGAGTGTCGAGTTTACCGTTTTCCAAACAAATGCTCTTTCGTGTGTAACAGGATTTACATTTCATCGTGTTGAATTCCGTAACTATACAAGAATTTGCCGTTCATTTACGAAGTTCGTTGTTCATGTTGTATTAGTTCCTAATTAAAATCCTTATGAAATAGGGAATTGATGTAAGTGTACCCGGACCAGTTATGTTTTTTTTTTATGTGGAATGAAGTATTCAAGCAAGTTTAAAGTGAGCTGCCTGTATTCTACACTACAGCAGAATAATTTTCGTTGGGCTCTGTATTTCCACTTGCCATTGTCCTATTGGTCCTGGCTACACCGCACACGCCTACTGTACTCTGCAACGTTTATTATTGGCTGGCCGTCGGCCAATGAAGTCACGGGTTGGCTGTGTACCAATTAATGTATCGCGATAGAAGTAACACAAATTTTACAATCCATCGTGTTCCTTTGAAAAATTATTAAAAATAACAGTTTCATTCTAATAAACTGAAATGCTGACTACAGCCTGTTCACGGTAAAGTGAGCACTTTTGAGACCCTAATTACTTTTTTCTTTGAGCTATATTTTATACTTAACCACCTTTTTAAATAAATACTGCAGTGCAAGTAATAAACACAATGTGCATATTCAACCGCACTCTTAAGTTAACGCGCAAGACTAGAATAAAATGTATTTATTGACTTTCAAAAGTGTTCACTGTGCTGTAAATAGCCTATAGATTTTTTTTTTTTTTTTTTTACTTAGATTCCGATAAAGTGTGAGCTTTGCCTTCAAGAGCTAATATATTTCCATATAAACGTAGTCCCGAGTATATACATGCTTGCATACTCCTCAAAGGGTTAAAAGCTCTACTGCAGATCTAGTTGTATCCACATTGTGTATTCTTTCAACATATGCACAGTTAACTTTTACGTGGGCATGATCACTTTATTCGTGCTTCGGTCAAGGGCAACTGTAAATTTTATAAAAGTAAATATTAACCCTTTGAGGAGTATACACACGTATATATTCGGGGATAGCTTTATATGGAAATTTCTTTGCTCTTCTAGACAAAACTCACACTTTTATAGTCTTACTGCTTCGCTGGAGTGTATCGGAATCTGAGTAAAAATTGCAATTAGCAAACATTGCAATTTGTAAGATTAGAACTTTTGAATTATTTCTCAGATGCACACGACGGATTGTAAAACTTGTCGCGACGTGGTTAATCGGCACACAGAAAACAAGCGAATTCATTGGCCGACGATCAGCTGATTATAAACGTTGTAAAGTAGAGTACGCGTGTGCGGTGTAGACAGGACCAATAGGATGAAGGTAAGAGGAAATGTAGTGACCAACACAACTGATATTGCTTTAGTGGAGAATATAGGCAGCTCACTTCAACCATGTCCTTAGTTCTAGCAAATTTGTGCCACCCTTACAGGGTTAAACAAATGTTTATATTGTTACCCTTATATGATTAAAAAAAAAGTAAACTAAAATATGTCAGTATTTAAAGGCTGTTCAAAATAAAGTGAGCACTTTTGAAACAAACCGTAAAAAAAAATCACTGCTCCTGCCTGCATATATTATAATGGGCGCACTTGGTACCATACGCCCGGTAAAGTTGGTAACGATCGATGGAAAATAGTGTTTTAGATAACATTTGCTAGTGCCGGCTGTGGTCCCATTTTCAATTTCTACTAACAAACGCAACTTACAACTTTGCTTGCCCTCCACATGTATTTACTGTTTTATAATACCTAACGTTAGTTATAAAAACGGAAACGAAATGAATGTCATAACAATTAAACTGAATGTTATTTAGAGAGCATATTAAAAATTATAAGAAACTACCGTCTTCCCGAACACTTTCGTCCACTTTCCAAGGGAAAATGTAGGACTGTAGGACGCAAACAGAACGACTGCTTACTTTGCCGAAGGGACGCTGCAGGGTTACTCGCTTGAGAGTTCGATTCATCGCTAGTCGCTCCCGTTTGTGGAAATAGATACTAGATGGCAGCACTATGCGCGTACAGTACGGGAGTTACGAAAACTCTGTTATCTCGAATCGGAAACGGGGAACTCAGAATTAGATGCGTTTAGTTTAAAGTTAAGACGAAAACTATAAAGGGTCAAACATTTCCAATATATGTATAGGGTAACCATAGCTTACCTTGCGTCTATGGAATAAACGCCACTGCGAGTAGTCTAACCAATATACCACCGCGGCCATTAATTACCCTGCAGTCTTTTCGCACCTTCAACCAACAGAAACTCCGATATGGCCGTCCACGCCCTGACACTCTGAGCTGAACATGCCAGTAAGTCAAAAAAACCGTGGACGCTCAGATTGTTATCGAAATTCCTTCACACGCACGTGTTTCATACACGCCGTTGTGTTGTGCAAAACGGGAGCAATAATCGGTGAATTGAAACCCGTAGAAAAACGAGTATTACAAGCTTGTTAATAATATATATCACGTACAATTACATTACCGTATAATTAAGGTCATCCGAGGTCGCGGTGGCTGAGCGGTCAGCCTGCTCGCCTCCCACCAAGGCGAACCGGGTTCAATCCCCGGCCGGGTCACTCACGGATTTTCGAAAGTGGGAATCGTGCCGGACGATGGCGCTGGTCGGCGGGTTTTCTCGGGGATCTTGCGAAAATCCGTGAGTGAACGGCCGGGGATTGAACCCGGCTCGCCTTGGTGGGAGGCGAGCTGACTAACCGCGCAGCCTCCGCGAGCCCCAGTCATGGAATATGTTCGTTAAAATCGGGTGTCCCTAATTATAACAAAAAGTAGAATAGTCACGAAGAAGTCGACAGTATATTATAGCAATAATGTCGTGATTCCACGTGGCCAAGTGGAAAAGGAGAATGGATTCTGGCGGTGTCAGAGTCCACCACCGCTAACTTCATTCTGCGTCAACTCGTTTTGCCTAAAGGCGATGCTCCTGGTGAAGACAATGCAGAAAATTACCTCCCCTCGAGTAAACACAGGAGCGCAATGCCCATCAACGCACCATTTTATAACGCGGCTTGCCCTCCCCTTTTCAACCAGCAGGAGCGTCACCCCTATGGGTTGACTCACAATCGTTGGTCACTACTCTAGTTTTCAGTTAGTATTTATAACTAGGCACCTGCAAAATTCGCGTTATTTTTTTTTTGGCATAAAGCTAGAACACAGTATTGTATATACTCTAGCCGGCGTCGTTCCTCCACTGGCTGCTGCTCGGATGTGACGTCACTCCCTTGAGTGAACTCCACGTGATTGGGGCACACGATTTTCAAGTTGTCGTTTATACTATGGAACGTGATCTTTGAGGGAATGCTTCGGCTGGACCTCCCGCATGGTTGTGTGATATATGGATATGCTGAGGACGGGTTGCTACTCGTCCCGGCCTGGTGTAGGAAGGAGTTAGAGGAGAAAACGGATCCTGACTTGAGAAGAGAAGACGGCTGGGCTGAGGAGTTCAAAATGGACTTCTCAGTCGAAAAGATCAATGCGATCATGCTAAAAGGCAATGCCAAGCGTACTCCTGTGATCAGGGTCCGGGGCAGGATGGTCAAGATGGCGAATGAGATGAAGTATCTGGGAGTGATACTGGAAAGTCGTCTACTGTTCCATGCACACGTACGCCATGCGGTGAATAACACCGTCACGATGTTCCAAAGGCTAAGAGCGGTGGCTCCTGGAAACTGGGGACTTGGCTATCGGACATTAAAGTCAATATATAGGTCAGGGCTCCTGCCCATTCTCACGTACTTGTGTGGGGTATGGCTCCCGGAGGCGGAGAGGGTCCATGCTAAGAGAAAGATAATAAGTACACAAAGAGCAGCACTATTGTGGATCACCAAGTCCATTAGAACGGCTTCAAATGAGACTCTACGGGTGGTATCTGGAGAGGTCCCACTGGACCTGTTGGTGGTAGAGAAAGGAGAAATTGCCAGAAGGAGAAGGGGGGAAGTAATCCCCCACCCCCCACGAACTTAAGGCAAGAAAAGAAACCACACTAACACCATGACAGGCCAGATGGAATGGAACCGAAAAAGGCTGGTATACCCACGAGATATTTCCAAGTGTCCGGGGGAGACTGTGGCTGGAGAAGTGGCTCGAAGTGGGCCATTATTCGGCACAGTTTCTCACTGGGCAAGGATATTTCAAATCGAAGCAGTTCTCCCTGAGACTGGTGGACGAACCCCTGTGTGTGGTTTGTGGGGTGGAAGATACCCCTATCCATGCATTGGAGTACTCCACGATAGAGGACGTAAAAATGGAATTTGAGGGGAAACATGGACTTCTTCGCCGCACATACGGGAGGCCTACTTATGATTACAGTAAGCCCTTCAATGGGTACACTGTGGTCAGGTATTACTCCTTCATTCTCGGTTGGCATCCTACACAAGATCACTCCATACATGATGTGACTGGATTCCCCTCTTTTGGGGAGGCCTGATCGAGTGAGGGGAAATGCAGGGGAGGGGGATCGAAAAGGAGTCCATAGACCCCCCTCTCGGCTGCATCCGAGCTTGGACAGGAAGAACCAAGATTGGGAAGAAAGTTACAAACAACCCCCCTCCCCCTCCACACATTTTCAATCACTCGAACAGAAATTCTTACCAGACATGACAAAGAGCAATGCTAAGTATCTGATTATGACGAAATTGTTGGACATATGTGCGAGTTATTTATGTTACAGGACTGAAGCAAGAAGGATCTACGGATCAAGTCGCAGGTATAAATGGATGAGCGTGTGTGTGCATGAGTGCTGTTTCGGAGCAGAGCAGTTGGTTCGACTAAAGCTCTTTACGGTTGGGCGCGAGGTGGCGGGTGATGTTATTGGTTACCGGGCATCCCCCAAAACTAAGTCCAACGCAGCTCGAGCGCACTGGGCCGATAAAGTAGATAAGGGGCATACCGCCATGCTTAACTTCAACGGGAAGGACAAGCACAGTTCGTGAGTAGTTAGTGTATGGTTAAGTAGTTAGTGTAGATTCTTTACTCTTTCGGACAGCATGGCGGTGTCAAAATTCCAAAGTTCCCTGTGGGGGCTAAAGTAACTTGGCTAGAAAATAGCACTCCAGGTATAACCTTTTAATAGGTATCGGCCACCTGAAGGGGAGGTTTGGAGAGGCCAGCGCCGGTTCCACCAGGAACTTTAGTCATTTATTGGCGCAGGGTTACCCGGGGCGTGTCATATAAAGAATGGTCCAATGACAAACATATAAAATAATAACGCGAATTTTTCAGGTCTCTGTAACTTATCCTTTAGAAATGTGTAAAATTCACCTAATTATTTAAGCACAGACTGAACTGCAAGTTACTGTGCATTTGTTCGACATCAGGCATTGGCCGGAAATACGACTGTCATGCCTCCGAGAACTGTTTGAGCCAGTAACATTAGTTCAACGGTTAAGTGGCCAATCTCCTTGAAGGGGGTCAAGCAGGCAGGTGATGTTAATTAATGTGCAGCGGTCAATGAAACCACGAACTGTGCTCACTTGTTTATATGACAGTGGAGTCAATCCTGTCACCGAAAGATAACGCGAATAGGTCTCTGCATTATCCAAAATAGAAATATTTCAGTAGAAATTATTTAATTCACGAATTTAAAAGACCCACATGGAGTAAGTGTGAAACATTGTTACGATGTGAACAGACCTTAAGTAACATCCCTGCCTTATCACGCCTTCACAAAGCGAGATCGCGGTAATTCCTGCACGTAGCCAGGTGCAGTAATACCCTCCACCGGCCAGCAATCGGTGACGAGTATGCCAAACAACGCGCCGATGTAGGACAGCGACAAGCCGAGCGTGTCGCCTTTCCTCATCAGGCCTCCCACCGAGAGAAGATCACAGAGATGGGTATGTCCGGCCGTCGATAACCACCTACCATAAACAGCATCCGGAACCATGATTTAAGTGGCGACATCCAGTTAGTTTATCATAGAAGTATCATCAAATAAACAGTCATAACAGGTTAATTGTATAATGAATTTATTATTCCCTCCCCGAGTAATTAACACTTTGAAGTCTACACACTTTTACTGGCATTCAGGACTAGTTAGAAGTGAATCACCTGTCGCCAGCACTTTAGGATCAAAGGTTTTATTGGTTTTTAGTGTTTTCCATTCACGACCATCCTACTGATTCACGTGACGTCGGACATAACTACCGTACATGACAACATTCCTTATTGGCTGGTCGTCGACCAATGGGATGGCGAGGTTATTTTTCCCCAATCAAGTGTCCTTCACTGAGTAAATAGTTTTGCCATTTTGGGTTGGTATAAGAAAGTATTGTTGTATAGTCCGGAAAATATTTTTTGCTCGGCTAAAAATGTTCTTGTAGGCTTTGGTTACGTAGTGGAACAAAGAATCTACATCCATGCGAGTTTTGTTTAGAAACAAGATAATAATTACGAAAATGGTTTTGCACGAGCTACAACTAGGGCGGAGTTCTTAAAGTGTTAACCTTTTGGGGACGGCACAGGTGCACCAGCACTGAGGATAAGTTTGAAGTGAGTTGCCTATATTCTACACTACAGCAATCTCATTTTGGTTGGTCTCTGTATTTCGACTTACCATTGTCCTATTGGCCCTGGCTACACCGGACACGCCTACTGCACTCTGCAACGTTTATTATTGTCTGGCCGTCGACCAATGAAGTCATTGAAAATGACAATTTTAATATTACAAACTGAAATGTTGACTAGTTGTCATTTTTTTACTTGGATTCCGATAATGTCTAGCGAAATATTAAAACTATAACAGTGTGAGCTTTGTCTTCAAGAGCAAATAATTTTCCACATAAACGTAGCTCCGAGCATATACGTGCATACTCCTCAAAGGGTTAATATAACACTTTTATTAAAGATAAGTGTTTAACACTAAAAAATAATAATTTTACTAACTGGCAGGAAACTTCACTGCATTTCGTTCGTTTTTAGTATTTTCATTGGGAACTTCCTTACAGGATACCTAGAGCTAGTGATTTTTCGCGAAAAAAAAAAACGAGAACACGATAGATTTCCATACCATATGCACCCAAAAGCAGTTTGTACATTGCTATTTGCTGCTGTCTGCTTGAGGAGTTTTCATATTTGACCGGGGACACTCAGAATTCGGCAACATCGGCACGGCTCCCACGTGATTAGTGTGCAGACAGTTAACGCGTGTCAGAAAGTAATTCAGCCAATCGAGACAGATAAGCGACCCTGCAGTGTTTCGAAATATATCTTGCTTTGAAATCCTTTCGCGAAATATCACTGTCCCTAAGGATACCAGATGGCAGCACGGTGTGTGTCGCCGTAAGAACATCGCCCCGTTGTGAAGACTCAAATACCACTCGCTGGCGGCGAGCGTCGGACGCGCCGCTATATTGTGAACGCCGCTTCAACCTCAAAGGAGCGAGTGCGCCCCACGAAATGGCCTACATTCGAAATACGGGGGCCATTAGCCAGAACTCGGCAAGCGAAGCCTGGGCCTCGCGACTCGCTACGCGGATCAAAGGGAAAACGGTCAGCTTTGTGATCGCAGAGCTCAATTACTCGGCCTATGCACGCCGGAGGCGCGGGGAATTGTAACAGCCGCAGAAGTTCCAGTGACAATCTGATCCTTCCTACAAACCTTACACTGAGAAGAAAAAGATGGTTGATAGTAGGGACCATCTAGACTGTTAACACTTTGAGGACTATAGTCGAGTGCAGTTCCGGTAAAACTTGTTTTCTATATTTCATTCCACATAAAAAACAAAACTGGTCCGGGTATACTTACATCAATTTCCCTATTTCATAAGGATTTTAATTAGGAACTAATATATAATCAACAACGAATTTCGTAAATGAACGAAACATGTTTCTATTGATACGGAAATCAACACTATGGGATGTGCATCTTGTTACATACGAAATAACATTTGGTTGGAAAACAGTAAACTCGGCACTCCATTGGTTGACAGCCGGCCAATACGGAAAGACTGGTGTCGTTTTGACCAGTAGAATGACGTTAAGTGACAATAGGGACCAATAGAACACGGTGTCCCTGCAGCGGTAAGGATATATATATATATATATATATATATATATATATATATATATATATATATATATATATATATATATATATATATATATATATGACTAACGTCTAGCTTGTCTTTAAAGTTGGTAAAAGTGTGCCGACCTCAAAGTTTTAAATTAGCGACAGCCGTCTGATAGATTGTAATGCCAACATAACAGTTTGTCGTTCCTACCAGAAAACATGTCGTACCTCCAACAGTATTTATGCTGTCTCCACAGTAGTGAGAATTGTAATAATGTGAGATGATTTTGTTGAGCACTACTGTGAAGGACTGGATTTATTAACATGATGAACACACAATAACATATTACGTTAATATTAAAATTAAAAATGACGTAGGACATGAACGACTCTCCAGGCACCAGAAAATATACCTTTGTTTCCCAAACGCAGGTAAAATTGATATAAATTTTGACTCCAATTAGTATCTCCGCAAATCGTTTATGTATGTTTTCAGTTCTTCATCACAGCTTCTCGACCGTTTATTATGAAGTACAGAAATATTCTTCTTCTTATTGTTTTGACGAGCGTCGAAATCAATTTTCGTCGCTCGTGCATCGTTCTCGACGCTAGAGTCAAGGCTCCGATTGGCCGATGCTCGACGCGACACTCCATTGTGAAAACCACTGATGAGTGCCTGATTTCAAGATGATTTTTTTTTCTTCCGCATCCGAGGCACGGCGATAGGGGCGACAAAGACACGCGCGACCAGCTCCCCATCGCCACTACGCGCAAGCCGCGTCATACTTCCCTGTGCTAATGAGATGTGTGCGGGTAGCGAAATTTCGCGAAAAGATTTAAAAACAAAGTTATACTCCAAAACACTGTAGGGTCGTTTACCCGTGCCGATGTTCCGAGTGGCCTTCTCAAGCAGACAGCAACCAATGGAAGTAGACAATTTTATGTCGGTTGCTTACAGTATTAAAGTCTACCGTGTACTCATATTTTTCCGCGAAAAGTTACTCGCTCTAGCGATGTGTAACAGTGCCACTTTATTACATGCTATGAAAGCCAACAGATTAAACTACGACCCTGCAATTTTATTTATCTCCTGCCTATTAATGAAACTGCGCAGAATAGTTAAAAAAATTCGACTTTTTTTCTCTTAGAACAAACTTAACGTTATCGTTTTTTATATAGATTTTTTCTGGCAAAAAGTCGCAGTCCCAGGATATTTATCTGCTGAGATGCGTGTAAATGCACAAACTAAGAATTTAAAGGAAATATGTCTTGAACTTGTAACTCTCAAGGGGCTTCCCCAGCAGTGTTTAAATGTTTAAACGCTCCAAAATCACGTCCAGTTATGAGGAAGCAATTCCGAGGGCGCCGGCGGAAACTAGTATAAATAAGTTCGGATTCCCTCAGAATTTTAAGTGGCGACTTAATACACTCATCTGTTCAGTAAAAAATACAACATAGTCGTTATAGTTTAAAACACGATTTTACAGAAGAATAAATGTCGTAAACAAAGGGATATATTTACAGCGATATTTGCCGACTTTGACATATTTTTCCAAGACCACATTTATTTTCCAATAAACGAATTTGTGAACTGGCAAACGAACTGTCCACTTTTATTTATGTCCTAAAAAAAAATACATGGAAATAGTCAATTGTCAGTGGGTGAAGAGATTTGGGCGGCTCTTAACATCGAGGTCTTGAGAGCCGATGAGGATGAAGCGAGGTAAGGATGGAGGGAAACGGGATATCCTCGAGAAAACCCCGCCGACCAGTGGCATCGTCAGGCATGATTCCCACGTTCAAAAATAAGGAGTGACCCGGCCGGGGATTGGGTCCGGTTCGCCTTGGCGGGAGGCGAGCAGTCTGACCGCTGAGCCACCACGGCCTCCTTTCCGGTGTCGTGTGAACCAATACGACGGTTGTAAATGCGAGTATAGGGATCAACGGGACTGAAGGTCATGCAGTACGGTCGTAAATATACGCGACTCATTTCTGGCTTATCTTAATTGTATCGTAATTAATAACTTCATTTGCATCATAGTTAACACTTTGAAGACCATGCCCGAGTGTAGCGCGGACAACAATTCTATGGATATTTCTGTTTTCATAAAAAAATGAAACTGGCCCGGATAGATTTATTCCCTAATTTCATTCAGATTTTATTAGGGGAACAACGTAATATTGTCAACAATTTCCACAAATAAATTAATACATTTTTGCATAATTACTGAAATTAACAAGTTCCGACTGTAAAGGGCCTACCTATCTTGTTAAGGGAGAAAGAACATTTGGTTGGAACACTGTCTGACAGTCAACCAATAGTGAAATAATGACGTCGTGTTGACCAATAGGGCGGTGTTAAGCGAGAACAACCAACAGTAGATGATAGTATCCTTGCAATGGTGTATATATGTCTCACGTATAGGATGCTTTTAAAGCTAGTAAACGTGTGCTGGTCTCACATGTGTTAATTACTGTGTGGCATAGCTTGCTGCCAAATGAAACTGCGAAATTTCCGGCGACTCGATGGCTGAGAGGGGTCAACACCACTTGAAAGCCACTATGTCAGCTTCGAGAAGGCAGCTAGTGTTACCTTCCCTCACCCTGAAGTGTTCTTCGCACTTTGCACGGAGACTCGCACCTGCGACCAGGTGGGAGGTGCACCAGCCAGCCAGCCAGCCAGCCATCCATCCAGATATTCAGTTCCTCCGAAGTACTCCGTCAAGACTGCTCGATATACGTATTGGTAGAGATCTGCACAATTCGCGTTGTTATTTGAGCACACGCTAAGCTTCAAACACGTGTGACTTGCAATATGTTTGTCATTGGACCAAACTTTATTTGACGCGCCCTGGGTAACTCTGCGCTAATGAGTATACACTTCTCAACTCTGTGCTCCAATCCAGTGGAGTTCAGTCAAAAAGGGAGTGACTTCACATCTGTGCAGCACCCAACGGGAAAACGACTCCGGTTCAAGGACACACAGTACTGTGAAGTTCAGCCTGATGACAGATAATTACGCGAATTTTGCATGTTTCTACGTATTGGCACAAACCTGCAAAATTCGTGTTATTATTTGGGAACACGTTATAATTCAAACACACGCACCTTTGAAATAAGTTTGTCATTGGACCACCTTTGTTTGACACGTCCTAGGTAACTCTGAGCCAGTAAATAAACACTTCACATATGTCTCGCCAAAAACACGTGCAGTCCAGTCAGAAAGGAAGTGGCTTCACATTTATGGCGCAGCCAATAGAAAAACGACGCCGGCTCGAGTATATATAGTACTGTGAAGTTTAGCTTGAGGCCAAATAATAACGAGAATTTTGCATGTCTCTAGGTATTGGTGAGATGTTGTCCGCACTGCACCGGTATTTGTACCCCCCCCCCCCAACCATCTATTTTGGAAGTTGTCTGTATACTTACTAATTAAGAATACCGAGATGGAATAGCTGGTCATTCCGCGAACTACAACCGTGGAGAGGTGGCTGAGCGGTTAAACTGCTCGCCTCCTACCATGACAAACCGGGTTCAGTTCCCGGCAGGGTCACTCCCAGATTTTCGCTAGCGGGAATCTTGCCGGACGATGCGGGTTTTCCCGGGGTCTTCCCCGTTTCCCCCGCCATTGCATTACGACGCTGCTTCATACTAAGGTTACTTCTAATACAGACTGGGAAGGTCAATTTTAACCCTTGGAGGAGTATGCCCGTAATTATTCGGGGCTACGTTTATATGGCGATTTCTTTGCTCTTTAAGACAAAACTCACACCTTTATGGTTTCAGAGTGTCGCTGGACTTCATCAGAGTCTAAGTAAAAAGTTACAACTAAACATTTCAATTCATAAGATTAAAACGGGTATGTTAATAAGAAGGGATAGGAAAATTTCGCGAGTTCAATGACCTGTAGGCTAGACTTCTCAGTCCTCTGCTTGCTGGAGCCTCAGCTGTGTGTTCATTGGCTATTGCCCCACACCTGGCAGTTATGGGGTTCTCAAGGTGTTCCCTTGCAAGTCTGATATTGGTCCAGAGGCATCCAGGGTGTGCCTAATAAACGGTGATCCAATTGCGAAGGTGACTTCACTGTATATCTGTTTGACGTCTTCTTGTACCGAAATGAATTCGCGAAATTTTCCTATCTCTATTAATAAGTTCTCAATTGACTGATGGACTGTAGAACCTGTCACAGCTGTCGCGACACATTATTTGGCAGACAGTTAACACGCGACTCCATTGGCCGACGACCAGCCAATAATAAACGTTTCAGAGTACAGTAGGCGTATAAGGCGTAGCCAGGAGTAATAAGACAAAGTTAAGTGGAAACGCAGATTCCAACACAAGTCATGTTGCTGTAGAAGCGAATATAGTCAACTCACTTCAACCTTGCCTTCAGTGCCAGAAAATTTGTGCCTTCCTAAAAGGTTCAAAGTTCGGCAATGAGAATATTTTCGCCACTAAGTAAGCGCTAGTGTAGCATGTGTGCCAGATTTTCTCTACTTTAAAAGTTAAAAACAGAATAATTGCAATACTCGTAAACGAAATATAAAATAACTTCGTAACAAAGCAAAATCTTCCTTTTTTATTATTCAAGCTGCTTGAAATTCAAATAAGTGCGTATCTAGCGGCCGGAATTTTCCCTGTGCCAAACTCCCTATAAGTAGTGACCTGCAAAATCCGCGTTATTAATCCATTGACTACTGCATATATGTGAAGCAACTACCTTTCTGACTGCACTGCTTGTGATTGAGGCACACAATTGTAAAGTGTTCATTTATTGGCGCAGAGTTACCCAGGGGGTGTCAACTTAAGTATGGTCCAATGACAAACATATTGCAAAGGTACATGTGTTTCAAGTTTAACGTGTCCCCAAGTAATAACGCCAATTTTGCACGTCTCTACCTATAATAAACCTCGTTTTGTCCCTAACCTACGTAAAATGAACCACATCCATACTCACCTCGCTTCACCGTCATAACACTTCAATGTTGAGAGTCCGCGTCATTCGCCATAATGAATTATTTACTTCTTATTGATTCGGATTTAAGAGGACTTATTGAAAAAAAACGACAATAGACGCTTAGCAATTGCCTTCATTATGAACGTAATATATGAACTACTAACGCATACTTATGAATCAATTAACTCAGTACATAATTGTATACATTTATTCATTCTCATCTTTATGACAACCAGGGGAACTATAAATATTTTGAGGAGTATGCACGTATATACTCGGGGCTACGTTTATATGTAAATTTCCTTGCTCTTGAAGACAAAGCTTACACGTTTATAGTTTTGCTGTTTCGATAGACTTATCGGAATATAAGTTAAAAAATGACGACTAGTCAACATTCACATTTATAAGAACCAAACCGTCCTTTTAACTGATTTGCCAAACGAACACGATGGATTGAAAAACTTGTTACTTCGATCGCGTTACATTAATTGGTACACACCCAACGCGTGACTTCACTGGTCGACGGCCAGCCAATAATAAACGTTGCAGAGTACAGTAGGCGTGTCCGGTGTAGGCAGGACCAATAGGACAATGGTAAGTGGAAATACAGAGACCAACCAAAATTATATAGCTGTAGTGTAGAATATAGGCAGTTCACTTCAAACTTGTCCTCAGTGCTGGAACATTTGTGGCGCCCTCATAGGTTTAATGCTGTTATAGTGAAACAATGTCAGTAGTGACTCTTACTCGTATGTATGTTATGACACATAAACAGAAATTTCTGTATAAGGGACAATACAGCCTCTCGGCTCCATCACTTGAGCAGAAATTCTCCATTTTCTAGTCATAATTTCGGATTAATAGAAATTAGGTACTAACAAAATTCGATTATAGAAAATTCTCATTTTACGAGTTGTTAAAGATTTTTGAGCGTAATTTTAATTGTGTGTTATCTGCTTGTTGTAAAAAGTCAAGAACCTTATTAATAGCCATAGGAAAATTTCACGAATTAATTTCATTTCAGGACAAGCTATACATACAACACGTGTACACTGAAGTCAGCTTTGTAGTTTGATCACATTTCATTAGACACGCCCTGGGAGACTCTTAGTCAATAGCAGACTTGCAAGGAAACAATAGCGAATGACATATACTGAAAGGTGTGAAGTAACACTGGCTACTCTCTGAAGCCGCACCCAATGAACAAACATCTGAGATTAAAGTGAAAACCGGGCTGCAGAGTATAGCCTACAGGTCATTGAGTTCGCGAAATTTTCCTATCCACACTTATTATTGAACTGTAAATTTTATACAATCATACATTTTCAGTAATTACTATGAATCCGAAATTATGACGCGAAAACGAAGAATTTCTTGAAAGGATGTGAAGCCGCCCAAATCTCTCTACTACACTAACAAATATTCACGGCGAATAACTAGGGCGTCGAGAATTTTGCGGATTCTGTTGGCAGTTAGGTAGGCTGAGCAGCTCTCCATGCACTCGAGACATTGTCGTTTGTTTATTGGTTGCTGTGATGAAGTGCGGCCTCTGTTTTAAACACTCACACTACTGCCTCACAACAGTAGGAGGAAAGAACAAGTGTTTCGAAGTCTAGGCACCTCGTATACGAATTAATTCCCGAAATACTCCCGGCCCTACGAATAACCAAAGTAAAATACAAGGCGAGGGTGTGAAGCACCATGAAGTATTTACACGCACGGAAATCTTTCCAAGAAAACGATGGCGTGTTCTTACTTACCTAACTGTAATGAAGTGATCAGGCCTTAGCTGAACGGCCTGCCTTATCACACCTTCAAACATTGAATCAGGGCACGAGCGTGATTGCAGTAACACCTCGCGAAAGACAGTTGCAGAAACACTCTCCACCGGCCAGTAAACGGAGCCGAAAATATTAAACCACGCGCCTGATATAGACCAGCGCGACGCTGGGAGCAGCGTCTTTTGTCATCGAGGCAGCGGACCAAGAAGAAATGGAGATGGGTATGTCCGGCCGTCGTTAACCGCCTCCTATGATCAGCCTCCGGCAACATGAACAAGTGGGGACTTTCCAATTAGATAGTGATAGTAGTGGCGTGCGGAAATAAAACTATTATAATTAATTTGCATATTGGTATTCTATCTAAGCTCCCCCGATCAATAGTCACGTAAATAGTTATTGAATAATCCTTACATTCAATAAACCCCATCTGATATTGTTGTGCTCTAGAGACCCGAAGAATTCGCGGATTCATTTAGGGACAAGCTAGAATTCAAAATACGTGAACTTAAGCCATTGGTCTACACGGTGTTTGACGCCTGGAGAACGGTGTCCAATTGTCGCCTTCCACTGTGACAGCAGACAACCAATGTGCTGCTGATATTGACATACTTGTACATGCGACTGTAGAGTCTAGCCTGCAGGTCATTGAACTAGCGAATTTTTTAGGGTCTCTACTAATTAATAATTAGAGACTCGAGAAATTCACGAGTTCAATGACCTGTAGGCTAGACTTCACAGCCTTATATACTCCCATACAGATATCAACTGTTTATTGGTTGATTTTTGGGGTAGTAAAAAGCGGCGTTGGGCGCATAATTTCTTGCATGTTTGTTATTGGCTTATTTATCTCCAAGACGTGCCAAAAATCTCGTCAACCAATTACAAACGTAACATGACCGTACATGCGTGTGAATTACAACTTGTCTGGAAATGAACCAGCGAAATTCTCGGGTCTCTAATCATTATTCAGCTATTCAGGTATGAAGTTTCTTAAACGTTAATGCGTAACATAACCTAATGACACAAATCTTTGTATTGTTATTCCTTCAGAGCCGTGCGCTTCCTGTGTAATAACACTCCCGCTTAAAAAAAGTGCTCTGCTTGGGCCTGCCTAATAACATGCAAGCCACGAGCGCCATAAAAAATCATTCTATACCCGCGCCGTCGTGAGACGAGGTCAATATGCGACAAGCCACGCATTTGAACTCTTCGAGAGGTTCGGAAAAACTTCGGGGAAACAAAAAAAAAAAACATACTGTGGTCCACCCATGGTTACTCCCAAATCTGCTGAAGCCCCGCTGTAGTTCTACGTCCAAGATTTTTCTTCTCCCCGCCTCATGCAAACAAAGCTTAACCGAGTGCAGAAAATTGCGCCTAGCGCAGCTTATCACAGAATGGGCACGCGCGCATCGAAATAACCGCCACGCCATTTCGCCTCCGTGTACTTATCTTCTCCGTGGCTGAAATCACTCATCACAAGGGGTAGTGAAATTTCGCGAAAATATTTCAAGAAACTGTAGGGTCGATTACCTGTCTTGATTGGCTGAGTTCCTTATTGAAACGTGTTGTCTGCACACGAATCACGTAGGAGCCGTGCCGATGTTGCCGAATTCTGAGTGTCCCCGTTCAAATAAGAAAACGCCTTCTCAAGCAGACAGCAACCAATGGCAATAGACAAACTGCTGTTGGCTGCTTATAATATTGAAGTCTACCGTTTACTCTTTTTTTTTTTTTTTTTCGCGAAAAATCACTAGCTCTACTCATCACGTTTACAGAATACTTGTAATTAAAATAGCCATTCAAATGGGATCCGGTTTATGAAAGTTAATCCCTTCATACCCTCGCTATTTTACTGTCTCAAGGGTTGGAAACAAAAAAGAAATTGTAATGCGTGCTGGTTATGTCAACACAACACTTGTGTCGTTGTAAGCTATATGTTTGGCTACAGTTATATGAACCAATTATGACGTAGACGAGTAATACGGTTTGCGAATAATTTACCCACGGGTACGATAATTGGTCATTGAGCTTCGCAGCGTGCAGTAAAGACCAAAAATCACCTACACGTGTGTAATGTACGCAATATTGTGTACACTGAGTCTGAATGGATTAACCGGAAATCCAGACGAACACTTTTAACAGTCGGACCCCCACCCCCTCCCCTAATTATTTTTCTTTTCTCGGCGTGGTAAGCAACACTATGTATTGCTAGCAAGTCCTCTTTTCTCGCCACCTTTTCGATTTCAAGACGTAATTATCTTGTTACACCACTCTCATTAAGCACACGAGAAGACCTGTAACACGAACGTACGGAGATCCAAAGCGTTTACCGCTTACCAACACTGTGGCGAGTCCGCGTATCATCCTTCTTCAACCGCCGCTTCGTAATTACGACGATGGTGATTATACGAGGACCTGCAGACATAAAGCCTATCTTAGGAACCTCTTACTCTGTCCTTTTCACCCTCCCGAGGTTGTAATAGACTCGGGAGTTTAATTATAGGCTGTCGACGGTTAATCGAACACTTTGGTAACCAACTTTTGAAAAATGTCACTGGTCCTACCTGCATATATTTTAAAGAGTGCACGGACTGGCATGTGTTCAGTAATGTTAATATATGCTGTTCTCAGTAAAGTACTACCATTTGAAATTAAACTTCGAAAAAAAAAAAAAAAAAAAAAAACTACTGTCCGTTACCTGCGGAGATGCCACCCTGCACACTGGAACGCAGTTTCCCAATTAAGTTGGCAATGAATAAAATAAAATATTTCCAAGTCTTGGCACTGCAGTGCGAGTGTAACGTTTAAATCTATAACAAATCAAGTTAATGTTTTTGTTCTTCTATATTCACATTAATGTACGGAATGGTATAGGCCTATTAGTAACGCATTTTGGTTTCTTACAATTTCAAGTTTGTACTTTACTGACGCATACATAAAATTCGCGTTATTATATACGGACAGGCTGAACTGCAAGTTACAGTGTGTTTGATCGACTTCAACCAATGGCCGGAAATATGACTGTCCAGGCCTCGGAGAACTCTCGAGCCAGTAATATGAGGTCAGCGGTGGAGTGGCCAGTCTCTTTTAAGAAGTACAAGCAGGTAGTTGACGTTGATTAAAGTGCAGCGGACAATGAAACCACAGACCGTGCTCACTTGTTTATAAAGCGGTGGAGTCTATCCTGTCACCGAAATATAACGCGAATTTCGCACGTCTCTACGCATAAATAAAGTTATTTGGACCATGGAAATGTTATTTTGCACACACTCTAAAAAATTGTTTGCACTTTTACAAGAAAAATCTTTGGAAACCCAGTTGCCAAAAAATCTTTCGTAGAAGTACAATTTTCTTGTAAAATATGCAAAACATAAGTAATATTACGGATGATAGCCCTGTATTAAAACTTACATAATTGAGAAGAGGTACGTAAGTTTACTTTCTTTCTTTTAGAAAACAAATGTGATGAATTAATAAGAGAGAATAACTAATTTTTTTCTTCAAAATATCTACACAATATTAAGAAAGTTATTTAACTAAGAAGAATACTTTTTTTAAATTTAATTTCGAGAATTCTGTTATTTAAGTTGAGAGATTTGGACGGCTCTTAACAACGAGGTCTTGAGAGTCAATTTAATATTACGTGTAGCTAGGAATCATTAACAGTTAATTAGTAATTAAATCACGTTTCATTGAAATTGTCTTGATTATTTGAGTTGTTTTAAGTGTTTTACGTTATTCGAACTTGCAACACATTTCTTTTCAAACGCAACTACATTTTACATCACCCATAGTTAGGGACCTGCAAAATTCGTGTTATTTTTTGGCATCAAGCTAAACCTCACAGTACTGTATATACTCTAGCCGGCGACTTTCCTCTATTGGCTGCTGCCCAGATGTGAGGTCACTCCCTTTCTGAGTCAACTGTACGTGACTGAGGCACACGACTGTCAAGTTGTCATTTATAGGCGCAGAGTTACCCGGGGCGTGTCATATAAAGTATGGTCCAATGACAAACGCATTGAAAAGGTAAAAGAGTTTTAAATTTAAACTGTCCCCAAATAGTAACGTGAATTTTATAGGCCTCTACCCATAGTTTCTGCAAAAACAGCTACAAAGGGGTTTACTTTGTTGAATGTCCGCCATTTTGCTGAAGCTCGTAGATACGGGTCATTATAGTACAGCCCTTTCTTGTGGTTTATTACAAACACGGATGCTTCGGACAGCAGAATTTACAAGAAAATCTTCTTCAAGGAAGATTGTCATATTTGGTGTGATCAGGTGTAATAAAATCATAGTAATAATGTATCATAGCAAATTTATAATTAACTTTATTTAAAACGTTTGTGAGAAATGGGTGCACATAAAATCAATTGCAAAAATTATTTCCTACATTATTATAAAAATTTTCTTACACACAATCACAGTAAACACTATGACGATACTCCATGACTAGGGATAGGAAAATTTCGCGAATTTATTTCAGGACAAGATAGACGTCAAACACGTGTACACTGAAGTCACCTTTGCAGTTGGATGGCAGTTTACTAGACACGCCCTGGACGACTCTGAACCAATAGCAGACTGGCAAGGAAACAAGTAGCGAATCTCATATTGCCAGGTGTGCGGTAACATTGGCTACTGTGTGGGGGCAGAATCTAATGAACAAACATTTGAGGCTTGATTATACACAGGAATGTGGAGTCTAGCCTACAGGTCATTGAACTCGCGAAATGTTCCTATCCCTATCCATGACCAAGATTTTCTTGCAAATTCTGCTTTCTGAAGCATTCAGAATGGAAATATGCTTAAATTTTGCTGAAAAAAATACAGAATATTATAATCGATTATTTTTTTTACATTAAAGACTATATTTTAGTAGAATATTTTATAATGATACAAAATATATACATTATTACTTCATATACAGTATAAATTGCACTTTCCTGACAATTTTACTGGTGTCTGCACTACTTTTTTTAATGAGTTCTTCACGTTGTATAGTCGGGTGCAGTGCTCCATAAGCAGTTGCTGCACTCCATCCTTAATCAGGGGTTTCAAAAGTGCTCAGTTTACCGTGAACAGGCGTATACAACGATGATGATTATACGCCGACCTGGAGGGAGAAAGCTATCTTGGTAACCTCCTCCCTCTATGGTATGAGGATGTCGGAGAAGAAGGAGTAGGAGGTAGGTAGGCTAATGCCCCATGTTTTCACTGCCGTAATAGACTCGGCAGTTTAATTAATACCCTTATTATCATGCATTCGTTTCAGCTCGTTGCCCCGCGCGCGAGACAAAGCAACAGCCGAAACTCCGGGCGTGTCTTATCTGGTGTCTCCTCCCCCCCATTCGCCTCCTTTCTTCCTTCCCTTAGATTTATGCCCGTCTGGGCGGGGATGAAAGAGATGCTCGCTCCCACGGCCGTGAGTCCTGAAAAGGAGGCTGCGGCAATCTGCTTTTCTGGCCCCGGGGAAACATTTTCCCTTCCCTTTTAACCTGCAGCCGAACTTGTCCCAGGGGCGATAACGGGCTCACAATGTTACCCTCGCGAAATTATTTTCTTTTTAAAGGACCACGCGAGTTTTAACACTTTCGCGCTCGGTAAACATCGACCGGAATTCAAAACAAGATGAAGTGAATTCACACAGTCTGTATAAAAGTATAGTCTGTTCGAGGTTTTTTCCACTCGCTTTCGGAACCCAAAGCTTTTAAAAATCACCCCAATGACGCGTTTGGTTGTTTCTTAAGGCAGATTCCCACCCACCATCTTGGATTGATGAAAAGTTTGCCATACCGTCTTATTTGAAATCGTTCGCAAGAAATAATCTCGCGTTTCGCTTCGACAGTTACCAGCTAAAAATGTACAAATGTGGCGAAGCTGTGGCAGTTCGATAAAGTATGGGACGCTGTTGTTTGGGATATGTCGTGCGGGAAATTTCAATATATCAGAAATGAAAGTTTCGGCGAAAACTCGATAATAAATCCAAGATGGCAGGGGGGAATCCACCTTAACCCCTTAACGTATTAGCCCGAGTACACTCGTTCACCTATGACGTGTTGCAAAATAGGCAATGTGATAGTCGGTGCTACACAACGTCGGAACCTAGCATCAACACAGACAGCATGTTTTTTCCTGGTGAATGCTATTGGTCGCTGCTCGTACACCAAAAGGTCATTATTGGTTGCGGCGGATGCCGTAGACCAACAGAAATTGTGAGTGGAGAGATTTGGACGGCTCTTAACATCGAGGTCTTGAGAGCCGCGGAGGATGATTGAGATGAGTATGGAGCAAGCAGTGCCGGAATGAAAGGGCGGGGGAAACGGGAGATCCCCGAGAAAACCCCTCCGACCAACGGCATCGCCCGGCACGATCCCCACGTGCGAAAATCCGGAGTGTCGTCCCGGCCGGGGATACCAACAGAAATTCTTTACGTATGTTCAATCATGTAAATGATTATAAGGAACTATTATGTACATGTCTGACCAAAAATATCCTCTTTTGCAACATCTGGAACGAAAAATCAATGTGTAAGTTAGAGGGTTAAATATGTTATACTTCACAAGCGTCTCTCACTTCTGTTAAAAAGAAGTATAAACATCACTTTTGAGGATTTTACATGACTCAAGATCTAAAATTTACGCCATAATAAATGGTTGAATGTTAGTTTATGTGATATTTTTGCCAATAAATTAAGCACTGCCTGTTTTGCTACTTATCGCCTGGCCTCGGTTGTATCGCCTGCTCTACTCACTCAAGTTATACTCCATAATCTCATCCGATAATGTTGTAAGGCATTATTATAAATGATTCATAGGGTTTTAAAAATCTATCATTCACAAAGTACTTGTCAGAAAATTATGAGCACTACATGAAAATAACCACAAACTCTTCAAGTCCCCCCCCCCCCCACACACACACATTTCTGCAAATTTCCAATGCGACCTCCTTTCGTCACGCGACAAACGTCCAATCGGTAGTCGAGTTCACCCCACCATACGCGTTGTTGGCAATGGTGGCACGTAAACAGTGACTCTCGCGTGCCCCCAAAGAGAGAAATCGCACGGCGTGAGGTCGGGAGATCGGGGCGGCCATCTGAACAGCGTCCAGTCATCCCGACCACAGCGTCCAATCCAGCGGCGTGTGGGAGTTTATTGTTGAGGTGGCGACGCACTTTTGTGTGCCAATAAGGTGGGACCCCATCCCGCTGGAACACGAAGTTGACGGAATCCTCTCTGATTCGTGGAAATAACCACAACTCCAACATGTCGAGATAGGACAGATCCGTCACAGTGTTTTCAAGGGGGGAGGGGGGGGTTCCCCTTGAAAAACATTATGACCTACCGGTCCCAGATAACTGAAGAAGCATGTATCAATAATTATATCCCATGAAGGTGAAAACAATATGTTGATGCAGCTTGGTCTCAAAATATTTTTTTTACTTGATTCCATGCGTAGAATTGAGAAAGTTATTATATAACAGAGTGAATGATAGCTATCATGCTGGAAGGCATAATTCCAGATTAAATTCTAACACACAGCACTCGTTATATTTATTTTTAATCGCAGTTTACCTATGCGCATGCGCAATATGCTGGAGCACCGACAAAACTTCTTTGAGAAGAAGAAATACTGTGGTTCGTCGTTAACAACAAATTGAGCAGGTATTTGGGGGCAAAATATACGCCCGTACACCTTCGTCTGTGATATTGCGCAGAACACATGAAGTTTTGAAGAATCCCGTACGTGTTGCACAGAAGCATGGGGATTTCCAATGCCCCGCGTCCGGACATCGTGACGGATCACCTTTCCACTCGAGTGAAACGTCGATTCGTCACTGAACACCAGACGTGTGGCAAATTCGCCTTCCTGCAAAGCTTCCTGCATGTGCTCCCTAAATTCAACTAACTCTGATAGCGCAAATCTTCTGGATGCAAGGTGTTGCAGCAACTGCACGCGATCCGGTTTAAGTTGTAACGGTCGTCGCAAAATCTTCCACGCAGTCGGCTGACGAATCCCGAGCTCCCGACTTGCCTCGGTTAGTTTGATTGTCGTGGGCTACCCACATAACTTCCTCTCTCTCTCTCTCTCTCTCTCTCTCTCTCTCTCTCTCTCTCTCTCTCTCTCTCTCTCACACACACACACACTTTCTCTCTCTCTCACACTCTCTCTCTCTCCATGGTTTCGTTGGAAACACCTGGTCACCCTGAGCTCTTACCTTTACACGAGCATCCTGTGTCCTGGAGCTGACTGTACCACCGCAGAATGCTCTGGTTCTGTGTGGTAACGCCCTCGAAACACACACTGCACGGCAAAAACCGATAAACATCGTGCATGTTCCAAAACACAATACGCTTTCTGTTGATTTGTCGCCATTTTGTGAACTGAGCTAGTGCTGTCCCCTGGTTTGATAAAAAGGAAATTTATACTCGTATTTAAAAAAAAATTTGTGAGTTTTTTTCTGTTTGGTGGTTAGTGCGAACCTTCAACATAAATCGTTTATGAATTACAGATTTTTAAAACCCGCTGAATTATTTGTAATAATCCTGTATACTTGGATCTGGCAGAAAACAGCAACAAATTTGGTTGTTTTTAATTAATTAAGTTCTCAAGAGTCTTGTCACGATTTAAAAAAACTTGGTGTACTTCTACATATCCTGGTGTTTTGTCACCACTATTCGTGATATTTCCCCAAAAAATTATTTAATTCCATTTCATTATACAAGAAAGGCCAGCATAAACTATAAATAGAGACCTGCAAAATCCGCGTTGTTTTCATGCAGCAGACTAAACTCCAATGTGTTATGCGTGCTACTGACGTCCCTCAATCGCTGAGAGTATTTGTGGCACGGCGTGAAAGACCCTTTTAACCAATAGTAACAGTTCAACGTCACAGTGACCAATCGCCTGTAACACATGACCTCGTACAGAGGCCATCAGCCAACGAGATCACGGGTCGTGCTCAGAAACTTATAGGGCGATGGCGCCTAGCTTGTCCCAAAATAACAACGAGAATTATGCAGGTCTCTAACTATAAAATATCGTCCGAACATAGATAGAAATATTGGCTCCTGACCTACCTTCAAAGTCCCGCCTACCTGGACCGATAAGGGCGATATTGCCACGCATAACAAGTGCTCCATCACCGCTAAGGTTCTGAACTGCAGTGCAGTGTTCTCGCCGTACTGCACATTACGTACCTAAGGAACGTTCAGCGGTGACCATATTATTTCTTTGGTGGAATGTCTGTAGGGAGTTTCAATTCACGGGCGCTCGAGTAGTTTCGTTTATTTTGAGATACAGCGGATCCCGATAACATACAATAGTGTTCCGAGAGTTGTCATTGTATTTTACTTCGTTAAAGATATTTTGCACGAATGCGGTTTAAAACCTCGTTTTTTAAAGGGCTCATACCTCCCTTAATATTCGGTTTGGGTATAAAATGTCGCATATTTTTTCCTCTTACTTTTCCATGACGAATCACCTCCCGAAGTTTGTTGGTCTAATTGAGAATCATCCTGTATACTCGGGGATAGATTTATACGGAAATTTCTTTGCTCTTCAAGACAAAACTCGCACATTTATAGTTTTACTGTTTCGCTGGAATTTATCGGGATCTAAGTACAAAATTACAATTAGCAAACATTGCAGTTTGTGAGATTAAAAAGTTTCTTTTTAATAATTTCTCAAATGCACGCGAAGAATTGTTATACTTGTTACCTCTGTAGCGACATGGTAATTGGCACACAGCCAACAAGCGACTTCATTGGCCGACGACCAGCCAATTATAAACGTTGCAAAGAACACTGTAAAAAAAATTCTTGGTACACTTCCTAAACATTAATGGAAGTTTTTATCCAATACAGTGAATGGAAATAGTACGATGTGTCAGGCTGAAAATATGGGAATGTTTAGTATCGCTACTATACAAAGCTGGGAACTTTCCTTCGTATTTGACTCTTTCCTGAGCAACTGTAGGAATGTTACAATGCATGTATGGGAAAATATTTTACTATTCGCGCTTTGTCACTGTAGGTATACACAGATTAGGTAAGTTCACAAATAATTTCTTAGAGTGTAGGGTAAGCGTGTCCGGTGTAGACAGGGCCAATAGGATGAAGGCAAGTGGAAATACAGAGATAAACACAACTGATATTGCTGTAGTGGAGAACATAGGCAGCTCATGTCAACCTTGTCCTTATGGCCAGTAAATTTGTGAAGTATTAACGGTTTCTTGAGGGGACATGTTTTCCGAACACTCTGCGACGGGGGTCAAGCCCCAGCTAGGCGAGATTCTTAAACATTGACGAGCAAGCGACCCAAGGGCATTATATCTCACAGACCGCCTTAAATCACTGACATCTGAGACGCAGGCCCTCAGCCATGCACCCGAATTAAATTGACCGCGGGAAACCCGTACTACTGCAATACATTAAATTGCACATTATACTCATTAACAAAATAATTAACAGATACACAGCGAAGCACTCACTACGTGATCACAGAACAAGGCGAAGTAGGCTCTGTGCAGCCTCTGGCTCGGAGATGTCCCTGTGACTTGCATTGCAATCACACTTCATCACACACACACACACACACACACACACACACACACACACACACACATGTGCTGCAAAGCCTCTCTCATCCGACAGCTGTTTGTATGTATGGTCAATCGCCACTGCCGGCAGTCGCTCGCAGCATTATGCTGGGATCACAATAGAGCGCGACAAGAAAAATTCGTGTTATTGTGGTCACTAGCTTTATCGCCTCGCGACACAAAAATACAACAATATTATATGGAAATCGTTACTTGCCACTAGCTGCCAGTCTCTTGTACGACAGCCATTAACGTTTACATTTGTTTAAAGCGTGTTGTTGGACAACAAATTATTTTCATGCTTACTGATTTTGCATAAAATATAAAAATATGGTCGTATTAACTTGAACACATCAGAAATACTTATGACCGAAAATGCAACAGTAGCCGGGATGTTATTTACGTTTTAGTGAAATAAATAAATACAACAGTGGTGCTACCAATTCACCAGTGCCACCATCATTCGAGCATCAAATTCTCATATGGTTTTCCAGTTTTTCGCGTCCGCGACGCGACGAAATATGTTCTATTCCGAAAGAAGTGTCGCGTCCGCCATTTTTGTCGCGTTGACGTCACAGATGTCTCAAAATGCTGATTGGCTGGAGATTTATTCCATTCGTGTCGCGTCTGTCGCGCTATTGTGATTCCAGCATTATGGGCGGAAAAATGCTCTGCCCAGATAATCAGAAAATGACTGTAGAGATTCTCCCGCTGCGAGATGGCTGTGATGTAGTGGTGCTCCGTGCAGCAGCTGTTGAGGGTTGTGGAGTGACACATCCTCACCAACACCCCCTCGCCACTCACTAACCACCCCCTAATAAACATACATATCGACACGCACAGCTGCAAGCGAGGTCACGGGTAACGTGATAGGAATATTACACCCCCATAGTTATCAATTTTCTTTCCTTCTTATGCTCCTAACATTCGAACATTCTTCCCTGTGTTACAGAGAGATGGCTGGCATCTGTCGGGTGGGTGGCTCAGTTCTGTCCCCCAACACCAGGGCCGCACAGCGCGACCCTGTTTACACTCGAGCAGCGCACTCATTTCACATCCACCCTACACCAAGCTCACAAAAGTCTATCTTCGCTAACTAACAACTTACCCTACTTTCTCCAGCCCCCAATCCAGTCAAAGGAAATTAATTTTATCCTCCGCGACTGTCGCATAGATTTTCCACTGCCCTTTCCGCTTTTCCTGTTTTTTAATGATCTTATCTAGACCCTTCGTCTTTCGAGGTGAGTCAATGGCTACCATTGCTGCCATGACACCAGACAATCCTGCTATAGCCACGGTGCATGCGATCATTTTACTATAATAAACCCCTCCTAAGGCGTAAAGGGCTTGCCCTGAGACGCATCCCATTCTCCAACCATCTTAGCTACTATAGGCTGCTCACGGTAAAATGAGCACTTTTGAAAGTCCTGCTTAAGATCTACTTGTATGCACGTTGTGTATTCGTCACCCTTATGTAAAATTGCCATAGACTTCATCACTTTAATCATGCGTCGGTCAAGTAAAACTGTGAAATTATTAGGAAAGTAAATATTATACTAATCTTCTCATTTCTGCACTTCGGTGCATTAAGAAAACAGAAAGCGAAAGAAATAATTTAAGTTATCACAGATGGTTACCTAACACTTTTTGTTCGACGTTAATATATGGAATTACTTTCTCCTCTATCGTTACCAACTTTACTGGGCTAATGTTACTCAGTGCGCCTGTTAAGCATTTAGGGGTAGTGACTTTTTTCTAAGGTTGATTTCAAAAGTGCTCACGTTATCGTGAACAGCCTTTATCATGCATGCCAGAGGGCTCTCACAGAACTGTGAAGGTGCTCACGCTGGCGTAGCGGCATTTAGGGACTCGCCAGGGGATCAAGAAAAAAAAAGGCGAGCAGGCTGTGCTTCTTCGTTCACAGGCGAATCTCTACAGGGCCTCAGGTGGACAGAAAAGCCGTTCACACGACCCCCCCTCCCCCTTTTTTTTTTTCATCCTCCACGCCTTAGGGCTACAAAAGACAAGGAATTAGTGGAGTTGCGAGATTTAACAACGTTGCCTTCTTCGGCCCACGCCATTGAGAAGGTAAATACACTTCCGCGCGGTAAGCTACTTACGAAACTGCGATCCGGTAAGGAGCTATGCTACGGGACGGTCGTAGCTGGGAGGGGCAGGGGGAGACCCACAAGTGAAGCCAAATGCAAACCCAGTGATTCATTTTTAAACCAGGGCGAAGAAAAATCCTTTGCTATGTGCTGGCGCATTCACGGACGGACGAGCGAAAGAGGGGAAGGTAAAAGAGGACGGGTGATAGAGGGGAGGGAGAAATACAGGTAGGGAGGGGTTGACGTAGATGCCAGAATGACATTGGCTCTGCGGGACAAAGTGGGAGGATCCAGGGGTGGCGTGACGAGTTATATATATATATATATATATATATATATATATATATATATATATATATAATATATGTGCGAATCGAAAATAATGGGGAGGTAAAAGCGCCGAGAGCCGAGCGAAGAGTGTATTGGGGAAAGACCGAAGAATTGAGGGCGAATGAAAAAAAAAAAAAAAATTGTAGCCCGCGGCGCCTTGAAAACTTTCTGAAACACAATTCAGGAATTCCGGGCGTTTCCATCTCGCAGCGACGCCGAGGCAGGCCACTTTTTTTCTTTGTTTCTAAGGTGGGAAAAATAATAAAATTGTAATGTGCCTGAGAAAGTGTCTTTTAGTACTTGATAAGGTGATGCATAGGTGAGACGATGGAATGGCAATTTCTGAATTTCCCGACAAAGACAACGTTGAAAGGGGCTCCGTTACCCCCTGCGAATAAATTTAACAGTTAGCAGAGAACTTTCACAAAGTGAAGTTAGGGGGGGGGGGGAAATGTGTATTTAATACCTGCGAGTTACAATACCAACGTCAGGCGATGACAAATATTATCAAAGTTAGGCAAATTAAATGCAGCGTGAACCCTCGTAAATTCAATGATAATAATTTTCAATGGTTTTCACTCACATGACTCCATTTACACTAATTAAGGTTCAGAGTAAATACAAACATTTTTAACTGTTTACACTTTAAAAATCGGCTGCAAGGCTGCACGTACTGGGTTATAGGAAGGTGGAAAAGAT
Source organism: Dryococelus australis (assembly GCA_029891345.1). Taxonomy (NCBI): domain Eukaryota; kingdom Metazoa; phylum Arthropoda; class Insecta; order Phasmatodea; family Phasmatidae; genus Dryococelus; species Dryococelus australis. The sequence continues at coordinate 50,759,832 of CM057008.1, forward strand.
AGTCACAGAAATATATCGCAGGCTTTCATTACTGTTATACTTTGTTAAGCTTCTGGGTTTAGCAGCTTCCTTCAAAAACAGCTTCCTATGCTTCCTGGCGTTCGGCCGCCACGAAACATAGGAGCAACGGCGCGGCGATGGAAAACTGCACAAATAAGCTTCGAACGCATTCTGTCTCCTCAGAATTCCAAGCGGCGAACATAGAGTTCTAAATACAGCAATCTGTTCATAAAAGATACAACATTGTCGCAATGGTTTAAAACATGGTCACAGAAGAATAAATGTCGTAGACAGGGGAACACTTAAGCAGTTTTTGCTGACATTGACAAGTCTCAACTACAACATTTGTGTTTCAATAACCACATTTATGAATTGGCAACAAAATACAGACTTTGACACTTTGAAGTCTGAACACATTTGCAGACATTCGAGACACGCTAGAAGCCAGCCACGTATATCCACCACTGCAGGAATACAATTTCTGCTGGTCTCTACTTTTTCCACTGATCGCCATCCTATTGGTCCAAACCACACTGCACAGCCTATGTGTACTACGTACCGTTTGTTATTGGCCTGTTGTCTGCCAATGGAGTGCCGAGTTCAGTGTGTTGCTATAAAATGTTATTTTATACTTGACACTATACATGTGTACAGTCCACCGTGTTCATTTCCGTAACCACACAGAAATGTAGTATTGTATTCACAAGAATGCCTGTTGGCGAGAGGAAATGTTCTTGTGAAATAATGGTAAAAACTGAGGCCCTAAGACCATAGGACACCCCGAGCACCTCATTTTTCAACCATACATAAAACCCAAGTATGTTTAAATGCCATTATGAAAATAGGAAAGAGCATAGAGGTGTAAATCAATTAAGGCGGAATGTATCCTGCCAAACTGCATTAATATACAAGAGGTCAAAACTACACTACAAAGTAAAAGATTGGAATTATCAATAGTATATTTTACCTCTCTTAATTATTTTTTCTCTTTTCTTTGCCCAAATATTACAAATATCTCAATGGGATCAGAATAACAATCAATTTTACAACAAACGAGTATTTTACAATAATATTTAGAAAATATGCATAGAAAATATATTCTTTCCCAAATAGACTTTTTTAATTATTTGCTTTCTCATTACATTTCTTGTCCCACATGGACTCTTAAAAGGTTCATTTCCACACGGAATAATAAATTCATTTTTCTTTTAACTTTCCTCACAATAATCGGTTAAAAAAATTTACAAAAGTTACCCAATATTATCACTTAAGTGTTAAGCCAAGGTATTTCAAACTCTAAATTCCGATAAAATTATTAAAAAGTAAAATAGGTACTGTAGTGAAATCCATGACTGGTCCACTTAAAACTTTCCCTTTGGTTTTAATACAATAACCGCTAACATTTTCTCTCCCCAAAACCTGGCCACCTACGTTTTTCTATGGCCATTAACAGGTAGTTCTAATGTTTATTTCTTTTACAATTCAGTATTTCAAATGTAAAGCTGCCACTATTTTCAAATTAATATAAAATGGAAATTCTCTGGCTCTATAAGCCCTTGGCAGAGGCCAACTAATTTTCCCAAATAGCCCGTTTCCAAAACGGTGGGCAAAGCGAGACAGAATGCAGCTATTCGATCTGCCCAAAAATTGCGGAGAACTGAGTACCATTTTTGGAAAAATCTACATTATTTTTTAACAAGAAAAAGGGTTCCTCCTCGTATAATTACTAACATATTTTATAAGAAAAGATGAAGGTGGTTCCTATTATGTCATGCAGGAAGGATTATCCGGCATATTTTAATCAAAAATTGATCCGGATTGAAAATATAAAAAAAAGAGTGTCAAAGACGTTCCTGAATATCCTTAAGAGCATTACATTATTATAGTAACTGAAATACACGAACTGTTATCTGGGGAGACTTCTCTCGCAGCCAAGCATCTTACCCTGATACCACGTTTTGGTAACGCTTAAATACAAATCTCGAGCATTGCCACACTATGGGGGGTAGGTACAATAATCTACCAATAGCGAGCCAGTGTTGAAGAAAACCTCCTCGCAATTATCCCATAGCGGGGTAACCACAATTCGCTAAGTGTAAAGAACAGTCCAGTTCATTTTCTATGACGTTAAGTCCCCGATTCGTGGACGCAATCTGTTTTTCCGAATAGGCCTACCCAAAAATATCCACACTCGCACCCGGAAATGACATCAGCGAGTGCAATTTCGTATAAAAGAACGCGAGTGCATGAGTGTACATTGCCTGCATGCCCTATGCACAGAACCGGTAACCAAACAGAAGTCAAAGAAATGTCGGTTCCTTTGCTGTATGCGGAGCATATTCGATCGTTCAATAGATGTGCGAGGCACTGGGGGGGGGGGGGTTACATTTGTTTGGCGGTTGCACACTTCTGAAGATTCTCAAAACTGGTTTTGTTGCAGTCTGGCGCTAGTATCACGGTGCTGACTGGTAAACGACATTCCGCCATTTTTCTGGCCAGTGAATATGTCACTTGCGACTGGAGATCACAATAGATTTGGTTTCATGCCAAGGGTACACCCTGGATGGCATAGGTAAAGAAGGATTAAAGGTTGTAAAATTTGTTATTATATTATATTATTATATATATTATATTTATATTATATTAAACTCCGAAGCCCTATGTACATTCCAGCTGGCATCATTGCTGCTTTTTCATTAGCTTCTCACCATTTAAATTACTAACTTGCAATGATGCAGGACCTCTCTAAAAAAATTGCCATTCAATTATAAAAGTACAACAACAAAAGAACAAGAGATTGAAATAAACCCTACCAACGAAAAGATCCACGAAATGCTCAATCTGAATTATCGTTCCTTGCAAGCGGTAGGGAAAGCATTACATGGTATAGCTTTCTTGTTCTTGTATCCAGGCAAGAAAGGCCATTTGGGATCTGGTTATTGCTCCAAGGAGGCATTCCTATACTTAGCGTAGGTTCGGTGAAATGTATCGTACCACAGAATAAATTAAAGAAATATTGATCCCCTCAAACAGCACGGATGTATCACGGGGCAAAAATGTCTTGTTCTTGCACCCAGACAAGCAAGATCAGGCTAACTCTGGTTCTTGCGCCCAGGACGCATCGTGAGACCTGGCGTACGTTTGGTGAAACGTACACTGCCACCAAATAAATTAGCAGAATACTCCGGGCTCTTAATTATTGTTCCCTGTAGGGGGACCAACTTGTTGGTTCTTGCACCCAGGCGAGTAAGGCTGGCGTACTCTGGTTATTGCTCCCAGGATGCATTGTGACGCCTAGCGTAGGTTCAGTGAAACACATTTTGCCACCGAATAAAATTCGCGCGAAATACTCGGAACTTAAATATTATTGTTCCTCTCAATCGAACGGGAAGTCTACCGGCCTCTGGTTATTGCTCCAAGGATGCATCGCGACACGCATTATAATACGGCCAGTAAAACCAACGAGCTATATAGAAAACATAGAGAGGGCGACTAAGTGATTACAGAGCTCTTAGCGGAAGCCATTGGCAAACTGTCCCGCCATTTTCATTTCAGTCAAAACATTGTCAGCTGATGCTTATTGTCATGCTGTTACTGTGAATGAGACGTGATAAGTTTTTTAATATTAATATAGTGTTACGCGTGTTTCATTAACAGCTGCGTGTAAAGTGAATTTGCTGTATATGCGCGATTTTAAATATTTGATGTGCATTATTTTTTCGTTTTAACTGTGAACAGTTTTATGTCGACGTTAATTATTTACATCCACGTCTGTTTATTTATCACAACGTTGTACATTTTCCCTAGGTGTTTGAAACAGTCGTGTATCGTGATTTGCCACAATCCCGGCGAAATACTAAGCCCAACCCGATAAATCTCAATAAACCTAATAACCAGTAAGTAGCAATACATAGAAATATGAGCGGAATGAAAGTTACCGTAGGCTTATTTGTGTGCATGTTCACCGCTATGTTTTAAGTTTGTATGACAACAAATAAGCAATGCGAGATGCGTACTTTAATTTAATGTGTTTTTTTCGTTTGACTGGTTGCTCCTTCGTTCTAGTATTTATTCCAACTGAGGCCGTCCTTCTAAAGAAATAACCCAACACATATCAATAACAAAATAATAAATACTACAGTTCTTTACCTCGCAGTTGTAACAGTGTTAAACACAATCGCGGCAAAATATTGACGTGTATTACGTGTAATGTGCTATGTCGTGGAAAACAAATATGCTAATGCAATATAACCATAAGAACTATCGTCAATTCAGGCATTTTTAAAATTTCATAAAGCTGGCCTAAATAATATCAGAGGCCTCTTCGTACGGAATTATTTGTGAAATAGGCATATGACAATTTTTTGATCAGGGAAATTGTGGGGCAAAACAAGTAGAAAATATGTACTTCATAATAATATTTACACATGTAAATACATGAATTGCCAGAAAGACAACCAAACCAAAACAAACCCCTAAATCGGTAGTGGGGAGAGAAATGAAGATCAGGGAAATTGCGGGGTAAAAAAAAAAAAAATATATATATATTTTCATTTTCATTATAAACTTTTATCCCTCAATGTTCCTACAGTTCATAGCCCTCCCTATCAGGTGAAATATTGATGCGCCTCATAAAATCTGTGTTCTGGTTTGATAATAGAATGGATTTATACCATTTTGCGGATTTTTTTTTCTTTCAAAAAAGCCCCCCTCTGCTTTACATTACCTCGCCGATATGTTTACATTTACCGGAAACCTGCTTTCCGTGAGCACCCACAAAATATAATTTCTACGTCTGTCTCAATACACGAAAATAATGATTTTGATTACGAGGTCAATCCACCTACTTCGTGGTTTGATGCCAGACTTCTGTAGTGTATAAATTATTTCCACTGCAGTCTCGAGCCGAAAACACCACAGCCCATTGCACCTTTAATATTTCCGAACACTCGATTAAATGTATACATAAATCGCTTACATGCTCCCGTGCATAGGCGTATACGCAGCAATCACAAACATGCAGGCTGTTAACACAATTCTCCACAAAAAAATAACATTCACAACACTACGCTATACAACTTTCCAGCTGTTTGTTTTATGCTATCTTTAACCTTGCAAAGCGAAATCCGCGAACAACACTTTATTTCCAGCCAGTAAGCGCGTGGAAATGTCCAATTGTATTTAATTTGTCGATTATTTCGGGTGCGTGTGCGTGATATCCCTTACTGCTACACGCCACCACGGACCTTTGTTTTGACTGGAATGAAAATGGCGGACAGAGGTCCAAGTGGCCTCGGTCTAGGAACGCTCCCGCCACTCTTATGTTTACTATACAGCTCGTTGAGTAAAAGATACGTTGCACACAAAATAATTCGCGAAATACTCGGGGGTTCTATCTATCGTTCCTCGCAGCAGGTAGGTGAGAAACATTACGTCGTGGTTCACCTTACTCGTTCTCATCCAGGCGATCAACGCCAGGCAGCCAGCCACGCTCTGGTTCTTACTCCCAGGACGAATCGCGGAACGCAGATAAGATTACTTCTACTACAGGTTACGAATATCAGTGTTAAAAGTTTGGCAAGCAAATATTTACGACATTAGGTAAGCGAAGTGTAGACAATGTACCACAATTTACCCTATTTTGTAGGTTAAAACACAGGTTAATTGTAATAATCGTAAATCACATATAAAATAATTTCGTATCTAAATAAAATCTTTCTCTTTTATTATTCACGTAGCTTAAAATTTCAATTAAAAGTAAACTTTTGGAACCCTACACACCTTGTGGCGGAAATTTTCCTTATGCGAAACTCGCCCGTAAGAAATCTCGTTTCGTTGCTAAGTTGAGTGGAATAAGCCTTAACGGAGCATAGGTTCCGTGAAACTTAAACATTCGCCGAATAAATTCGCCAAATACTCAACGCTTAGAGACCTGAAAAATTCGCGTTTTCATTTCGGGACAAGCTAGAATTCAAAACCTCATACGTTTGTATTGCTTATGCTATTGGCCCCCCGTTAGTTTACAACTCGTGGACAACAATGAACCAACAATATCTAAACAAACAATAAAATGCAGATCCAATCGCCATCTTCCGCTAATACAACAAGCAACGAATGAACAGCGGTATTTGCATGACTTTATATACGACAATGGAATATAGCCTGGAGGTAACTTAACTCGCGAATTTTTCAGGTCTCTATGGTCTTTCATTCGTCGGCATACCTTCCTCGTTCTTGCCCCAAGGAGAGCCAGACCATCCATCCCGCGGTCTGGTTCTTGCTCCCAGGATGCACCCGCGATACACAACGTAGGCTCAGCGAGTCGCGTGCGAGAGAATGGAGGGGGGGAAGGCACGGGAAAATGGAAGGGGGTCCAGGCCTTCCCCCGCTAATTGCCCCTCGTTATTCGTGGTCCAGTCGGAGGGCGGGGATTTTGCCGCCTGTGGAAGCTGCGGGAGACATCTAGCGGCCAAGCCCTCCTCTCCGTCTTACGCGAGGAAGCCACCGCAAAATTAGATATTCAAGAGGGCGTGTTGAGCTTCTTGGTTGGAAGACCCATTTCGTGTACGTGAGAAACTACCGGATACTAAATCGTACATGTAAAGAAGAATAGAACTACCGGATAATAAATCGTACATGTAAAGAAGATTAGAAGAATAGATGTTCATAGTAAATGTATTTGTCTCAAGAGTGGGATGGACCCCCGCGTCCTTGAACACCGCGTGAATAAAGTGATCAAACCCACTGCAATATCAATTTTTTTATATGGCGGAAGAATTCACTATTTCCATTTAAAGTAGCGCTTAAGCAAAGCCCTGTTTGTTGTCTATACGTAGGTTACATTAATTTAAATTCAGTCTTTAAATAGTATTTTTTTTTTCGCATGGCTATTTTTCTCACGCGAAATTATTTGAATGGGGCAAACAATTTAAAGGCTGTTCACGATAAAGTGAACACTTTCAAACTTAACCTTACAAAAAGTCACTGCCCCTGCCTGCATGTATTTTAACGGGTGCACAGAGTGGCATGAACTCAGTAAAGTTTGTAACGATGGATGGAAAGTAGTTCCATATTTTAACGCGTATTAAAAAAAATATATATTCGAAAACCATTTGAAATAACTTGAATGATTTCCCTAGCTCTCTATTTTTTTTTAATGCATCAAATTGTAAAAATGAGCAGATTTGCAAAATATTTACTATTATAATGATTTTGGAGTTTCACTTAACCGACACGTGAATAAAGTGATGTGGCCCGTGGCAATGGTAATTTTAGATAAGGCGGAAGAACAGACAAAGTGCATACAAGTAGATCTTAAGCAGGGCTTTCAAAAGTGCTCATTTTAGCGTGAACAGCCCATACTAACGTTATACTTCAATATATAGGCCCGGGATATTCTGCTTTAAAAATAACCACATAACTTGTACTGTACGTTCGCCACAGATCCATGCGTGATTGCTAGTATGGTATTTAAGGGTATTCAGTATTTTGTTCGCCTTTCGTATGTTCACTAAACAGGCCTGCCATTACTACGCTTTATTTAAACTACTAAATAAGCATTATCTTTGCGGTAAATTTATTTATTTATTTATCTTCAAGTCAGGTTATCGGTTTTGGACACGTGTTTTTTATATGACCACCAAACAAGTCAGCAACAACCAGCTTCAGAACTTAAACTTACTCTCCGATGCACCCCGCGCTCTCACAGGACCTGTAGTAGTCAGCACTGGCTAACACCTCCAAGGCAGCAGTAAGTCCTCACAAGCACTTCTCCACATACACACACACACACTAGCTAGAATGATAGCAAGTTAACTTAAATCCCAGCACACATCTCAGGACATACAGCAATGCCCCACAAGATGACAGCACAATGTTGCACACAGTAATACCAACACGTAGATGATATCCTGCATCTATTAGTCAGGGCCCTACTGGGTTAACACCACATGCTCGCACAAAGGAATACAACTGGGACAAACACATCGCACTGTAATTTCCCTAGCGAGTTTGTGTGTGTATGTGTGTGTGTGTGTGTGTGTGTGTGAAACCATGGGCCATTCCGACGATCACAGTACGCGGCGGGGAACAGCTAATTTACGCCACTAATTGAAATTCACACGATCTGGTAATTGCAGCTTTTAAAGAGGCAACACACACCCGCCAGCAATGTTAATGAGATCGTCAACTTAAAATCAAGCTGCACAAGACGGTTTTTTTTTTTTAATGGCACGCGGACATATGTCAGTGTGCTTGGTTTAGACGTTTGTAATAATCGGACGAAAGTTTTACGCAACATTACACAGTAACTGCTGACTAAAACCCGACATTAAATGTTCAAGTACTTTGACGACGTATTTGACTAATAAAAATAAGTTCATACGAAGCGAATCCCATATTTATTTTGCCCATATCAAAATTTTCTTATAAAAGATTAAATACTAGGTCAGCACCACCAGTACTAAAGCTCTATTAATTGCAGCAAGTATAACGAGCGTGAAAGAGAAGTTTAATTAGTCAGCAGTCGATCATTAGTATTGCTTTAATGTAGACTTGGGCAAACTTGGTTGTCAGCGTGAAACAATTACAAAAAAACGAAGGAAATATATAAACGGCAGATGTGATCGTGCTGTTGGTATGTATGAGAGTTAACCGTCACGAAAAAAAAAATGCTAATATGTTATTAAACCAGGTTCATTATAAAAATATTAGTCTCTAGCATGCAAATATGGTTTATTCACAATAACATCAGTTTCATGCATAGAAGAGTAATTTACATTTTAAAAAATAAATTGACTGGGGACAGAGTTTTCCCATTTGATAATTCCCCCCCCCCCCTGTATTTATTGTCTATTACGATTAACAGAGAGAAATTAGTCATCCTAAATGTGAAAGCAGCACAGAATGCGTAACGTATTTAATTACCAGACACATGCGACATTCGCATTATTATATAGTAACTTGCTACACTACACTGCGAGGCCGCGGTGGTGTAGTGGTTAGACTGCTCGCCCCCCCCCCTCCAATCAGGGCGAACCGGGTTAGATTCCCGGTGGGGTATCGCCCCCGGGGAATCGTGCCGGACGATCTCACTGGTCAGCAGGTTTTCTCGGGGATCTCTCGTTTCTCCCGCCCTTGCATTCCGGTGCTGCTCAATGGTCACCTCACTTCACCCGCTTCGGCTCCCAAGACCTCGATGTTAAGAGCCGCCTCTGGGGAGCGGGCCTAATATCTGATTGGATGTTGTCTGCTGCTGATGATTCACTATTGGTACAGGCTCAGATATTTCATGGATTCATCCGGAAATATGCTAGAATCCACAGTCTTTGCTCGAGCTTCAGTTATTTGTTCAATAACTGCTTAATGAAATTTAGACAAAACTTGGCCATTTTTTTTTCATGTTTTATTGAGCATAATATCTTAGCCAGATATTATTGTATTACAAAGATTTCTAACAACGTAGAAAGCGGTAATCTGGGGTGCTATTCCCAGATGGCTAACCTCGAGTTGTGACTCACGCCTACAGACTACTCGCCTCCGGACGAAATCCGCATTCTCAAACGTCTAAAACGACCCACTGTTTACATCACGCCTCCCGCCTACCTGTCGTGGCCTCCTTGACGGCCGACAAGGCTTGTATGTTCTCGCCTCGTGTTGAATGCTGAGAGATTGCTGGTTAGGATTGGGGTTAGGTCTCCTTCCTGTAAGCACTATACATAATAGTTTTACGTAAAATCAGGCTACATCTATTTCTATAAACATAATTCAATTGTAGAAAGTAATTGTAAATAGAATAACAAAAGTTAGGCGGGTAGCTACAATGTAAATAGCTTAGGCACAACAAATTAATTTTAATGTTGTACCATAGCCATAGTGCAAAGACAGCGGCTGTCAGAACGTTTGTAATAAAAACATACAGTTAAATTAATAATGCAATGTTGATAACTTTTGTTGTCGTTGTGGTACAAATGCCGTAATTGATTCGTACAACATACATCGGTTAGGATAAAATAATGACACACACGAACGTAATTTGTCCACTTATTTGCAGGGGCCAAGGTGACTGAGCGGTTAGCCTGCTCGCCTCCCACCAAGGCGATCCAGGTTCAATCCCCGCCCGGGTCACTCCGGATTTTCGCATGTGGGAATCGCGCCTACCGTTGGTAGGCGGGTTTTTTCTCGGGGCTCTCCCGTTTCCCCCGCCCTTTCATTCCGGCGCTGCTCCATACTCACCTCACTTCACCCTCATCGGCTCTCAAGACCTCGTTGTTAAGAGCCGCCAAACTCTCTCCACTCCACTCCAATCCTCTCATTTGCAAAAAAAAATTAAACACGGAAATTGAATTATTTCGTGGACACATTCCTACAGACAAGCTGAATGCTGATTGGTTAAACATTTCGCAAATGATTGGAATGCAGTGTAAGACGGTGACAGATCTCGTTATGAGGGAGTGTGGCATCATAAAAAATAGTGGTTAACAATATCTTGTTAATTAAAAATGTAATATTGTACTATTATTATTTATTAACGACACACAGAAATAAATCGAAAAATTCAATATTCATTAAAAAATAAATAAACTGTTATGAATGGCTATGAAGATAAAGGAAATTTGTGATAAGTATACAAGAAAATACTCAATAAATGGGCATCATTTTCTTTCGAAAGCCTCAACCTAGTTTATTGGATACCATAACATGAATCCACTTATTATGTTTGTGAGGGGTAGTAGCTTGGGGTAGCTTATGACAAATGGAATCAATAAATATGCATATAAATGTAAATATATAGGCGTATACTTTCAATTTTCAGCAGTAAATGCGAACATTATCTAACTTTATTACATTACTTGTTTTTCAGCATGATGCACATTGTGATATGCAAAAGTTGTAATTCAACTTTAAGACACTGAAATAAGTACTTAACCTCCATCGTCACCAACTGCACTACACCAGTCAGTGTTCCCGTTAAAATATATGCAGGTGGACATTTTTCAATGTTTGACTTCAAAAGTGCTCAATTAACAGTTTTGACGCGCTGGCATGTTTTTTTTTTTTTTTTTTTTTTTTAATAAATAATATATTCCTTGAGAATGTTTGAAAAGGTGGTTAACATACAAAAACCACACAATTAACTACAGAAGTAATGATAACACTGTATTCCGAATTTCTTTAGAAATATTCAGCATTCATTTGAAACACAGCATGGACAACTTGGCACATTGTAGCTACCTGCCTTAACTTTTGTTATTCTATTTACAATAACTTTCTACAAAATTGAATGATGTTAATAGAAATATATTTAGCATGATTTTTCGCAAAACAATTATATATAGTGCTTACGGGAACGAGGACTAACCTCAATCACACAATGCTGAACGTGGGAGAGACAATAGACAAACGTCAGCTAGACATGGCCGTGTATATATACATGCCCGCCGAGTTTTCCGTATTCACAAACAGAAAATCCAAACACTTGGTAGAAATAATGCTCTTCTGCCGTCTTGCACAACACGTCGCGTGGTCGTCACGTGACATTTCCGAGTTTCGTTTGTCTTAGCCGCGCGACCATCGGCCCTTTCCGATTGGCCAGTATTTGTAGCCTCGTCTGCGGGGTGCACGGAAATCGATACTTTTCAGGCGCGTTCGATGATCTCACTTGTGTGGCTTTCGGAGACTGCCCGGGAATACGTCCCCACGGCCCGTAGGCGTGAGCTCCAGACAATACTCACGCCTTCCGCCTACTCACGGTGCAAATCTGAGAATAGCGCCCCAGGTAACATACATAGAGGTTGTGGAAACTGTCTTAGATAAAATACATTTATTTTCGTTACAGACTGTTGCTCCAGTTTAACCCCAGGCCAGGTGCCACAGAACACGTTCGTCCCCCCCCCCCCCCCATGGAGGTTCGTTATTGGTTCGAATTCGTCCGAAGTGTGTCAGAAACTGTTATCCAACAAAAGATGAAACTCATATGTGTTACGTAGTTGAAATCTACGCCTAACTTGTATTAAAATGAATTCGCGATATTCCGGGTCTTCTACCTATCAAAGGTTTGGCAATGAACGAACATTCTTCAAATCCTACCCCTCTCTTCCAACTGGTTTTGTGGCTGTCCGACGAGTCATTTCTCAGGGGCGCAGAATGGCAGACGACACCCCGCCATGTTGCTGGCCAGTGAGGTCACATTACTGCCACGTGCTGCTGGAGTTCACGGGTCAGCCACGCCGTTTCATATCTCTGTTTTCTTAAATATTCCGTGGCGCAGGCGTCACGCGATGCGACGCCGTTCGCCTTGGGGGGAGAATCGATTCCTCGTGGATACGAGAGATCGACACGTGACGCCGCACGAGTCACGAAGGCCGCCTCGTGACGCAATCGGAACCACGCGTCGCAGCCGGTTCGACCCAGCTCTGATGCCGACACTGCTGGGTACAAAACAGTCTACAGGATGTATCAAGGGTGATGTTAAGAACTTTCAGGGAAAATGGAGAAGGGCACCAGCATTCATTTGAAAGACGGAAACCCTAGTTCGGAAACGCCACTCGGGCATTGTATTCTAACGCCACTCGGGCAATGAGCTCGGGTATACTGTTCTAATGTCACTCGGGGATAGTGTTCTAATGTCACTCGGGCATAGTGTTCTAACGCCACTCGAGCAATGAGCTCGGACATATCGTTCTAATGTCGCTAGGGGATAGTGTTCTAATGTCACTCGGGCATAGTGTTCTAACGCCACCCGAGCCATGAGCTCGGGCATATTGTTCTACTGTCACTCGGGGACAGTGTTCTAATGTCACTCGGGGATAGTGTTCTAATGCCACTCGGGCATTGTATTCTAACGCCACTCGGGCAATGAGCTCGGGCATATTGTTCTAATGTCACTCGGGGATAGTGTTCTAATGTCATTCGGGCAAAGTGTTCTAACGCCACTCGAGCAATGAGCTCGGGCATATTGTTCTAATGTTGCTAGGGGATAGTGTTCTAATGTCACTCGGGCATAGTGTTCTAACGCCACCCGAGCAATGAGCTCGGGCATATTGTTCTAATGTCACTCGGGGATAGTGTTCTAATGTCACTCGGGAATAGTGTTCTAATGTCACTCGGGGATAGTGTTTTAACGCCACTCCAGCATAGTGTTCTAACACCACGCAAGCAACGCGTTCGGGCGTTCTAACGCCACTCAGGTATAATGTTCTAATACCACTCGGACATAATGATCTAATGCCACTCGGGCATAGTGTTCTAACGCCAATCGGGCAGTGTTCTAACACCACTCGAGCATAATGTTCTAAGAGTTCAGTGTTGCAAGAGACATAATTTCTGACGGCCGGTACTTAGCCAATGAGAAGATTGTCCGTTGGTATATCGCACAGGCAGCGGCCAATTATAAATTGAAGAGGATAATGTACTGTAAAATTTTCTGTGAAATCGTTGTTTGCACGAATAATATACGGTTCTTTTAGAAATAGTGCCCATAAAAATTTATACGTAAGAAATGGGAGCACTCTGAGAAAACCCACATACTCGTTCGCGCCAGATGAAAACACGCAAGGACACGATAGACATCCAACACATGTTCACTGAAGTAACCGTTGCAATTGGATCACAATTTATTAGGCACGCCCCTGGACGACTCTGAGCCAACGACAAACTTGTAAGGGAACAAACAGCGAATCCCGTACTGCCAAGTGTGGGGTAACTGACCAATCATCGGTGCAGCAGCCAGTGAACAAGCAGCTGATCCTCGAGTATGTATAGGACTGTGGAGTCTAGCCTACAGGACACTGAACTCGCAAAATTCTCATATCCCTAGCTATAACAAATTCAAACTGGACTGTGTTGAAATTTATCTCGGTTCCTCGAACTTTTAAGTCGGCATACACGCGTAGCGGCGCCTCATCGCTCCTACGCGCAAGGCGTGCAGTGTTTCCGTCGTGACGCTGTACTGAACGAATTGGATCTGTAACATAGGGGTTTTATTGCACGCCATGAAAGTCCACAGATTAAAGCTACGTCCGTACATTTGAACTTTTCTCTTACTGCTTAAGGAAACTGCACAGGCAAATTATAAAAATGCAATGTTTGACCATTTTCACGATTTTTTTTTTCTTCGAGAATACATTTTGACAAAAGCAAAAAAATGGGGGCCATAGATTTTTTTTAATTTTTTTTTTTTTTTTAATCTTTTCTGACAAAAAGTCGCATTTCCAGAACTTTTACTTATCGAGATACGCGTTTAAGCGCAAACAACGATTTCACAGAAAACGTTTCAGTACACAAGAGCCTTAATGTGGCTACCCTACTACGAGTTTCCTTATTATCTTCATTAAAATATACAAGTTACCTATGTGACTACTTGGTTCGTTGACCACTCCTCCCAAATAATCACACATACTTCAATACACAACACATATATTCATTTCAGTGGCGCCTTACGCGGGGCCTGAATCATCCCAATACACCTCAGTGGTTCCACCAACGTGGGGGGTATTAATCTAATCCTTTTAGCCTCCCTCCAATGGGGACAGTCATGTGCACTTTATCAACTAAATGTATAAGTGTCGCCAACACAATTTGTCGTTGCTGTAAAATTAATTCTTCGTTCAAAATACAGTGAACAAAACTGAACATTTTATTTTGTTCAAAAATTGTAACGCTATGTTTACTTATGCCCAATATTTACCGAACTGAATTAAGAAATACCTAAGTTATTTGTTTGGAACAAACCTAATTGTTCTAAACGAATGACTTGACTTTATGAACCAACACCATTAATTTTAGGGGGGGGGGGGGGAACGCGATGTTTGGTCGTAACAACAAAATTTCGTTCACACAAAATAAATACCAGTAAAACAAGTATAATTCGTATACTGAAACGATTCGTTTTCACAGAGAGTTACTATTCACTGAGAAAAAGTTATTTTTTTGTTTTTTTAATCAAAGGTGTTTTGGCCCAACGAAATTAATTGTTTGTATAAGGGCAATATAACTATCTTGTTGTTGTTGAAACCATGTTATTAATATGTTCTAATTTGGTTGCCCACGCAGTAAGGTTTGGATAGAGCAACAAAATATTTGTTCGGCTCTACGTATATTAAACAGTTTCGGTTAATATTAAAAAAAATTTGAAGAACGACCACGATTCGAACCCACATCTTGTTTGCGTCCGAGCGCTACGCCTTAAGCAAACTCTACTGAAGTGACTAGTATTGAAATAATGTTTTTTTAAAACGTAAATTTCATATACTGGACGACATACAAAAATAAATATTTAAAGTTTCACAGCTTTACTTATAAGTTTCCTATTTAAGTTGTTTCATTAGAATTTTTAAATTGTTATCAAGAATCAATAAATCCAAAAACAAACACTATCCTAATTGTAACAAAAATTTTCGAACGAAGGCATTCAAAGGAATAGCCAAACAAAAATGTACAGTTGGTCGACCTAAATATTTTGTTGACAGTGTAACAATTTTTTTTTCGGGCCAACATAGAGGTTTTGTTTATTCAGTCGCGTGTTTTGTTATATGAAGAAATTCAACTATGACTGTCAATTTTCTTTTACTCAACAAAATATTTTGTTGGGGCTACTGGCCCTAACAAAACTTTTATCTCGGTGTACACGGCGTAAGCGTTCGTGTTTCGCAGGTTGGCAGCTATGCACGGCGCCCTCTCACCGACCTACACAAGCCTGATGGGAGGGGGGGGAGCGGGCTGGTAGATAGGTCGTGTTTACACGAGCAGAAGCAAATGGCGAGTTTGGAGTGGGTGGTGTGTATCTGGGGGGGGGGGGAGGTTGGGTGTAAACAGGCCGGCGTTCCACTCACCTCCAGTATGTGCTCGGCCTGATTCTCTCGGTCCAGCCTGCGCCCCGTGGTTCGGATGGCACCTGCAACAACACAACGGACACAAGTGCGTCAGACAGGCATCCAGGCGTGGGACCGCTCACACATGCAAGCAACAAAACAATAAACACTTCAACACCTCGAGAACTATACTCGGACCACAGAGTACTTGGGGCGAGGAACAGGGAAATTTCGCGATCTCAATAATATGTTGGCTAGACTCCACTGCCCTGCGCATTTTCGAGCCTCAGTTTTCCGTTCCACTAGCTGCTGTCCCAGTATGTATAGGCTGTTCACTTTAAAGTGAGCACTTTTTGTGGCAGTATCAGACATGATCTATAACCCTACCTAGTATAAAGCAAATTCGCCCGGCCGCGTGTTTATGTGTATTCGGATAACGCTTCAAAATTACTTGAAGAATTTTGATGCGGTTTTCGCCATAATTTACAGAATTTATTTACGAAGGTTTAGGCATATAATACATTAATATTTAATGTAAGGATAGTAGAGAAATGTCGACGTTTTCTAATCAAGTCGGAAAAAGCTGCTTTTCGGTGGCTTACGCTGACTAAACCATTAGAGATACATCAAATTGATGTACTACAGAATAGATCTCAAACAGGCCTACAAAAAAAATCCGCGGCAGCGTATGTTTATGGATGACCCACAGTAACCATTTTTGTCTTTTAAAATTGGATTAAAAATATAACTTTTTAAACAAAACAGCATGAAACCTTATCAAATGTTATGTTAGTTACACCATGTCATTTTGGGAGCTAGCACAGATTTATTAATTACGCGCAACAAAATAATTACAACGATCGAGCGAGTTGAGGAAAACACTGTGACGTCATATTACTTACCGCGGCCGGCTCCATATATGTATATCGCACTCTAGCGATGCCGGGGTGGTTCGCTAGTAAGCAATAAAAATACTTTTGGTTTTGAATATGGCGGAATGTGTACATTGTGTTTATTACTCACATGGAAATGTGTACACTAACATGTGGCGGAAGGATACGAAGTGGCCAAAAGAAAAAAGTAACCAGGGCTTCAAAAGTGCTCGCTTTACAGTGAACAGCCTCCAGCCAATTTTACATCTTACCAGGCGGTATGGGATCCTGTGTGTGTTCACTTGCAAGTCTGTGATTGGCTCAGAGTTCACCTGAACGTGTCTAATAAACTGAGATCCAATTGCAAACATAACAGAAATGTACATATCTTTGAAATCTAGCTTGTCCTAAAATGAATTCGCGAAATTTTTAAATCTCTACTTTTAGTTAGGGGCCGTGTTATTCGCGAAAAGATCTCAAGATCAGCTGTACTCCAAAACACTATAGTTCATACGCACTTTCGCGGTTGGGTGATTTTAAATGTCTCGTGCCTTAAGTGTCTTGCCTGTGAATCATGGAAGGTCAGTATCGGAGTACTTTATTCTGATTGGCCCAGTCAAATAAGAACATGTCTTGTCACGTAGACACGCTGCTAATAACCAAAGGAAAATGTGGTTGTAGACGTAGAATATTGAAGTATAGCATGAGCATAAATCTTTTCACGAAAAATACACGGCCCTACTTATAACACCCACCAAACGTTTAGGACCTCGCACGATTTAAACGAAAACTTCAACTTTACATGCAAAAGGAATTAAATCAATAACAGAAATACGAATACAATGTGGAATCATTTCATAATTCCTAAAAAATCTTTATTGGCGTTTCTAACATATTGTTTACACGCGTGTATTATGCGACTGGCATCAAATAGAAAATTTACTGTGTTTGATACACACGCCTTAGAAATGCCCAAACGGGCTTCAATGTCTCGTTCTGTATTTTGCACTTCCTCGTTCCAACAATTTGCCACTTTATGATCGGGTAATACAGTATTTCCCCTCATTTTATCCACAACGACGGCACGAAACTTCCACTGCGACTGTATGCCTGAACATGGATGGCAATAATAGGTGAATTTATAATTTCCCGGTAACAAATATGTAATGCTGTCTTTAGAGTGGAAAGCCAAACAACTAATACTGGATACGCCATTTCGATGGCTTAGCTGTTAAGAAACACATATACTTTTCAAATTAGGTAATTTTAAAGCCAATTTTACTTGCGATGTGTATTAAATTAATGAAAATATTTAACTTGTTTGTAAATATATTATGATCATCGTATGGTTTTCTCTTTCAAGTGTTTATATAAAGGCAATTTAAAAAAAAAAATATTACACTAGAATATTTGTAAATTAATTGTGTTTACATAACGTCTTACACAAAATCATGTACAGTAGCTCGAGATTGAAGTAATCGTTTCAAAAGTCACAACATGCAAATTGTTTGACCGATTTCAATAATTTAATAAAGCTAATATGTGCAAGCGCTGAAGTTCGCACCAATAAAAACAGCGCCTTGGCCTAGACAATATTATTGGTTCTTGATGGCCGATCGAAATTTTTTATTGGCTATTGTTGCTTATGAAAGTTATGATAAGAAAATTTTAAAAGGCATTCAGACCAAACATATAATACGTTGCAACAGACGAAATGAAGCCAACATTTTTCCCTCCATATTTTGAGGCTATTTATGGCTTCGTGGTATGATATTACCGATAACTTCATACAAACACCATAATCATTTGAAAAAATACATTCATAACGTTTTTAACGTAATATGTTGCTTTTCAACTTAAAATACTGATTCGTATAAATTCAGATATTTATTTTAGCTAACGTGTTTTTTTTTTTTTTGGAAGTCACCGTATTGTAAAGACGCAGTATTTTACTTTTAGTGATACAAGCATTGTTTGGCAGCTGATTTTCAAAGATCTGTTTGTAAAATGCACAGCAAAATTTACTCCGTAGACATCGACTGAAAGAGTCCTATTACATGAAAAGGGCACGTGTTAAAAAATATATATATATATTATCACGAAGTACAAACAGAATTATAAATTAACTTACAAAGAGATGTAGCTACATTTCAAGTTTTACGTCTGGGTTTTATCGGAGTTGAAGGTTTACTGGACTTCCAGACTCCCTTCGTCTCACGGGATGAATGCGGATTCCCAACCTACATTGCCTTACTCCAGCCTACGCGTTAAATATGCATGATCTTCTTTCCCTCGGACAGGCTCCAGCATTCGCGAAGTACAAAAGCAGCTTTGTTGCGTTGTCTGAGAAAAATTAAAATTTTATTACGCCGTTCCGGGGATCCACAGTTGAAGCCAGAATGGTGGGCAAAGAAGGGTTAGAAAAAAGAAAAGAAAGAGGAGGGTATGATACTAAAATTAACCGCCAAGAAAATTTCATATACTGTGATGACATCTACACTGGAAATTATTTGTAGCGCTACAAAAAGTTTTCGTGTGATAATTGCAATTCACATATTTGCAATAGCGCCCATCACAAAATAAAGGCTTGTAGTTCTACTTACAACTTAAAGAAGTGGATGAATTACTATTGTTATAGTGTCCTTTGCAACGAAATGTAATGAAAGAAACCACACAGAAGAATAATCTTTCGAATTGTATATAAAAAAAAAAAACTTTCCAGCACCGAGTCTAGAACACACATCTCTTGAATTATAACTAGAGCCCCGAGTATATTCCGCGCATTGAGTTGGCAGCAAGCTAGGTTGGACAGTCCTCTATACACTCGAGAGACATTGTCGTCTGCTCATTGGTTGCTATGATCAAGTGCTGTATCCTTGTTTAACACTCACTCACGCTACTGTGTCCTGCTTATCACTGGCTCTCAGTTGAACGGGGCGTGTCTAAACAACTGTCGTCCAATCACAACAGCAGGAGGACAGAACAAGTGTTTGGAGTCCACCTCGCCTCCGAATGAATTCGCAAAATACTCGTGGCTCCAGTTATAACGCATGCCTTTAACCAAACGATCACTCCACCTAACAGAGCGCCGCATTATTTTAGTCGTATGATTCGTGTTTTAGTGGTATGATTCGTGTTTTAGTGGTATGATTAGTGTTTTAGTGGTATGATTCGTGTTTTAGTGGTATGATTAGTGTTTTAGTGGTATGATTAGTGTTTTAGTGGTATGATTCGTGTTTTAATGGTATGATTAGTGTTTTAGTGGTATGATTAGTGTTTTAGTGGTATGATTAGTGTTTTAGTGGTATGATTCGTGTTTTAATGGTATGATTAGTGTTTTAGTGGTATGATTAGTGTTTTAGTGGTATGATTAGTGTTTTAGTGGTATGATTAGTGTTTTAGTGGTATGATTCGTGTTTTAATGGTATGATTAGTGTTTTAGTGGTATGATTAGTGTTTTAGTGGTATGATTAGTGTTTTAGTGGTATGATTCGTGTTTTAATGGTATGATTAGTGTTTTAGTGGTATGATTAGTGTTTTAGTGGTATGATTAGTGTTTTAGTGGTATGATTAGTGTTTTAGTGGTATGATTCGTGTTTTAATGGTATGATTAGTGTTTTAGTGGTATGATTAGTGTTTTAGTGGTATGATTCGTGTTTTAGTGGTATGATTCGTGTTTTAGTGGTATGAGTAGTGTTTTAGTGGTATGATTAGTGTTTTAGTGGTATGATTAGTGTTTTAGTGGTATGATTCGTGTTTTAGTGGTATGATTAGTGTTTTAGTGGTATGATTAGTGTTTTAGTGGTATGATTAGTGTTTTAGTGGTATGATTCGTGTTTTAATGGTATGATTAGTGTTTTAGTGGTATGATTAGTGTTTTAGTGGTATGATTAGTGTTTTAGTGGTATGATTCGTGTTTTAATGGTATGATTAGTGTTTTAGTGGTATGATTAGTGTTTTAGTGGTATGATTCGTGTTTTAGTGGTATGATTCGTGTTTTAGTGGTATGAGTAGTGTTTTAGTGGTATGATTAGTGTTTTAGTGGTATGATTAGTGTTTTAGTGGTATGATTCGTGTTTTAATGGTATGATTAGTGTTTTAGTGGTATGATTCGTGTTTTAGTGGTATGATTCGTGTTTTAGTGGTATGATTAGTGTTTTAGTGGTATGATTAGTGTTTTAGTGGTATGATTAGTGTTTTAGTGGTATGATTCGTGTTTTAGTGGTATGATTCGTGTTTTAGTGGTATGATTCGTGTTTTTAAACTCTGGTAAGAGAATAACCTCACATCTTGGGAAGGATTGAAGGAAACCACAATGCAATTAATTACAGCCATTCAGAAGGACTTAAGTATACACGTGGATTGAACAGTTGTGCAGTTGGAGTTCTATAATTTTAAATATACTGTCTTATGAACTTTGCATCAGAATGGCAGTTGCTTGCATTGCAAGCCAACAAATGAACTCTATAATACACTTTGTTCGGTTGGTTACAAAAATAACTTAGAAGTTAAAATACACATAACAGCGTGATCGCACAATCTTGTGTTTCTTGACAAAGTAAAGTAAAAGACAATGAAAGCTTTTGCTGTTTAAAGAAAGTTAAAATAAAAATCCCCCTACCACCAAATTCAGTGCTTATTAGTCAATGGCATGTATTTCGTAAATACGTCCACTTGTATTAAGTAAAATAATGATCACAGAATTTAATAGTTTGTAACTCTACTAACGTTACAAAGTAAACACTTTAAAAAGGATATAATTATTTTTTTTACAAAGTTTTGTAAATATACAAAGGATTTCTCAGAAAATTAACAGTAAAATGTTTACAGTGTAGCTTACACAGCCGTTCTAACAATGGAGGACGGATATTCTTGCGTTCTCAGAAGGCGACTTTTGGTCGAGGTCGTTAACAACGTAGTTCAGAAGTTCAAATCTCTGATAAGCAGAGGTCTGCGGAATTCGCAAGTTCTTCTTGTGGCAGGTTAGACTATTCCGTGGTTTCGGCCAGCAAGCTGTGTGAGGCTTTCTTGGCTGTCCACGCCCCGGTTTGCTAACGTGGTGCTTTGACTGGCCTATGTCGCTTGCCTATCAGTGGCTGCCAATGTGTGTGTGTGTGGAGGGTGCGGGAGAGGGAAGAGAGGTGCTTCCTGATTGGTTGAAGTTGTTGACCAACCAGAAGATGCCTGGTTAAGACAAAACCAGGGCCCAACATCTAACGTAAAACTGAAACTTATAAGCTTTTAGAGGTGTACAGTAATAATCAGATTTATTTATGAAATGCTTATTGTGCAAACTCTATAGTAGGGACCAATTACTGGGTGGCGCATACATATAAGACAAAGACGATACACTCGCATGGACAATATCTTACATCATAGACAAAAAGACAAAATAAAAACATAGAAAAACAAACACAGAAATAGATAACTAACAACGAAAAGAAACAACCCAAATGAAAATATAAATGTAAAATATGTATAACCCCCAGAAGAGGTGAAGAGAAAATGAAAAATGCTTAAAATAGATTTACACTACAGTAAAGTTTGTACAAATCCCTTAGGGTCAAAATTTGTAAAATTCTTGTTAAAATTGGCTACGCATCTATTAACAAGATCTTTATCATAACTAAGACCAACAAAAATGTGAGATGTTCTGTAGATATATTGAGGTGCCTTTAAACCTACTTTCTTATTAATTGCTAAAGAAACAGTATAATTGAGGAAAGAATTCACTAGAAAAAGAGCGTCTAAAATTACACGTCCGTCTATGAGTGTAAAAGTTTTGAGTTTGACTAGTTCGTTATTATAATTAAAGTCTACTTGCGTTGAAAATCTATTAAATAATAATTTAAACACATTCTTTTGCGCATTTTCTATCCTATTTAGATCAATTGCCGTAACATAATTCCAAATTACTGAACAATATTCTAGCCTAGACATAATTAAAGCATTGTACGAGCATAACAAAGAATCCGATGAAGTTGCAGAGAAAGTAACGAATTTAATTATACCTAACATGCGATTGGTGTTATTTAACAGGCTATCTACATGAACACGAAAAAATAACTTAGTGTCTAATATTACACCTAAATCTCTAACACGATAAACTCTCTGAATTAGTGTGTTGTTGACATAGTACTTGTAAAAAAAACCAGATTTGTTTTTTTTTTTTTTTTTTTCGTGAAAACGAAATACAAACCGTTTTATTAATGTCGAGACACATAGCATTATTAATGCACTAATAGTGATTTGCTGTGATGTAATCTTGTAGCTTTAAGCTTTAATAATAATAATAATAATAATAATAATAATAATAACAATATCAAAAACCCAAGCTGCCCATGGTCAGTGTTTCTTGCGCAATAACGGCAGGACTCGCAGAGCTGTAAAACACGGAAGGAAATACACAATAGCCGGTAGTTACGTCAGAATGACCAACTTCATAAATAAACGCCAACATCCCACTCCAAACCTGCCGTCGTGCGTTCGGAGGGAATTTTCATCGCGCCAACGTACCGCGACGCAACTACGTCACGGCTGCGTGTTTATAAAAAAAAGAGGCGACTTATCGGCTACGTTATCTCTTGAACTATACTTCACTCAAAAAAATATAAATTGCCAGCTATCTTGAGCCGTGTCGGCCGAGTTCCGAATGACGCAGAATTATGCAGCCAGGTAGAATTTAAAAAAAAAAAAAAAAAAAAAAAAAAAAAAAAAAAAAAAAAAAAAAAAAAAAGGGGGGGTGGGATTTTTTTTTTCTCACTGATATCTACTTAGCTCACGTAAAAGCCGAAATTGTTCCGTGGGGCGTGTACACGATAACGGGATAAATGAATGCTGCATTTCGCTGTTTAATAGTGCGCATTTTAAGAGACAAAAGGCGCCTATCTACCTCGCCGTTTGCGTAGCTGAAAAGCTTCTGCCATTACGAGCGTCTAATCTGCGATAACAGTTTCGCTCCGCGTGGTGTATTTGTGTGTATTCAGCGCAATAGTCTATTCGCTCTTTCTCCGCACTTTTCGAATCAAACCCCATGTATGACTTCTGCGGTTCTTTCCTAAACATGCTGTGTATCACAAGCGTTTCGTACTTCTGTTAACATAAAAATACCTTTTTTTTTTTTACATAGAAATTAAACTGATATTTTTATTAAAAATTATAAAATTATATTTATAATTAATATGAATAAAAACAGGGAGAAAATAGGCGTGTTGGTAATGACTACAGAGAAAGAGTTGTGTAAAATGTACACAGAGTGGGCACGAATGCGGTACGCTGTCTCGTTGGTGTTATTGTCTAAACTCGGTTAACCTTTGTTTGCACGAGGCGGAGGAACATCCTGGAAGTAGAACTTTAGCAAGGCTTCGGAAAAGTCGGAAGTAAACGGGGGAATGAACTATATTTGGTGGCCGAACGCAAGTGTATCGTTGCAATGTCCCGTTGCTTATTTAGTCAACAAACTAAGTACCGGATGTTCCAAATTATTGTGTGCGTTCTTTGTACGTGAATAACACAGAAACTATTTGAGATAAAGGCTTTTCACTATAAAGCGAGCACTTTTGAAATCAACCTTCGAAAAAAGTCACTACTCCTGCCTGCATATATTTTAACGGGCGCACTGAGAGACATGCGCCCAGTAAAGTTGGTAACGATGGAGGGAAAGTAGTTCCATAACTTAACGTCGAATAAAAAGTGTTGAATAACAATATGGGGTAACTAAATTATTTCCTTCGCTTACAGTTTTTTTTAATGCACCAAAATGTAAAAATAAGTAAATTTGTAAATATTTTATTTTATAGTAATTTTACAGTTTCACTTGAAATGCGCTTGAATAAAGTGATGAGGCCCGTGGCAATGTTAACATTACATAAGGCGGAAGAATACATAACGTGTATACATGTAGATATTAAACAGGGCTTTCGAAAGAACTCAGTTTGTCGTGAACTGCATTTAATATGATGGGCCAAGGTGCATTTGACGCTGTAATGCTGGCTTTACAATGCCACGACGAGGTCGTTTCGACAGTCCGACACGACTTCTCAGTCCGACTTTTTCCAGCAACAAACTTAGTTCAGTGTTTACAATACCCACGCAGTTTCCATCCGACGAGTGTTGCGTGGCTTTCGGGGAATCCTAGAATGGCCAGTAACTTGCTATGGAATGCAAAGAAATAAAAAATAATTGTAAAATACTTTGCTTTGATTATTATGCAAACGATGTATTTTTGGATTTTGGAGCAGTTATTATTCCACAAATATCTATTTTCGTCAATTCAACAGCTTTATGTAGCAAGAGAACCAAGATGTACACATAAATAACATATTTTCAGTGTGAAATTTACCACAGTAGTGAAATCTGCAAGAAATTTGGTTTCGTAAGGTTATATTTATGTGTTTTTTTCTGCTTCCAAGCGAGGTCGACCGGTCCGACGCCCGACGAATGTATAAATAGAATCTACTTTTATCGGGCTGTCGGGCTGCGATTTTCCTCGGGGCGACCTTGCTCCAGATTAGCTGACGAAAAATTTTCGTCGGTGTCGGAGCTGTTTTGTCGGACTGTCGGGTCATTGCAAATCCAGCTTAAGGACGACGTCGGATGTGTGGAGCGCGTGCAGCCATTCCACTGTTGTCAGTTCTGTTTACAGCCACTAGAGGCAGCATTACAGTTGCAGAGAAAATGGAGGTGACAAGTTTTAAAGTGTTACTGGAAGTGTGGGAACACGATTGACGAGCACAGACGACGGAGGGAAGAATTCTATATAGCGTCACCGTAACGTCGAAGACTGAATAGGCTTACCATTACACGACAAGTCTGAGAGGGACTGAAATGTGTGTGATGCGAAGAAATCGCATTACAGTCAGAACTAGTGATGGGATAATCGCATCATTTTGTAATTCGAATGAATCGATTGCGATTATCTTTAATCGAATAAATAATAGGCAAAAATATTCGATTGTCTTGTTCTAATCTAAACATAAAAATTTACCGCAAATACTGTATATTTTTAAGGAATTTTACTAAAAAAATATTCTCACTAACATTTTTCTGTTTATTTTTATTAATTTATGCTATTTTGAAAATTGGTTGTTCCGAAATTATATTTTATATTGTCAATAGATGTGAAACGTGTACATATCTGCAATGTTTTGTTTTGCGTAACTATAAACAACTAAAAATCGTGAATAATCGATTTGTTTTAAAATAGTCGATGAATTGAATATAATTAAATAATCGAATAATCGATTATTTTACAAGCTATTATGTCATTACTTGCGGAACGTAGGGTCACTTCTGGTTTATACATTTGTTGGGAAGTTGATAGGCTGAGAAGGAACTGTCGGAGAATACGTCCAGACCTCCAAATTAAATACTATTAGAATTTTATACGGCGGGAACTCTGAAGAACACTGTGTGCGCCACAAAAGCAACGGACACTGGATTGCGACCCGCCTGCGAGTCCACTCCGATGGCAGACGTAGCTACCGTTTGCCGTTCTGTTTGTTCTACGGCGATACACAAGTAGGGAGAGCAATTTCGTTCTGGACCACAGGTGATACGAAGTCCCCAAATGTCGTTTGGGGTCTTTGTCAGCTGAAAGGGTACGGCGTCGGCCAACATCCAATCACAGCGCACCTCTCAAGGGAGGAAGGGGCGTAACCCATCAGCCAACCCCAGCACACCTATAGGCTGCTCACTCGAAAATGAGCACTTTCGAATGCCTTTCCTTAAGATCTACTTGTAAATCCATTGTGTACTCCTCTGCCTTATGTAAAATTAACACTGCCGTGCGCCTCATCTCTTTATTTATGCGTTGGTCAAATGAAACAGTGAAATTATTAAGGAAGTAAATATGTTACAAATATGCTCATTTTTACACTTTGATGCATTAAAAAAACAGAAAGCGAAAGAAATAATTGTAAGTTATCACAAGTGGTTACCTATTCGATGTTAAGATATGGAACTGCTTTCTATCCATCGTTACCAACTTCACTGGGCGAATGTCACTAGTGCGCTCATTAAAATACATAGATTCATGATCAGTGACTTTTTTCTATAGTTTATTTCTAAAGTACTCACTTTATCATGAACAGCCTTTATCAGAGGGCGAAGGGAGGATGGAGGGGGAACAAAACAGCCAATCACAGCACACTTCAGAGAAGAGGGGGAGGGGTAAACATCACGAAATTTTTTTAAAAGTCACTTGAACCACTTTTGCGCCCAAGTGGTCCAGAACGAAGGTGCTCTCCTTTCTTGCAGACGATATCTTACTGCTGATTTCAGACATTTTTCTAACTGTATACGAGTATGCAATCTTTAAGTCCAACATGACACGGAAAGAATTTATGGGAATTCAAGGAACACTATACTGACCATGGAGGTGTAGTGGTCCAGACTACCCACCTCCCACCTAGGCGAACTGGGTTCAATTCCCGGCAGGGGTCGCTCTTGGATTTTCGCATGTGGGAATCGTGCCAGTGCGAAACAGCTGGTCGACAGGTTTTTCTGGGAGATCTCCAATTTCCCAGAACTTGGAATTCAAGCACTGGTCTACATCGGTTCTCAGGACCTCGACATTAAGGGCACTAACCGCAAGCTGGCAGCTGTGAAATTTAAATAGGAAATGCCATATTAAGGAAATTTTGTCTCAGAGTGTTAATTTTAAAGATAGGCATTTCAAACAATATGTATTCTACGCTGATTTTTTAAAATAAGTTTCCTATAGCAGAGATGTTTCCATAGCATGTATAGCCAGTTTGCAAAGAATTTTAAGATTTACGTTTCAGAAAAAAAGTGTATATACTGCTTATCTGTTTTGAAAATATACGCTCGTAGGGATTTTCTCCTAAATAATTCGTGAAGAATACACTTTGTTTGAAAGCCTATCTTTAAAATTAACACAATGAGGCGAGATTTTCGAAGCATGGGGTTTCCTATTTAAATTTCGCGGCTGCCAGCCTGTAGGCAGTGCCCTTAAGAGTGGGATGGACCACCGTGGGACCCCCGTGTTCAAGGTCGAGAAACGAAGGAGCGATTCTGGCGACACTAAACAACACATCTTTGCTTCATCGCTCCTATGTGCAAGGCGTGCATTGTTTCTGTCGTGATGCTGTACTGTGCAAATTAGATCGGTAACAGTGGGGTATTATTGCATTCGATGATAGCCTACAGATTAAACTACGCCTATATCTTTCTAATTTTCTCCTGCCGTTTAAGGAAACTGTGTAGACAAGCTTTAAAAATGCGACAGTTAACGATTTTTACGATTTTTTTTCTCCACAAATAAACTTAATATGACAAAAGTAAAACAATTACAGCATAGATAATTCTCTTTTATCTTTTCTGACAAAAATTCGTATTTGCAGAACATTTATTTACCAAAATATGGATATTCGCACAAACAATTATTTAACAGTAAAATGTGGGGGTCCATCTTACCCTTAGGAGAAACCCAAAACTCTTCACTTTCCACTGCACTCGAGGACCTCTAAAGATGCAGCACCAACCCTATATTCATGCGATTTCCGATGATTTCCTTTTGGCGCAATTCAATCTCAAAACTTCTATCGTTTTCTGAATTAACTGTCCATAGGCTTTGACACTCAACAGAGAAAAGTCACGTGTAAAATACCAGCCCTTCACCTACCTTGAAAGATTATGTCGCCCTCGACAAAGGCGATGAACAAAACAAAAGTAAAAGGGGGAAAAAAATCTTGTTTAAAAGTTCGTCAATATGCACCCAGATGGTTCTCCCGCGAATTCGCTTCTTTAAAGAAGTTTTACAATTCCTTTCCTTGGGAAACTTCTTTCCATTTGAACAGTTTTTAATTCGGAGATAAGTTTATGGTCGGGTTTTGTGACAAATTTTTTGAATACTCTACATATTTGTTTATTACATGATCACTAAAGGTTATTGTGTTTCGCAATTTTTTTGTTGACTCAATAGATTTAAATACCGTATGCAAGTTGTTCATGGTAGACTGAGTACTTTTGAAAGCCCTGCTCAAGATCTACATGTATGCACATTGTGTATCCTTCTGCCTATGTTAGATTAACATTGCCATGGGCCTGATCATTTGTTCCTGCGTAGGACAAGTGAAACATTGAAATTACTGGGAAAAAAATATTTTGTAAATTTGCTGAATCTTATACTTAAAATGAATTAAAAATAACAGAGGACGAAAGAAGTTGTGCCAGTGTTCACAAATGTTTACCTAACATTTTTAATTTAACATTGAGACATGGGTCTACATTCCCTCCTTTCTTACCAACTTACCCGGGTGCATGCTGGTAGAGGCAGTGACAATTTTCAAAAGTTGATTTCAAAAGTGCTTAGATAATAGTTGACAGCATATAAATCAATTTCGCGAATTCACTCTGAGGTGAGATAGACTCCAAACACTTGTTATTTCCTCCTGATGTTGTGACGACTACAGTTGTTTAGACACACCATGTTCAACTGTGAGCCAGTAATAAGGAGGAAGCAGTAGTTTGAGTGAGAGTTTTACACAGAGGACACAGTTAACATTAAGTGTTAAATTATGCATTATGTGAACAGAAAAAATGAAAGTGTGTTATCCTACGTGTTGGTTTCCAATAGCACTTAGCAGGTTGTGTGTATTGTTGGGGTTCCCTTAAGTGTTAAAAGAAACAGCTATATTTTAAATTGTAAGTGAAACTTGTGAGGCAACTTCCAATCAGAACAGAGCAGTTGCTGTACTCTGCAGGAAAATATTTTTTCCCAACAATGTTAGTGTAAATAATATTAAAAATTAAAAAGACATGTGTGTGCATGTTTACGATTATATTTGTTCACAAAAATATGCTCCTCTGCTATAAAATGTAAACTTTGAAGTTAGTTATATATGATTGTGTTATACGAGGTTAGGTTAAGAAAGGAAGTAAACATGGATGGCTTGTGGCTTGTTTCTATTGGTTGTATTTAAAAATTAAAACATTGTATTGGAAACTGAGAATCCAGAAGACGTGTTTCCGTATACCTAGAGATGGTGGTTTATCGTGGGAAAAGTTGACTGTTTGCTACGATACAACATACAATACGCATGCCCGATAGTTTACTTTCCTTACGGGCTTTCATGAATGCATGAAGATACTACCCCTTTCCAACTGGACCAATAATGATTCTGATGCGATAATGCAGAACGTTCGTAATCGATCGGCAAACAACTTATCCGATTCAATACCTTGTTCATCCAATCATGAAAGATTAAACAAGATTAGAGTGCTATATAAGATATGCAGGCTTAAAAATGTTTCATGATTTTCTACAATTTCTACATATGCCAAGTCAGTGCCTGCTGCATAATTCTTGGTGCAATAATTTGTTTGGTGTAAACCCAGCTTTAGCTTGGTCAGGTGGTACTTCAAGCCACTTTTGCCCGTTTCTTGTAGCTTAATTCGCAAGTAGTGAGCTTAATGTATACATGAGCTTACCACCTCGATGGACATCATTTACGATGCCTATGTTATGAATTTTATGATTATAGCTTCAAAAGTTCGAAAATAATGCCTATGTATATAAAAGAGGTTAATGCATAACTGACATAACCAGAAAGGGATTAAGACATACCTTACCACTGCAATTGACATCAGGAACCACATGTATGGTATGAATTTGATAACTATAGCTTGAGCAGTTCGGAAATTTTGACTATGTTTATAAAATGGCTTAACTGATAATTGACTTTACCAGAAAGGGCCTAAGGCACAAATGATTGATAGTCTGCCACGGCCAACGATCAATCACAGCATGAGACCCTGTCACGCGCTATACAACTGAACCCATCCCCATCTCTATGTCATTCTAGAAGTGGTCCAGAACGACTCCGCTCCAACTACTCTCGCAGGCTCGCGGCGGTGCGCTGAAGGGAAGGCGCATTAGAGGTCGTTGGATCAATTCTAGTTGTTTGCGACGACGGAAGAGAAGCGAGGTTTCCGAACGTTTTGTTTGCGTCTCGCGATGCCGCGTTTTCGCAAACATGTTTTTTTTTTTGCCGCCTGGGACCCACACCAGCTGCTAAACGAAGTCGGGTGCGCAATATTGGGCAGGCGCGCTCCAC
This sequence comes from Dryococelus australis, assembly GCA_029891345.1. Taxonomy (NCBI): domain Eukaryota; kingdom Metazoa; phylum Arthropoda; class Insecta; order Phasmatodea; family Phasmatidae; genus Dryococelus; species Dryococelus australis. Next base: position 50,790,591 of record CM057008.1, read on the forward strand.
CATGCATGATAAATTTATCAGCGCTTTCAGCGGCCAGCCACAGAGTGCTCAAGAACACTTAGGTGAAACACAAGCCTAGGCCCTGTCCGAAACGGCAGATGTAGTTGACGAAATGATCACGTGACCCGATTTTGTACATTAAAATGATGACGTATTTGGTAATTTTTTTATTTCGTAATCTGTATCCAAGGGATGTCAGTAAAAAAAAATAGACAAAAACAGCGCCATGTTGGTTTTGACATGGAAAAAACATTCGTAATTAAAACTTTTTTTAACTAACTGTTCATAAAATACATTAGGCATGTTTTAAAAACCTTTGTTTGTATATTTCGCAACAAAAAAAAAATTTTTAATCATTTTAAAATAATTAATTTTCTTATATGTTAACATAATCGTAGAATTACAGTGATTATTGTAGAACAATAACGTCCGTTTTAAGCATTCAATGTAGATAAAAATAATTTCCACTGAAAAAGGTAAAACTGTGTTGCCGCGAGGCTAAAAAAGTGATTGTCGACAACGTCCGAATTGAAACTTACGAAATGACGAATTACAAAATAACGAATTTGTAATTTTGGACACGGCATCAATCTCCGAACCGCAGCTACAAACGTCAGCAAAATGGCTTCACCTGCACGAACATGACGGAACGCCGATATCATCCAATCATGAAAGAATAATGTAACATCTGGGAATTTGTGTGTCACTTGTCTGTTAGTGTTAGTAATTTAAGGTATTATAATTAATTAATTGTTTTTGGTATTTTTTTATGTAATCAACTAGAGCATTCAAAATAATATTGCGGTAAATGTCATAGGCTGTTCACGGTAAAGTGAGCACTTTTTAAGACCCTCCCCCCCGGCCCATCATTTGTCACTAATAAATATATCTTATTGCTGCAGCCTCAGGCTTTAAATTTTGAGAGTAGTGAAATATATACACTGTGTTTATTGGTCACATTACAAAGTTTATATTAAAAGGCAGCAGCAAGATGGAAATTGGATGAAAGGAAAAATTTTGAAGGGCCTTAAAAAGTACTCACTTTACCGTGAACAGCCTATACCATTGCGTGTTACTAATGTCCAGTCTTTAATGTGCCAGCAGAACTGATAGAAATATGTTAGTCTTTGTTTGCTTGTAAAAAGAGACGACACTGCTCGTATAAAACTTTTGTCTGTGAGGCACGTGTTTTGTTCGACTGTTAGAAATGTGGAGTAAAATTTGGAACAATCGTGGGCTATTGAAGAAACAGAAGTGTGATATGAAGACCCGTTAATGTTTGAAAATATCGTCTTTCCTAATGTGCCCATAAGTACACTAAACTATCCTTCCACAAGAGAGGAGTACTATATTATTTGGAAAATCAAATTTCGAGGCATTTCTAGTTCGCATCTCTGAAAAAAGGACCTACCAAGGTCTCCCGATGACAGCAGTCCGATAGTATTCCAAGAACTGCAGTGGGTTCTAGATTCTCCTCCTGCTACCTGTTATTTTGGACGCAGATTGAATTCCTGGCGGATTCCATCTTCCCTGTGGACCAGATGATCTACTTCACGTCTCGGCAAGGGACGCACGGACTTCTCCTGGTGACAGAACCCTAGTGGTGTTCCAGCAACTACAGTATCTCCAAGATCCTCATCCGGTTACCTTTACCCTTGTTCCTCTGTGGTAGAGGAGGCGAGGATATGCAGACATTGCCATGAGCTTAGGATCTGGTCCACGGTCGCATTAATCCTGGCCTCCTTGCGTTGAGAGCGCGTGGTTCCTCTCCCTCGCCTATTAGGAGGCCGAAGCGCGGTGAGGCCGCAAGCCTAAGAGCTCTGCGTTAAAATACAACACCGAGAGGTCCACTGCAACTGTGACTGTTCCTTTGGAGATCGTGTGAACTACAGACTGGCTTCATCCTCGCCATGAACTCGATGATTTGGGGTCAAACGCAGCTACTGTAGGTACCTTTCCCGATCAGGAAAATAAGTCAACAACTTACTTTTATTGGAATTACTATTTTAATAATAATAATTGTACTTGAAACTAGATAGACGCATGTTTAATGAATAGAAGAATGGTGTCGCCTCTTTAAGTTGTTGATTTCGCAAATGACATTGTTCTAATAGCGCAACCTCGAATTTCTTCTTTAGTTTGGTCATTTAATTGATGGTCATAAAAGCTATCTGACCTTCAGTAGTGTCATTATTTTATTTAATCATATCAATGATAACAGCCTTGCGCAATATGCGTGTTGTTTAAATTATTAACAAATAATAAGATCGATCGCTTTGTGAATATTATATTAATCTGATTGATTTCTTACGATTGGTGTAGCTGTACTAAAGGACCACATAATATGTGTATTCCTACTTTATAACGTTGTTATCACAATTGCTTGTGTTCCTGTCCGTATATCATTGCAAGCTCATTACTGAGAAAGAGCAGCAGTGGTGTTTTTGAGTGTAGTGTTTGTTTTAAACTAATTGCCAGTGTTTGGTTGAATATGTGTTCTTTTTCACTGTACTTATTCTCATGCTCACATATTATCCGAGAGCTAGGCCGAGGCTATTAAATATTTGAGATATTCATTCGTGGTGCCATTCTAGCATAAAAGTACATATATGACACTTATACGTTATAGAAATTTGACAACCAACTGCGGGGCATGCAAAATCGTTGCGTGCGCCTATAGCCAAGCTAGTTAAGAGTGCTATAGAAGAATGTTAGCTCAAACAATTTTCGCGTTTTCCCTCATCTATAAGTACAGCTCGCGTGCTGCGACACGCTTCGTATTGGCCAGACTGCCAGCTGGCAAATAAGTTAACAGGTGCGGATTGCAAAGACCGAAGAGGCGCGTCTTTTGCTTCCTCTTCCGCCCGGAAGGCCCATTTTTTTGGGGTTTGGGGGAGGGTTGTCTTTTTAAGCCCAGCACTCCCCAAGGGTAAGTTAGGCCATGCGAACCTACATCTCCCCGACACTTCGAATCCTTGAGTCATAGGTCTTGATATTCCCATTGTGACTGCAGAACACGATGTGAAAGCGAACGCTGATAGACGCGAGCGAGCACGTACCTGAGTTCTTGGACAACAGCGTACCATAAATAGTAATTAAGTGCGGTTGTCTGTTTCTCTCCGACGGTGGTTTAGCCCACGGATTACGCGGGCCCGTCTTCTGGTGTTAATTAGCAATGAAATATTATAATTTACAATTGAAATGCAAATAAAATTTCAATTCAACTGAAAATAAAATACTTCAGTGTTAAAAGAAGCACAAACCGCAAATAATACATGGTCTATTTAGAAAACAACCAAACACTTCATATATACGATGATTTTCTAAAGCTTGTATCAAAAAAGTGTAAAGATCCTGCGAAACCGTCTAACCGAAAAATGTGTCATGTGTTACTGTAATCGGCTGTATCCGACAGCACGGGTGCTGAACCCGTGTTTGTAGAGACGCTCGCCTTATAATCACGTGACATGCCAAGTGCCGTAAAAGTGTATTTTAACTTCGCGTGCGTCATTGGACATCCGCTCGTCCGACAAGGGGCCGCGGTTGCTCAGCGGTTAAACTGCTCACCTCCCCACCAAGACGGAACCGGGTTCAATCCCCCTGTCGGATTTTTCGCGAGTGGAAATCGTGACGGGTTTCTCCAGGGATCTCCAGTTTCCTCGCCCTCCCTTGCATTCCGGCGCTGCTCCACACTCACCTCGCTTCACACTCACCGGCTCTCAAGACCTCGCTATTTAGAGATTTGTGCGGCACAAATCTCTAAATCACTCCCTCATTTGCGAGCTCGCGTTGCATATACTTCTCATTCGCTCGAAGCTCGGGCCCGCAAGCCTAAAGTTGGTGCGCACTCGCGCAGAAACCACTTTTCCGCGGGCGAGCAAAGACGCCAGAGTCCAAGTGACCCAGTTCCCCCCCTCCTCCCCACCTCATTTCTTTCTGAGAAATGTGTTTCTTAATGAAAACGTTTCCATTTTCACAACCCTGCTTGAACCCCCATTCGCATTTTCTGTTTCGCGATCTTCTGGGGATCGAGTGCGCGTGTCGCGTGGTGAAGGCAGTTGGCGACGAAGACGCGCAGATGAAACGAAAGGATGAGATCATAACAGGGGTGGAGGGGGGAGGGGTATTCTTTTCCTTCTGCCGTGCACTCTGTTTAATTAAATTCTACATCTGAGGTGAAGTTTCCTTACGCTCAGAAGGCGGAGAGCAAAGGATGAGTTTTACTTCGCCTTCTCTCTCTCTCTCGCTCTCTCGCTCTCTCTCTCTCTATCTATCTCTCTTTCTACCCTATCACTTCTACGTGAAAAAAAAAAAACTATGACCTGAACCTTTAAGGTGTTGGTTGAAGCGGAGGGTTGGGGAGGACCTATAAAGCGATGCCCCGCTTTTTAGTAGGCTGGGACTTTCCCCCTTTCGTGACGTCATCACGTACCCACTTTTCCCGCCGGGAGGGTGGCGCTAACGTCCTCCGGCCTGGGGCGGCTCCGAACGACAACCGACAATGGTGGGAGAGAAAAAAAAAAACCTTTCCCGCAGCCCTGGTGCTTCCGATCCTCCGCCGATACCGGCATTTTTCCTCCCTTCGCCAGCCCCCGAACCATCCCGTCATCACCCGCCGACGACCTGCTAACGTGTCTGGGCGGGGCGGCATATATTGCCCCGTAGCTCTGGAGTGCAGAGTTCCCGGCGCATGCATGACCGTGGGGGGGGGGGGGGAGAGGAGAAAGAAACCATATCGCCGCGGATCGATGTTTACCTTATCCACCGAGTATGGAAGTGTTGCCGCCTCGGGTAGCCCAAGTGAGCTGGCAAGCATACAGCGAGGCCCTGTTCCAATTCGTTCTGAGTTTCGTTCTTTCAAAGGAGTAGAAAGCATATTTTCCCAGTGGAAGCCGCCACTTCGAAAGATTTTTTTTTTCTTCCATATACCTCCCTCTCCCCCCCCCCCCAAAAAAAATAAAACCTTGGGCTTTTAAGCGCACGCTCATTGGCGACAGTAGATCGTCTCGCTTGCCGAGATATTCTTTCAAATTAAAACTTATAAAAATTATATCGTTTTATAGATTCTCAGAGCCATATCCGAGCTCAAACTAAATTCGTTTATTAATTTATTTATAATGCTACAAATATTCACACAGCTGTTATTTACAGCACTCTCAACTACCTATCTCTACTATTAAAGTTAAATGTCTATCTCAATTACGATCATAGTCCTTATAGGCTGTTCACAGTAAAGTGAGCACTTTTTAAGGCCCTTTCAAAAGGCATTAAACCCTAAAAAATATTTTTTAAGGCCGCTTTAGAAGTTAACTTTTGGAAGCGGCGGAATGTATACACTGTGTTTATTGGTAGCATGACAATGTTTATTTTAAAAAGTAGCGAAAAAATAGAATGCGGCTAAGAGATAAATAAATTAGCAGGGCATTAAAAAATGCTTACTTTTCTGTGAATAAACTATATCATTATATCTGTATTGGTTACAGACATTCCATTCACACTCCTTATTTACACATATTCGATCTGTCTATTGCCATCATTCTAAAAATATTACACTTACACATCCAGTTCAGTAAGTCCACCCTTCAGTCGCACTCTACACTGTACCGATGCTCACAGTCGCAGACTTCACTCCCGCTGGTCACTAACTGCTGTCAACGCACACTTGTCTCTTAGGCCAAGGAACCCCCAAAATGCAGATTATCGACTCAGAGGCCCATCGCCCCTTAAAATAGACAAGATCCCCTGCTCCTCCAGTCTCCCTGAGAGAGCCTAGGGCAATGACCGGAACATTCTTCCAACGATAACCCCAAAAATTTTAATCCACTCGAGGCAAGAAGGTGGTACGAGCTCTAACAAGCTTATCGCGGCGGCGCGCCTTTGTAAATGTCCGCACACTCCTCGGGTTACCAGCTATGACCTTAGCACGCCGTTTCGCGTGCTCGAGCAGTAAGGGGCAATAACAGCGTTGAAGAGCATCAACATGTAACAATGTTAACTTTATTTTGTAACAACTATTCACACACCCCGACGTCGTTAACATATTGAGGTCAGCACACATTTACTGCCACTTAAAAGAACTAAGAAGTGCGTCACATATACTCACTACTGCAAGAACACCGGTTCTGTTGGTGTCTGTGTTAGAACTCATCATCGTCATATTGGTCCATGCCACATCGGAAACTACCCTGGTTCATTATTGGCCGGTCATCAACCAATCGAGAGCCGAGCTGATATTGACCAAATCAAATCCCCATTATCGTATAAAAGGATTTACAGCCAAACGTGTCTCTTTGAGTGGCTATAAAAATTCTCCAGTTGGCAATATAAATGTTACTGCGCTGTCGTGTTCTTGCAAGGTCGTGTATAACACTGGCCGATCAAAGACTGCACAGCCATGCGAGTTTTGTTCCGAACAGCAAATAAATTTTAAAATTAGGGTTGCTCGAGCTACACACGAGCATAGTCTGCAAATTTCTAGTGTTGCAAATAATAATACTTTTTTATGCATGCTGTACCTAAAATGGCAAAAAACTTGTTTTATTACAACAAGCAATAAGCAGTGCTTGGTGATCAGTAACATGAACTGACATAACGTAGCGCAGTAGCGTGGTTTACGAATCAAGTTATCCAAGGGAATATCATTGGGCACTAAGACTCACAGAGTACAGCACTGGCCAAACATAAGCTTCTTGTGCAAATAATTTGGTTGCACCAAACAAATCTTGTTTGTTTCAACAACACTTTTTCCTCAGTGTAGACTGTTCACGGTAAAATGAGCACTTTTCAAAGCCCTGCTGAAGATCTACTTGTATGCACGTTGTGTATTCTTCCGCCTTACGTAAAATCAACATTTCCATGAGCCTCATCACTTTATCCATGCTTCGGTCAGGCGAAACTGTGAAATTATTAGAAAAGTAAATATTTTACAAATGTGCTCATTTTTACACTTCGATGCATAAAAAAAACGGAAATCGAAGGAAATAATTTAAGTTATCACAAATGGTTACCTATCACTCGGGATGGGAAAATTTCGCGAGTTCAATGGCCTGTAGGCTAGACTCCACAGTCCTGTGTGTACTAGAGCCTCAGATGTTTGTTCATTGGCTGCTGTCCCAGAGAGTAGCCAGTGTTACTTCACACCTGGCAGTATGGCACTTGCTGCTTCTTCTCTCACTAGTCTTCTATTGGTTCAGAGTTGTCCAGCGTGTGTGTAATAAACTGCGATCCAATTGCAAAGCTGACTTCAGTGTACACATGTTGGAGTCCAGCTTGTCCTGAAATTAACTCGCGAACTTTTCCTTTCGCTACCTATAACTTTTTATTTGACGTTATAGTATGGAACTACTTTCCATCCATAGTTACCAACTTTACTGGGTGCATATCTTTCAGTGCGCCCGTTAAAATATATACAGGCAGGAGCAGTAACTTCTTTTTCCTAAGGTTGATTTCAGAAGTGCTCACTTTATCGCGAATAACTTCTAAGGAAGTTAGCTAAGCTTTTGTTGTAGCATGTTCAATAAATCATTCTAAATTTTGAATTAGGGAGAAATGAATAAAACAAAATGAAAACTGTGGGTGGCACGGTGTTTTAACGTGGACAGAGTGTACCTTGCCAAACTGCAACGGGATCTAGGGCACCAGCCAGACACGATAGATGTCGAGAGAAAAGGGGGTCGTGTGGGCGTTATCGCGAACCAGGGCGAAGACAGCGGTCTCAGCAAAAGGGCTGGCTTTGTGAAAAAGGGTGGTTTGAGGAAGGGGGTGGTAGCAGATAAATCACGCGGGAGAAGGTTCGAGGCGAGCGCCAAAACACGATCTTGGCCCTGAACTGGACATCTGCTCTTCCTTCCATCCCAGTGTTGCGGCCCTTGCCCACGATCTAATTCTTCTTCAAAATACCATTAATTTTTATTGAGCTATATTCATTGAATGCTACGTGACGTTGTAAGAACGTCACAATCGCGGCTAATTCCTCTTTGATTGTCTTTGATGTAGTACTTTCCTTCAATATTTTGGTTTAGAACATGTTACATATTTTCTTGAATCCGAAATTTCGCTGCCGATCATAGATTCCTTACAATATTAATCGAAGTAACCTCATAATAATAGATCCGTGTACACGCATTTCAAGTTGTTACAAATAAATGACGCATAAGTTGAAAGAAATACAATAATATGAAGAATATTAGTTTTGGTTTAACCAACTATTTTCATGCCGTGCACGAGTCGTAGATAGTTTTAAAAATTTACATTTGGCATTTTTTCCACTGGTTTCAATAAATGTTTCTGGTGAACTTTCACGTAAATGTAATTCACTGAAAGGCAAACGAAGTAATTTTTTTTGGTTCAATAAATAGAATTCAAGTAATTTAATTCAATAGATATTTTATCGTGTGAAATGGGTTTTACCAACTCAGTGCTTTTCAGCATCCTATCTACAGAGGAAACATTTCTTCTAATGGTCGATGTACAATCCAGTGGATTTTTTCGTAAAAATTGTCGGTGGGATGTGGTGTATTTAGTTTTCTGGAAAGACAAAAATATATATTACTGACTTAAAAGGGGCCACGGTTGCTAAGCGATTAGCACGCTCGCCTCCCACCAAGGCGACCCGGGCCCAATCCCCGACCGGGTCACCTGATTTTCGCAAGTGGGAATCGTGCCGGACGATGCCGTTGGTCGGTGGGTTTTCTCGGGGATTCCCCGTTTCCCCAGCCCCTTCATTACGGTGCCGCTCCATATTCACTTTAATCACCCTCATCGGCTCTCAAGATCTCGCTGTTAAAAGGCACCCAGCTCCCTTCTCTGACTTAAAATCGATTATATTGAATTGAATATATGTCTATGGCAAAGTGGTACATACTTTTGGCAAAAATTACCTAATCGCTAGCCAATAATTGGTCGCATAACTCTAACAGACGCCCAGACGGTTCTGTAAAGTGTTACCACAATGAAAACTGAATCTCCTACTAAAGAAGAAGCATTTTGTTTAAGCGCTCAAGTTTATAACTCTGCTGAAGTGGACGACATAAGATCATTAAGTGACTCCATAACATCAAGCCTTTTTACATGGGCCTAAATAATAATTTGAACAGCACGTATAACGACTGATTTTTTTTTTTAAAGATTAAATAGTTTAACAAATTTTAAAGTATTATCTTATGTTTGTTGTTAAGTATGAGAAGAGTGATGAGTGGATTTTGAGGTATTTTTTACTTGTGGCTTAGTGGATTTCTCTAAGCGTTGGCAACACTGAGATGACCCTGGGTTGACGAATGGACCATTATCACTGCCAGCTACTTGCGTGAACGAGTGAGTGAAGATACTTGGGCTGCTCTTAACAGCGAGGTCTTGAAAGTCGACGAGGGCGAGATGGGGTGAGAATGGATTAGCGCAGGAATGTAAGGACGGGAGGAACAGGAGAACCCAGAGAAAACCCACCCACCAGCCTCATCTTTAGGCATGATTCCCACTTCCGAAAACTCCGAGTGACCCGGCCGGGCGTCGAACCAGGTTCGCCTTGGTGGGAGGCGAGCAGTCTAACCGCTTAGCCACCGCGGCCCCATGGAAATACATTGGTTTGATGAAACTCAACGAAATAAAGTAATCGTCCACATTTTAACAACTTATCAAGCAGGCAATTTTATTCTGACCAAAAGGATTATTTTAACATGAGTCGGAAAAAAAGTTTCATTTCAGTATTTTGTACGTGTGTGTGCTTATATGTGAGCGACATATATCACCCGCGTTGAAGGAGGATTTATGGAAAGGATGATGGGGTGGGGGTGGTAATAAAATAATTCAACCACTCAAAAATGATTAAAAACGGGAGGTAAAAATTGTTATACAAACAGATCTAATATTCAAATTACGACACAAAAACGACATTTCCTGAACATGTATGACGTACACATTAATAAACTGAAACGCTTATAGAACTAGGCTACGCAAACTAAAACAAAATTAAATTGCACGTTCGCGAGTTTACCGTGGAATTTCAATTTTAAATTTCGAATGTATTAAACCACTGGATATTTTAGATCACGCTGATACACCATTAAATAAAATAACTGCACATCATTAATAAACCCAATTATTAAAAAAAACTTTAAAGGTTATCAACAGAATATTTTTATAGTTACGGAAATGAAAATATTAAAATGGAATTAAGTTTGTTGAAATGATTATAAAAACATAACGGATGGGTTCGATATGCTATGAAATTAAGAACATGTGCCATTTATGTCTCGTTTGACTATTAGAAAAATTCGCTTCTGGAAAGGAGTGAGTTGGTGAAAAAAATTCAGTACCGTTTCGTTCGTAGTTGTCATTTAAGACACTTAGGACAGTTGTAATTGCGAAAAAAGATATAAAATGAAATGTTGGCCATACACTGTAAAAACTTTTTATCCTTGGAAACCCAGTTGCTAAGAAAAATCCTTTGTAAAACTACAAAGAGTTTTCTCTTAAAATCTGCAAAACATTTATGTGTAATATTACAAATGTTAACCTTGTATTACAATTAACATGTGCAACAAAAATTATTTTTTTTCTAGAAAAAATATAATAAATTAATAATTGAAACTAAAAAAAAATATTTCACAATATAATTTAAGAAAAAAATTTTTGGAGGAAAAAGGGAGATTTTGAGTGAAAAATGGGACATTTAGAGTGAAAAAGAGAAGATTTTGAGGTTTTTGGTAAAATAATTATTTTCTGAAACAGTTTTTGGGCAAACTAATTGATATTGAGGGAAAACCCAAAATGGCCGGCGCAAATCCCGAGTTCGGACCCTGGACCCTGCGCCAAAACCTATTTTACCCTACTACTTGTATACCTATTCCCCCGCACTCGTAAGTTAGTCAAAGAATAAAGTAAAATAAATATTTTTTTACTATTATTCGAAGTGAGAAGGTTTTCAAAAGTGCTCACTTTACCGTGAATAGCCTATAAATATTTTCAAGTTTTTAAACTTCTACTTTTTTTTTGTTTCCTGCTAAATATGTTTCATTGGGGTTGTTTATAAGATGATAAAACATCAGTACAAAACAATAACAAACACAGTTATTTATTGCCCTATCACGTTATCGCCAATCCACGCCTGGTAGACCAATAAGGTGGTAGCCAATCACACGAAAGGCCCGCTTCCAAGAGCTTTGTGCAGCCAATCGACGAATGGGCACAGCCATAAAAGGAGCCTCCAACCAATTTCAGCTCTCCATAGGGGCCGCGGTAGTTTAGTGTTCAGAACTGCGTGAACCGGCTTCGATTCCTGGCGGGATCTCTATTTTCCCCCGCCCTTGCATTCCGGCGCTGCTCCATATTCATTTAATTTCCTCCTCATCCGCTTTTAAGACCTCGACGCAACATGGTAAGAAAAAATTGTAATTTTTACTGTGTAATTGTTCGTAATCTTACAAATGCTTGTAAAAGTACAAAGATTTTTCTTGTAAAACTACACGGGCCGTGTTTGTAATATACCTTACGAAATGTTTGTACTATACAGACCAGTTTCCACGAGATTCGGCAAAATGATGGACACTCGACAAAATAAAACCGTATATAGCTGTTTGTGAAAAAGTCATATGGATGATGTAAAGTGTAGCTGCGTGCAAAAAAAAAATGTATTGCAAGTTTGAATAACTTAAGACACTTAAAAAAAAAGATCAAATAATAATAACAAAACGTGACCAAATTACTCAATTAATGTTAATGTTTCCTAGCTACACAGAACTCTTAAATGGGCTCTCAATTCTTAGTTTTGAAGAGCCGTCCAAATCTAGTAACTCAACAACATAAAACTTAAAATGAAACAAATGTACCTATTCTTCTTAACCAAATAACTTCATTAATATTTTGTAGGTACGTGCAAGTATATTCATTCGTAAAATGAATTACAAGTTCGTATGTTAAGTTGGTATTGTGGGTAAAGGGTGCCGGATAATAATACAAGGGATATAGGTTCTAGTCCCGGGGCTGGCAATGAGTTTTTTCTTTCGTAAAACATAATTGGATTTTTTTTTTTTTTCGCTATTATCTGTTATTAATGTATTACATTTATTTTCTAGAAGAAAAAATACTTTATTGAGCCTTCTCAATATTGTCAGTTGTAATACAAGGATATCATTTGTAATATTACAAATAATTATTTTGGAGATTTTACAAGAAAACTCTTTTTAGTTTTACAAAGAATTTTCTTGGCAACTCGGTTTCCAAAGATTTTTCTTGTGAAAGTACGAAAATATTTTAGAGTGTAAGCGCCGTACAAATCTCTTCATTCTAGCCCTCTATACTTACGCATGTATGCCAAGATAAACAATTTACGCCACGGGCCCGGGCTGGAGTTTCCAAGAGACCTTGCAACTCGGTTTCAAAGATTTTTCTTTGTGAGTACGAAAATATTTTTAGAGTGTAAGACCCGTACAAATTCTTATTCTGCCCTCTATACTAACGCATGTATGCCAAGATAAACAATTTACGCGCCACGGCCGGCTGGAGTTTCCAAGAGACTGAACCCGAGCTGATTCACACAGTTATAGAGGATTCTTTGGAATAATTAGAGACCTGCGAAATCGCGGTATTATTTGAGGACGTTTAAACTTAAAACCTTTTACATTCACATTGCGTTATTCATTGAACGTGCTTATGTTACACGCCCCGGGTAAATCTGCGCAATAAATGAGCACTTCACTAATCAGTACATTCACGCAGAAAGGAGTGACTTCGCATCTGGGCAGCAGCCATGGAAACGACGCTGGCTCGGTTATATGCAAGTACTGTGGAACTTAGCAATTCCAAACAATAACGCGAATTCGTAGGAATAACCGATGCAACGATACTAGTTGCAGCTCAAATAAAGGCGAATGCAGTTTTTATTAGTTTACTTCTGCAACTGTTGTCCAGGAATAATTCTCACTCAGACTCAAGATTTGTGTGTTCATGCGCAGAGTGCTGTTGTTATCACAGGAAATTTTTTTTAAATAAACACGAAGTTTACTTAATTTTCACACAGTAGATATGTAGACATTTCCGTGATTTTTATTCACTGTTATTCAAGTCTATAGTTACGATACTCACCAAATTAAAAAAAAAAAAAAAAAAACTAGCACCTCTCTCTACCTGTTTGGCTGAAATTTCACATGTAGGAAACTTTCCGTCGAACATTGCACAGTTAATTAATGGGCAGGGTCTTATTATTCATTAACTTGGTGCCGGCAGTAACCAGAGACGTGTTTGGGCACCTCTCTGTGAGGGAGAGGCGCTATTGTGCCTCTTTCCTCCAATATCTTCTACGAACCTGAAAATTAAAGGATAAAAAGTGGCCTGCCAGTAAGTATCGGCAGAGCTGGCTTCCGACACAGGACTCGGCTACACATGAAACAATAAGTTTACAGCGGAGAAGATGTTTTGTGGAAGGTTAGTATGGAGTGCGAGTTCCATAGGTATGGAAAATTAGGGGCGGGCGACTCACAAGGTAAAAATAGGGGTAGTAAAATTTTGCGAAAGGATTTCGAGAAAAGTAATATTTCAAAACACTGTAGAGTAGATTAAGAATCTTGATTAGCTGAATTACTTTTATGACACATTTTAACTGTCTGCGTGAATAGTACAGGGGTGATGATTCTAACCCCAAAGGAATGCCACCTTACTTTGATTGATCTAATTAATTTAATATCAAATTGATATCAAAGGGTTATTTATATTATTTAAAGGGTTATTAAAAAGGGTTAATCAAATTGAAGTGCTTAAATTTAATGAAAGTGTAAATTTATTGAAAGGGTTAAATGTAATGGAAGGGTTAATTTTATTTATTTTTTCTTGATTTAGTAGTTGTACTTCTTTCTTTCTTTTTGGGAGTGACTAGCGGGAGCTCTGTGCGATGTTGACACTGTGGTGTTCTACAGGCGACTGACCAGAGAGGTGGGTTGCAATGTGTTGTATAGGTCTTCAGTTAAGTGCAAGAGTGTGGTAAGGTTTATGTTTCTAATTTTTTCTAACTTTTAAGAGATTGTAAGGATATTGATGGTAGATAGGCGATTTTACGAATATATTTAACACACGAGAGAGAAATTCAGTGTTTGAACAATTTCTAAGTATGAATAAATAACATGAGAGAGAGAGAGAGAGAAGTATAACTACCTGGTCCAATAAACAAACAAGTGCAAAATTAAACATAACTTGATTTTACTACCACGAGCTGTATGCGAGCAATATAATTTACACGAGAGAGAATTTTAATTAATTGAATAACATCTGGTGTTAACAAGTGCAAACTCAATAAACGATGCATATTATGTGAGTGTGGAATTAACAATCTACAACAAAATGTCCATATAAATTAATCAAATAAAATATATGACACCTCTCGCACATACCCTACACGTCCATCGTCCTGTGAGACTGGCGAGGTGAAAATTTTGAAACATAATCCACACAAAAAAAGAAATTAATTGATTAACATGTGTAATAAAATTGCACCTCTCCCAAAACACGTCTGTCTGTCTGTGAGCTCAGTGAAGCTTTGTGTCGATCATACGTCGAGAGACTGACAATATATACATGTAGCGTGTTCACAGGCTGATAAGTAACTAAGTTTATAGCTACTCGGAAATAGATCTGAATACGATTTACATGACAAATGGATATAAATTATGTTTACAATACACATACTAATATATAAATTAGACTAGTTGAATTTTAAACAGTCACAATAGAAAAACACATAATGAAACTGCAGCAGGAGATACCCGGCAACACAGCTGTCTACCTCGGAGTTCACTTGATGAATGAGTGGAGCTTATGAAGTGTGCCTGCTTATATGTGTAGCATGGCCGGCATTTTAAAGGCAAATGAGTTGAAATTTAATACTTATAGAACCTATTTCCCTACTATTAACGATTTGGTTCGTCCTACAAGAGATGCAAATGTATAAAAGTGAATTATATTATAAATAATGTACGTCCTACAAATTTTTTTTCCATAAAGTCTGGTCAATAGAGCGCACTTGTTAACACAAAAGCGAGTTGAAAATCATACCAAGTTTCATCTACCGAATGCAGAAACGGTGTTTACACAATAAATGCACTATCACACAAAAATGTATATTTTTTCCTGATAATTAAAAAAAAGGTTCCCAATAAAATAGTTTAATAATATAACACATATATTATAAAATGTTAATCCAATCTACCACATTCCGAAGCTTGGTGAAGTCGACAGATCCAGTGTTGCATCTATACAGCATGAGGATTGACGAAGAACTAAGATGGTGGAAGCACTCGAGAAACCTCTGCTTCGCTCTGGCAAAGGCCAACCGCTCTACACACCCACCCCCACCTCCACCCCTCGCCAGAGCGACATGTCCTGGGGTTACTCAGCCCTCTGCCCTAGATTGTCAATTTTTTGGTTCTGAAGCAAAATGGCGATGAGAGGCTAGATACGGCCACATCGCTTCCTGCACTCAAACACCCACCTCCACCCCTCCCCAGAGTGACGTGTCCTGGGGTCATTCACCTGTCTTCCCCGATTGCCAATATTTCACCACTGAAGCAAGATGGCGACGACTGGCAAGAGAGCTTCACATAGCACTGTTTGCCTGTATATACCCCCTACTCTCCATCCCTTGTCCGAAAATGATGACTTTATGCGAAAAGAGAGTTCTTTTCCAAGGTCAAACACCCTTGTGGTCGATCCAAGACCAAGCACCCTGAACTCCTCCCTTTTTTCTATCAGCCCAGAACACGTATTTTGTCCAACAAGTACTTCAGGTACTCTCCAACTGCTAGACACCCCTCAAGACACCAAGTTGGACTCTTCCAAAACATTTATTTCTTTGCAAAAACTATGCTTTACCCATGAATTGTGGACATTCCCAAAAATCTGCCATGTCCGGTTTGGTGAGAGGTATGGTTAATCTCCTACCCTTCCCTTCCACTGACTCGCCATACCTGAAGCTGGTCAACAACGTTCAAACCTTTGTGCCAGAAGAAGTTAAAAAATTGCCGCATTTACACTCTGAAGTATTTGAACGTTTGCTGAAAACAAATATATTTTAACAACTCCCACTATTTAATTATTGCACATAATTGTGAGACAATATACGAACACTACCTAATCATGATATAGGCGAAAGAATAACCATATAAATTTGAAAAAAGAGAATAAATCCAGGAAAGACTAGAGTCCTTGCAACTTTATGGAAGAAAAACTATGAAATCAATACTAAGATACTTAACACAAACGCAGTTTATAATTCCGAAATAATTTTAACAAAAACTCCATCGAAAACATATCACAGAGAAAGTGTAACAGTTTGAAGTATGTGCACATTTACTGTCATTCAGGACTAGTTAGAAGTAAATCACCTGTCACCAGCACTTTAGGATCAAAGGTTTTATTGGTTTTAGTGAATTTTCCTTTCATGGCCATCCTACTGGTTCATGTGACGTCGGGCACATCTAATGTACACAACAACATTCCTCATTGGCTGGTCGTTGGCCAATGAGATGGCAAGTTTATTTTACCCAATAAATTGTCCTTTACTGAGTAAAAAGGTTTGCAGTCACATGTGTCCTTTCGAGTCTGTATTAAAAAGTATTGTTTTAGTCTGTAAAACCATTATTGCTGATCTGATGATGTTCTTGTAGACTTAGGTTACATACAAGTTGAACAAAGATTCTACACCTGCACTAGTTTTGTTTATAACAAAATATAAAAAATTATGAAAATGGTTTTGCATGAGGTACACTTGGGTGTAGTCCTCAAAGTGTTAAAAAAAATTCTCATAGTGAACACGTAGACTAGCTTCAGAAAACAATATTTTCGAACCCTAGCTGAATGAGATATGGATTATTTAAAAGAAATAACATACGTGCGCAAATTTTAAAATAACAGAAAATATTTCTACACTATAAGCTATC
Organism: Dryococelus australis; assembly: GCA_029891345.1. Lineage (NCBI taxonomy): Eukaryota > Metazoa > Arthropoda > Insecta > Phasmatodea > Phasmatidae > Dryococelus > Dryococelus australis. Next base: position 50,807,510 of record CM057008.1, read on the forward strand.
TAAATAAAATCTTACTGACTCCTGTAATTAACAATACTAAAGAAACTGAATTCAAATGTTCATCAACAATTATTAAAAAAGAAAACATTTATTAACACACTTAAAAATATTCTAACTTGTATCGTACTTCATGTTACAAAGGTTAAATACGCGAAAAAAGGAAGTATTTCGAAAAATAGTGGTATGAAAACTGTGAGCGAGGTGTGAACCCAAAGTAGATAGATGATGATATCACCTAACAAGTGTTGCAGGTTGGGGAGCAGCAAGGCGAAGCAGGGGGTCGTTGCGATTACATAAACAAGAGGTCACCACTATAGGCGACTTTGTCCATCTTTTTTCTATCATGTAAGAGAGCACTAGCTTCATGCAAAGTGTTAAACACATTTGCTTTTTGAATAAATACGAAATTAACTGATTTGCACAATAAAGGCAGTTATTGATTAAATTATATTTATATGTGTTTTAAAAATTCCAGGGAAAATTGTAAAGTGTTTGTAAAGAGCCATTAACTGCATTTTACATTTATTATAAAACTGGTACACTGTAAGAAAATTATTTATTTCATCTTGTTTTCTGTTAAGATGCAAAAACGTTAACTCATTACGAATCTCCATACTCTTTACTATGTCAAATTTTAACGATTTCGCTATTTTTAAATGATATTCATGCAAGCTGATTTCACAGTGAGACAGTATTGTTCGCTGTTATGGAAAACGCTCACACAAAGTGATTTGCCAATGGTTGCGAAAAAACACTCACTCGTTAAATCGGCTGAAGGAAAAAGTATGTATTTAGTTTACATAAAAATACTTCTGCTCACTGAAAACATATCAATTAACCAGGTAAGTTTTGTTGTGTTATGTTGACATGCATTTTCAAGATATATATGTCAAAAAAGGTCACACCCACAAATAATTAAATTTTCTTCACACAAACCAAGCTACAACCCTGGTGGATAAAGCAATAAAATATTTTTTTTGGTGAAAACATTGACTCACTCAATTCTCTAAAATATATGACGTTAAATTTCCACATCTAAAGTGTGGAGATAAATGAAACATTCACTTTGAAATACACTTATAATAATTCGCAACTTTTCCAACAAACACAATATTTATTTACATATATAAAAATCACATTCTTAAAAATATTTATTTATATACAGGAAAAACACTTAATCTTCTTTTCTGGGAATGGGGATGGTAACATTTGTTTGATGTTGCAAGAAGACTAACTCGTTGCTCTCAAATCTGTAAGAAGTTGTTATTCACAGCGGATTCTAGATGAGGTGTTGGTTGCTAGAATTTCAGTTTAGTTATTTTAAGGCACTATCTGTCAGTTGATTGGTTCACTCTTGATACGCTGGCAACTTAATTGACTCGTAGATGCTACTATACAATTTAAATACCCCATTGGCAGTATTGCATATAGCAGAGCTGAATTTATTATGGTACTAAGTGTAGTGTTTAGGAAAAAAATTGTAGACAGGAATTCTATGATATCACACAAGGATACACCAGCCGACTGAAATAGTAAATTTTATAATTGCAGATATCATAGAACTATCAAAATGTCTCCCAAAGAAGTTACGGATAATAGTTTAATGAAAACGAGTTATAATAATGTTAAAGTCATCGACGAAAGGAAAACAAAGTGCAAAGTGGGAAAATTTATATGTATCTCGAAGCAGATAGGAATACTTGAAAAAAAAAAATTACGGTGAATTGGTAATTTGAAATATTTAAAATTATTTCCATTAGACAAATACATCCTAGAATGTATTACCTAGAAAGCTATATGATGTAGAACCAATAAAAAGGCGATTTCACAAACATGAATTGCAAAATGTCAGTTCTCCAAATTAATATTTGGTCGATAAAATCATCAAAAGGAAGAAAGACATGTCATTGGTTATATGGAGGGATATCTTAAAATCACACAACTCCATGGTTAAGAATGAAGATCTTAAAAGATTGTAGTACAATGTTTGTAAAGTTATGTAATTAAATAAAAGAATTTTTAATAATATTTTGTGTATTATTTTATTTAATAAACCTCTGGATAGTGTTTGGCTGTACGATTTATTGTGCAATCAATCGCCTTGTTGATTGGATTACCAATTCATTGGATTAGCGTTTGACCGATTATCCAGTGTAATTAAATCATTTTAATTGTGACATAATTTGTTGCATTTTATTTGTAATTCAATTGGCATCGGTTATAGATTGGTTTAATTGGTGAATGGTAATTAGGTGTTAATAGGGTGTATTTGTTATATATTGTAATTCAATGTGTTTGGGTGGTATTCCATTGCTTTTTATTCCTTTAAATTTGCGTAACTGATTGTTTTTGATGTTACATTTCTTGGAATCGGGATAAAATTTAGTAGAATTTTACAGCTTAAAGGCATTTGGGACATGATTCGATTTTAAAGTTATTTAGAATACATTTGTAACGTGGTATATTTCTTAGAACATGGATAATGTATCCTGGGATACTTTTCTCAGATTATATTTGTATGCTATTTCGTGTTTTTTATTTAATTGTTATGTAAATGATCATTTTTTAATTCATTAATGTTAAAGTGATGGTTAGTTTATCGGAATATATTTCTGGGTTTCATAATTGTTTGCGATATGTTATATTTCTTTGCTTGTAACGATACAGTACTTGGAAATTGGTTAGTTTTAAGAGAGTAAAATAGTAGTCACCATGCTAAAAACTTTTTATACAAAAATCGTTATAAAATTTTTCTAGTTTAAAATTTTATAAAGAGTTTTATGGTGTAAACTATTATTTTTACAGTGAAAAATTCGTAAATGTTTTTGATGGTGTAAACGATTTTTACGGTGTGCACTACTTCGACCATGAAAGATTCAGAAATTAAAAAAAAGAAAAATTAGATTTACGTTTTTTTTGCTATTAAACAAATGGTTTACAAACTGGGCTTAAACTTCAATGTAATATTGTAAATGCAGACAACTTACTTTAAAATTTGTAAAAGAAAGACAAGGTTCGAAAGGTCCCAGAATAAGGTCAATTTTATACTGGAGGCGAACTGCAGTCAGGGCGATGAATGTGGATGGTCGCACACGACACTGACAGCAACGCCTTTCTGAACCATTCTCTCATTCCCTCGCCTACTCCGCACTGTGCACATCTCCTGTCCGTTCGGGATCAAAACTCCCAGCCAGTGTGCTCTAAACTTTCGATCTCGGCGTATTCTGCTCCAACTCTGCCCGCGGGTCACCCTCATAGGTTCTCGAGACCTAATTTTCGCTCGATCCACAAACACACTCAATTCCTGGCTATCTGTTATCTGGTATTGTCCACAATGTTTCAGAATTTCTCGTACCCATATATTTTGTAAAAACAGGTCGCGCTGTAGAAAAATACGCTATGCTTTTTTTTAAACACACAAAGTAATTGTTTACAATAAATTTGGAAGTAAATATTACTTAACATAAAATATTAAACTTCAAATGAGATTATATTATATTTTCCTATATTATGATACTGTCTAAAAATTCTGGGCTACAAAAAACTACACGTGAAATAAGCACATAATATTTAAAAACACATTGAATATGTATGCACGTGTCGTGTCTTACATTATAATAGTTCAACTTAAATAAAGATGTGTGTTTGCCATTACATACAAAAAAAAATGCCTTAAATTTATTGGTATGAAAATGAATCAGTGATTAGTTAAAAGTCTTTTGGAAAAAACGGGAATAAAGATTGTAGGAATGGGAGTAAAGTTTGGTGGAAAACTGTATAAAGTATTGTCGGTGGTATTTGTGACATTTTATCTAACTGGGAATACGCCAACCTCTTGAGACTTGAAAAAATAAGAAAAAGCTTCAGTTTCCAAGTCAAAGTAACAGTTTGTAGGGAGGACGGGAAATAGGCCAGGTCAGTTCAAAATCTGCTGCTGCCCACCTAGAGGAACCATCGCTTTGGCGTTGAAGCAGGTCTCCATTTATAGCTGAGGCAGCGCTCTGGGGGTGAAGGTATGGACCGCCGTTGATTGGCCAGTTCCCAAGATATCCGAAAAACGTATCACTTTAGTGCTGTAAGGGAGGGGGTAGTATGTGGCTTTGAATCGATAGTGCCCGAATAAACACTTTCTGATGTTGAGGGGACCATGGGCAGGTTTTGCGAAGCGCCGCCTCGGAAGGGACAGTTATTGGGCGGTATGGACACAGGGGCTGTTTGCATCTAAACAGGTTTTTGCAGTGTTAGATCGATACCAGGGTGTAGCACTTTCTGAAAACGAACTCTGCATTGAAGGAGTGGAGGGGGAGAGGACAGATCCCCGAAGAAGTGGTCATTGACAAGGGCAGGGGTGCATGGACTGAGCATTTCCCTGCAAACATGTTCTTGGCCAATGTAAGGGTAGGGGTGGCTGACCTTGGACAGAGCGAAGCAGAGGTATCTCTAAGGGTTCCGCGATCTCAGTTGCTCATAGAAGCTTGGACTAGATGATGTATACCTCAATAACTCCTTCATATACACCGGGCTTTGGGGTGTGGTAACCGCGATTAAAATTTTATAATATATATATTTTAATATAAAAATGTTTTATCGGGAAACCTTTTATTTTTGTGTGTTAGTGTATTATCATGTAAAACCAGTTCCTGTGTTCGGTAAACGAAACTTGGTATGATTTTCAACTCGCGTTTGTGTTAAGTGTGCTCTATTTACCACACTTTATGGAAAAAATTTGTAGTATGTACGTTATTTTTTAAATAATTCACTTTTATACATTCACGTACTTGCACGACGAATAAAATCGTTAAAGTAGGGAAATAGGTTCTATAAGTAATAAATTTCAACTCAATTGCCTTTAAGATGTTGGCTGCTCTACACGTACATAAGCAGGCACACCTCATACGATCCACCCATTCATCAAGTGAACTCCGTGGTAGACGGATGTGTTATTGGGGAGCTCCTTCTACCATTTCATTATGTGTTTTTCAATTGTGTCTGTTTAAAATTCAGCTAGTCTAATTTATATATTAGTATGTGTATTGTAAACATAATTTATATCCATTTGTCATGTAAATCGTATTCAGATCTATTTCCGAGTAGCTATAAACTTAGTTACTTGTCAGCCTCAGAACACACTACATGTATATATTGTCAGTCTCTCGACGTATGATCGACCCAGTGCTTCACTGAGCTTGCAGCCAGACAGACGTGTTTTGGGAGAGGTGCAATTTTATTACACCTGTTAATCAATTAATTTCTTTTCACATGTGGATTACGTTTCTAAACCTTCTCCTCGCCAGTCTCACAGGACGACGGACGTGTAGGGTATGCGCAAGAGGCATCATATATATATCTTGTTTGTTTAATTTATATGGACATTTTGTTGTAGATTGTTAATTCCACACTCACGTAATTGTCATCATTTATTGAGTTTGCACTTGTTAACACCAGATGTTATTCATGTAGTTAAAATTCTCTCTCGTATAAATTATATTGCTAGCATACAGCTCATGGTAGTAAAATCACGTTATGTTTAATTTTGAACTTGTTTCTTTATGAGACCAGGTAGTTATACTTCTCTCTCTCTCTCTCTCTCTCTCTCTCTCTCGTGTTATTTATTCATAAGTAGAAATTGTTCAAACACTGTGAATTTCTCTCTCGCGTGTTAAATATATTCGTAGAAATCGCATATCTACCACCAATATCCCTACAATCACATCAAAATTAGACAAAAATAGGAAAAATGACCCTTAGCACACTCTTGCACCCAACTCAGCACCTATATAACATATTGCAAACCACCTCTCTGGTCAGTCGCCTCCAGTATACCACAGCGTCAACATCGTACAGACCTCCTGCTACCCCCTCCCAAAAAGAAAGAAATAAGTACAACAACAAGATCAAGAAAAAAATATATAATTAACCATTTCAATACATTTAAACCATTCATTACTATAACCCTTTCGTTAAATTTAACCCATTCATCTTGATTAACCCCTTTCACTAACCCTTCCAATCAATTTAACTAACCCTTTGATAACAATTTGATATAAAATTAATTAGGCCAATCAAAAAGGCCATCACCCCGTTTCTACTTGCACAAGAAATACGTTGTGGCTGTGACGATGTTGCCGAATTCTGAGTGGCCCGGTCAAATATGAAAAAAAGGCTGCTCAAGCAGACAGCAACCAATGTTAATAGACAAACTGTTGATGGGTGCTTATAGTATTGAAGTCTACTGTGTACACACGTTTTTTTTTCTTCGCGAAATATCACTATCTCTGGGCATAATGTCTCGGCGAGGGCTATAAAATACCGCCAGCGTTAAACCAGCGATCTTTGAACCACTCTTCTTCCACGATTACTTGCCCCGTCCAAAACCTATACGCGAAAGTCCTCGGTGCGGCACAGCCATGGGAAATAAATAAGCTTCTTAAGCGTTATATCTTTTCACTGGCCCGCTTTACCCCGCCAAGTCCGCTTCCACAAATCTTCTACATATGCTGCTTCGACTCATTTTTTTTTTTTTTCAACGTCTGCCGAATTCGTTCCTAAAGTCTGCCTGTGGAGAACCGTGGAGTAGTGGGGAGATGGCTGGTGGGGGGGGGGGGGGAGAGACAGGACTGACGATCGTAAAAGTATAGAACTTCCAGAGTTACGGACCCCTGCCGAAGGGAAATCCAATTACCATAAATGTAAAAGGTAATTTTTACATCCGGCGGGAAAGAAGAACATTTCCCCCCCCCCCCTTTTTTCCCCCGTTAAAATGCAAAACAGCCATAGACTCGTATTCTACTAAGATTTTTTTTTAACATCTTATATACTCCGCGCAAATGTAAAGCATTTTCTGACAGCACGTGAAAAAATTACTCGTAAATAAAGTTTCAAAAAAGCTGTTTCTATGTAAAAAAAAAAATAATAACTTACGGGAGTCGGTATATGAAACACTCACGTCCACTTTCCTTTATGGCTTGAAAGCCTGCTGCAACTCAAAATCCACTTAAGCTTCGCTTTAGAACAAACTTATTTTTCTTGTGTGGTAGTTTCTGTTTATAAAGTAAACATTTCACGCCTAGGTTTTATGAAAGATATTCTCCACAGGGCGATTAAAAAAAAAAACATTACTAATACATGTCTCCCACATAGCGCCTTGGCTGTTAGTGATAAATTTTCAGCAGCCCATCAATTAAAGTAGTCTGCTAACTATGTAAACTATCAAACAAGTAAAACTATTTTAACTGAAAAATAAAAGTATTTATAGCTGGACATACGGCATGTGTTAATATAAAGGACTACCAATTCTCGTTGTATTAGAAATATACAACTTATACATAGGGGCAGCACGAATCACGAAGGTTCTGTGTCGGAGTTACAGAATCCTGAGAGGCTGGGTCGTATGCGGAAACGTCGCCACCAGCCAATGGAGGTATGGCAACAGCCGAGGTGTATATATAGTATTGAAGCTACTGTGCACTCCGGTTTCTACGCGAGAAATCACGGTAAGTAGTCATACACACAAGTAGAGCCACTTGTTTTTTTCGCGAAACGATTTACGCGAAGGGCTAGACGTCAATATGCTATGTGCACACTTGCAGTCTCTATCTGACTCTTATGGCCACTTGGATTTATGCATAGACAGTCTGTTGCATGAGCGAATCAATCAGAATTATTATTTTTTCCCCGATACTGACCGTTCGTGATTCGCGGCCAGACAAACAAGATGCGTAAACATTTTCGAGTGATCCAATCACGAAAGTGGATCTGAACTAAGGTGTGTTGGAACACAACTTGTCCTGAAATATTTCCGAGAAAAACAGGTGCCCCTATGTATAAGTCATTCGTAATAGAACTGGGCACGAGCACGTGCTCTCTCTCTCGGTTTAAATAAATTAAATAACATATATATATATATATATAATATATTTATTATAATACGACAATGAAAACTCTCGGAACATTATTGTATGTTTACCGGGATCTTCAACGTAAGAGCCGATATTTAGCGCAAATATGACTTAAAATCTCGGTTTTTTTAATTATTATTATGGGGCATACCTCCCTTAATATTCGGTTTAGGTATTAAGTGTCACACATGTTTTCCTTTTATTTTTTCATGAAGAATCGCCTCCCGAAGTTTGTCGATGTAATTGAGAATCATCCTGTATATATTTATATATACACCACACACACACACACACGCACACAAACACACAGCGAATCCCAAAAACCGTGTAACTCAAACGTTTGTTTACGTCTAATAAAATTACCTCCCGCCTTGGACGTGGCTGATGATATAAGACGTTATCTTAACGCCTCGAAAAGTAAGGCAAGTTGCAAAATTCAATACTACACATATTTCGACGAATGGTATACGCTTTGGTGTATAATTTACCGCACTGTAAACAAGGTCACTATTTGAAACATAGGTCGTTGAACACATTTTATGAACACTGAAACTTCTAAACTTGACAAAACTGCTAATTTCAGGACCAGCCATAATTATGAAACTATACAGGTTTGAAAAAAATTGATTTTTTTTCCAGAGTTCACAATATCGCGATCATTATTTCTCACCAATTGCTTCCGAAGACACCATGGGCTTGACTTGTGTCATACGATTTACTTTGAATTCGTAAGTAATATCCCTGAACCCAGACAGTTAGAGATCTGAATAATTCGCGGATTCATTCGAGACAAGCTGGAATTCAAGACACGTGCGTTTATATAACTTTAATCATTGGTCCACACGATATTTGACATCTCCTGGAGAACGCTGGCCCAATCGTCGCCTTCCACTGTGACAGCAGACAACCAATGTGCAGTTGATATCGGCATATTTGTAAATAAGACTGTAGATTCTAGCCTGCAGGTCATTTAATTAGCAATTTTTTTTTTTTTAGGTCTCTACAGATATCATGTAAGATTGCGACCAGCTTGTCTATAATGCCCGGACCGAGATTCGAACCCGTGTCCTCGCGTATGTGGGTTCTAAGGTTAAACACTGCACCACTTGGCTAGGTGTCGCGATTTGTCTTGCATTTTATTGCACTTATTTTTAAAACTGGCTAAAAAAAAATCCCTGGGGGGGGAGGTGGAAAATAATTAGTCTGCCAGCCACAAAATTAACACAGGCATAGAGGTGTTTGGGGTTGAATTAGGACTCAATCAAACCTCTAAATGTTTCAGGTCTCTTGAAGTGATCTTACTTCTTTTACTACCGAGACCCCAGTTTCTAAATGCTGATATGGGCTGTTCACGGTAAAATCAGAACATTAGAAAGCCCTTCTTAAGATCTACTTGTATGCACATTGTGTATTCTTCCACCATATGCAGAAACCTGCAACATTTGCGTTATTATTTGAGGACAGTTTAAACTTACTACATTTTTACATTAGAATTTGCGTTTGTCATTGGACATTGCATTGCCATTGCTTTATGTGACACGCCCCCGGTAAATCTGCACCAATAAATGCGCACTTCACAATCGTGTGACACAATCACGTACAGTTCACTCAGAAAGGGAGTGACTTCACATCTAGGCAGCAGCCAGTGGAGAAACGACCCCGGCTCCAGAATATGCAGCACCGTGGAATTTAGCTCGATGCCAAACAATAACGCGAATTTTACAGGTCCTAAAAATACGTTATAGTTAGGGACCCGCAAAATTCGCGTTATTTTCTGGCATCGAGCTAAAATTCACACTACTGTGTATACTCGAGCCGACGTCGTCTTTCCGATGGCTGCTACCTAGATGTTAAGTCACTGTCTTCCTGGGCGAACTGCATGTGATTGGGGCAAACGATTGTGAAGTGTTCATTTATTGGCGAAGAGATACAAGGGGCGTGTCAAGTAAAGAATGGCCTAGTGACAAACGTATAGCAAAGGAAAAGTGTTTAAATTTCATAATACCCTCACATAATAACGCGAATTTTGCAGGTCTCTAGTAAACCGTTACCATGAGCCTGGTTCTTTTTTGGTGCGTCGGTCAAGGGCATTTTTTTTTATTTTTATAGAAAAGTAAATAGTTTACGAAGGGTTTTCCTATTACAAGTATATTGTCATGGTGGGCACCAGCGTGAAGCTGCCTTTAAACGAACAGACTCGCTGAACGCACCGTAGGTAGACAGCGCAGTATTCAGAACAATTTGCAAACACCCGCGGCGAAAGAATGTCAATACGACGCTAGCCGCAAGGACACGCCAACACGGGGTTCCGGGAACAAAACAAGCTCTCAGCAGTTTCGCCACGAGGAGGAAGGTAAACCAAAACAAGTTTATAATGCAGATTCGTCAGCACTTTGTAGACTATGCTCGAGTGTAGCTCGAGAATAGCTAATTTGAAAATTTCTTTGTTGTTCCGAACAAAACTCACATAGCTGTGCAGTCGTTGTTAGTCTAGTGTTTAACATGAACTGACAAGAACACGACAGCGCAGTAACAATGATTCGCTAACGACATTTTAAAGCCACCCAAAGGGTCATGAGTCATTGTAAATCCTTCTATACGATAAAGGACACTTGATTGGATCAATATCAGCTCGGCTCTCCATTGGTTGATGAACGGCCAATAATGAAAGCTGTTAAAGTACAGGGTAATGTCCGGTGTGGTATGGACCAATAGGACGCTGGTGAGTTCTAGCACAGACACCAACAGAACTGGTGTTTTTGCAGTAGTGGATATAGGTGACTCACTTCTAATTTGGTTTAAGTGCCAGTAAATGTGTGCTGACTCCAATGTGTTAATAAAAACATATCGCACACGGAAAAGCTGTCAGTCTGCAGCCAGCCACCGAGATGGGAGGATGCTGCCCTGAGAGCAGAGCCATCGTGCACGACCACCGTTTCCGTAATAACGACCAGCCTACGCCGACGACTCATTAGAAGGTAAGCGTGCAGATATGGGCATTTATACTAAATTGAATATGTGACACTTATCTAACTAAATATCCCTCCGCACGTTACAGTAAATGTATTTGTATTATAATTATTTAAATCAGATATAACTCTAATTATATCACTTTTCATGACTTATATGTTGTGCGTTATGATTAGGGATAGGAACATTTCGCGACCTCATTTCGGGACAAGATAGACGCCAAACACGTATACAGTGAACTTACTTTTGCAATTGGATCACAGTTTATCAGACACGTGTTAGAAGCATCTGAGCCAATAGACTTGCAAAGGAACACACAGTCAATCTCATACTTCAAGATGTGGGGGGCGACACTGGCCACTCTCTGGGGGCAGCAGCCAATGAACAAACATCTGAGGCTCGAGTACACACAGAACTGTGGAGTCTAGCATACAGGTCACTGAACTCGTGAAATTTTCCTATCCCTAGTTATGATTGACCAACTCCAATCTAAAATGCTTACTGAATGATTTGAGCAGTAAATATATAATAAGCATTACAATACGCATTACAAAAATAAAAAAGTAAAATAAAAGATTCCAGTACTCACACTTATTTACTTAACACTTGTCATTAAACGTTAACACATGGAACTTCATTCTCTCCGTTGTTGCCAACTTTACTGACCGCGTGAGAGTCAGTGTCACCGTTTAAATATACGCAGGTAGGGTAACATTTTTCAAAGGTTGATTTCAAAAGTGCTCACATTACCGTGAACAGCCTTTACTAAACACAGCATGCAAGAGACAAACCGACTAATTTAACACTTTAACTCTTCGAAGAGTACGCACATATCCTAATCGGGGATAGCTTTACGTATAAATTTCTTAGCTCTTGAAGACAAAACTCGCATTTTTTTATAGATTTTTTCTGTTTTGCTGTAGCGTATTGTAATCTAAGTAAAAAAAAAATTACACACAGCCAACCTTGCCATTTATAAGATTAAAACTTTTATTTTTAATAACTACTCACATGCACACGATGGACTGAAACCTACCACATCTGTCGCGACACATTAAATGGTACACAGTCAATATGAGACTCCATTGGTCGACGACAAACCAATAATACACGTTGTTGATGAGTACAGAAAGCGTGTCCGGTGTAGCCAGGACCAACAGGATGAAGGTGAGTGGAAATGCAGAGAATAATACAACTGACACTGCAGAAGTTGAGAATATAGACACCTCATCTCTACCTTGTCTTCAGTGTCAGTGAATTTGTGCCGCCCTAAAGGGTTGAGATAGTTACACGCCGCGTGTATTCCAGAAGCTTGACACTGGCGAAAACAAATTGAATTTAAAAAAAAAAAACCTTCGAGCGTTGAAAATCGTTGGGCTGAATCTTTCTGGCGATGTTCCCCGCCCCCTGAGGACCACGTCACACTGTCAAAATGTTTCCGTCAAATTGTTTCCAATAAGTTTGGTCAAACAAGTTGGACAGTTATGACGTCATCGGAACATAATAAACGCCGCCAAATATGTCTAAGAAAGTTATATGGCTTCAGTTTCCATCAAACAATTGAAGATTGGACCGGTTATAAAATTGTTTTGATGTTCGACGATGTAATACGCTGCATTGGGGGGGGGGGGGGGAAGGAAAACAACACTATGAAAACAATTTTTTTATAATAATAATTCAAGTTAGATTCTGCCAGTAAAAATATTTGACAGTGTGACACATTTTCAAACACATTCAAGAATATTTGATAGAATTTGTCTGAAGGAATAATTTGATGGCCGTATTTTGTCTTCAAATTTTACTGTAGAATATCGTTGAAGGCGAAAATTTCACACGGTAACAGGGGCTTTAAGAATTTTCACGCGTGAAATTAGCCGGAGAATCTGCGATCCATTGTCTCTACAGCCCCCCCCCCCCCCCCCCCCCATCAAAAGGACCATCTCGGCCTGAACACAGTTGTTTACTCGGTGGCAAACTTCTGGAAGGAGGGGAACATAATGAATCTTATTATGCCTTCCTTTCCGCAGTCCTACCACCCCCCCCCCCTTCTGGAAAAAAGCACACTGAGACACTGAAGATAACCACGTCATAACAAAAAAAAAGGGGGGAGGGACTGTCAGTAAAATCTGTCGAGGGGGGGGGGGAAGGAATGGAACAGACTTTGACAACATAATAACGAGAAATCTCTTACAACGCTCGCACTAACAGAGACATTTAAGAAGCCCACTGTGACGAGACAAGCCTTTAGTGGGTAAATAATAATAATAATAATAACAATAATAACAATAATAACAAAAATAATCTTTCTTTGAATTAACACATTGAGGTATGCACACATTTACTGGCACTTAAGACAAATTATAAGTGAGTCACCTATATCCAATACTGCAAGAACACCGGTTCTGTTGGTGGCTGTGTTAGAACTCACCATCGTCCTATTGGTCCATACCACACCGGACACTACCCTGTACTTTACAGCGTTCATTATTGGCCGGTCATCAACCAATGGAGAGCCGAGCTGATATGGACCCAATCAAATGTCCTTCCTTTATCGTATAACAGGATTTACAAACAATCATGTCTCTTTGAGTGGCTATAAAAATTAGACATTCTGTCGTTAGCGATATCATTGTTACTGCGCTGTGGTGTTAAATACTAGCCGAACAAAGAATGCACATCCAAGCGAGTTTTGTTCTGTTCAACAAAAGGATTTTCAAATTGGGTTTGTTCGAGCTACACTCGGGCATTGTCTGCAAAGTGTTAAATTATTAGGGATAGGAAAATTTCGCGAGTTCAATGACCTGTAAGCTAGACTCCACAGCCTTGTGTACCACTAGGGTCTCAGATGTTTGTCCATTGGCTGCTGCCTCAGTGTTACCTCACGCTTGGCAGTAAGGGATTCGCTACTTGTTTCCTTGCAAGTCTATCTTGTCCTGAAATGAATTCGCGAAATTTTCCTATCCCTATAAATTATTGCCTTGAACTTCAGACATACATGCATAATTTTTTCATTGCGTTTAGAGTAGTAGTCTACTGCTCACTATTATTTTGTTGATACGAATGGGAATAGCTACACCCGCGAACAATTCAAATAAATGTACGAGGTACCGCGGGGGGTCCATTCAAAATAAGCTGGCGTGTGAATTAAAGTATTCAAATTAAGATATTATTCGTTGCGTGAAAAGTATTATTCAATACAATCCTGGAGACAACTGTAGCTACTTGCGAATAGAGTATCATAATCAACGGAAAATTGCTTAGTGGTCAGTGAATATAACCACACATTTTTTTTATTTGTTTGGTCTGTTTTTCAACTGGCAACCGGCACAGAACAGTAAACTATACTACACAACTACAGAAAAGTATTTTTACTTATACATTACAAACATGATGTTATAAGATGCCAATTAATCTAAAGTAATTCTAAGTTTTTTATGTTACATAAGAGGAAATTTATGATGTGAATAGTGTTTACCAATGCATTACAACTGCTGACACTATGGAACCTATAGAAAAAGTTTCAATAGATAAACGACACAAGAAACAACCAATTATAACATAGTTTGTGCGTCAGCAGAAGCCAGTAGAGTTGCTCAGGGAATTGCAATGTCCGTATATTGGTGCTAGCGTCTGACCTTGTACCGCACCGATCATGATATCTCCCGCGCTCTGCAACATGTCAGACGTGAACGAGTACACTCGGGATAATACATTAAGAGGTTAATGTGGACAATAAGTCGTGAACGTCCTATACCCACCGGAAACCAAAGCTTCCACGTCGCCAGAGTGCGACTTGCCCCCTTCTTGCCCCGTGTCCGCGCAATAATAAAGTTATCCACTAATTAGTTAACACTAACATTTTAAATTGTTATCAAGTTGTAAAGGGGTGAATTGAAGCCGGGGGTGAGAGGTGTTACAAGGGGGGGGGGGTTGCGTCCCCTTCACATCCCGCGGTGGCCCGACTAAATGACGAGCTTCCCAGGAGTAATTATCCAGGGATGAACGTGTGTGACAGGGGGGAACAGGGGGGAGGGAACTAGATGTGCAGGGGCTGCCCAGGGGGATATAAAAAGAATGGTGATTGGGGATGAAGAGGGAGGCGGACGTGTTATTAGCAAAATAACGCAACCATGACGACAGGGATGGGGGGGCTACTTCATAACAACGTCGCACGAAAAGACGAACTACTGCAAGCGGCTCTCCTCCCTAGATGCCAGGGATGTTGGATGGCAACTCGGAGTTCCTGGTACTGGCCTTATAAAAAAACCTGTACTTCAGACGAAATAGTAGTACGCCATGCAACTAGAAATAGCAGATATTTAGCAGGGCTTCACAAAAATTCGAACTAACTGTGAATTGAGTATAGTAACAGCTAGAAAGATGTAAATTAATTTTCCTTGCAGCGAACTACAGCAGTTAAGGATCGGTATAGGCTGTTCACGGTGAAATGAACACTTTTGAAAGCCCTGCGTAAGACTTGTATGCACGTTGTGTATTTTCCCGCCCTATGTAAAATTAACATAGCCATGGGCCTCATCACTTTATACACGCGTCGGTCAAGTGAAACTGCGAAATTATTGGAAAAGAAATAATATTTCACAAATCTGCTCATTTTTATACTTCGGTGAAAAATAAAACAGAAAGCGAAAGGAGTAATTTAAGTTATCACAAATTGTTACCTAACAAGCACTTTTTATTCGCCGTTAAGATAAGGAACTACTTTCCATCCATCGTTGCCAACTTTACTGGGCACATTTCTCTCAGTGCGCCCGTTAAAATATATGAAGTTAGGAGTAGTGACTATATTTCTTAGGTTAATTTCAAAAGTGCTCAATTAATCATGAACGGCCTTTAGGTAGTTGCGTTTAATCATTAGAGACAGGTGCAGGTGGCACGACGAAGAGGAATTGGGGAAGGAATGGGAAGGAATCGGCCATGGCCTTTGTTAGGGACCCATTCCAGTATTCGCCTGGAGTGATTTCGGGGAAACCATGGAAGACCGAAATCAGGATGGCCCGGAACGGGAATCGACCCCGGGTCCTCCCGAACCAGAGTGCAGTGAGTTACCAAAGCGCCAACCTCGATCGGTACAGTAGTTGAACTATCCACTGTAGTCAAGCAATCCCAACTACATAAAATATGCAAAGAATTGTCCTCTGTTCTGTCGTTCCAAGATGCTGGGGACTAATCCCCCAGGCGCTTGAACTGCTATACAAAATGTTCGAGATACCTGTTTCCAAACGAAACTATTAACAAATTAGGGTGTGCAAATATTTACCGGCACTTAAGTCGAATTAGAAGTGAGTCACCTATGGCCACCACTGCGAGAACACCGGTTCTGTTGGTGTCTGCGTTAGAACTCACCATCGTCCTATTGGTCCGTACCACACCGGACACTACCCCTGTACTTTACAGCGTTCATTATTGGCCGGTCATCAACCAATGGAGAGCCGAGCTAATATTAACCCAATCAAGTGTCCTTTATAGTATAAAAGGATTTACAATCAATCATGTCCCTTTGAGTATATGTACAAAAAAATAAATTCTATCGTTAGCAATATCATAGTTACTGCGCTGTGCTGTTCTTATGGGGTCATGTTAAACACTAGCAGAACAAAAACTGCACAGCCATGCGAGTTTTGTTCTGAACAGCAAAGAAAATTTTAAATTCTATCTTTGCTCAAGCTAAACTCGAACGTAGTCTACAAATTGTTAAACGTGCATGTAATGCGTTATTAAAAAAAAACACACACACACACTTCAGACGAGGGCTGTGGAGTGCTTCTAAGGCGTCATGCACATCATAAACACCATTCCAAAATACGAAATGGCCAAAAACGGCCTTTTCAAAGTACTGTATCTCAAAATATACGCGTAATATACATGCAAAACTACTCAAGGGCACTTCATTGTATATTTCAGCAATAAAATAATAGGGTCACATCATAGAAAGCGCCATAGGTTTGACGGGGCTGCGGTGGACGAGCGGTTAGACTGCTCGCCTCCCATAAACGCGAACCGGGGTTCAATCTCCGGCCGGGCCCACTCCCGGATTTTCACATGTGGGAATCGTGCCGGACGACGCCGTTGGTCGGCGGGGTTTTTTTTCTCGGGGATCCCGCATTTCCCACACCCTTGCATTCCGGCTCTGCTCCATTCTCATCTCACTTTATCCCTCATCGGCTCCCAAGACCATGTTGTTAAGAGCCATCAGAAAACTCGACTAAACTTTTTTTCCCCCCAGCTTTTGAGGGAGCGATAAGGACGACATTACAACGCGCATCAAATGCGCCATCGCATCAACTGGCGTGCAGTATTATCGTCGCACTGTGTGTACCCATGGGTAGGGGCTGTGATATTTCGCGAAAATATTTCGAGGCAAGATACAGTTTAAAGTACTGTGGAATCGTCCACCGCATATGATTGGCTGAAACATGTTCTGGTTCGTGTTAACTGTTAGCGCACTTATCAGGAAGGTCCAGTGTCGGAGTTACAGAATCCTCAGAGGCTCGGTCAAATGCGGAACTTCACCAACAGCCAATGGAGGTATGGCAACAGCCCAGCTGTATATATAGTATTGAAGTCTACTGAGTGCTCCGATTTTTTCGCGAAAAAATCACGCGCCCTATCTATTTGTAGAGACTTGCAAAATTCGCGTTATAATTTGAGGACAGTTTAAACTTATAACACTTATACATTTGCAATTCGTTTGTCAGTGGACCATAATTTATATGACACGCCCCGGGTAGCTCTGCGCCAATAAATGACAACTTGACAATGGTGTGCCCCAATCACGTACAGTTCACTCAGAAATGGAGTGACCTAACATCTGGGCAGCATCCAATGGAGGAACGACGCCGGCTAGAGTATATACAGTACTGTGAGGTTTAGCTTGATGCCAAAAAAATAACGCGAATTTTGCAGATCTCTACCCACAGGTAGGGCGCGTGATTTTTAGCGAAAAAATCGGAGCTCTCAGTAGACATCAATACTATATATACACCTCGATTGTTGACATATCTTTCGACGGCGACTCGATTATTTTATTGATGGAAAGTCAGTAGGAAAGTTCAATGCAGGACCCTTGAGGAGTTCTGCATGTACCTGGAACGTATATTTTGAGATACATCGCTTTGAAATGGTTGTTTTTAGCCATTTTTGAGTGCTTTTTTTGAGAGCATTTTGGATGGTCTCTGCATTTCCACTTACCATTGTCCTATTGGTCCTGGCTACACCGGACACGCCTACAGTACTGTGCAACGTTTATTATTGGCTGGCCGACGACTAATGAAGTCACGCGTTGGCTGTGTACCAATTAAAACATCGCGATAAAAGTATAACAACTTTTACAATCCATCGTGTTCGTTTGAAAAATTATCAAAAGGAACAGTTTTATTCTTACAAACTGAAATGTTGACTAGTTGTCATTTTTACTTAGATTACGATAAAGTCTAGCGAAATGGTAAAAATTTAAAATTTTGAACTTTTCTTCAAGAGCAAATAAATTTCGAAATAATCGTAGCCACGGGCATATACGTTCTTCCATACTCCTCAAAGGGTTAATGTTTTCGTATAAACACGAGTGAGTGAAGAGATATAGGCGGCTCTTAACAGCGAGGTCTTGACAGCCGATGAGGGTGATTGAAGTGAATATGGAGCTGCGTCGGAATGAAGGAGCGGAGAAAACGGAAGATCCCCATCCGGCACGATTCCCACTTGGCGAAAATCTGGTGACATGGGCCGGGAATTGAACCCGGTTCGTCTTGGTGGGATATAAAAACGAGTATTACAAACAATTTGCATCACAATTCCAGCGGCAGGGAGGTGCGAGCCTCAGCCGCAAATATTTGACCAAGATTTTCACCGTGCCTTCAGGAATTCCAAGCACGTCCCGGGCATTTTTTCCTCCAGCGACCGTGCGCACGACCTAGGGGTGTAACGCGGGAGGCTACAAGGATAATCTTTTATGTCTACATCGCACAGGAGAGGGCAGACAATGTAGCGGTTAAAGGGGGCAAGGAGGAGGAGGAGGAGAAAAAGAGTGCCTGCAATAATCGCAGCAGATTTATTGGAGAGAAGCTGCGAGGGGAGGCATAATCTAGGCAAGTGCTCGTTACACAAAGAATTGTTTGGATAGCGCGAGGATGAAGAAGAGACATTAGAAAAAGAGGGGGGAGGGAAGACGCGAGGTGCTGGAACAAGGATTAGCAGCGCGTGCAGTCCTCGTCTAGCCCCATTTGACGCACGGACGCCAAGCCCGCGGAGTCTTATGTAGTGGCGGAAGTTTAAGTCGTACATTATCGCCGAACACTTAACAGCTTATTTCATCGCGCTCAACCCATTGAAGAGTATGCAAGTATATACAGGGCCCTACATTTAACACATTCATGACTGCGCATGTTTACTGTATTGAAGACAAGCTAGAAGTGAATCACCTGTATACACCACTGCAGGAATGTCTATTCTGTTTGTTACTGTATTCTTACTTACTACTCTTCTATTGGTCCACTCCACACTGGGCGGTGCCTTCTGTGCCCCACGACGTTCATCATTGGCTGGTCGTCAGCCAATCCAATCAAATGTCGCTCACCGTGTAAAAGATTTAGAGTCAATTGTCTCCTTTTATGACATAGGAAATAAAGTAAGTTTTCGCAGGAAAACTATATTCTGCTGGGTTGTATTGTTCTCGTAAGATCCTGTTAAATACAAGCGGAACAATGGCTCTATAACCATGCGAGTTTTATTTTCAAGGACGAAGAAATTTTTTTAATTAGCGTTGCTCGAACTTAGCTCGAGCGTAGTCCAGAATTTGTTAAATAGAAATGTATTTGCTCTTGAAGACAAAGCTCGCATTTTTATAGTTTTACTATTTCACTAGACTTCATTGGAATTTAAGAAAAAATTACACCTAGTCAACATTTCAGTTTATAATAATGAAACCGTTATTTTTAATAATTTTTCAAACGAACACGATGGATTGTAAAACTTGTTACTTTAATCGCGATACATTGATATATGCACAGCCAACGCGTGACTTCATTGGTCGACATCCAGCCAATAATAAACGTTACAAAGTACAGTGGGCGTGTCCGGTGTAGCCAGGACCAATAGGACAATGGTAAGTGGAAATACAGAGACCAACCAAAATGATATTGCTGTAGTGTAGAATATAGGTAGCTCACTTCAAACTTGTCCTCAGTGCTAGTAAATTTGTGTCGTCCTCAAAGGGTTAAGTTATCTGTAGGGGTAGTGAAATTTCGCGAAAAGATTTCAAGACAAATTATATTTCCAAACACCGTGGGGTCGTTTACATAGCTTGATTGGTAGAATTACTTTTTGACACATGTTAACTGTCTGCACACGAATCACGTAGGAGCCGTGCCGATGTTATCGAATTCTGGGTGGCCAGGTCAAATAAGAAAACGCCTTCTCAAGCAGAAACCAGCCAATGGCAATGGACAAACTCCTGTTTGGTGTCTACAGTTTTGGAGTCTACCGCGTACTCAAATTTTATCGCGTAAAATCAGTAGCTCTAGTTATCTGATCACGAAAAAATTCATTATGTTATACTTGTTAGAAACACCGTTCACTTTGTACACATTAGTTATACGTAGGTATCTGCAAAATTCGCGTTATTTTTTGGCGTCAAGCTAAAATTCATAGCACTGTGTATACTCGAGCCGGCGTCGTTTCTCCATTGGCTGCTGCCTTGACGTTAAGTCACTCCCTTTCTGAGTGAACTGCATGTGATTGGGGCACACGATTGTGAAGTGCTCATTCATCGGAGCAGAGTTGCCAGGGGCGTGTCAAATAAAGAATGACCCACAACGACAAACGTATAGCAAAGGAAAAGTGTTTAAAGTTTGAAATGTCCACAAACAATACCGCGAGTTTTGAAGGTCTCTAATTATATGATGTTCACGGTGAAATGAGCATTTTCGAAATCAACATTAGACAAATGTCACTGTCCCTGCATGCATATGATTTAACGAGCAAAGTTCCTAGGACGCGCCCAGTAAAGTTGGTTACGACGGAGAGTAATGTAGTCCCGCGTCTTAACACTTTGAGGACGGCACAAATTGACTATAATTAAGGACAAGTTTGAAGTGAGCTGCCTATATTCTACACTACAGCAATATCATTTTGGTTAGTCTTTGCATTTCCACTTACCATTGTCCTATTGGTCCTGGCTGCACCGGACACGCCTACTGTACTCTGCAGCGTTTATTATTGGCTGGTCGTCGACCAATGAAGTCACGTGTTGGCTGTGTACCAATTAATGTATCGTGATAAGCATGAAAAAGTTTTATAATCCATCGTGTTCGTTTGAAAAAAATATTAAAAAGCATAGTTTAATTCTTGCAAACTAAAATGTTTACTAGTTGTCATTTTTTACTTAGATTCCGATAAAATCTATCAAAATAGTGAAACTATAAAAGTGTGAGCTTTGTGTTCAAGAGTAAATAAATTTCCATATAAACGTAGCCCCGAGTATATACGTGCATACTCCGCAAAGGGTTAAAGCTGAATTTAAAAAGTGTTAGGTTAAATATTTGTGAACATTGAAACGATGTATATTATGCTTTCGTGTTTTATTAATGGACAATACGTGTAAAAATTACATTTGTAAAACATTTAGTTTCTTAATAATTTTTCAGTTTTACCTGGGCGGCGCACGAATAACGTGACCGCGCTCGTGGCAATGCTAATTTTACATATGGCGGAAGAATACACGATGCACACACGTGTAGAACTTAAGCAGGACTTTCAACGTGCTCATTTCACCGTAAACAGACTATATCTAAGTTAATGGCTGTGTTCGAATTCACTATCCAAAGGGCCCCTAGCCTGGCTTCGCGCCCTATAGAAGTGCATCTCGCCTAGACGTCACGCTGTAAAAATAATGGGAAAATTACCTGATAAGCAGAGACCTGCAAAATTAGCGTGATTTTCTCGGGACACGTTAAACTTCAAACCCATGTACCTTTTCAAACAGACTGTCAATGGACCATACTTTAGTTGACACGTCCTGAGTAACTCTACGCCAATAAATGAAGATTCCACAATCGCGTACTCCAATCATTAGCAGTCCAGTCAGAAATAGAGTGCAGAAGCCAATTGAGATACGACACCGGCTCAAGTATCTACATCATTGTGAAGTTTAGTACGATGCCAAATAATAACGCGAATTTTGCAGGTCTCTACTGATAAGTGTAAGGTAATATTCGCACACTTGTGGGGGAAACGTAGTTTTCCTTGCAGACAAGGTAAAATAACCGCACTCTGGAGTAAAATTGACGTACACGGTATTGGAAAATGCCGTACATGGATGGGAAAATTACCTTACGACGCGTGCATCTCTTCAATCAACATTGTGTCAACAGCTAAGTGGCGGAGACGGGCGGAAGAAGCAATCATTTAACACGCTAATATTCAGTAATGTTCTCACGCTGTCGTCGTGGTGTAATGGATAGCGCATCGACCTGTCGTGATAGAGGTCCATGGTTCGCGCCCACCCGCCAGCAAATGTCGAGGATTTTAGTGCTGTAGTTTCGATTACTGTTTGTCAGAGGACATAGGTAATGAAGTAAAATTAAGAGTAGTAATGTTCGCCTTTTTTTTGTCAAGTACTTTTTCCGCGCGATTAGGGAATAGTACGTGTCATGTAAATTTACTCTACACTTATTAGCAGGCAGCACAAAATAGACGTTCAACACGTGTACACTGTGCAATTGGATACTGGCTTATTAGACACGCCCTGGGCGTCTCTGAGCCAATAGCAGACTTGCAAGGAAGCAAGTAGAGAATCCCATACTACCAGGTGCGGAGTAACACAGGCTACACTCTGGGCCAGCAGCCAATGAACAAACAACTGAGGCTCTAGTATACACAGAACTGTGGAGTCTAGTAGCCTGAAGGTCATTGAACTTGCGAAATTTTCCTATCCCTAGTTATTAGGTAATTTTTCCCTCTAAATTTTTTTTTACAGTGCACATTGTCGCTATCCGTGAAAGGAAGGGTTAACCGCGAGAAAACTAGGCCTCATCTGCCAGCGTTGTCTTTGGACTTCATTTCCGATCGCAGGGAACCCCCTTCCTTCTCTCTCTCTCTCTCCTACGGGAGAGAGTAATAGTCACGCGAGTAACCACCATCTAGCGACATCCTGCGAGGTCGTCGAAGTATCCAGGACAGAGGCTGAGAAAAGTAAGAAGAGGAGCAGTGCCCAAAAAGGGGGGGGGGGGGGGGAAGATCGCTGGTGACCAAGCAGTTCTCTTTGAGCGGGAGGTAATTAAGACAACCTCGTTGTACCAGGATGAGGGGGGGGGGGGGGAGTCCTTTCGGATCCCAGGGACTGGCCCCCTCATTTCACGGGCCGCTACTCGCGAAAACAGCGCGCTCGCTGCGGGAGTCGCCGGAACTCACCCTTATCCCACCCCCCACCCCCTCCTAACCCAAACCTCGTCGATGGACGTCGGCTGGTCGCGGTTGTCCCTGCATCCCCGAGACACGACGCGCTGCGGTTCCAAACGGAGCTGACCTCGCCGAAATTAACTAAAATCGAACTTCTTCGGGGTTGATAAGTCCGGAAAGGGTGGATTTTGCTGTTCCAGCAATACGTTCTGCAGCTGCGCCAATGTTACACAACTTCAATGCTGTGTACTCCAGTAACGAACGTCCAGAGGTCGGGCCCACTGAAGGCGCGGGCTGAGCCACCATAGATGAAGCAGGCAACTGTACGAATTAGTATTTGTGGTGCACTGTCGTCTGGGAACTCCGGCACGTGCTCGCTCGCACATCCCGACACATGCTGTAGCAAGTATGGTGAAAGTAAGACTTAAGACACAAGGCATAAGGCCTACGAAGGGCCTAACTGCTCAAAGAAGTGCAATATGGGACGCATCACAATCCTACAAAATGGAAAACATACCCCCTTGTCCATCTAACTACTCCCGTGAAGAGGGGGGGGGGGCACTTTGGGGGAGGAGGGAGAAATCAAAGAGAAAGAATGGGGCAATAGTGAGGGGGGTCGGATCCCCCCCCCTTCCGTTTTCCCCAAGAGAAACCTCCAAAAACAGCGTTTTTTGTGCAAAAATTTCCGTTCTTGATTAATTAGTATGATACTACAGAATTGACCATTTCAATTTTTATTCTCTATAGGCTGTTCACCGTCAATTGCAAACTTGGGAAACGAACCCAACTGGCGGGGCCACGGTGGCTTAGCGGTTACACTGCTAGCCTTCCAATCAAGGCGAACCAGGTTCAATCCCCGGTCCGGATTTTCGCAAGTGGGAATTGTGCTGAGAACGATGCCGTTGGTCGTCGGGTTTTCTCGGGGATATCCCGTTTCCCCCACTCTTGCGTTCCAGCGCTGCTCCATTCTCACCTCATTTCATCCTCATCGCCTCTCAAGAGCATGCGTTAGGTAAAGTTGGCAATGACGGACAGAAAGCAGTTCAATGTCTTGACAGCGAATTAAAAGTGTTCGGTGAACATGTATTGATTTCTGATGCTATCTGGTTTATTGGGCATGTAAGTGTAAGAACTGACAAATACGCCATTTTAATTCTACTTACTGTGGGAGAAGACACAATGTGCCTGCCAGTAGATCTTGAACAGGGCTTTCAAACGTGCTTAGTTTACCGTGAACAACCTATACCATAGAATTTGGCAGCGCGTATCGTTAACTCCAGTAGCACGTGCCATTTATATGTTCTAACTGACCAGCAAGATGGCAGGACGTCGTTTGCCAATCAGCGTGAGGTAAGTCACTCGGCACCTGGCAGCCCACACTGAGAGAAAAACCAACAATGTATTTGTTTGTATAGGGCCACAAATATATTTAGTTCCCCCAACAAAATATTTTGCTAAGTACGCCAAGCTTGAAAAACAACAAATTAATATTTGTTCCTCTAACAACATACACGGCTGAATTAACAATACCTCTGTACTGGGCAGAAATAAACTAGACTGTCAACAAACGATTTGGCTGAATCAGCTGGACACATTTGTTTGGTTACTCATTGATTACCTTCCTTCGAAAATACACCTCGAATGAGTGAAGAGATTTGGGCGGGGCTCTTCAAATCGAGGTGTTGAGAGCCGATTAGAGTGATTGAGACGAGTATGGAGCAGTGGCGGTACGAAAGGAAGTGGGAAACGGGAGATCCCCGAGGAAACCCGCCGACCAACGGCATCGTCCGGCTCGTATCCCACGTGCGAGGATTCGGAGTGACCCGGCCGGGGATCGAACCCGGACCAATACAACTCCAGGGTTTGTTTGTATTTTTGCGACAGTTAGAATTTAAGGTTCAACACAAAACAGAAAAAGAAAGCTGTCAAATCTTGAAACATTTATTTGCACACGTTTTCCAGTATTTGAAATATATAAATGTTAAAGCATCACTTCTTCATCAGTCGTCACTTTAGCCGAGGTTGCTACGGCGTAGCTACGATAAGACGCAACTGAAGTAGGTTTAATTCCCGGTCTCGCCTCTGGTGGTTTATTATATGATACGAAACTGTTTAATGCACGCAGAGCCAAACAAATCTTTAGTTGCCCAAATCAAATCTTTGTTTGTGGCAAACAAACAAGAAGAACAAAATACCATGGTTTCATAAACAAAATATTTAAGTGCCGCTATACAAACAATTAATTTGGTTGCGCCGAACAAACTCTGTTTGATTCAACAGAACCTTCTTCCTCAGTGCAGTCGATAAGCACCTTCCGCAGCGCGTAGTAGCCGCCAATCAGACACAGAATCCAATCCAGAGCCTCGCCTTATGCCCAGTTGCACCAACATCTTCCCCAAACAGAGATCGAATGATTCTAGTTCCAAACCAGGATCCAGTTTGATCTTGGTTCCAATGTAAAAGTGTTGCACCGACGAAATTTCATGATTCTGGATCTCAGATTCGTCGATCTTGGTTCCAAAGTGAGATATCGGAAATACGTATGAGACAAATTTTGCTATTGGTTCGTAATATATGACGTCATGGAAGTAGGCGAATTTTTCATAATAGATAGAACAAGATGTGCGATGTCTTATTGTTGTACGAATTTTACTGAATAATATGCAAGTACCTGTACAATGTTGTTTTAATTTTCCAAGAAAACAATCGAACGTAGTTCTATCTGTTGGCGTATCTCGTAACTACATTTGTCGACGATGGCTGCTGTTCTCGGATCGAGACTTCGAACAGCCTCGAAATGAACTTCATCTCGATCTCCAGTCCAGTTCTGAACTCGAATGGTGTAACTGTTTTCTGTGTCGGACTTAGATCCGATCTCGGACCGAGTTTCGAACCACGATGGTGAAACCGGCACTAGTCTATCAGCGAATGTGTACGCCTACACCAAAGATACCGCCACGACATTTCGCTTCTGTACACTTACTTACTCCGTGACTGAATTCAAGAGTTAACGTTCCCGTCCAGGGGGAAAATATCCGACTCGGGGAATACGGAGGGAATATCGGCATGAGACCATTCCACACGGGATTTAAAAATAAAAATAAAAGCGAAGTGAATAGGAGGCGAGGAATTCCCAGGTTTTATAAAACACAACAGGGCCGAATTTTTTTTTCTGGACGGTAGGCAAGCGGGGCATTTTCACCAATCCCCCCTCTCGCGCAACGGCCAATCGGCAGAATGCTTTCTGCACACGCCTATAACACGGGCGGCAGGTGGCGTGGTAAAACACTGCGACATTTATCACTCAACGAGATGGGACGGCTTGGAAATCCTTCTCTCATTCGAATGTACCCCCCCCCCCACACACCCTAACCAGGAGAACGCAGCAACGGGGGATAGGGTATCCATACTGGCAACTGTAGGGACATATCCCGAAGCGTGCACTCAGGACAAAGTTTTGTTGAGTAAAACAAAGTTTGTTTGGAGCATCCTAATTAACCCCTTAACTAGAGACAATGGAATGGTTCATCGCGGGAGAAGTTGACAGTTTGTTAGGATTCAACGAACTCTACATATTTCCGACAGTTTTATTTTCTTATTGGCCGTCATGAACGTATGACGCAACTACCCCGTTTAACTCGGCCAATGAGGATTCTGATACTCTAAAGCAAAACGTTTGTGATTCGCCTGCAAAGAACTTTGCAAGGTCAGAACCTTAGTTATCCAATCATAAAAACATAGACCAGCTATAGTATTATCAAAGATATGTTGGCTCAAAAATTGTTCACGATTTTCCATCATCCCTACTCTCAACCCTTTGAGGAGTATGCACGTATACAATCAGGGATACCTTTATATGCAAAATTTCTCTACTCTTCAAGACAAAACTCACACTTTTATAGTTTTTCTGTTTCGCTGGAGTTTATCGGAATCTACGTGAAAAAAAAATTACAGTTGGCCAACATTGCAATTAGATTATAACTTTTCTTTTCAATAATTTATCAAATGCACACGATGGGTTGCAAAACTTGCTACCTCTGTCGCGACACGGTAATTGGTACACAGCGAACACGCGATTTCATTGGCCAACGGGCAGCCAATTATAAACGTCGCAGAGTGCAGTCGGCGTGTCCGGTGCAGCCAGGACCAATACGATGAAGGAAAGTGGAGACACAGAGACCAACACAAGTGATATTGCTGTAATGTGGAATATAGGCAGCTCACTTCTATCCTGTCCTTAGTGCCAGTATATCTGGGCCGTCTTCGTAGGGTCAAGAGCTACGCCCGAGTGTAATCGTCTCGTGTTGCAGAATATGCGACGTCATGGTCGGTACTGTACAAGATCAGAAGCTAGCACCAATACGAACATCGCCTAGAGCTGGGCAATGCTATTGGTAGCTGGTAACACACACTACTATATCATTTATCGCTTCTTGCGCCGTGGATCTACTGGAAAAAAAAAAGTGTGAGTTGTTATGAGAGATACGTAAGTACTTCTGACACAAAACATTTCTTATCGTGCAACACCTGAAACAATAAACTAATGTGTACCTTGCGGGGTTGAATGTCTGTACGAGTGAAATGAAATATTGCGTCGTTTAACAAAATTATTTCGTCGCTCTTAACTGGTTGCCACAAACTGTGAGATACTCGGGATAGTACACTGTACATCTGAATAAGTGAGAATTTCACCGTTTCAATCATTCAGCAGAATCTGACTGATTCAACAGTCACTTCAGTAAATTTAACTGACGGATAAGTGAAAATTTCCTTCACTTATTGATTCAGTGACATTTTCCATTTTCCACATTTTCAACAGCTATTTTTTTTACGGCTTTTCAGTGGTTTATTTTTTAACTGATGGATCAGTCATGCAGCGTGTAAAATAGCCATCCAAACCACGCTGAAAAATGGCAGCCAAACAACGTGTGTCAAGTGAAATAACAACGAATAAACTTATAAACACAATACAAAATACTTTCTAAAATGTGTTTCATCTTTCAAAACATCACATTAAGAGGTAACATGAGCACTAAATCTTTCATTCCGATTTAACGTCTTTTATTTCGTTTGCATGTAATCATCACAGGCGCTCTGTTTGAAGGTTTAAACTGCATTTAATGCGGCGAAGAGAGTTCACTCTTATATACTATTCGTTTTAACATTCCTAACGGTATCAATTGAACCAAAAACGAAAAGTATGAGCATACAATTTAAATCTTTACGATTTCGTTGAAATCTATTGATTTGACAGAGCAGATGTAATGGTAATCGCCTTAAAGCGTAGTGGGAAGGGTGTATTACTTCGATCACGGCCACCTCCAGAAATTAATCTACTTTTTTTTAAATTACGTTAAATTGCGCAATATATAATAGTAAACGATCGTAAATATGTTTATTTTACGTCATTATTTGGCTACATTCAATAAAAACAATATTTAATTCGCCGCTGCAGTCGGCCGTCACTTAATCAATCAGTGAAATTACTTCACTGAAACAATCGGTGGTTATCCCCTGATTCGAGTAGTTGAACTTCGCTGCAATCGGTGGTTTTTCACTGATTCGAATTTAGAGTGTAATACGTCAATCGGTTAATTTCTGAGTTCAAGCGTTGCAGTGACGTAATTTTATGATGAGACCTGTACTTTTGTTCAGCACTTGTTTTATAACCAGTGAACAAAAGTATATCATGCTCGATGATAAAGGCTGTTCACGATCAAGTGAGCACATTTGAAACCAACCTTAGATATTTTAACGGGCGCGATGTGTGGCATGTGTCCAGCAAAGTTGGTAATGGTGGACTGGAAAGTAGTTCCATATATTAACGTCGAACGAAAAATGGTAGGTAACCATTTCTGATAACTAGGGATAGGATAACTTCGTGAGTTCATTTCCGGGCAAGATAGAGATCAAATACACATACAGTGAATTCACCTTTTCAATTGGATCAGAGTGTTTTTATACACGCCCCGGACGGCTCTGAGCCAACAGCAGACCTGCAAGGAAACAAGTAGCGAATCCCTTACTGCCAAGTGTGAGGTAACACTGAGGCAGCAGCCAATGGACAAACATCTGAGGCCCTAGTGGTACACAAGGCTGTGGGGTCTAGCTTACAGGTCATTGAACTCGCGAAATTTTCCTATCCCTACTGATAACTTAAATTATTTCTCCGCTGTCTGTACTTTTTAACTCATCCAAGTGTAAAATGAGCAGATTTGTGCAATATTTACTTTTCTAATAATTTCACAGTTTCACTTGACCGACGCATGAATAAAGTGAACAGGCCCATGGCAATGTTAATTTTACATAAGGCAATAGAACACACAACGCGTATACAAGTAGATCTTAACCCTTTGACGACGTCACAAATGTACTATCACTGAGGACTAGTTTGAAGTGAGTTGCCTATATTCTACACTACAGCAATCTCATTTTGGTTGGTCTCTGTATTTCCACTTGCCATTGTTCTATTGGTAGAGGGCTGTAAAATTCGCGTTATTATTTGAGGACATGTTAGACTTAAAACATTTTCCCTTTTCATTACGTTTGTCATTGGACCAGTCTTTATTTTACAGGCCCGTGGTAACTCTGCGCCAATAGATGAACGCTCCACAACAGTGTGCCCCAGTTAGATGCAGTTCACTCAGAAAAGGAGGTACTTAACTTCAAGGCAGTAACCAATGGAGAAACGACGCCGGCTCGAATATAAACGGTACTGTGAATTAGCTTGACGGGAATTTTGCAGGTCCCTATCTATTGGTTCTAGCTACACCGGACACGCCCACTGTCCTCTGCAGCGTTTATTATTGGCTGGCCGTCGACCAATGAAGTCACGCGTTGTCTGTGTGCCAACCAATGAATGTATCGCGACAGAAGGAACAAATTTTACAATCCATCGTGTTCGCTTGAAACACACTTAAAAAGGACAATTTTATTCTTACAGACTGATATGTTTGATATTTTACTTAGATTCCGACAAAGTCTAGCGAAATAGTAAAACTATAAAAGTGTGAGCTTTGTCTTCAAGAGCAAATAAATATCCAAATAAACGTAGCCCCGAGTATATACGTGCTTGCATACTCCACAAAGTGTTAAGCAGGGCTTTCAAAAGTGCTCATTTTACCGTGAACAGCATATGTCTTTAACCGTAAAAAAAGGGGGGAAAAATCCACAAATGAGATTAGCTACAAGTAATACTGGACACTGATGCATTACTATGTACAGCACCGGTCATAACAAGGGAAATGCGAAATTTGCGTTATTATTTGCTATCAGGCTAAACTTACCAGCACTAGATATACTCGAGATGACGTCGTTTCTCCATTGGCTGCTGCATAGACGTGAAGTCAAGCCCTTTCTGAATGAACTGCACGTGATTTGTGCACCCGATTGCGGAGTGTTCATTTCCTGGCACAGGATTACCAAGTACGTATCAAATTAATTATTGTCCAATGACAGACGCATTGCAAAGCTGTGTGTGTTTTAAGGTATACACTGTTCACGGTAAAGTGAGCACTTTTTAAGGCCCTTCTAAATCTATCCTTTCGTCCTATTTCCATCTTCCTGCTGCTTTTTAATATAAACATTGCTTTGTGATGAATAAACACAATGTATACATTTCACCGCCCTCAAAATTTAATGCCTGATGCTCCAGTAAGATATATTTATTAGTGGCTAAAGCCTGCGGGGAGGGCCTTAAAAAGTGCTCACTTTAACGTGAACAGCCTATATACGTGCCCCCAAATAATAACGCCAATTTTGCAGGCCTCTAGTCGTAACTATAATTCACGTGCAATACGTTAATGGTCATAGACACGGTTAACTCCCGACATCAAATCACGCTATATTCGTCGGCAACAGACAAGGATCTCCACGCCAACTAACTGTTATGTCGGCAATGGTGCGTAACGATGGCTTCGCTCGATGCGTGCTTGAAATCGATACAATGATGATCGATATATCGAGATACAACCGATCCGGACGCTCGTATCTTAATTAACGGTTTCGTAACCTCCTAACTGTATGCGATACACGTTGCCTGTATATAACGATCCATAACCACACGAACACGGCGCGTCTTTGCCGTTCAGGACTAAAGGCTGTTCACGATAAAGTGAGCACTTTTCAAATCAACCATAGAAATAATTCACTGTCCGTAACTGCATATAGTTTAACGGGCACACAAAGTGGCATGCGCTTAGTAAAGTTGGTAACGATAGGTTGGAAAGTAGTTCCGTATCTTAACGTCGAATAAAAAGTGTTAGGTAACAATTTGTGACAACTAAATTATTTATTGCGCTTTTTTTTTTAAGACATCGAAGTGTAAAATAAAGCAAATTTATAAAATATTTTCGTTTCTAATAATTTCACAGTTTCACTCGACCGCCGCGTGAGCAAAGTGATTAGGCCCATGGCAATGCTAATCTTGCATGAGGAGGAAGAGAATACAGTATATCTTACGCAGGGCTTTCATAAGAGCTCATTTTACAGTGAACAGCCTATGATTCTGCGAATACGAGAAACAGTCCAAAACCAATCACCCAGGCATCAAAGGAGTTTATAATGCAAGAGCGAGTTGTACCAAGCCTGAAAAGAGCTAAACAAACTGTACGAAAGAAAACAATTTCAGCCCTATGCTTTTTACTCGTCGTTATGTACGAATTTTCAATATTCCATAATTAAAACTGAAACACAAATAATGATGATGAAACCTTTCCATGGGAAATTAAAGTAACCATAAATAAATTTAATATCTAGAAGCACTATTCAAGTAAAAAAATTCATATAAACAAATTTTCTAGAATTTGATTCCCACAAAAACAAATTTAATTAATCTGGGTTAGGTTTCGGCGCCTGTTAAAGCCTCGGATGCGTAAAAACACTAGTTTTATAAAACTTATATGAGAAAATGTTAAGACACGTGTAGCTGCTATATATATATATATATATATATATATATATATATATATATATATATATATATATATATATATATATATATATATATATATATAGACACACACACACACACACGAACTGATTCATATTTTCCATTGGGGAGTTTATCATTCTCAGGTGTTAAACAGAACAATTCCTTTGCCATATTTTTTTTACTCTACGCCCACAATTACATTTTGCACAAAATTATAACTCATATTATAACATGAACGCATTAACTGCTACCATGCTAGATAAATTTTTTTTACCACAAAACATAAGAAATGTTATGGTAGATGTGGCCATATATAGCTAACAGCCATATCACGACACAACTTGATGAAACTTAATAAGTAGAGACCTGAAGAATTTGCGGATACTAAGAGGACAAACTAAGATTCAAGCCAATGGTCCACACGGTGTTTGACACCTCCTGAAGAACTGGCCCAATCGTCGCCTTTTACTGTGACAGCAGCCAACCAGTGTGCAGTTGATATCGGCATAATTGTACACAAGACTGTAGATTCTAGCCTGCAGGTAATTGAAATTGCGAATTCTTCGGGTCTCTTTTAATAAGTTTGGTTTGGATTGGAAAGAGCTTATTAACGTCCTCCGGTGTTATACCTAAAGGCTTATCAAAGGACTGCTTACTAACTTATTACCTGACTTAAACTAACACCTATGCCTTGCCTGGGATTCGAACCCAGAACCTCCCGCAGCCCAGACAGGCAACGCAACAATCGAATGAGCCACACGAGGTCTGCCCGTTCACGCATACTTAAAACATTTCTGAGGACCTGCTCAAGTTCTTCAGGCTATCTATTCCTCCTCCTCGTGCCAACAACGCTTAGTTAACATTTTGGAGAATATGCTAGTGTGTAGCTCGAGCAAAGCTAATTTGAAAATTTCTTTTGTTGTTCAGAACAAAACCTCACAAGAACACGACAGCGCAGAAACAATGATATTGCTGACGAGAGAATGTCTATTTTTATTGCCACTCAAAGGGATATGATTGATTAGATTATATATCATTTTATAAGATGAAGGGAATTTTATTGGGTCAGTACCAGCTCGGCTCTCCATTGGTTGACGACCGGCCAATAGTGAAGGCTTTAAAGTAAAGGGTAGTGTCCCGTGTGGTATGGACCAATAGGACCATGGCGAGTTCTAACGCAGACACCAACAGAACCGGTGTTCTTGCAGTAGTGGATATAGGTGACTCACTTCTAATTTGTCTAAAGTGCCAGTAAATGTATGCAGACCCCACTGTATTAAGTATGGAAAATTACACCAAAGGGACAACCAATGCATTTTTGCGCACTCAGTTTAATAATAATATTTCGCATGAGAAATATTTCATGTAAGGTATTACCAAAATAATAATTTTCGCTCTGTAAAAAAGTGTGAAGAAACTGCGAATAGCCTATAGTGGGTAGATTCCATACGTTATACAAGTATTCAGGGAAAATAAATATAGTAAGTGTGTGAGTGTGAAATATTCGGTCGGCGCTCAAAAGCCGAGGTCTTGAGTGCCGATATAGGTGGAGCGAAGTGAATCTGACATAGAGAAGGAATGCCAAATGGTGGTGAGAGCGGGAGAACCGCGAGGAAACCCAAAGGCCACGAGCAATATCCGTCTCAAACGTTCATTTTGTTACTCTTGTATGTGCGTTTCTTACATTATGCATCTTCCCTTCATGAACTGGAAAATTCTTTCAACATATTATATCACGAGTATCAATGTCACTAATTACCTTAGGCGCAGGATCCTTCTGAATATGAGACTTCCTGTAGAAACGCATTTCCAACAAACCTCTACCTGCTTTCGCGTTATATCTTGAATAATAAAACGGTACAAAAATGAAAATAAAAAATAACTCTCTTCTACATCAATAACCTTAACAGTCCAGGACCTACCGTCCTTATCGACATCCTTAGAAAAAGACAAAATATTACGATATGCCTTTTTAGGATAATACCTAGAAACACGATTCTACCGAGGAACCATTACTGATGTGTAGGGATAGGAGAATTTCGCTAGTTCAACTACCTGTATGCTAGATTCTACAATCCTTTGTATAGTCGACCCTCAGATGTTTGTTCATTGGCTGTTGCCCCAGTGTTATCTCACATTTGACAGTACAGGACTCGCTTCTTGTTCCCTTGCAAGACGGCTATTGGCGCGGAGTCGTCCGGGGCGTGTCTAATAAACTCTGATCCAATTGCAAAGGTGACTTCAGTGTACACGCGTTTGTAAACTAGCTTGTCCTGAAATGAAGTAGCGAATTTTTCCATCCCTACTGATGTGTAATTTTAGCGTACCTACGCTCAGTTTAATCACATGCAACGAGTATAATCGTGTTCAACATGACAAATTGTAAACCGACATACTAGCTAAACTTAGATCGTGTACAAATAAAATAACAATAAATTATGCAGGTTTGCTGTGGTTAGAAGGAAGTGGCCTGACCGCAGCATCGCATAAATGTACACGCCTCATAATACGTATTAAACCTTGGGGGCGATTTTTTTCAGTCCTAAAACTGGGTAGTTCCGTCAATAAATATATTAAATAAAAATAATACTGCTAAAAGAGTGAGGCAACTGCAGTTTTTCTCGGTGTTCTTGATGAAATTTTATCCCTTGACAAAACACACACACACACGCATATATATATATATGTTTAATTAGATATATATAAAATTCTAACTAATAAAACCAGATCTGATTTGAAGACAAAATACGACCATCAAAATATACTAATAAACAAAATCTCTCACACTGTAATTAATTTTGATTACACAAAACAAATATGATTTGCTTGAACGTAATTCTGAACATGGATTACTGCTTTTGTATTACCAGCTTGCTATAGGAATGAATACTACGTATTATGTTATTAATTTTCACTTCTAAACTTATTTTACTTATACCTATTTACTGTGTGATAAAATTTGTTACTTTTTGATTTTATTACTATTAATGTTTAGAGTGTTACTCGAGCACCACCGCCTTAATTCTTTCCTAGTTAGTCGGATCGGAAATGTTAGTTTGTGATGGTCACGATTCTGATTAGCTTGGTTCCCTCAAACATAAAAAAAAAAACATTTTGAACTGTTCCGATATATACAACAGTAGTATGATTATGCCGATTCGGGGCAAGGATTAAGGATGGGACATGGGCCCCGACCAGCCGCCATCTGATTTCCGGCCACCATCTTGGATTTCGCTTTCCTTATTCGTCTTTTATCATGCTCTTTAATTCCATGTCAGCCATCATGGCATCGTGCTCTGTGTCATTCTTTTTCACCCGTCACACTCTGAGTACTTATTCTGCCATTTAGGTTAGGTTGCGTTTGTTTTTTTTCTGAACTGTTATGTGTGATTAAATGGTGGTGTATGCCGACAGGACGGAAGGAGTGTGAGAATAAATTTACATGTTCCGGCATGAGTGGTATGTCTTACACAGGGTGGGAAATATTCCACATTCAACATAGTGTATAACATATTTGTAAGTTCACTGTGAGTGGTAAAGTATTCAAAGTCCTATACACATGAAATATTTTAAGTCCCGACACGAGTGGGGAATTTTATACAAGTCCAACAAAGATGGTCGCCTGCAGTAGACAAAATTTCAGATCGCGTTTCGACAAGAGTGGAGCACAAGCGACTGCAAGAGTAATCAGATTGGCACTACTGTGAAAAAGAATGACAGAGCATGATGTCATATCGCTGACATTGAATTGACGAGCATGATAAAATGTGACTAAGGAAAATTGAATCCAAAATGGTGCCCTAAAACAAGATTGCGGAAGAGATGGCGACCGGAAACGCTCGGTGCCCGACCCCCATCCTCAATCCTGGCCGCGAATCGGCATAACCATACTACTTACGATGTTTGATTGAAACCAGTTTTATGAAGATTTATTCTATAAACAGCTAAACTACACAAATCAGTTATGCCAAACACGAATTCTAACCACCAAATAAGCAGTTCAGGAAAATATCGCTTTTGTATTAAACCTAACATAATATACATTTTTACGTGCTTAGACCCTGAACTAAGCTGTCGTGGAAGTTTAGAACGGGAACAAAATAGCACATAAATGTTCAACATACAGCAGAGGATTAATTAATATTTTTAACAGGCAAGCAACAAACATACCAAGTCTAGGATAAAATTAAGAAATTATAATAATACTATGACTCTGAAGATTCGCTTTTCCTCGCTTACAAAGGATGACTAACGTATGGAAATGACGTGTGTGTATTTTGGAATATAAAAAAGGGGATGTTTAAATGGACTTTGGTTGAATTAGTTTCGTGTGAGTATAATTAATCAAGTGAAATTTCAACTTGCAAAAGAGACAATGTTCTTGACAATATTTCAATGTAGTTTGTCTTCCACGCTATGACATCTCTTCCTGGAAGTGGCTTTCCATTTCTCATATCCCGTCTGCGAAGCGGATAGCGTAGTGGCGATTTGCTTGTGCCACCGACTGTACGCGTCCGATACGCACTGCATCGACCCAATGACCCTAGCGAGAACAGATAAATGAGGATTTTGGTGTAAGGGGGAGTTGTGGGGAGGGGGTGGCATCTGGACGCACAGACATGGTCCACGTGTGCGCCACATGACGTCACTTCAAGAGGGCGAGTGTCCTGGTGATCAGTAGCGTTCAAAAACACTGCTCCGAGGTTAGAGTAAGGTAGCATATCGTAAAAGCAGTTTTGCAACGACCAAAACGTAAATAGCATGTTTTTTTAAACAAACAATATCGTGGTCAAGTAAGCAATTTCAATTCCAGGATCCCCGGCTCCAAGGTCATTCCCGGATATTCGAAAGCGGGAATCGAAGCAGACGATGCCGCTGGTCGGCGGGTTTTCTCGGGGATCTCCCGTTTCCGCGGCTCCTTTGTTCAAACACCGCAATCGTCTCTCAATATCTCGTAGTTAAGACCCGACCAAATATCTCTACCCAACTAAAACTCAAGAAAAACAAATTATCTCATTTTCCAGAACTTTTTCATTTAAAAATAATTTAAAAAAATCTAATATACAATAAGCTAGATGCCTAATGATAAAAACTGATGTCTAAAATTATGCAGAAGTATATACAACTGAACTTTTAAACAAAAAATATTATTTAACCTATCCACCATTTGCAGTTTTCCATCTGTGTCTTTAACCAAAACATGCGCATTTCCTTTTAGTTAAATTAATTCAATTAAACCTCCCGCCAGTTTGTAGTCTACCCTTCGTTACTCGCATACATAGCACATGTAAAAAGACTCACTCTGGCAACATACTCAAGAGTAATTACTTTGCAGTTTCGGGACATCGCCAAGGGCGAATTAGATATTTACTCAAAGTGTTGTGGGACAGCAAAGAGCAAAGTTTACGTACTTGCAGAGTAAAGTTTTGGAACGCACGCCCTGGTGATGAAAAGCTCATTCTTGAATCGCTAAACAACACCCTACAAAAAGATTATATATATATATAATTATATAAGTGACGACAAAACAACTGTACTTACGGGATTCAGCTGTATTACAACCTTTTTTTTAACCCCAGACTGTACTTTCAGTTTATTACGATAATTCTTGTTGATATAATGGTACGATCTATGTAAATACGGTACATTCATGATAACTTCCAAACGTACTGAAACCCGTATTAAATCCTCAGTATTCTAGATTACCAAATATCAGATTGCAACGCGGCTACAGGAGGGCAATCTCAACCCCCATCCCCGCTCCTTCCCATAAAAAAAAAAAAAAAAAATAACCCTGGAGTCACAATACCCCGACGAACACAATACAACACACCGACACGATGACATGCTCGACGGAATCTCACATTATATTACATTCAATGTTCAAAATACCACGACGAAATCTGCCCGACAAGTGTGTTAGCTGACTGTTGGAAAATCCTAAAACGGCAAGTTATCCTTATAATATCCGGTATTTAGTTTTTAAAAATTACGATTAATTGAATGATTATTTTGGTTTTGACAATACTTGAGTTTATACAAAAGAAAAAAGTATTTAAAAAACCGGCACGTTATTTTGCCGGCAAGTTAGTTGTAGGGAAATACGCACGAAATTTTGTTTTATGATGTTGTATTTATAATTTTTTTACGCGTTTCGAAGACCCCGACACGACGTAAAGAATCTACTTTTGCCGGGCTGTCGGGGCTGCGATTTTGTCGGGCTGACGTCACAGTGGCCTAGTTTTCCATTGGCTACTACTCAAATTTCGTCGTGTCGGGTTCGTGGTGGTATTGTGACCCCTAGTTTAATGCGTTTGGTTATCAAATCAAATAAAAAACTTGCAATAAAAGAATAGAGAGCCACACGAATAACAATTTCTGCTGACTCTTCGAAGTAAGCGAACACGCTCGGCCTCAATGCATGCGGCTGCGTCGTCCACGGCTATTTCGACTTCCAACGTCGAAAACAAACGAAACGCAATTATTTCCTTCGAATCGATTTAATCGAATAGGCTTCGTTCCGCGACGCACACTCGATTCAGAAGCAGCCATTCCCCTCTGCCTGCTCCGGAGGGGGAAAAAAAAAAAAAAAAAAAAAAAAAAATTAGGAAACGAATTGGATCGGAAATTTTTTTCGCACGCTTCGACGAGTAGAATATGGAATCGTTACTCATACAGGATACCGTGATGACAGGGGCTTGTAATATCTCCGTCGGCAAGAAAAAAAAATGTTAACTCAGGGAACAGGGTGAAAAAGTACGGGGAATGTACCACGGTGAATTAAAAAAAAAAAAAAAAAAAAAAACTCGAATCTAAAAATGCCAACGTCATCGTATATTATCAATAAGAACTAAATATCCCACCCCCCCCCTCTTTTTTTCATAACAATTTACTGGTGTGTCAGCCAACGTGATGAACACTTATGAGTGAAATGCAAACAGGGCCACAAAAGTAGAAGCGTTTCAAATAAAGGAGCTGTCTAGTATAGGCTGTTAACGTTAAAATGAGCACTGTTGAACGTAGTTTATTTTTCCTTACAGCCCTTTTCAACCTTTAAAGACCTTTTAAAATAAATATTGCCATGCGTGTAATAAACATGTGTGTATTTTCCACCGAACTCAAGATTTCACGTGTGAGGCTACAATAAAATATATTTATTGACTATTACTCCAAATGAGAAAGCTTCCAAAAGTGCTCCATTAACCGTGAATAGCGTATAGAAAATTGTAAACGTCTAGCAGTAAGGAATCATTGTGTCACCGA
Source organism: Dryococelus australis (assembly GCA_029891345.1). Classification (NCBI taxonomy): domain Eukaryota; kingdom Metazoa; phylum Arthropoda; class Insecta; order Phasmatodea; family Phasmatidae; genus Dryococelus; species Dryococelus australis. Next base: position 50,846,984 of record CM057008.1, read on the forward strand.
TGTAAATTAGCATAAACGTTCTGTTTCCTCAGAATTCAAAGCTGTGTCTGTACGGTTTTAATTCGGCAATTAGTCCAGAAATAATTCGGCACTGTTCCTATAGTTTAAAACACTGGTCCACGGAAGACATAAACAAAGAGCTGTTTATAACGATTTCTGCCGACTCTGGCACTTCCATCACATTTATGTTCCACTACCCAGACTTATGAATGAGCAACAGACCATTGATTTTCATTCCTGTCCTGAAGAAACATTTACATTTTAATATTCCACACATTTTTTTAAAATTAGTATTAACACACTCCTTCCAAGGCGACCCATATGCAACTATGGATGCCTTTTAAGTACAGTACTCGTCAAAACAATCCTTGTTTGCAACATCTGATAACCAAAAATTAATGTTCGTCAGGAAGGGTTGAACACATTGAGGTCTGCACACATTTACTGGCACTTAAGACACATTAGAAATGAGTCACCTATATCCACTACTGCAAGAACACAGGTTCTGTTGGTGTCTGTGTTAGAACTCACCATCGTCCTATTGGTCCATACCACACAGGACACTACCCTGTACTTTACAGCGTTCATTATTGGCCGGTCATCAACCAATGGAGAACCGAGCTGATATTGACCCAATCAAATGTCTTTTCTCGTATAAATATAATTTACAATCAATCATGTCCCTTGAGTAGCTATAAAAAAGAAATTCTATCGTTAGCAATATCATTGTTTCTGCGCTGTCGTGTTCTTGTGAGGTCGTGTTAAACACTAGCCGAACAAACACTGCGCAGCCATGCGAGTTTTGTTCTGAGCACCAAAGAAATTTTAAAATTAGCTTCGCTCGAGCTACACTCGAGCATAGTCTACAAAGTGTTAAGACATAGTCAGGAGATGGCTTGCTATAATGCGGGTTATTTTTTATAATGCATCGAAGTGGAAAAGTGAGCAGATTTGTAAACTATTTAATTTCGTAAGAATTTCAGTTTAACTTGACTGACGCATGAATAAAGTGACGAGGCCCATGACAATGTTAATTTTACATAAGGCGGATGAATATACAACGTGCATACTAGCAGACCTTCAGCAGGACTTTCGAAAGTGCTCAGTTTACCGTCAACGGCCTTTAGGAATTCTTTGTTACAGGAACACTCAGGGTGACCACCGAAATCCCATTTTGGAATTCGCAGACTTTTCCCTGTTTTCCAGGCAGAATCTAACGATTTCCCTGACCTATTATCGGGACCGAAACCTTCCAATACCATCTTTTTTTCCACCGCTGACAGAACAAATAAGCTATCACTGAAGCAGAATTAAAATTACACTGCAGCAGATCAAGCAAGCAGGTCCAACATTTCATTCTGCCCATCCATATTACACGCAATATATGATACTGACATCACACAAGTGTCTGTTACAAACACAAAAATACTTGATTTTGCACGTATAAGTTAGTTGGCAAAACTGTATTATAACCAGTTCACAAACTTAAGAATTGGCATTTTTAATCGCATATGCTTATAATTAAATGAACCCAAAGTCACACAACTAAAGCTGATCGCGATTAAGTGAGCAGTTTCGAAATTAACCTTAGAAACAAGTCACTGCCCCTGCCTGGATATATTTTAATGGCCGCACCGAGTGAGTGACACTAGCACACTAAACTTGGTAACGATGGATGGAAAGTAGTTCCATACCTGAACGTTGAATAAAAAGTGTTAGGAAAACCATTTGTGATAACCCAAAATTATTTCTTCTGACTTCTGTTTTTTTAATGCATCGAAGTGTAAAAATGAGCAGATTTGTAAAGCATTTACTATCGTAATTATTTCACATTTTCATTTGACAGACGGATGAATGAAGTGATGAGGCCCATAGCGATGTTAATTTTGCATAAGGCGTAGGAATACACTATGTGTATACAAGTAGATCCTAATAAGGGCACTCAAAAGAACTCATTTTACCGTGAACAGCCTAGAACAACTTTAGCAGAGTGGCAAATTATTTACATTCACCCTCACCCAGGTAAAAATTCCCTGACATTTCCCTGTCGCATGAAATTCCCTGCACTCTAAATTTTAATCAGTGGGAAACCACAGACTGTTTTAGTGAAAAAAATTTCACTGATTGAGTAAGTGACGGCCGACTGCAGTGGCGAATTAAATATTGCTTTTATTGAACGTAGGAAAATAATTACGAGAAATAATCATGCTTACGATAGTTTACCATTAATATAGTGTAATTTACCGTAAAAAAAAAAAAGTGTCGCAGGTAGTCAGAATTGAACTCGCGCACCCTCCTACACTAGCCCCGTTGCCTTGCCATCTGAGCTGCCACACCAAGTGAAATTGTGAGAGGAAAATGCATGTCTTACATTATCGTAGTAGCGCTGCGAATTCGTGTAGTTTGAAGTTGTATGCTCATACTTTTAAGTTTTTTTTTTGTTTGATTGGTACCGTTAGGATTGTTAAAACGAATAGCATATATGAGTGCACTCTCTTAACCAAATACAGAGCGCTGTGGCGATTACACGGAAACGAAATGAATACCATGAAAACGGAATGAAAGGCTGTGTGTTCATATTGCCTCGTAAAATGTTGTTTTGAAAGACGAAACACAGTTTAGAAAGAATTTTGTGTTGGTTTTCTTCGTTTATTCGTTGTTACTTCACTTGATACACGTTCTTTAACGGCCATTTTTAAACGATGTTCGACGGTCATTTGTATAGGTTTCACTGATGCATCAGTCAAAAATGATTAGAGACGGAGCAAATTGATCAGATGTTTCACTGAGAAAACAGTGGAAAAAATGAGTGACGAATCAGTGGGAAATGTCACTGAATCAATCAGTTAAGGAAATATGGAATTATTTTCAATGGTTCATCAGTTAAATTCACTTAAGTGACTGCTGTTATCAGTCAGGTACGCATGACCAGGCATAGGAAAAATTCGCGACTTCATTTCAGGACAAGATAGTTTTCAAACGCGTGTACACTGAAGTCACCTTTTGCAATCGGATCAGAGTTTATTAGACACGCCCTGGACGACTCCGCGCCAATAGCCGTCTTGCAAGGGAACAAGAAGCGAATCCTGTACTGTCAAATGTGGGGGTAACACTGGGGCAACAGCCAATGAACAAACATCTGAGGGTCGACTATACAAAGGATTGTGGAGTCTAGCATGCAGGTCATTGAACTAGCGAAATTCTCCTATCCCTACCTGTGATTGGTTGGAAAAGTGAGATTCCCGCTGATTCAGATCTAGGGTGTGACGTTTCCCTGTTACCCTAAGAAACCGCGAATAGACTATATCTTGAATGTAATTACTAAACCACGTAGGTAGCGCATGCACACTATCTCCCTGCAGTTCTATGCTGTGAGACTTCGCCCCGTCGGGCAGTCCGCGTGAATGCTACGTACTCTGTCAAATAAATAATAAAATTAAAAACTTGTTTCCCTTGCGGGTGGACGGACGGCCTGGCTTCAGACTTGTGTGCGCAGGTACTCACCCGTGTCGGCGTCGATGGAGAAGTAGCTCTCCGGGTTGCCGGCGGTGATGCGGAAGGACAGGCGCTGGTTGGGGTCCAAGTCGTGGTCCTCGGCGAACAACTGCAGCACCAGGCGGCCGGCGGGGGAGTTCTCCGGCACCGACGGGTAGTACACAGGCTCCACGGTCAGCGGGGCGTTGTCGTTCTCGTTCAGGACCTCCACGAATACCTGCGACACACACAGGTCCGCGTTACACAACCCGACATCCGCCACGTCCAAGCCGGATGGCGACTCGAAAGTCCTGGTACTCACCTCACGAGAAAAACATGTCATGCAACTTCCCGCGACAAAAAAATAGCCAAGCCATTATTTTGTGTACCATGGTGAACACATAAATTCACTTTTTTTAAATAACGAAAACCACAAACACTTAAAAGCATGCAAGAACTCTGAACTACTAAAAATCCGCTTATTTATATTAACCCTTTGAGAAGTATGCACGTATATACCCGGGGCTACGTTTATATGGGAGTTAATTAGCTCTTGAAGACAAAACTCTCACACTTTTATAGTTTTACTATTTCGCTAGACTTTATCGGAATCCAAGTAAAAAAAATGACAACTAGTTAACATTTCAGTTTGTAAGAATAAAACTGTCCTTTTTAATAATTTTTCAAATGACCACGATGGATTGTAAAACATGTTTTTTATCGCGATACATTAATTGATACACAGCCAACGCGTGACTTCATTGGTCGACGACCAGCCAATAATAAACGTTGGCGAGTACGGTAGGAGTGTCCGGTGTAGCCAGGACCAATAGGACAATGGCAAGTGGAAATACAGAGACCAACCAAAATGATATATTGCTGTAGTGTAGAATATAGGCAGCTCACTTCAAACTTGTCCTCAGTGCTAGTACATTGTGCCGTCCTCAAAGGGTTAATGTTGATTATTGCATAATAAAACAGTGCAAATACGGAACAACGTAAGCAATACGGAACAACGTACATGAGACGAAACGGAATACTGGTTGCGCAAGATCCATGCACGGAACATGAGATCAGTTATGCTTTGCCCCAGAAATCTTTTTGTGCGAAGTAAGGTACTGGACTCAAAATAATCTTGTGGCGCTTCTTGTTACAAGCGATCGCAAGTGCTGAAATCTTGGTATTTTTCGCGTACCAGGACGAAAGTATTTTGGTACGTTGTACGACACTCTGAAAACTGGTATGTGTACCAAGAAACTGGTACGTATAACACCAGTGAGTCCAACGCATGGGCGTGTAGTTAGAGTGGGGTCGCCAACAGTACCCTATTGCACGGGGTTTACCGTACTCCGGGTCTGAATGAATGAACTATCCCTAGAGAAATGCAAAATTCGCGTTATTTTTGGGAGACCAAGTTAAACTTTAATCACGTGTACCTTTGCAATACGTTTGTCATTGGAACATACTATATCTGACACGCCGTGGGGAACATTGCGCCAATAAATAAACGCTTCACAATTGTATGCCTCATTCACGTGCACTCATGTCAGAAAGGGCGTGGATTCACATCTATGTAGCCACCAATGAAGAAACGACGCCGTCTCCGGTACATACAGTACTGTGAAGTTCAGCCTGATGCAACATAATAACGCGAATTTTGCATGTCTCTAACTATCCCATATGGAGAGAGACCTGAATAATTCGCGGATTCATTTTGGTACAAGCTAGAATCCAAAACACGTGTATTTATATGACTTTAGCGGTTGGTTCACTCGATGTTTTAGCACCTCCTGGGGAACGCTGGTCCAATCGTTGACTTCCACTATGACAGCAGACAACCAATGCGCAGTTGATATCGGAATGTTAGTACACAAGACTGCAGAGCCTCGCACGCAGGTAAATGAACTCGAGAATTAATTCAGGTCTCTACGTATGGACTTAAGACGATATTACGCGATACCAGATTCCGTAAAAGCTTGTGCAAGGTCGGCCATAGCGGCCGGTATAAGGGGTAGCGTGGCACCCGTCATGGCATTTCCCGCCTTGCACGGCCAGATTTATGTAACAGATTTGGTAATTGGACACGTCCTATTTTTCTTGAAAGTTTCCACACCGGCTCTCGTACCTAGCCATTCACATCGCAGTTTCAGAGCGTAGGGCGCTCCCCGTGGCTACTACTGGAAACAAGTTGATGAAGAAACCGACAAGGACGCCTCCATCTTGATTATAATCTGTGAGTTTGAAACTCTTTCAAATATATTTAAAATACGACAAAAAGAATAACATTGGCTATGACAACTTTTAATTACTGTTTAAAACTGTTCTAAATACTTAAAACATTACCTACTGTATGAAAAAATTATTCAAACAATTATGCTAATATAATCTATATAAACTCAATACCTAGTGTGTGGACTTCAGGTAGAGTGGTAAAATCGCAGCGCCCGCGAGTACCGTGTGTCTTTGGGCGTGAGTTCGAAACTCCGCCAGACCCATTATCATAAATTTTACGTGCGGATAATATCCCAGTACATATAGAAAAAAATTATATTTTGCAACCGGTTAGTAATTTTCGTCAAAATTTAAACTAACACAGTCGTACTCTAGTGACTTCAAGTCAATTTAAAGAAAATGAATGAAACTATAACAACAAGCAAATAATTTATGTAAAAGGCGAACAGTAATATAGCAATATTAAGATGTGCTAGCTAGTATTTACATAGGCCTACGCAAGTTACTAACTGGTAGCAGTTCTACGAATGGGGTTCATATTTACTACAAACCACACACTGTGCACCCACCGAGGGTGCCACATGCTAGTACACGAACTGCTGTCGTGTAATATGAACCTTCCATGGCAGCTCGTATAGCTGCTGGTATACCGGCTCGTTCACCAGGGCTTGTACAAGAACCAAGTACGGCTGCAGGTATCGTGTAATATCGGCTTTTAAGGAGGGGCGTCGTACATCCCGAATCTCAGACTTCTTCGAACATAAACTGCATATTCGCAACCAAAGTGTCAGTAATTTACCACTTCCGCGTTTGCTCTGATGCTATAGACTAACTCGACGTTCATAGATAGTTGCATTTGACGCCGACATGCGACACTCGGCTAAACGTGTGTTCGTCGCTGAGGTTCTTGCCGAGATGTGTAGATTATCGTTTCTTCAAGCGTGTGTTGTGGTTGTAAGGTTGTCTGTTTTCAATCCGATTCAGAAATTCAAATCCCACTGAATTATTACTATAGTTGCAACTTAAAATTTTGTTGCTGTATATGTTTAGAGAAAATGTTGACTAATGTTTAATGATGGATGTTGCACACATATTATTTAAAAATGTTATGTTTGCATTGACAATTATCCTTGATTATTAAAATGGTGTCAGAAGTGTCCCTTATAGCATACGTTTACGCGAAGGGTAGACTCCAAAGTCATATGGAATATGTACAGTGTTTCTTACGTTATTGGCAGGGGGCAGTGATATTTCGCGACAAGATACAGTTATGAGCACTGTAGGGTCGTCCAGTTTTTTTTTTTTTTTTGGCTGAATTATGTTCTGGTTACGTGCTAACTGTTTGCGCATGGGAATCACCAAGATTCAGTGTCGGATATACAGAATTCTGAGTTGTTCGGTCAAACGAAGAAACGACACGAGCAACCAATGGAGGCATGACAACAGCAGAGGTGTCCTCTCCGATTTTTTTTTTCGCAAAAAATCACTGGCACTAGTTATCGGCGATGTGTCTTTGTCGGGAAACGGTTCCTTACCTGAATGGGCCAATAAGAATTAGGTAATACAGAGTTTCCGTGATTCGCGGGCAGACACCTGCGATGCGGCAGTTAAAACTAACCAATTACGAAATAGGATATGAGCTATAGTGTTTTGTAGTACAAATAGTTCTGAAATCTTTTTGCGAAATACCTATGTTCCTACGTATAGTTAAAGGCCCGGAAATTTTACGGATTCATTCGGCAACAAGTTAGACTCCACAATACTTCGATTACTTGAACATCAGTTATCCATTGGCTGCTGAACTAAATTCAATAATTATATTTATTCTCAATGCTATAAACAGTCAAACATCTGTTATTTACCAGTCTGAGCGTCCTGTTAACTCATGTAATTCTTATTGAGTGTAATATTTAATTACTATCTCCATTTAAATTAAAATCGTTATCACATTCTTTACTCTTGCTATTGCCCCTTAAATGCTCCAATTATTTCCACACGTTTAGTTAAAACTGTCTATTTCCATCGTCCTGAATGTTTTGTCACTCACGCATCCAGTCCACAGTGGGACTGTGGACTGGATGCACACAAACTTCACTGCACACAATCTCGCCGACGCACTCTACCAGATCGCTGCAGTCGGCCCTCGCCGCCCCAGAGTCGCCAAACTGTCGCTTAAGGTCGCACGAGACTCCAAACTCTCGGCTCTTAATCACTCTCCCCTCAGAGGCCCGCACGGGTATGTTTATACTTGAGGTAGGTGCCGTCTAGAACGTTCTCAGAAATCCAAGATGTTCTGGGAAAATGATGACGTCTCTGCATGATAAATTGAGAACTATAAGCCTTCTCGGCGTCAGCTTGGCGCGAGCTGCGATAAAGTTATCATCGGCGAATGCGGAAGCGTCCTTTAGGATAGGCTGCTCGACTCGCCTAACATTACAAAATTTTACCTCCAGCTCTCGGCGCCTTCCCACCACCGCGGTGGTTGAAGTGGTTAGACTACTCGCCTCCCACCTGTACGAACCGGGTTAGATTCCCGGCATGGTCGCTCTCGGATTTTCGCGTGTGGGAATCGTGCCAGACGATGCCGCTGGTCGGCGGATTTTGTCGAGGATCTCCCTTTCCCCAACGCCCTAGTATTCCGGCGATGAGCCAGACTCACCTCGATTCACCCTTATCGATTCTCAAGCCCTCGATGTCAACCTCCACCCCCCTCCCCCAATCCATCAAATGTCTTCACACACTGATTAGAACATTGACTGGTAAGCGGCCAGTAATGCACGTTGCGCGGTGCATCGTAGCGTACGGTATGTTGTAGGCCAACACGGTGATGGTAACTGGGAGCACAAAGACCAACATAACTATAGGCTATTCACGGCAAAAATGAGCACTTTCGAAAACCCTGCTTAAGATCTACTTGTATACACGTTGTGTATTCCTCCGCCTTATGTCAAATTAACATTGCCATGGATCTCATCACTTTATCCTTGCGTCGGTCAAATGAAACTGAAATTATTAGAAAAGTAAATACTCCACAAATATGCTCAGTTTACACTTCGATGCATGAAAAAAAAAAACGGAAACTGAAAGAATTTATTTTAAGTTATCACAAATGGTTACCGAATTTACAGGGCGAACGTCACTCAGTGCGCCCATTAAACTATACACATGCAGAGGCAGTGACTTATTCTAACGTTCATTTGTAAAGTGCTCACTTTATATCGAACAGCCTTTAAATTGTGTTCTCACTGCGGTCGAAACAAGCGAATTTACTTTAAGCTTGTCTTGAGCACCTGAAAATCTCTTCATCACTCAAATCAACAGATACCCGGGTATTTTCGGATTTCATCTGAGGACATCATAAACTTCAAGCATGTGAGCATTTAACTTTGTTTTCAATTGAATCGCAGTTTGATAAACACATCCTGGACGAACTCTAGCCAATGACAAATCAGCAAGAAAAATACGACCGAATCCTATGCTACTTGGCCCGGGGTAAAACTAGGGTATCAACCATGAACAACTTACTGGGGCCCGAGAACACAAATTATCGTGGAATCTAGCGTGTTGTCGAATGAATACGCGAAATTTCCGTATGTCTGATTATTGGGGATGGGAAAATTTCACGAGTTCGTTGTCCTGTAGGCTATACTCCACAGTCCTGCGTATACTTTAGCCTCAGGTGTTTGTTCATTGGGTACTTCTCCAGAGAGTAGCAAGTGTTATACACCACACTCGGCAGTATGGTACTCGATACTTGTTTCCTTACAAGTCTACTATTGACTCAGAGTCATCTAGAGCTTGTATAATGAGCTGTGATACAATTGCCAAAGTGTCTGGTATAAACGTGTTGGACGTATATCTTGTCTTCTAACGAATTCGCGAAATTTTCCTACCCCTAACTAATTATTGAGTGAAGAGATTTGGGCAGCTCTTAACAGCGAGGTCTTGCGAGACGATGAGGGTGATTGAAGTGAATATGCGGCGGCTCCGGAATAAAGGGGCGGGGGGAAATGGGAGATCCCCGAAAAAACACGCCGACCTACGCCATCGTCCGGCACGATTCCCAATTGCGAAAATCCGGAAACCCGGCCGGGGAGTCTAATTATTAACAATGCAAGATACTGTTCGTATATTTACCACATCAAAGTGCAGTGGTATTAAGAATGTGTGTAGTCCAAAGGTAACTTACAATTCTTCTGAAGTGCTGCTAATGTTCTACTTTAAGGTTATTCCTCCGCCTCATATAAACAAAGCCTAAAATCTAGAAAATTACAGCAAAGGGACAACGTACCGTATTTGCGAGCACTCAGTTTAATAAGACCATGCGTGAAAAATATTTCTTACAGGCTGTTCTCGATAAAGTGAGCACTTTTGAAAACAACCTTAGAAAAAAGTTACTGCTCCTACCTGCATTTATTTTAACGGGCGCCCTGAGTGACATTCGCCCAGTAAAGTTGGTAACGATGACTGGGAAAGCAGTTCCGTATCTTATCGTCGAATACGAAGTGTTAGGTAACAATTTCTGTTAACTTAAATTATTTCTTTCGCTTCCTGTTTTTTTATGGATCGAAGTGTAAAAATTAATAGATTTGTAAAATATTTACTTTTCTAATAATTTCACCGTTTCTCCTGGCCGACGCATGAATAAAGCGATGAGGCCCATAACAATGTTAATATTACATAAGGCGGAAGAATACACATCGTGCATACAAGTAGATCTTAAGCAGGGCTTTCAAAAGTGCTCATTTTATCGAAAATAGCCTATACACACGCCTATTTTCTCTCTATTTTTATTCCTATTAACAATAATGATATATTGTAATTTATATATAAAAATAAGCAAATGTCCAATTTAACAAAAACATAAATTAATTTTATGTTAACAGAAGTATAAGACACTTGTAACGCGTGGCGTGTTTAGGAAACCACCAAGAACGTCAAACATTGAGCGATGTTACAAATGTTTGACAGTGTGAAGAAACTGCGAATAGATCACACGAATGGTAAGAGTCTCTTTGTTCAACCACCTCGGTTCAAATACATTTCTATCTTAGTTCAACCACCTTGGTTCAAATACATTTCTCTCTTAGTTCAACCACCTTGGTTCAAATACATTTCTATCTTAGTTCAACCACCTTGGTTCAAATACATTTCTCTCTTAGTTCAACCACCTTGGTTCAAATACATTTCTCTCTTAGTTCAACCACCTTGGTTCAAATACATTTCTCTCTTAGTTCAACCACCTTGGTTCAAATACATTTCTCTCTTTGTTCAACCACCTTGGTTCAAATACATTTCTTTCCCACACCTAGTACACATTTACCACGATAGTCACTGTTTAAAAATACCATTACGTAATAAAAATATTCCGTGCTAATTTTTTCTTTATTATCATATATACCGAAGCCCTAATTGCTAACTGAATTCTTCTAATCTTTGTGTGCCCTAGATTTGCCCCTCTGCCCCATCAATGGCAGACTATTTACATGTTGTTGTTAAAACCAGGATTTTATAATCACCGTAATTCACCTGTAATCAGCGCTCTGCGGACGGCAATAACCCCACAAATAAAACAAACAATGCAGCTATCGCTCCACTCGTGTAACTACACAATAAGTCAATTTTTGCCATGAGCTTCGTTTGTAATAACGCGATCGTTAATGTTAGTCTCTGTGGCTCTGATTCAACATTTCAGTACAGTTTCACACGTAGCACTTGATTCAAAAGCAGCGATTCATGATGATTGGTCACAAAGGGTGTGCGTGAAAGGGAGGGGGGGGGGCAAGTGTATAAAATGACACATTTAAGACACATTTAATGAAGTTCGGAAAAGCTAGGTATAAAAAGAAAGCACCGCACACAAATTGTACGTATTTAATTTTTTTCTTCGTCATCAGTTACACATATTCAGTGTATAGTTTGTTCCCCTGCTCGTATATTTGACGTTCATCAAAACTGAACAGCTCGGTTAAAAGGTTATCAGTTCTGTTCACACTCCGCGTTCGTATAAGAGTGGGTCACTCGAATGCGAACGCGGAGAGTGCTGCCCAGTTAGTTAGGAGCCCATTAGTGGAAGATGTTTATACTGGCTTTCCTGGAAAACTAGACGCTTCTGAACAGTTATCAATTGTTTGACCAAAATTAATAATTATAACTTTATTTATTTCAGAAATTTAGAGTTTCAACCAGGCTACCAGTGTCCAAACTAGGGTTGAAACCAAACAATACACTACTTAGGTTGCCTGGGGGGGGGGGAGGGGGGGAATCCACACTACTGTATAGCCAAAATGACAAGCCCAAAATTACAACAATTGTTCCAAGCATTTCACAAACATACTACAAAAGAAAGCCAGAAAAACTGAACAGACATTACCATCAATGCTTATGATGGAATATCAACCGTCTGAGCGATCAAAAAAATGTTGAAGCTAAGGCGGTTACATACCTGACTTTAACTGCGTTTTAGTACATAGTAAATAACTAGAGCCCCAGGTATTTCGCGACCTGAGTTGGCAGCAAGCTAGGCTGGACAGTCCTCTGTACACTCGAGATACATTGTCGTTTGCTAATTGGTTGCTGTGATCAAGTGCGGCCTCTATGTTAAACACTCACACTCTCACACTACTACTTCCTGCTTATCACTGGCCACAGTTGAACACGAGGCGTGTCTAAACAACTGTCGTCCAATCACAACAGTAGGAGGGAACAACAAGTGCTTGGAGTCTACCTCGCCTCCGAATGAATTCGCGAAATACTCGTGGCTCTATAAATAAGTAAATGGTAGAGGAATTCAAAATTCCCGTTATTATTTGGTGACAGACTAGACTTCAAACACTTGTGATTTTGTATTGTCTTTGTCATAGGACGATAGTTTGTTCGGACACGCCCCAGGACGGCTTTGAGCCAATAGGAAATCATTAACGAGAGGCTCGCCCAATCACTTCCAACCAAGTGGAAAGGAAAAATGTGTCGTCACTGCTGCAGAAGCCAATACACAACAGACACCGACACAAACGTGTATAACACGGTGAATTTTAGCGTGCCGCCAGAATATGACGCGAATTTTGCAGGTCCGTAGCAAACAGAGACGAAATGGCATACCGATTCCTTCGATGAGAGCGAACTCCATCGTTCATTGCTCGCGTGAAGCTGTGGGGAACGGACTTGAGTGTGATTGGCTATTGCACGTTCTGTAATATTCCCTGTTGGTCGGGCCTCCGCCAGGCAGGTTAGTCTCTCGAACAGCTGTTTGGTGAACGACGTTCAGCCATTTTTCTGGCGCGTGTGGGCTGGGGTTCATAATACACTCCGCCATTTCACCTCGGTATAGGTTGTTCACGGTAAATTGAGCACTTTTGAAACACGTTGTGTATTCTTTCGCCTTATGATAGATTAACATTGTCATGGGCCTCATTACTTTATTTATGCGTAGGTCAAGTGAAACTGTGGAATTTTTAGAAAAGTAAATATTTAAGAAATTTGCACATTTTTTACATTTCGAGGCATAAAAAATTTAAAAAAAAAACCCAGAAAGCTGAAGAAATAATTTAAGTAAACAGAAATTGTAATCTAACCCTTTTTATTCGACGTTAAGATAAGAAACTACTTCCCATCCATCGTTACTAACTTTACTGGGCGCGTGTCTCTCAAGGCGCCCGTTAAAATATATGCAGGTAGGGACAGTGACTTTTTTCTAAGATTGTTTTCAAAAGTGCTCACTTTACTGTGAACAACCCTTATTATCATGTAGCAGGTGGTTTCAGCATGTTTGAAATAAGAATTTTTTGCACGTACGGTATACGCGCACATCGAAAGAATGGTTTGTTACAGCCGACAAAACAACCTACTTGTTTGTATAGGGTCGAACATACATCTAGCACCGTAACAAATTACTTTGTTGAGTAAACAACATTTGTAACGTAACAAAAGTAATTGTGTTCGCCTAACCACATACACGCTCGACTAAACAAAACCAGTGTGCTGGGCGAAAAAGTGATAGATTGCCAACAATATGTTTAGTTGAGTCAGTACTTACATATGATATAGGTTATTCACAGTTTCTTCCAACTTTTTTCAAATCAAACCTTTGAAAAAAAATACATGTCTGTGATGTGTTTAGTTATTTCCTACGCATGTCTTTTATCACAAGCGTTTTATGCCTCTGTTAACATAGAAGTATCTTAGTTTCCGTTAAAATTGTAGTTTAACTATATATTTTTTGTAATTTATAATATTTCTTTTATAATAAATATGAAAAAAGAAAACGGTGAGAAAACATGTGTGTTGGTAGCGCCTAGTAAGAAATAGTTCTCATGCGAAATATTATTACAAATGAGTGCGCACTAATTCGGTGCTTTGTCCCTTGGTGTAATTTTCTAGACTTAGTTAAGCTTAGTTTGCCCGAGGCGGAGGAATATCCTGGAAGTAGAACTTTAGCAGAACTTAAAAAAAAAGGTAAGTAACCGTGAATGGATTATAACACAGTATGCATACAACTAGATCGTAAGCTGGGCTCTCAATAGTGCTCACTTATTTTGCGTGGAAAACTCACTTTCCAATATGGATAATATGTTGTCGCAAAATTTTATTTTCTAGGGTTACGAGTTTTAAGTAACTCGATATTTCAGCTGCTATACATTTTATAAAATAATAATAATATGTTTAAATTATGTCGAAACAAACTTTTTTCCCCTTAATGCTCGGGATTACGTAATTCACATAAAGTCAAAGAATACGCCAGTGAAAAGGAAAAAAATATATATCAGACAGCTTTCTTGTTCCCGAGAAAATGTGTTCCAACGACAAGAATAACTTAATTAATTTTCATTCAAATCGACTTTCAACACTGATTGAGTAAGTACTCTTTCCTTGTCCTAAAACGCAAATTGAATAATAATTTTTCAAAGGTAATTAACATCAAAGTTTTATTTGCTTTTAAGTTGACATGTCAGCGTAAACAATTAAGACCATCATCCGTGGGCGAAACACGAACGGAGAGTATTTCTTTATAACCTCTTGTTTTTATAGTAAGTAATGAAATTAAAGAAGATTCTAGGGCAAAAATTGAGGTAATTATTAATTTCAACGAAGTTTTGTCGCCTTAGTCTTTTGTTTTGCCAGCTTGCAGCGCCACAGTCAGAAATCTCAGATTTTAAACCGACACATAGCTTTACAGAAAGAATCACAACACACAGAGAATTTATGTAACGTTGGCGTATAGGCTGTTCACGTACAAGTGAGCACTTTCGAAACTGTCACGCGCCCAGTAAAGCAGGTAACAATGGAAGGAAAGCAGTTCCATGTCGAATTAAAAGTAATGAATACTGATATGATATGTTTTACCTTCTGTTCTTAAATATTTGCGGTGTATGCACGTATATTAACGAGGTTACGTTAATATGGAAATTTCTTTGATGTTGAAGACAAAATTAACGCTTTAATGATTTTAATGATTTTACTGTTTCTCTGGATTTTATTGGAATATTTAATACAGCAAAAATAAAAAGTTTGTTTTCAATAACTTCTCAAATGAACACGATGGACTGTAGAACCTGTTAACCTCAGTCGCGACCCATTAATTGGTACACAATCAACGCTTGGCTACATTGATCGACGGCCAGCCAATAATAAACGTTCCAGGGTACAGTAGGCGTGTCCGGTGTAGCCGGGACCAATAGGACGAGCAGCTCACTTGTGACACTACATATGTGCCCTCCTCGAAGGGTCAATCCACGACGTGTAGGAGTTACGCTGCATCGCGCCGATCATGGACACTTGAGTTCTCGAAGACGCTGCCCGCTTGCGAGGAGCCAGGACTCCGCGACGTGTGATGGTTTCGGCGAAGCTCGGAGTTATACTGAACCAGCGGCGTTTCTTTACAGCCAGCGGCGGCTGCGGCTGGGACGACCGAGAGGAGGTCGTCTTGTGACGTCAGCGTCGCTTTTGAGTTGGATTGGACGGAAGATCAGCTTCCGTTCCGAGGATGTTCTCCACAGCTTTGGGGTTGTTGGCGCATTGGGAAAAAATATTTTGTGGCAGCCACAGAAATATCATGGTGGAATTCACCCTGCCAAATTTTGTGAGGCGTACACAAACAATTTTGTAGCTGCCACAAAATAAGTTTTTAGTGGGCCATAAAAGTTTAGTGGCCACGAAAAATTATTTTGTGGCATCTGCAAAAAATTTTTGTGTACACCACACACAATTTGGCAGGGACAATACCAACGAAATAATTTTGTGGCCGCCACAAAATATTTTTTTTCAGTGCGGTTACGAAGTGATGGCGGACATCCGGGCAGAGGTCACACATAGGGGTTTGGGACTCACTTCGAGACATGTAAATTCCGGAATATAGTAAATTGTAAATTGGGGAAGATTGTGCCAGTTAAGTCATTGTTAGGGATGGGAAAATTTCGCGAATTCATTTCAGGACAAGCTAGACTTCCAACACGTGTACACTGAAGTCAGCTTTGCAACTGGATCACAGTTCATTAGACACGCCCCGGACGACTCCGAGCCAATAGCAGACTCGCAAGGAAACACGTAGCGAGTGCCATACTGCCAGGTGTGAAGTAACACTGTTCACTGGGTGCTGTCCCAAAGAGTAGCCAAACATCTAAGGCTTGAGTGTACATAGGACTGTGGAGTCTAGCCTACAGGCCATTCAACTCACGAAATTTTCCTATCCCTAGTCATCGTACATGTTTCTGTAACTATGTGTATTTTTTTGGTAACACCACATTTGTATTGTAACTCCTCAATTTTATACGTTTGTAAAGTAATCTGGAGAATCATAATATTTAAATGTTTAACTGCATTTCTTGCATAAATTTTGTAAAGTTATTGGTTTTGAAAACAGTTTGTATTTTTCTTGGGGCGCAGGAAAACAAAAAAAGAGGAGGTGCCCAGTATTTCAAATAAAAGAGGAATTTCATTCCCTTACTTTCTACAGTCGCCCTCTCAAACTATCATAAGGATGCTACTCATTTATTTTTTACCATTATTCTTATTCGCCTATGATGGATGTACATCATGGATGACATGGTTTTGGAGTAGGGGGCGAGTTTTATATATGTGACAGAGTAGTATGGTGGTCACTGAAAACCCTGCGTTTCATATATACATAAATGTAAAAGCTGTTCACGATAAAGTGAGCACTTTTGAAATTAACCTTAGAAATAAGTCACTGCCCCTGACTGCATATATTTTAACGGGCGCACCGAGTGACATTCGCCCGGTAAAGTTGGTAACGATGGATGCGAAGTAGTTCCAATATCTTAAAGTCGAACAAAAAAGTGTTAGGTAACCATTTGTGATAACTCAAATTATTTATTTCGCTTTCTGGTGTAACATCTGGTAATTCGTAAATAGCTTTGTGTGCTTGTGTTGTTAATTTTTGATAGGATAAGCTAATAACGTATTCAATTTGTTTTATGTTTAAAAAATTCTTATAGCGGGGTGTGTATATATGTTAACGAAACTATTGTTATTATTATTTGTTGTTGACACAGGAACGTTTGATTACACCTCTATGAATGTATTGCAAATGTAAAGAGGCGATACTTCTTATGTCAAATGTTGTTTTGGCTCCGCTTATTTTTTTTTGTTTTTGTTAGGAATATCATTATCATTATTCGTTTTTGTTAGGAATATCATTATCATTGTTAGTTTTTGTTAGGAATATCATTATCATTATTCGTTTTCAGTAAGGGCAAAAAAGAATGTTGAGAAGTCGGCCGAACTGGTACGAAAAAAAATTGATAGTAAAATAATTCCTTTTTTGCTGCCCAGCCCTGATATAAAGAAGTAATGGCTGTGATATCATTGGTTGATATTAAGTTTGGATAGTTTAAGATTTAATGAAGGACCGCGAAGAAGTGGTTCGAATCCAGGAACTGACGATGACACAAGGAAGGATGAACGCATGCCACTGCTAGGGACCCATCGCTGCGTCTGGAAGGTAACAGCCTACCAACTCTTCGAGCCAAACCCATCAAAGGACATCTCTAGTCGGTATTTCATATAGATCTCAATATGGTCGTATATACGTATATCTAGTTAGAGATTAATCAAAGGTTAATTCCATCTTTTTATAAAAATGAATATATTTTCTTTCCTCTCTCACTACGCTAGGCAAATTATCAATTTTAATTTAATCTCCAAAAAAAAAAAGTGTTGCCTCTGAATTATTATTTCAGTAAAAATGTTACTTTTGAATGTGGCTCAGATTGTGAATATATGCCACATTGTTCATATGAAGGTTTGATAGGTAGAACACTATAATATATTCTTATAGGCTATTCACGGTAAAGTGAGCATTTTTTAAGGCCCAGCTAAAAATTTCCTTTCAGCCTATTTCTATCTTCCCGCCACATTTTTATTCAAACGCTGCTGTTTTACTAATAAACACAGTGTATACTTCTCACCACTCTTCAAATTTAACGTATGTGGCTGCAATAAAATATATTTATTAGTGGTTAAAGTATGTATGGAGGGCCTTAAAAAGTGCTCATTTTACCGTGAACAGCTTTTATGAATTAGGATTTTTTTTTTTTTTTTTTTTAACTTTCTACAAATTTTACCATTTTCCGTGACGGATGCATGAATAAAGTAATCAGGTCGATGACAATGTTAATTTTACGTATGGTGGAAGAACACACAATGAGCATACAAGTTGATTGTACGCAGGGTTTTCAAAAGTACTCAGTTTAGCGTGAACAGCCTTTAAGCGTATTTCGGGGAGGCTGAAACAAAAGAGAATACTGTCGTCACACATTTACCGGCGTGGCTATATCAGCTGCAGCTGACTCATCAGGATATGGGAATAAAAACGAAAGTATAGGGTATTAACGGTAAAGTAAGAACGTTTCAAAGCCCTCTCATTTCGTACAGTATTCAACAGCTATATTTTATTTTACCATTAAAAGTTAATTTCCGAGCGCAGTAGAAACTACACATTGTGTTTATTACTTACATGACAACGTCTACTTAAAAAGGATAGAGATACAATAAAAATGGCTGCAATAAAACAGTAATACAGGTCTCAAAAGTGCTCACTTTACTGTGAACAGCCTACACTCTAAATCTCAATCAGTGAGGATTTCACTGTTTCAAGCAGTAAAACGCATCTGACTAATTCAACAGTCACTTCAGTGAATTTAACTGATGAATCAGTGAAAAAATGCCAGGATTTCCTTCACTTATTGATCGAGTGGCATTACTGCTACATCAGTCATATTTTTCACTGTTTACTCAGTGGTTTATTTTTTGACTGATGGATCAGTTAAACATAGTTGAAAAATGACCATTTAAAAAAGTGTATCGAGTGAAATAGCAGCTTATAAACAAACAAGACCGGTACAAAATACTTTCTAAAATTTGCTTGGTCTTTCAAAACGCCATTTTATGAGCTAACAGGAACACACAGCCTTCCATTCCGTTTTTTTACGTCTTTCATCTCGTTTTAGTGAAATCGTTACAGCGCTCTGTTTGGAGATTTAAACTGCATATAATGTAATGAACAAAGGACACTCGTATATACTGTTCGTTTTAACGATTCTAACGATACCAATTAAACCAACAACGAATAATAACAGGATACAATTTAAATACTCATTATTTCGTAGCAAAACTATATCACATATATTCACCTCCCATTATTTCAAGTTGGCGTGGTAGCGCAGATGGCAAAGTAACGACCTAGTAAGGCGTGTGAGTTCAGTCCCAGCCATCACCGAGTATATTTTTTTTTTACTTTTTTAAATTACGGTAAATTGCGCAATATATTTAGTAAACTTACGTAACTATGTTTATTTCACGTAATTTTTTGGCTACATTTAATAAAAAACAATATTTAATCCGCCACTGTAGTCGTCCGTCACTTGTTCAATCAGTGAAACAATTGCACGTCACTTATTCAATCAGTGAAATATCATCATTGACACAATCAGTTGTGTTCCACTGAATCTAAGTGGAGTCATTTACACTGATTCGAGTAGTTGAATTTCACCGCGAATCAGTGGTTTCCCACCAGTTCGAATTTAGAGTGTATAACAGGGGATAGGAATTTTTCGCGAGTTCATTTCAGGACAAGATAGACGTGAAACACGTGTACATTAAAGTTGACTTTGCAATTGGATTGCAGTTTATTAGACACGCCCTGGACGACTCTCAGCCAATAGCAGACGTGCAATAAAACGAGTAACGAGTGCCATACTGACAGGTATGAGGTAACACTGGCTACTCTATGGGGCAGCAGCCAGTGAGCAAACATCGGACTGTGGAGTCTAACCTATTGGTCATTGAACTCGCGAAATTCTCGTATCCCTACTTATTGTAGATTGCGTGCCACTTTATTTTCAAAATACGCCTTCTTTGTAGATCTTTACATGACCAACAACAGCAATATTTCAGGACGAATAGTTTATTTAAAAATATGAAATAAATTCTATAAGCGCATAAACATACTGTGCACATTAAGAAAGGGGGTGATAGGGGAGGAAGGAAAAAGGGGGGCAGGAGGTAAGATTTAAAATGTGCATGGGCACCTTCACAGAAAGCTTTGAGACTTGGCACCTTCTGGAGACATGAATGAGGCTATACGCTGTTCATAATTGAGCGAGCAGTTTTGAAGTCAACCTTTGGAAAATGTCACTGACCCTACCTGCGTGTATTTTAACGGGCACAATGACTGGCGTTCGCCCCGTAAAGTTGGTAGCGAGCGAGGGAAAGTAGTTCCATGTCTCAACGTTGTATTTATAAATATTTGGTACACATAAGTAAAAAGTAAAATTATTTAATTTGCTTTCTGTTTTTTTTTTGCGCGTATAAGTGTAAGAATAATCAGATTTGTAAAATATACACCGATTCACTCAACCGACGCATGAATAAAGTTATCAGGCCCATGGCAACGTTAATTTTAACATATGGCGGGAAAATACGCAATGTTCATCATGCATGTAGATACTTAGTAGGGCATTCAAAAGTGCTGGGTTTACAGTCTTCGTATTGTTCTCCTCTCGCTCTCGCTCCCGTTGTGTTCGTATGTCGTCTGGTCGAAACGGAAGGAAATAAACCTCGCGGACGGACGGGTGCGTATCTCTTCGTTTTAGCGTTCCAACCGCATCCTGCAGAGTTAGTACACGCCCGGTCCCGCGCGCCAAGCTGTATGTACGCGCAGGACCTCTTGGGGAGGCGAACACGTGTCGCAGTCCTGCGAAGGAGCGAGAAGGGGGTTTGTAGGACAACCTTGGTGTATGGAGGTGGGGAGGGAGGGATTGGAGAGGCACATCTACACGCACCTGATGCCACTGGAGCCATGTATAGTGCATGCCCCTGCGGGACAACGCCGCGGGAAGAAAGCTTGAAATGTTAATACACCCTGCTCTCTCCCGCGGACCGATTCCAGGAAACGGCAAGGCGGTTCCCAAGGGATGCAGACCCTCTGTGCACTGCAGTAAACAAGGTTCGCCTGTGGAGGGAGGGGCGGCGGTGGGGGGCAGTAAACTTCCATCCTGTCTCAACACCTGTAGCTTGACCTCTAAAACCCTGTCTACATTCGGCCCTTCCTGTGGACGTGGAAATGTCTGAAACTCGCCGTCAAGTGACGTCACATTGACGCAGTCCGAATGTCGTCTACAAATGCGTTGTCCGAAGTGAGCTTTCAGAATCGGACACTAGATCGCACTAAAATCGGCATATCATTTGTTGTTACGTAGCGATATTGAAATTTATTTAATGTTTACGAAATTGTTTACGAAATTTATAACAAACGCCTTAATGTGTTTTATTGTAAATACGTTCGCCAAATTACATCCAATATTTTTTTTTTAACTTAAGCTTTAAAAGATTTAGCCTTCAAATAAAATTGTTAATACCGAACAAAGATATCCCTAATTATTTATTACCATTTCATTATATTTTTTCTCGGGAAGCCCACCCTGCACATCCATTGTTTACATTATCAAACGTAAACATTTCACGAATGCGCGCAAAAGTATTTGAAGTATTTTTTTTCTCTATCGCCTTAGGACACAAATCCGGACAAAAGTTCAGTTTTCCGATTGCTTCAACTTGGGGCACGCCAGCTAGGGACAGAGTCATTACGTCAGAGGGTCACGTGCACCAATCAGCACTCCCTTGTCCTAAGTCACAGGTCGGGATAACTCGAGTGTAGACAGGCCCTTGCTGCAGTCGACAACGACAGCGTTATGCCGCGTCGAGTGCAGTCCGTGGTCGAGATGAACCCGAGGAGACATCTGCAAGGTGGTGGTTTCAAATCGTGGACACGGAACATTTCAAGATCACAGAAGCGAAACAACGGAGTGCAAGGCGGAACTCGGGTCGCACGTGCCGTAATAATGGCCGCGCCTGCAGGAGGATGTAGGGCGTTCGCGGATACTGCACATTTTTCCGAAGCCCTGCTGAAGTACTACCTCCAAGATATTCCTCCGCCTCCTGCAAACTAAGCTAAACTAAGCCTGGAAAATTACACCAGAGTGCAATGCACCACATTCGTGAGCACTCAGTTGAAATTATATTTTGCATGGGAACTATTTCTTACTAGGCGCTACCAAAACACATGTTTTCTCGCTGTTTTCAATTCATATTATTTATAAATGAAATATTATAATTTATAGAGAGAGAGTATTAATAACATTTCAATTTAACAAAAAAAAAAAAAAAGTTAGTTTTATGAACACAAGTATAAAACGCTTGATACATGGTATAATTAGGAAATAAATAGAAACTTCATAGATGGGGTGATTTTTCAAAGGTTTGATTCAAAAAGTGTGAAGTAACCGCGAATAGACTATACGAGTAATGCCCCGTTGCCTGGTCAGTATAGGCTGTTCACGGTAAAGTGAGCGCATTTTAAGGCCCTCCCAAAATGCATTAACCCTTAATAAATATACGTTACTACGTCTCAGGCGTTAAATTTTGAGAGTGATGAAATATATACACTGTGCTTATTTATGATATTGCAATGTATACTTTGAAAAGTGCCGGAAAGGTAGAAAAAATCGAAAGGAAAAATTTTAGCAGGGCCTTAAAAAGTGCTCATTTTTCGGTGAATAGCTTATAATGATATGTAATAAAGAATGCGTAGGCTACTGCAAGTCGCAGACAAAAAAATAAAATAATAAATCCCGTAATGTTGATATTCATCCCAGTTAAAAACCGTTCTGGCTTAGGCTTCAAGCTACTGACAAGTACAATGGAAAATCACCAAAATATTTTGGGTCAACGGGTTTCCTTGAGGTTGAAGTAAATTCACTGCCTATGGAGCACTCCACCTGGCTGTACAATTTGAAAAACTCATGAAAAAGTAGTGCAGACACCATAAAAATAGTCATAAAATGATTTATGCTGTATTTGAAAGAATAACGTGTATATCGTAACATTATAAAACATTTTACTAAAACATAATTTAAAAAAAAAAGGTCAGTATTTTTAGCAAAATTTAAGCATATTTCCATTCTGGAAGCTTCAGACAGCAGAATTTCCAAGAAAATTCTCGTCATGGAATATCGTCATAATGTTTATTATGATTGTATGTAAGAAAATTGTAATAACAAAGTAGGAAATAATTTTTATAATTGATTTTACGTACGTCCATTTGTCACAAACATTCATTGCTAAAACCGACGTAAATAAGGTTAATTATGAAATTGATATGATACATTATTACTATGATTTTATTACGTATGATCACAGTAAATATTATGAAGATCTTTCTCGAAAAAGATTTTCTTGTAAATTCTGCTTTCCGAACCATCCAAAACGGAAATGCAGTTTAATTTTGTCAAAAATGTGGTTTCAATATTTCCGATTAATTTTTTGCAATTTAAAAATCATATTTTATAATGTTGCAAAATATATACATTCTGCTTTCACGCAGCATAAATCGCACTTTTATGATAATTTTCATGGTGTCTTTACTACTTTTTAAAATTAATTCTTCACATTGTACAGAGAGGTGCAGAGCTCCATAGGCAGTTGCTTTACTTCAATATTAAACACTACAGCATTTCCGTCGATAAAACTGGATGACGCACTTCTGACGCCGAAACAACTCTCTGTGTGAAAGGATAAGAACTCTCTGTTTGTCCAAGAGAAATGGCGTGACATTCAACCACCCTTTCTCCCTCTCCCTGTCAAACACACTCACACAATAATACATACTCACACACAGCAGAGCCCAAGACCGAAGAAAAATAAAGAAAAACGCCCGACACTTACACAATACACCAGAAGCTAGGGATCAGCCAACTTCTCCAGCGATAAATCAGTGTTTCTACTGACTGCACAGTGTGATATTGGAAGGGGATAAGACGAAGGACAAATATTGACACCCGCGCGTACACTAAGGGAAAGATTACGTCGATCTAAAAAATATTTTGTTTGTAAGAGAGTCTTGTCCCCCCCCCCCCCCTTCCTGAAGCTTAAAAAAAAAAAAAAAACTATAGGCTGTTCATGGTAAACTCAGACCTTCCGGAACACCTTTTCAAGATACATTTGTAAGCACGTTGTGTGATCTTCCACCATGTGTACGAGTGAGGCAGGATCTACATCCAGTCGCGTCCGTTCGTCATACATTCGTCCGTCTCCCAGCCGAGCAATTTACAACAGAACTTCGTACGCCCGTCGTAAGTTCATTGCTGCAAAAAAAAAAAAAAAAAAAATTGTTTCCAAGTAACTAACTCCCAAAACGCACATACACTTACGTAACGGTAATAAATCGATGAAATTTTTTGAAAAATAGAATATAAAAAATGATTTTATTACTTTTACTATCGTACAAAAGGAGATCGTGTTTCCAAACTTAATTACAAATTAACCCTTTGAGAAAGGCACAGATTTACCACTACCGAGAACAAGTTTGCAGTGGGTTGCCTATATTCTACACTACAGCAATATAATTTTGGTTGGTCTCTGTATTTCCACTTACCATTGTCCTATTGGTCCTGGCTACACCGGACACGCCTACTGTACCCGACTACGTTTATTATTGGCCAGCCGACGACCAATGAAGTCACGCGTGGGCTGCGTCATAAATATCGCGATAGAAGTAACAAGTTTTACAGTCAATCGTGTTCGTTTGGAAAATTATTGAAATGAAGCAGTTATATTATTAAAAAACTGAAATGTTGACTAGTTTTAATTTTTTACTTAGATTCCGAAAAAGTCTAGCGAAATAGTAAAACTATAAGTAAAAAAGTGAGCTTTGTCTTCACGAGCAAATACTTTTCCACATAAACGTAGCCCCGAGTATATGCGTGCATACTCCTCAGAGTATTAATCTTCAGGAAAAGTTTAACGTAAATTAATTTTCTAGTTACATAAACATATGGAAACAAAAGACAGACAAAACAAAACACTGCACATACTACAGAGCCTGGTAAAGATGAACGAGCAACAAAATGTGCAAGTTTAGAAGGCTGTAGTTTCATCCGTTCGTCCGTCAAAAGTTAAACCTTGCCAACGTTTTGACGGACGGATAGAATTAATGGCCACCTCTGATTGGCTGCTGGTCTCGTGATTGACGGACGGATGACGGACGGACGCAACGGGTTGTTGTAAATCCTGCGTAACAGTGCCGTGTGCCTGACCACTTAATCCATGCGTCGGTACATTATTAATGATTAAAATAATATACTCTATTAGAAAAATGACTAGGAAAAATATATTATACAAATTCGTTAATCTTTACTCCTATGTGCATAAAAAAAAAAGCAAAAGAAAATATTTCAGAACACAGAAACGTTTACCCAACACTTTTAATTCAACGGAAAAACATCGAACTACTTACCTTCGTAATTACCAACTTTACTGGGTGCTCACTAGTCATTGTATCCATTAAAATACATTCCGGCAGGGGGAGCGACATTTTTCAGAGGTTGGTATTAAAAATGCGCAACGAACCGTGAACAGCCTACACACGTTTAAATCACATCTTTACAGCTGCCAATCCGCACTCATAAAAAATTAACCCATCAAAAGAAACTAGAAAAATTTATGATAGCCGTGTACGGACAAATGGTTGACGACAGACGGGTGAAAGTGTTTCAACGATGACTAGGGACCTGCAAAATTCGCGTTATTATTTGGAGACACGTTGAACTTTAAACATATTTACCTTTGCAATAAGTTTTTCATTGGACTATACTTTAATACTTCATATGACAAGCCTTGGGTAACTCTGCGCCAATAAATGAACACTTCACAGTCGTGTGCCCCAATCACGTACAGTTCAGTCAGAAAGGTTGTGGCTTCACAACTATGAAGCAGGCCATTGAGGAATGAGCCGGCTCCGGAATATACAGTTCTATGAAGTTCAACCTGATGCCAAATAATAACGCGGATTTAGCATGTTTATAATGATGACTTATGAAGGCATGTTCGTGACAATGAAGTATGTGCGACTCCATAAAGAAAAACTGTGTCTTTACAATACATAAATATAGTCGTGGTGAATTACTGTTCGAATGCCTCTGACGCTAAATGATTGTGGTTATTATAGCGGGAGAGTCAATTCCTTAATGAAATTTGGAATCCAACATAATTACGTGCGATGGAAATATGTGGAGTTTCTTTCAAATTGGCATAAACTATAAGAACATCAAACTATACTCTTTCTCATGCACAGCGACACGTACTAACTCAAACAACATTCGAAATATATTACATTTGCAATGATTAACCAAACGAACACTACGCATCGTACAACATATGTCTATAGAATTAATTTTGCAACCAGTTCTTAAAAACAAGAGCAAGATCTACGTTTCGTTTTAATGTAACTCTACCAAAGTTAGCATTATGACTTTGGCCTTTTGTTAAGCACAATCTATGCAAAAGAATTAAATTTATTGGCAGTAATCGACATTTCTTTATACAGCATTATTGTTTTTTTTTTTTTTTTAATTACCAGACGCGTTTTAAAGAATGTTCCTCCTGTTTGACGACAGCAGCATTTATTTACCCCGTTTACATTTAGTACTATTTCCATGTCGCTGAAGCAAAGCCAAAGAACAAATATAGAAAATTATTTCCAGAATGTCTCTCGACGACAGAATCGCCTTTGTTTCAGCTATTAGTGCCAAACAAGTCATTATGAAATGTCTACTAGAGCTCTTATTTGTAACAGGAAAATTAAAAGCATAATTAAACGTTTCATAACTTCTTTATGCATACTAAAAGGCATACGCAAAAAAAAGGTTTTTTATTGTAAACAATAAAAATTTCTTCAAAGTGCCCATTCATTAATTTTCTCTTTATATGTGTAATAAAATGTACTCTTGGATGAAATAAGGATTAATGCGCGCTACAGAGCAGTAAAAAACGATATTTAGAAATACAAAGGGGGTGGGATTTTGATTCGACCACAAAGAATTTTTAGGCTAGTTACTAAATTATGTCTATTTTAATATCCATACAAATATAATTATATTTCCTATTTAACATGGCTTTTAAAATTTCTGTGAACTGAATAAAAGCGACGAATTTTACTAGGCATATTTCTTAAGCGATGCAAACGATACACAATTTTTTTTAAATTTATAAATATCAAAAAATATAAAAATTTGGTTACTGAAACATAAATGTGGCAGTTGAAAAATATGACAGTCGGCGTAAATCGCTGTTTAAGTATCCCTCTGTTTAACCCTTTGATGACGGTACAAATTTACTAGCACCGAGGACAAGTTTGAAGTGAGCTGCCTATATTCTACACTACAGCTATATCATATAGTTGGCCTCTATATTTCCACTTACCATTGTCCTACTAGTCCTGGCTACACTCTGCAACGTTTATTATTGGCTGACCGTTGACCAATGAAGAACGCGTTTGCTACGTACCAATTAATGCATCGCAATGGAAGCAACAATTTTTGCAATTCATCGTGTTAGTTTGAAAAAAAAAAAATTTTTAATAACAGTTTCATTCTTATAAACTAAAATGTTGACTAACTTAGTTGTCATTTTTTACTTAGATTCCGATAAAGTCTAGCGAATAAGTAAAGCTATAAAAGTGTGAGCTTTGTCTTCAAGAACAAATAAATTTCCATATGAACGTAGCCCAGAGTATATACGTGCTTGCATACTCCTCAAAGGGATAAGGTATTTATTCTTACGTAAAACAGTATTTTTAAAATGTCGCGAAAATTCTGTATATTTTCTGAACATGTTTCTGTATTAAAACGCCGTAGGCACCGATTAAAATTCAGAGGTAGCTAAGTGCGGGAAAGTTTGTTTATTCTACTCTCCATCGCCGTGTCATTCAGGCTTTCAACATATTTTAGTATGGCGGCCCCTAAAAAGGAAAGACGTAATAAAACTATCAGGTATACACTCAGTATACGCGCGTGAGGGCACATACAGAGAAGCGATGACGGTTTATTAATTTAATGTAAGTTATATAGTGAATAATTTATATTAAAGGCCGCTCACGATAGAGTGAGCACTTTTAAAATCAACCTTAGAAAAAAGTCACTGCCCCTACTTGCATATATTTTAACGGGCGCACTGAGTGACATGCGCCCAGTAAAGTTGGTACAGATGGAGGGGAAAGTAGATCCATATCTTAACTTCGAACAATAAGTGTTAGGTAACCATTTGTGACGACTAAAGTTATTTATTTCGCTTTCTGTTTTTTTTTAAATATATCGGTATGTAAAAATGAGCAGATTTGTAAAATATTTACTTTTATAATAATTTTAATATCACACTTGATCAACGCATGAATCAAGTATTGAGGCCCAAGCGGCGTTGTTCCTCCATTGGCTGCTGTCCCGATGAGAAGTCACGTCCCTTTTTGAGTGAACTATACGTGATTGGGGTACACGATTGTCAAGTTGTCATTTATTGGCACAGAGTTATCCGGGGCGTGCCATATAAAGTGTGGTCCAATAACAAACGCATTGCAAAGGTAAAAGTTTTTTTAAGTTTACTCTGTCCTCAATTAATATAGCGAATTTTTCGGGTCTCTGCGATAGAGACCTGAAAAATTCGCGAGTTCGATGACCTGCAAGGCTAGACTCTACAGTCTTACGTACGAATATGTTCATATAAACTGCACAGTGGTTGTTTGCTGTCACAGTGGAAGGCGACGATTGGGCCAGCGTTCTCCAGGAGGTACCGTGTGGACCAATGACTAAAGTTATATAAACACACGAGTTTTGAATTCTAGCTTGTCCCAAAATAGATACGCGAATTCTTCAGGTCTATATACCATAGATTTTGTAGACAAAACGGGTCACGTGACCATTTTGTGAACGAAAAAAAGGGTGTGGCTGTGTTGGAGATACGGCCGTTTGTTTTGCGTGAATACGTCTACATTTCCGGGATCATCAGACTCCTTGGTGTTTTTTTTTTTTTTACGTTCCGATACAGATTCACTGTATCATATGGGGTTTCATGGGTATCACTGGATTGCTTTTGAGATGCTCTTTCCAACCGTATACGATTTATGTATCTATACTTGGTTTTTTGACGAGTATAGGCCGTAATTGTGTTAAGTTTTCTTAATTTTTACATTAAACCCATACAATTTCAACCACACCACACAGATGTTTTTTATACATGTAATACATTGATTTTGAACAGCGAGAGCTGTCGATTGAAACTTAAACGAGCGTCGTAGCTTCTCCTATACAAGAAAAGTTATACTACCCGGCAGTTATGAGACGCGGCGAGACGAACTAAGCCTCACTCAACGTAACATATTCTTTGATCCTTTGGCAATCGAGTGGTGTAATTAAATTTTGAATGTAGACGATAGATTCGGAGCTGCAATGCCAAACTGTATCCCCTGATTTTGTTATCATCGTATTTTTTGGTTGCCTCCTTCTATGGTTGCAAATTTAAAGACGCATTAACGTCAAAAGTACCAATGAGGAAGATTTGTGGGTGCCGCAAGTTAAGAGTAAGGAGGGCGGATCACTCGGTTTTTGGACTTCAAGGACTTTCTGCATGTCCTGGACCAAGGACACGGAATGCCACAGGAGCGGAGGATAGTGTTGTCCCCAACCCGGCAGAGGGGAAGGAGAGACGTAAATCATACGTCCGTTAATCAACTGGCGGGTTCATTAACGGACCATCCATCAGAGCTCCAAGCCTGTCACTTCGCATCCCCGACATGCAGTCACGCTGAGTTCGCGTCGTCGGTATCCAATCGTTGCGACTTCGATTCCAACGTGAATTATGCGCCGGGCAGCGCACCTAACCAATCTCGCCAGACTACGCGTAGCTTCAGGCGGACGCTTGTACTTAACCACTAAACGTGTCCTCATGATACCAATGTACGAGAAGAAAACACACTCGAGCCGAGGTATAGGTTGCTCAAGGTAAAGCGAGCACTTTTTATGGCCCTCCTAAATATTTCCTTTCATCCACTTTCCATATTCCTGCTGCTTTTTAATATAAACATTTTGATGTGAACAATAAACGCAGTGTATATATTTCCCCACCCTCAAAATTTAATGCCTGAGGCTGCAATAAGATATATTTATTAGCAGTTAACACATTGATGTCTGCACACATTTACTGGCACTTAAGACAAATTAGAAGTGAGTCGCCTATATCCACTACTGCAAGAACACCGGTTCTGTTGGTGTCTGTGTTAGAACTCACCATCATCCTATTGGTCCATACCACACCGGATACCATCCTGTACTTTACAGCGTTCATTATTGGCCGATCATCAACTAATGGAAAGCCGAGTTGATATTGAGCCAATCAAATGTCATTTATCGTATAAATATATTTAACAATCAATCATGTCCCTTGAGTAGCTATAAAAAATAAATTATACCGTTAGCAAAATCATTGTTACTGAGCTGTGGTATTCTTGTAAGGTCGTGTTAAACACCAGCCGAACAAAGATTGCACAGCCACGCGAGTTTTGTTCCTGAACTACAAAGAACTTTTCAAATTAGCTGTCTGAACTGTGTTAATGCCTGTTGGGAAGGCCTTAAAAAGTGCTCACTTTAACGTGAACAGCCTATACGTATAATACTCTAAATAATTAATGCACGCTATAAAAGCTATTCCCGAGTCCTGCAATATAGCTAAGAACGGCTTTTTCACACAGCTGTATCTCATAATACACTGGTTGGAAACACATGAAACTATTATAGGGACCTTGCATTTAACCTTGCTTTAGACTTTCCCCCAATAAAATTATAGGGTCGCCGCTTAGAGTCCCATAGGTACACGCAGCACAGCGGAAACACTGCACGCCAGTTCAACGCCTTGCACGTAGGGGCGAAGGGGCATCAGGCGCAAGTGTCAGTGTCGTCCTTATCGGCCCCGCGCTTCCCTGCCTCAAACGCGCTAAAACCCTCCAAGAATGGGTTGGAGAGGGGCGTCCCAGGTCAAGAAGCGAGGGAGCGATACGGGCGACACTAACACGCACGCCTAGTGCCACATCGCTCCTACGCGCAAGACGTGCAGTGTTTCCGTCGTGACGCTGTACTGTGCAGGTTAGATCTGGAACAGTGGGGTTTTATTACACCCGATGAAAGCCCACAGATGAAACTACGCCCCCATGTTTGTACTTTTCTCTTGCCGCTTAAGGAAACTGCACATACAAAATTTAAAAATGCTATATTTGACCATTTTCACGAATTTTTTTCTCCGAGAATTCCTATGGAGCACTGCACCCGACTATACAGCGTGACGAACTCATAAAAAAAGTAGTACATAGACCAGAAAAATTGACAGAAAAGTGCGATTTATACTGTGTATGAAAGAAGAATGTAATCTATATATTTTATATTTTACTAACACATATTTTTTTAATGAAAAAGAAATCGATTTATAGAGTCCGAATCTTTAACAAAATTTAAGCGGATTTCAATTTTTGATGCTTCGGAAAGAAGAATTTACAAGAAAACCTTCTTTAAGAAGGATCGTCATAATATTTATAATTGTTTTTATGTGCGTCCACTTGTCACAAACATTTATACCTGAATCTGACGTACATAAAGTTAATTATAAAATTGATGGTACATTATTACTATGATTTTATTACACATGATCACAGTAAATATTATGCCGGGAAAGGTCGCTAGTAAAGAATAAAAAGAAACCTTCAACTGTCATAAATTTGAACACTACGTTCCCAGTACGTCAATACATGGATGGAACTACTATGTTTAATTTGCTGCAACTTATCAGAGAGATTGCATACCAGTGTGCGAAATAGCATCTGAGGTTAACATGCAGGGATTTCTCTTTCGGGGGTTGATTTCCAAGTCATTGCTAGAGACCAGCAAAATTCACGTTATTATTTGAGGACACGTTAAACTTCAAACACGTGTGCCTTTCCAATACGTTTTTCACTGGACCATACTTTATGTAACACGTCCTGAGAACGTCTGCGCCAATGGATGAACACATCACAAATGCGCGCCCCAATTACCTTCTACTCAGTCAGAAAAGGAGTGAATTCGCACTAGTTGCAGCAGCCAGTGCAGAAATGACATCGGCTCTAGGGCATACAGTAGGTACTGTGGAGTTCAGTCTGGTGTCAAATAATACCGCAAATTGCGCATGTCACTAGACGTTGCCGCTTCTGAAATTTACTGAACTTTTTTTCACAGTACGCGTGAGGTTTCATCGGGATGCGGCCATCCCACTGATCGACAAGCAGCTGATCGACGTTCGCAATAACGGTAAGCGTGTAAGTTGCTGTCTGGATTCGCCAGTAGAACGACGTCAAGTGGTAGTGTTGAGTAAATATCAACTATAGTACACTACTCCAAAAAGTAATTGGGCACCCGTGAAGATAGGTAATACAATAAGTCACAACTGACTTGTGTTTCACGGCCTTCGGCGTAGGACCGCTGGTGTTTGTCCGTGGCAGCATGAACACAGAGACCTATTGTAACATTCTGGATAATGAAGTACTCCCAACATTGTGGCGATGGACCCGTGTTACTTCCAGGATGACAATGTTTCAAGGGCTACTATGCAGTGGTACGCCGACAACAATGTTCGCCGATTGGACTGGCCCGCCCAGAGCCCCGACCTCGACCCTATATAGAACATCTTTGGGACGAATTGGATCGCCGGGTGAGGGCTCGTCAGGCGCGGCCAAAATCCATTGCTCAACTCATGGAATGGTTGCAAGAGGAATGGCGACGAATCCCCGTGGATGTCCTGCAAACACTCGTAGAGAGCATGCCAGACAGGGTGGCTGCTGTTATAGCCGCAAGAGGTGGCCCTACGAGATTCTAATGGGGTGACAACCACCGAGCAAACATTGTGGACAGGTGGCCAATTACTTTTTGGTAGATGATGTACGTGCACGGTTTTCCAACTTTCGTGAAGCACTGCTGCAAGTCTTATTACCAGAATATTCCTCCACCTCATGCAAACAAAGCTTAAATAAATAAGTCTATACAATTACGCCAGATAGGAAACCGCACACTATTCGTAGGTACTCACTTGTAATAACATTTCGCGTAAGAACTATTTCTTACTATCATTACTCAACACAACAATTTTCTTTCTGTTTTTATTCGTATTAATTATAAATGAAATATAGAAACATGTCGATAAAATAAAACAAAATTTAGATTTAAACACAAACAAAGATACTTTTATGTTCAAGTATAAAGCACTTTTGAAATAGGCTAATCACGGTAAAATGAGCACTTTTGAAAGCCCTCTCATTTGGATTAATAGTAGATAAAACATATTTTTATTTTATCCTTAGACGTTAATTTCAGAGTGCGGTGAAATATAGACACTGTGTTTATTACTTACATGGCAGTATTTATTTACAAAGGTGGTTCTAGGGCTTAAAAAGTGCTCACTTTACCGTGAGCAGGCAATACTTAAAGTGTTTCGGAAATAACCAAACCCCGTATAGCACGCACACATCCAAGGAATATCGTACGGATGTCACGCTCGGACATTCAGGATGTCCAAGGATAGCCAAGATTACATTCAAAGTTACATTCACGAGACTACCGAAAGATACACAGATGTCCGGACAATATCCAAAATGTGATATAGATATTCTGGATATCCTATATACGTCTTTAAATGTAGTCGTCTAACTTAAGTAATGGCCACTGGTGGTTTTTTTTAGTATCTAATGGATAGAGACATGCAAAATTCCCGTTATTATTCGACACTTTTCCTTCCCAATACGTTTGTCATTGGACCAGTCTTTATTTGACACGCCCCCTGGTAACTCTGCGCCAATAAATGAAAGCTCCACAACCGTGTGCCCCAATCACGTGCAGTTCACTCAGAATGAGAGAGTGACTTAATGTCGAGGCAGCCAATGTAGGAAGGACGCCGGCTCGAGTATACAGTACAGTGAATTTTAGCTCGACGCAAAAAAAAAAAAATAAAGCGAATTTTGCAGATCCCTACTAATGGATATCCCGTAAGTGGTACAGACCGGTATCTGCTAGTGGATTTCCAAAGAATATACATCCTACATTCACTGTACGCCTTAGATGAATGATCGAAATTGTGGATCTAATTACGATATCCGGTGGATATCTTCCACTATTTGGGACACGTGGTACATGGAGTGATTATTCAAAGGTTTGATTTTTTTAAAAATGGTTCTGCGTAGGGGGAGAAGCTGGGTGTACGAAGCGAATGGCAAGGAATTCCAGTAAACGAAAACAGAGCCGCATCGAAAAGTTGAAATGCAGTCATTTATTACTTCCCCTCTTGCCATTAAAAAAAAAAAAAAAAACACGGTAGCGGGACATCGCCTACACTGACAGCGGAATAAATTGCTTTCGGATGAATAAAGATCCGAACAGAATGAGTGGTAGACACGCAGCATTGGTGTGCGTTAGTTACGTCCCGTAGGCACATTGTATTTAAGAGGAATCCCTAGTATAGTCGATTCACAGTTACTTCCCAACTTTTCTGAAGCTCTGCTAAGTCCTACTTCCAGGATATTTCTCCGCCACCTGCAAACGTAGCTTAACCGAGTATGGAAAATTACACCAGAAGGACGACATACCGCATTCGTGCGCACGAAGCGTGGTATTATTTCGCATAAGAACTATTTGTTACTATAGGCAGTTCACGGTAAAGAGAGCACGCTCATGAGGCCCTAGTTACTTTTTACTTTCAGCTATTTTTTAAATTCCTAAACAACTTTGTAAATATAAAAATTGTCATGTAAGTAATATACACAGTGTACAGATTTCTCCAGACTAGAAAGTTAACGTCTACGGCTAAAACAAAATGTATTTACTGACTATTATTCTAAATGAGAGGGAGTGCTCAATTAATGGTGAATAGCCTACAGGTAGGGATAGGAAAAATTCGCAAGTTCAATTGCCTGTAGGCTAGACTCCACAGTCCTGTGTACACTCGAGCCTCAGATGTTTGTTCATTGGCTGCTGCCCCCATAGAGTAGCCAGTGTTACTTCTCACCTAGCAGTATGGCACTCGCTACTTGTTTCCTTGCACGTCTCTTATTGGCTCAGAGTCGTCCAGGGCGTGTCTAATAAACTGTAATCCAATTGCAAAGTCAACTTTAGGGTACACGTGTTTGACGTCTATCTTGTCCTGAAATGAACTCGCAAAAAATTCCTATCCTAACCTATAGGCCATAACAAGCCCATTTTTTTTGCTGTTTTATTAGTGTTTATTATAAATGAAATATTTTGATTTATAAATGTAATGTAAGTGAAAATTCAATTTAACCACGAATTAAGTACGTTTATGTTAACAGAAGTATAGCGCTGGTGATACAAGATATATTTAGGGAACTACAAAACACGTCGTATAAGGGACATGAATTTTTTTCGAAGCTTAGATTCAAAAAGTGTGAAGAAACCGTAAATAGGCTTTAAAACAACTTGAACGCCTGAAGGTATGTTGGTAAACAGGAATTACCACAACAGGCACTACCAACACTACGATGTGATTCGTGGGTAAAGGTTGCTCACGATAAAGCAAGCACTTTTGAAATCAACCTTTGGAAAATGTCACCGCCTCTATCTGTATACATTTTATAGGGAATACTGAGAGGCATTCATACATTTAAGTTGGTAACGACATAACGAAAGTAGTTCCTTTTTCAACAACAAATAAAAAACGTTTGATGAGCATTCGTGAATACTGAAACCATTTGTTTCGATTTCTTTTCTTTTTTTTTTTTTTTTAATTTCGTAAAAGTGTAAAAAAATTACCGAATTTTTAAAACATTCACTTTTCCAATAATTTCATAGTTTCAGTCGAACGATAAATGAATGAAGATGTGAGGCCCATGGCAATGTTAATTTTACGTATAAAGGAAGAATACACAACGTGCACACAAGTGGAT
This sequence comes from Dryococelus australis, assembly GCA_029891345.1. Lineage (NCBI taxonomy): Eukaryota > Metazoa > Arthropoda > Insecta > Phasmatodea > Phasmatidae > Dryococelus > Dryococelus australis. Next base: position 50,883,003 of record CM057008.1, read on the forward strand.
CCTAAGTAGGACTTTCAAAAGTGCTCGGTTTACCACGAGCAGCGTATATATGTATTTCTTGTAAATTAGTAGAATATTACAAAAACACTGTTTACGGTAAAGTGAACACACTGAAAATAAACTTTTGAAAAATGAAATTGCGTCCGTACCTGCACGCATTTTAACGCACACAATGTCTGGCATGAACCCGGCGCAGTTGGTAACGACAGGGAAAGTAGTTCCATGACTTAATGTTGAATAAAAAGTGTTAGGTAACACTTTCACGATTCTGAAGTAGTTTAATTTTTAAAATGAGTTTCGTGTTGGAACTAGCAAATTTGAAAAACATTTCTTTTCCAACAAATATACAGTTTAAGGACCCTGCCTATCGACTGGCAGCTTCGAAATTTGAGTTGGGGATTTCGCATAAACACAATGAAGTCTGCACACATTTAATGGAACTTAAGACACATTAGAAGTGAGTCACCTATATACACTACTGCAAGAACACCGGTTCTGTTGGTGTCTGTGTTAGAACTCACCATCGTCCTATTGGTCGATACCACACCGAACACTACCCTGTACTTTACAGCGTTCGTTATTGGCCGGTCATCAACCAATGGAGAGCCGAGCTGATATTGACCCAATCAGATGTCCTTTAGTCTATAAAAGGGTTTACAATCAATCATGTCCCTTTGAGTGGATATAAATATAGACATTCTGTCGTTGGCAATATCATTGTAACTGCGCTGTCGTGTTCTTGTGAGGTAGTGTGAAACACTAGCCGAACAAAGACTGCACAGCCATGCGAGTTTTGTTCTGAACAACAAAGAAATTTTAAATTAGTTTTGCTCGAGCTACACACGAGCATAGTCTGCAAAGTGTATAGAAAATGTCGCCTCTGTGCGTTTAATTTTTAAGGCATGTGTTTCAAACAAAACGTATCCTTGAGGTGTTTTTTTTTTTTTTTTTTTTTACAGCGGACGTATTTCCGTTACATGTACAGCCTGTTTGCAAGGAATTTTTAAAATTTACGTTTTACAAAAAAGTACATACTGCCTTACCTTTATTGAAAATATTCGCTCGTAGGGATATTCTAATGAAAAAAATAAATTGACGAAGAATACATTTTCTTTGAAGCGACTATCTTTAAAATTAACGCACTCAGGCGAAATTTTCTTAAAATGGATTTCCTATTAAAATTTCACAGCTGCTAGTAGGTAGGCAGGGTCCTTAATTTCTTCGACGCATGAAGAGAGTAATAAGGCATTTGGAATGAGCCAGTGAGTGAAGAGATTTGGGTGGCTATTAACCCTTTGAGAACGGCACAAATTTACCAGCACTGAGGACAAGATTGAAGTGAGTTGCCTATATTCTACACTACAGCAATATAATTCTGGTTCATCTCTATTTCCAATCACCATTGTCCTATTGGTGCTTGCTACACCTGACACGCCTATTGTGCTCTGCAGCGTTTATTATTGGCTGGCCGTCGACCAATGAAGTCACGCGCTGGCTGTGTCCCAATTAATGAATCGTGACTGAAGTAAAAAAAATTGCAATCTAAATAGTTCGTTTGAAGAATTATTGAAAAAGACAGTTTCATTCTTACAAACTGAAATGTGACTAGTTGACATTTTTTACTTGGATTCCGATATAAAGTCTGGCGAAATAGTAAAACTATAAAAGTGTGAGCTTTGTTTACAAAACCAAATTAATTTCCATTTAAACGTAGCCCCGAGTATATACCCGCATGCTCCTCAAAGGGTTAATATCGAGGTCCTGAGAGCCGATGAGGGTGAAGCGAGGTGAGTACGGTGCGGTGCCGGAATGTAGTAGCGCGGGAGAAACGGGAGATTTCCGGCACGATTCCCACTTGCGATTATCTGGAATCGACCCCGCCGGAGAATAGAACCCGGTTCCGCTAGGTGGGAGGCGAGCAGTCTAACCACTACACCTCCGCTATCCCGATGTTTTTGAAAATCAAATCAAAAGCAAAATAATATCCAACCGGTAAACTGTAAAATTCTTTTGTAATTTTTGATGCTAAATAATTTGCAAATTTACAAATGCGCGTAACAGTACAAAGATTTCTCGTTTGTAAAACTACTCGTTCGTAAAACTACAAGGGCCGTGTTTGTGGTAGAACTGAAGAAATGTTTGTACTATACTGGCCCGTATCCACGAGCTTCAGTAAAATGGCGGATACTCAACGAACAACATAACACCGTATATAGCTGTTTGTGTGCTAACATAAAAAGCTCGCAGAACGAAAATAATCACAATAAAACGACGATTTCAATCAAACGCGATCGTATTACTAGGGACCTGAAAAATTCGCGAGTTCAACAACCTGCAGCCGAGACTCTACGGTTTTATGTGCAAATACGCCGATATCGACTCCAGATTGGTTGTCCGTTGTAACAGTGGAAGGCGACGATTGGGCCAGCGTTCTCGAGGGATGCCAAACACCGTGTGGACCAATGGCTTGAGTTATATAAACACACGTGTTTCGGATTCTAGTTTGTCCGAAAATGAATCCGCGAATTCTTCAGGTCTCTACGTGTTACTCATTACCTGTTAAGGATTCCCAGCATCGCGGGACTCTTAAAATGAAATACAGTACCGGTAAATGTATTCTTCTTAACCCCTTGAGGAAGGCACAAATGAACTGGCACTGAGGACAAGGTTGAAGTGAGCTGCCTATATTCTCCACTACAGCAATATCACTAGTGTTGGGCTCCGTGTTTCCACTTACCCTTGTCATATTGGTCCAGACTACACCGGACACGCCTACTGCACTCTGAGACGCTTATAATGGGCTGGCCGTCGACCAATAACGTCGCGTGTTGACTTACCAATCACCGTGTCGCGACAGAGGTAACAAGTTTTACAATCCATGGCGTGCGTTCGAGAAATTGAAAATAATAATAATAATAATAATAATCTTACAAATTGCAATGTTTGCTAGTTGCAATTTTTTTTTACTTAGTTTTCTATAAACTCCAGTGATACGGAAAAACTAAAAAAAAATTGTGTGAGTTTTGTCTTCAAGAGCAAAGGGATTTCCATACAAAGCTATCCTCAATTATAAACATCCATACTCCTCGAAGGGTTAATTAAATAACTTCCTTAGCATTTTTCAAGTACTTAGCGTTATATTTAATATAAAAATAAGCACAAATTACGTAAGATGCTCACGAGGTTAAGTGTGCAGGGTAATTATATACACTACAGGATGTGAGTTCTACTCCCCGTGCTGGTAAAGCGTATATATTTTATTTAAAAATATTATTTGTAAAGATATTCTCTTTTAATAATTCATCACGTTTGCTTTCTAGAAGAAGAAATAATTTTTACGTACATATTTCAACACTGCAAGATGTAATACGCTATCATTTGTAATATTACATACATATCTTTTGCAGATTTTGTAGTCCATTAACGGTTTCTTCGGCCTTTTCAAATAAAACCTTTGAAAAATCTCTCCATGTATGACGTATTAAATAATTCCCTAAATACAGCCTGTATCACAAGCCTTTTATACTTGTGTTCATAAAAGTTATTTTTTTATTGTTAAATTGAAATTATACTAGTATCTTATTTATACATTATAATTAGATGCCTGCAAAATTCGCGTTATTATTTGAGGACAGTTAAAACTTAAAACACTTTTACCTTTGCAATACGTTTCTCATTGGACCATACTTTATATGACACGCCCCGGATAACTCTGCGCCAATAAATGACAACTTGACGCTCGTGTGCCCCAATCACGCCCAGTTCACCCAGAAAGGGAGTAACGTCACATCTGGGCAGCAGCCAATGGAGGAACGACGCCAGCTCGAGTATATACAGTACTGTGCGGTTTAGCTTGATGCCAAAAATAAACCCGAATTTTGCAGGTCTCTAATTATAATGCTTCATTGATAGTGATAGGAACATTTCTCGAGTTCATTTCAGGACAAGACAGACGTCAAACACGTGTACTCTGAAGATGACTGCAATTGCATCGCAGTTAATTAGACACGTCCTGGATGCATCTGATACAATAGCCAGGGATAGGAAAAATTCGCAAGTTCAATTAACTGTAGGCTAGACTCCACAGTTAGGTGTATACTCGAGCCCAGATGTTTGTTCATTGGCTGCTGACACATAGAGTAGCCAGTGTTACTTCACACCTGGCAGTATGGCACTCGCTACTTGTTTCCTTACAAGTCTGCTATTGGCTGAGAGTCGTCCAGGGCGTGTCTAATAAACTGCGATCCAATTGCAATAACAACTTCGGTGTACACGTGTTTGACGTCTATCTTGTCCTGAAATGAACTCGCGAAATATTCCTATCCCTGCCAATAGAAGACTCGTAAGGAAACATGTAGCGAGTGCCATACTGCCAGGTGTGGAGTAACACTGGCTACTCTATGGGACAGCAGCCAATGAACAAACATCTGGGCTCGAGTATACACTTAACTGTGGAGTCTAGCCTAAAGGGAACTGAACTCACGAATTTTTCCTATGCCTATTAATTTATAAATAATTTGAATTAAAAAAAGGGAGAAAATAGGTATGTTGGTGACGTCTAGTGAGAAACAGTTCTTATACAAAATATCATTACAACTTAGTGCACCAGAATGTGGTGCGTTGTCCCTCTGGTGTAATTCTCCAGCACACGAGGCGGAGGAATATCCTGGAAGTAGAACTTTAGCGGGGCTTCAGAAAAGGCTGAAGTAACCGTGAATGGATTATACATGGAAACTGTTCGTAGTTTTAACAAACAAATTTTTTTTTTTTTGGCACCTGGGTTTTCCGAAGATTTCTCTTGTAAAAGTACGACCTGTGTTTACTGACCTCCAGTGTCGAGTGCAGAGGCACGATGGCGTGGTCCTGGGCGACGATTGTCAGCCAGTAGTGCTGCTTGCTCTCCAAGTCCAGTACCACCATCGTGCGGATGTTGCCTGCAACAAGAACACGCCGCGCGCGTCAACACCGCAGTCCTTGGCCGCTGACCATCACTGCGCATCAACCCTACTTACAGGCTGTTCACGACACAACGAGCACTAAGACCTACTTGTATGCACGTTGTGTTATCCTCACTGTGCGAGGTATGTGGTGCGGATGATACGTAGGGATAGGGAAAAAAAATTCGCGAGTTGAGTGACCTGTAGGCTAGACTCCACAGCCCTGTGTACACTCGAGCCTAAGATGTTTGTTCATTGTCAGCTGCCCCTATACAGTAGGCAATGTTACTTCACACCTGGCAGTATGGCACTCTCTATACTTATTTCCCTGCGCGTCTGCTATTGGCTCAGAACCGTCCAGGGCGTGTCTAATAAACTGCGATCCAATTGCAAAGTCAACTTCATTGTACACGTGTTAGACGTCTATCTCGCGGAAAGTTCCTATCCCTAATGTTTAGAGATAGGAAAAATCCGCGAGTTCACTTGAGGACAGGATGGATGCCAAAAACTTGTCACTGAAGTCCCATTTGTAATTGGATAACAGTTTATTAGACACACCCAGAACGACTCTGAGCGAATAGCAGACTTGCAAGGAAACAAGTAGCGAGTGCCATACTGGCAGGTGTGGAGTATCATTGGCTACTCTATGTGTCAGCAGCCAATGAACAAAGATCTGAGGCTCGAGGACACACAAGACTGTGGAGTATAGCCAACGGTTCATTGAACTCGCGAATTTTTCCTATCCCTACAAATGATATGGTACAACATGTATTGATGGACTGCCCTAAAATTGAAGATCTAAGAGACTGGTTGGAAGGAGTGGCAGAACATAGAGGATTGCAGTTGGAAATGAGAAGAGCAATGGGAAATGAGGAACTCCACAAGTTGTGGAACAGACTTGCAACAAGAGTTGGGAAATGGTTCGAGGGGTTTGACTTATGGCAAGCGGAGCATTTCGATGACCAATGACAGGGAGTGCTCGGGTGAAGGCTTTAATGTTTGAAGTCAGGGCATAACCTATTGTCGAGGAGGCAGGTTTAACTGAGAAAAACGATAGGAAGCCGTGTGAGACCAAGAAATAAGGCACAAGGCACTAAGACAGAAGAGGAGAAAGTGCAGTGCACTGTCTTACTTAAGTTGCAGTGTTGGAGGATGGAGGGTGTGCCGGCCTTCGGGCCGTTAAACCTGTATGCACGTTGTGTATTCTTCCGCCATATTTAAAATTAACGTTGACAGCATAGGCCTTATCACTTTGTTCATGTGTCGGTCAATTGGAACTGTGAAAATATTAGAAACGAAAAATTTCACTAATCTGCTCATGTTTTACATTTCGATGCATTAGAGAAAAACATAAAGCTAAAGAAATAATTTAAGTCGTTATAAATGGCTACTAAACATCTTTTATTCAACGTTGGAACTACTTTCCATCTATCGTTACCAACTTTACTGGGCGCATGTCACTCAGGGCACCCGTTAAAATATATGCAGGCAGGGGCAGTGATTTTTTCTAAAGTTGACTTCAAAAGTGCTAATTCTGTCGTGAACAGCCTGTACTTCCAAATAATCTGAAGCCCTTATGGAATTCTTTTTACAGGCTCCGACTCATGTACACAAACCCTAACTATAGGCTGTTCACGGATAAATAAGCACTTTTTAAGGCTAATTCAACATAACACACATAAACCGCTAATAACTGTGTTTTATTGTAGCCCCAGACGTTAACTTTTGATATAACTTAGGTGAAAAGTGTACACTACGTTTATTAGTCACATGGGAAAGTTTATATTAGCAAGTGGCGGGAAGATAAAAATTTTGAAAAAGGAAAACATTTAGCAGGGCCTTAAAAAGTGCTCACTTTACCGTGAACAGCTTATAAGTACAAAAACTACACCAAACGGGCAACGCACTGCATTCGTGACCACTCAGGTTAATGATGTTTTGCATGTGAACTATTTATTACTAAGCACTACCAACACACATATTTACTTACTTGTATTTATTCATATTAACCTAAATAAAAGATTATAATTTATGAATAAAATATAAGTAAATGTTCTGCGAACCAAAAATAATGAACTTTTAACGATAACACAAGTAAACAATGCTTGTGATACATTTCATGCTTAGGAAAGAACGAAACGATGTGGGGTGATATTTCAAAGGTTTGATTCAAAAAGTGTGAATTATACCTTGGGGTTTACGGGGTACCGCCGAAAACCACATTTGAAGGACGCGTCCTTACTATATGCTACCCCACGGTTCATTTGAGCACTTTTGAAATCAACCTTTGAAAAATGACACACATTCTCAAATGCGGCCTTATAAGTTGGTAACGACGAAAGGAATGAATTTGCATGACTTACTGTTGATTTTAAAAAGTGTTAGGTTTGCTTATTGTTAATTGTTACTATTATAGCAATTTCGCAGTTTTATTTGACCGACGCATGAATAAAGTGCTCGGGCAGACGACAACGTTGATTTTGCATATGGCGGAATAATACACAATATGCATACAAGTAGATTTGATATTTCTAAAGTGCTCCGTTTACCGTGGTAAGCTTAGAGTAACTGTACATAAGATTAAGATCAGGTTACTCCACGATACTAAGTAATTCCTTGATTGTTTAAGGTCCCCCACAATTTACATAAGCATTTTCAAGAGCACAGTTATAACGATAAGAACAAACACATCACAACACAAACACAGCGATATGAATACAATTGACACAGCACTTGCAATGTCTTTGTTTTTTTTTTTCGACTATGCTACTTGAGAAAATTGTATTGCTTGTTGGTAGCATGATTTAAGTTAATCTCCGCAATTATGGATGGTTGAAAAACTACCCCCCCCCCCCCCCCCCCCCATCAATTTCTACCGACAACACACAAACCAGTTTCCAGTTTAAAAATCTTCTACGAATTCAAATTTTCCAACACACCACAAAATGAATAAACGGCAGTTACTCCAAGAAAACTAAGTCAATACATACTATTTCACATTTCACATTTCACAAACCAGTTTTTCACATGATAAATGGGAAAGTGGTCTAGAAAGAAGGGATCTCTCAAAATTGATAAACATTGTCTAGTGATCAGACTTCACTTTGCAGCATTTACGAGGTGCTTGTACATTACACGCCACATTCTCTCTAATGAACAAATGGCATAACGCCGAAGACCGTTTAACAACCGCAGAAATCCTTTCAATAACTGCAGTTCACCACAAAGCAATTCAGACGTAATTAATTCAGTCGTCGCCAGAACTGAAATAAGGCGAAATGATACAAACGTATCATTATTAAACCCTTGATGTGCAAGTTAATTTCTAGTTCCAGATGTTGCAAAATAATAAATTTTTGGTGTGAATAGTTCTTACGAATTTCTTATAACATCTAACACTTCCGAGCCTATCGTAAGGATTTCAATAGATCAATGGTACAATAAGTATAGGCTATTCACGGTAAAATGAACACTTTTGAAAGCCCTACTTAAGATCTACTTGTATGCACGTTGTGTATTCTTTCGCCTTGTGTAAGATTAACATTGCCATGGGCCTCGTCACTTTATTCATGCGTCGGTCAGTTGAAACTATGAAATTGTCAGAAAAGTAAATATTTTACAAATCTGCTCATTTTTACACTTCGGTGAAAAAAAAAAAAAAAAAAAAAAAAATTTATCAGAAATTGATACCTAATCCTCTTTATTCGACGTTAAGACACGGAACTACTTCCAATCCATCGTTACCAACTTTACTGGCCGTATGTCATTCAGGGCGTCCGTTAAAATATATGCAGTTAGGCAGTGACTTATTCTGAGGCAAAAGTGCTCACTTTATCGTGAACAGCCTTTAACCAATTACAACATAGTCAGTGTGTCAGCAGAAGTCAATATCATTGCCCAGCAGAAGGCGATTGGTGTTAGCTTTTGTATGCCACTATTTCACGTATTCTGCAACACATCAGGTGTGAACGCATATACTCGGGATAGTAAATTACGGATTCCACAGTGATAACACATCAGACTTGAGTTTGATAGGACGCAGGTTCGTTTCCTATTCCAACCACCCTGATTCCGTTTGTCCACGGTTTTTAGAAATCACTCCAAGGCGAATACTGAGATATTTTCTGAACGCAACCACCTGATGCAAGAGAATATTGTTTTACACGTTGGCTCTCTCACGCCCATTGCAGACTACTGTCAACATGTTGCGCAGGAGATTACATTTGGCCGTTACTGAACTCCACAAGGGTCAGTGCCCAATGATCTTCCCTTGGATAATTTTATTTCTAAACCACGCTATTGTGCTACGTTATGTCTGGTTCGTGTTACTGATCACCAAACACAAAGACTACAGCTTACTGGTTGTAATAACGAAACGAGTTCTTTGCTAGCTAACTAACTAACTACAGCACGCATCAAAAAATTTCTAATTCGCAAGACCAGAAATTATCAAATAACACTTTGGGGTCGGCACACTTCTGCCAGTTCTAAAGTGAAGCTCAATGTTGGTGACCTATATCCATACCGCTGTAGGGACATCGTGTTCTATTGGTCACTATTGTCGCTTAACGCCATTCCACTGGTCAAAACGACACCAGTCTTTCCGTATTGGCCAGCTGCCAACCAATGCAGTGCCGAGTTTACCGTTTTACAACCAAGTGTTCTTTCGTGTGTAACAGGATGTACACCCCATCGTGTTGATTTCCGTAACTATACAAGAATTTGTCGTTAATTTACGAAGTTCGTTGTTCATGTTGTATTAGTTCCTAATTAAAATCCTTATGCAATAGGGAATTGATGTAAGTATACCCCAACCAGTTTTGTTTTTAGTGTGGAATGAAATATTCAAACAAGTTTTGCCCGAACTACACTCGAGTATAGTCCTCAGAGTGTTAATGTTGGAATGAAGTGTCAGATGATATTAGTACGGATCTGCGAAATTCGCGTTATTTTTTTTGGCGTCAAGCTAAAATTCACAGTACTGTATATACTCGAGCCGACGTAGTTTCTCCAATGGCTGCTGCCTAGATACTAAGCCACTGCATTCGAGTGAACTGTACGTGATTGGGGCACACGGTTCTGAAGTGCTTATTTATTGGCACAGAGTTACCAGGGGCGTGTCGTATAAGGAATGGTCCAATGACAAACGTATAGCAAAGGAAAAGTGTTTTAAGTTTAAAATGTCCTCAAATAATAACGCGAGTTTTTTTTTTTCAGGTCTCTAGATATTAGGCCTGTCTCGGCGACATACCACAATGATTTGTAATACGAACTAAATTTCAGATGTGATTACTCGTCTAAATAATGCCACACTTAATCATTATACTTAGTTTGAAAAACTACGCTGATATCACATTTGATTCTTCGCTGTATTAACAATTCGCTTTTATACTATAGTCGCGCCGGCCCAAGAACGGACTCGGCCCCCGCCTACCACAGTGAAAGAGAGAGGCTTAACGACTAGCAAAGGACCAACCACGCCCTACACAGGTAGATGGCGGGCTGCAGGCAATCCCTCCCACCTGCCGTAACACCGTCGTCCAATAATTTTTTGACGTGAATACATCTTTAAATTCGCGATCATAGTGGCAGGCAATCCAGGAAATCCGATGATATCAAATTCGGGGGATGCAGTTTGGCAATGCAGCGCCGAATCTATCGTCTACATTCGAAATTCAATTACACCACTCGATTGCCAAAAGATCAAAGAATACGTTACGTTGAGCGAGGACTGCGAAGCATCTCCTGCAGTGGGGGGGGGGGGGGGAAGGGGGGGGGGTTACTGCAAATTTTGAGTTTGTTTCACCGCGTTTCATAAATTACGCATAGTATAACTTTTGGCTAGGAGAAGCTACGACGCTCGTTTAGGTTACAAGCGACATCTCTCGTCAAGATCAATCGATTGCGTGTATAAAAGCAATTGTGTGGCGTGGGTATGGTGAAATTATACGAGTTTAATGTAAAACAATTAAGAAAATATAACCAAAACACTTTCACGACCTCCATAAAACGTAGTCTTTGTAAATAATAGTTAGAGATAGAACAATTTCGTGTATGCTAGACTCCATAGCCCTGTGTTCACTTTAGTCTCAGACATTAGTTCACTGGCTGCTGCCCCAGAGAGCCCTGCGTTGCTTCTCACCTAGCAGTATGACACTCGTTAATTGTTTCACAGTAAGTGTGTAATTACCTCAGAGTCGTTCACGGCGGCTCTAATGAAATGTGATCCAATTGCAAAGCTGACTTCAGTGTACACGTGTTGGAAGTCTAGCTTGTCCTGAAATTAATTACATGGCGCGTGGTCAGAGAGAGAGCGAAAGAGCGCCAGCGAGTGCACAGCTTTATGCTCTCTCCGTGCTGTCGCTCTTCCGCGCTCTCTCCGACTAACTGAGACGATCAGAGAGCGCTCTCTGTGACGTTATCCATGCACGAAAGAGAGAGAGAGAGCACGAGAGAGCACTCTCTGGGCCAATTGAGACACGGTCTAAAAGAGAGTAATAGTGTCGCGTCTTTCTCCTATCCGTACCCTGCGGCCTAGAGAAGCTAAACTGCAAAATTCGCCCAACTTGCATACAAACGCAACGGTGCTGCGATGCTTGAAAGTCAGTGAATTCAACGTCTGTCAGGGACGCTAAGTAGACTGAACGGGAGCGTATGCGAAGTAGCCCATCGCAGACCCTGGGGAAGATAAATGAGATCCAAAGTTGCATTAATCTTGCTTACGTCAAAGCGGCGGAGGCACAATTTCTCGTCGGGGCTCCGTGAGACATTCCCGACTTGCTAAGTTAATTAGTGGAGTCGCAAGCGAGTTAAGCACAGCTGGGTGTTCTCGGAGCTTATCCTGTTTATCGTTACAACAATCGAGATATCTCAACGTTCGAGCGCTAAACGCGAATAACATTTCTGCCTTGTAAAAAGGTTTACATTGAATCAAATTTGCAACCATAGTGGGAGGCAATCCAGAAAATCCGATGATAGCAAAATCGAGGGGTACAATTTGGCATTTCAGCTCCCAATCTATAGTCTACACTGAAAATTCAATTACACCACTAGATTGCCAAAGGATCAAAGAATATGTTACGTTGAGTGAGGACTGCGAAGCATTGAGAAGTATCCGGGGGGGGGGGGGGGGTCCTCAATCTTTAGTTCGTTTCGCCTCTCATAAATTCCGCGTAGTTATAACTTTTGACTAGGAGAAGCTACGACGCTCGTTTGAGTTTCAATCGACAGCTCTCATCAAGATCAATCGATTCCGTGGATAAAAATATTCGTGTGGCGTTGTTATGGTGAAATTATATGAGTATGTAAACAATTAAGAAAACTTAACACAACGTCGGCCTATACTCGTCAAAAAGCCAAGTCTGAATACAGAAATCGTATTCGTAGGGCAACCTGTTTTTCGCGAAGTGATTTACGGGAAGGCTAGACTCCAATGCCCTATGGCGTACGTGCAGTTTTCCTTTGGTTATTGGCCACGTACCTTTGTCGGGAAACAGTACCTTACCTGGCTGGACCAATCAGAATTAGGTAATTCCGACACGGAGAGTCCGTGATTCGCATTAAGACACCTGCAAAAAGTGACATTTAAAATCATCCAATCACGAAACTGGATCTTAGCTCTAGTGTCTTGGAGTACAAGAAGTTATTAAATCTTTTCGCGGAAAACAGGTGGCCCTACGTATATGGTTGGAAAGAGCATCTCAAAAGCAATCCAGTGATACCCATAAAACCCCCATAAGATAGAGTGAAGCTGTACCAGGACCGTTAAAAAAAAAAAACCTCAAGGCGTCCGAGCGCATCAACGTAGACGTATTCACGCAAAACAAACGGCTGTGTCCCCAACATAGCCAAACCCAAGTTTTCTTTCTTTAAATTATATTAGACACAACTGCTTGGGGCTGTTCAAGATTATACGATCAGTTTTGAATTCAACCTATGAACGATGTCACAGTCCCTTCCTACACGCAACTTAGCGGGCTCACATAGGCCGTGTATCAATTTAAAGAATACCTACTCTTTCGAGAGAGCACTCACTCTTTCGCATAACCTGGCGATAGCACTGCTTCGCACTCTCTCGCGCTCCTCGCTCTGTGGAACTGAGACAACCTCTATCTCGTTTCTCTCCGATGTCATGCAGGACAGCTGATGCCGGAAGGCGGGAAATCATGTTAAGCTAAAATCGCAATCACTGAAAATAACACATAATGTGTTCAAAATAATTCACCTTGGGAGGCGAGCAGGCTAAACGCTCAGCCACCAAGGCCTCCTTGGGGGGGGGGGGGGAGAGAGAGAGAGAATGGAATAAGAATAACCTGGTCTGACAGAAAGACTTAAAACAAAATAAAACCATGAGAAACGACAATGACAGCTTACACCTTCACATTGCCCAGAAACGGCACAGCTGTGTGTGCGGAATAAATTCCCGCATGGTCCAACTTACGGATGACAGTCTAATATGTAAACTGAGCACTTTTGAAAGGCCTGCGTGAGATGCACTTCCATGTGCAATGAGCATTCTTCCACAACGTGTAAAACTGACTTTGCCAAGAGCCCGGGCACTTTCTGCAGGTGTCAATCAAGTAAAAATATGAAATTATTAGAAAAGTAAATAGTTTACAAAATTTGCTCATTTTCACACTTATATGCATTAACACGTCGAGGTCGGCACACTTTTACCAGCTTTAAAGACAGGCTAGAAGTTAGTCACCTATATCCATACCGCTGCAGGGACACCGTGTTCTATTGGTCCCTATTGTCACTTAACGCCATTCTACTGGTTAAAACGACACCAGTCTTTCCGTATTGGACGGCTGCCAACCAATGGAGTGTCGGGTTTATCTTTTTCAACCAAATGTTCTTACGTATGTAACAGGATATACTTCCCATCGTTTCGATTTCCGCAACTATGCAAAAATGTGCCGTTCATTTACGGAGTTCGTTGTTGATGTTGTATTAGTTCCTATTTAAAATCCTTATGAAATAGAGAATTTAAGTTCAATCGGACCAGTTTTTTTTTTTTTAATGTGGAATGAAATATCCAAACAATATTTGCCAGAACTACACTCGAGTATAGTCCTCACGGTGTAAAAAAAAAAAAGTACTACAAATCACTTCAGTATTCACAAAATGTTTCCACTTAAAATTTTTTACCAGCGGCAAGACACCTTATCCTTCGTCGTTAACCAACTTTACTGGGCGCGCTGCAGTTGGTGTGCTCGTTAAATTATGTGCAGTTCGGGGAAATTAATTTTTTTCTTACAAAGGCTAGTTTCAGAAAGTTGTCAATTAATCGCGAACAGCCTGTATACAACCTGATCCACGGCGGAGACGGGGAATTTCGAGGTTTTCCGTAGAGAGAAAGAGACGCAGTTACACGTCTGCGTCTACAAATTGCTATCGACTTTGTCGTCCCGCCATTTGTTCCCCTCTTCCCCCGCCTATACCCTTTTCCAATTCTTCATCCCTTTCCCCTCACCCCTTCGGTGGCAAGCAGATAGCCGAGTCAGCGTGAAAAGAGAAGTGCCAAACTTGTCGAAGCGACGAAACTTGCCCTGTCGTTGCTTGAGGGAGAAAAAAAACCCTTGAAGGCGTTGAACTACAAAAAATTAGTAAGTTTATTATTGTACCAAACATTGTTCGACTTGTACACATTATATGTGCAGACAATTTCTTCGAATAAAAAACGTTACACTTTATATATTTTTTATAATTTGATATAAAATACCAATTTTTTTCTGTTTTGCTGCATGGTTACATATAAGTCACGCAGTAGCACATGGCAATAGATTACTTTGTTTTTTTTTGTACAACTTATTTATTATTTGTTATGTAATGGCTGTAGCAAGACCGAAATATATATATATATATATATATATATATATATATATAATTTGACATCAAATTATTTTTAAAAAAAGATATAGTGTAAAAAATTTTTATTCTAGGAATATGTCATCTCATATAATGTGTACAAGTTGGACAATTTTTGGAACAGAAGAGGATGGGGGAAAAAAAAGGGGGGGGGGGGGCTAAAATTGCTAGACGATTTCGTCGCTGGGTACATGTAAAAATTGTTTTGTAAATTTTACTGAAAATTTTTGGTCCACTTACAAAATTTTCTAAAAAACAATAATATCTAGATGTAGGTGAATTTGGCTAATACATTCTGTCAACACCCTAGACTGCTCAGTCATTCACATAATCGAGCCTTAGCTGTTCATTCCGTGGCTTCTGCCAGTATACCTAGGCCTACTTGCGAAATTAAGGACCTCTAATAATCTCTTTTTCAACGACCAGGAATCGCTTAAAGTCGTAAAGTCCGCGTTACAGACTATTGCACTCTGAGCCAATTATTTCTCTGAAAACAAGAGAATGAATGTGTTTACGAATGCTGTGCTACTGGTGTATTAACCAATGAACTGAGGGCAAACGTTTTCTATTAAAGTCTTTTCGAGTGTACTGCCCTTTGCTTTGCTTTTCAAGGAGAGATATATATGCAGCTCATATCATCACGCTGCCTATACAATAGGAACACCAGATTCTCGCAAAAAGATTTCACAAGTTGGATTTCATAACACTTCATATCGAATGCACGTTCGTGAGTGGATGGTTTCCGTGTTACACCCTCCGGTGTCTTCCCGCGAATCACAGGTGAGCAGTATTGAAGTAACATAATTATGATTGGCCAGTCATGTAGGAAAACGTCTTCACACAAAGACCCGCCGCCAATTAGCAAAAGAAAACTGCTGGCACGTGTGTATAGCATTGAAGTTTAGCATTGAAATCAGAGATTCATCTGTTTCGTATATCCTTGACGAATAACATCCGTGCTGAGGCATGTCAATAGTGGGAGAAGATAACTTCAAAGAAGTAAGTATTCTATTACGCTCAATTATCCTGTAAATTCTATTCCTCCAGGACATTTTGGAATCTGAAATAATATTCTAATAGGAATTAGGCTAGGTTAGGCTACATTACATTAAGTTAGGTCAATTTGTTTAGGTAACCTTAATCAGTGTAGGTGGTTCAACAAACATCGTCAAATATCACATTTGACCAAATATAATTACAAATTAACCCTTTGAGGAGTACGCACGTATATACTCGGCGTTACGTTTATACAGAAATGTACTTGCTCTTGAAGACAAATCTCACACTTTAATAGTTTTACTTTTTCGATATAATTTATCGGAATCTAAACAAAAAATTGCAAACTTGTCAACATTTCAATTTTTAAGAATGAAACCGTCCTTTTTAATAATTTCTCAAAGGAAGATTGTAAAACTTGTTACTTCTATCGGGATACATTAATTGGTACAGAGCCAACGCGGGACTTCATTGGTCGACGGCCAGCCAATAATAAACGTTGCAGAGTACAGTAGGACAATGGTAAACGTAAATACAGAGACCAACCAAAGTGATATTGCTGTAGTGTAGAATATAGACAGCTCATTTCAAACTTGTCCTCGGTGCTAGTAAATTTGTGCCGTCCTCAAAGAGTTAATGGGAAACACACATATCTTATCATATTGAATTATTATTATTTTTTTAAATTAGTCGTACCTATATGCATTTCCCCTCCCCAGTTATTCTTGTAACCAGCCGAACAGACTGTAATGAAAGTTTGTTTGCAACGCAATGCCAATAAATGTCACCCCGTCGCTAATTTCATAAAGCAATGTGTTCTACAACATATGCCATTTTTCAAACTACACCCAGACTTAGTCCTTCTGAAAAACAGTAATTTTCTAAATCACAAACCTTAGTATTTCCCAGTAGGTGAGAATATTATATAATTGCCCGCGTTGTTACAATCATACCACTATATCAAGATGAAGACCTGCAAGAAGAAGTAGTCGTGTGGTAAAATGGTCGCGGGTTCGAGTCTCGATGCCGGCAAGCCCTTCTTTAAAAAATTGAAAAAAATGTTTTCTACACTCTAAGTGGGAAACCACTGATTCGCCGTGAAATTCAACTACTCGAATCAGTGAAAATGGCCCCACTTAGAATCAGTGGAAAAATCACCGATTGTTTAGGTGAAAATGAGTCACTGCTTGAATAAGCGAAGTGCAAAAAATTTCACTGATGCATAGGTGACGGCCGAATGCAGTGACGAATTAAATTATTTGATTATTGAATTTAGCGAAATAACTACGTGAAATAATCATATTTACGATAGTTTACTACTTATATTGCACAATTTATGAAAGAAAATTTTTTTTCGGAGTTTGCCGGGGATTGAACTCACACTCCACATTGTTTTAGGCCGTTACCTAACCATCTCAGCAACGAAGTCAAGTTGAAAAGCGAGAGGAAAATAGAACATATACGTGTTATGTTCACTATCGAAATTTTGAAGATTTAATTCTATAGCCTTACTTATATTTTTCGTTTAATTGGTAGCGTTAAGATTGTTTAAATGAACAGTATATATATATATATATATATATATATATATATATATATATATATATATATATATATATATAATATATATATATATATATATATATATATGTATGCCCTCTCGTCATCATATTGTATGCAGTTTAAAACTTAAAACGGAGCGCTGTAATGATTACATGAAATCGAAATGAAAGACGTAAAAAACGGAATGAAAGACTGAATGTTCATATTACCTCGTAAAATGGCGTTTTTTAAAGACGGAACACATTTTAGAAAGTATTTTGTATTGCTTTTATTAGTTAATCCGTTGTTATTTCACTTGATACACGCCCTTTAACGGGCATTTATAAACGTCGTTAAGACGGCCATTTTTACATATCGTTTAACTGATCTATCAGTCAAAAAGAATCCACTAAAAACACTGAAAAAAAAAATGACTAAAGAATCAGTGGAAAATGTCACTGAATCAATAAGTGAAGGAAATCTCTTTGTTCCCCCCCCCCCTTCCCCCCGCAGATTCTCTGTTAAATTCACTGAAATGACTGTTGAATCAGCCAGATACTGTTGACTGATTGAAGCAGTGAAATTCTAACTGATTCGATTTTAGACCGTACCGTATTATATTTCCCATTTCAATACGAGAGCAATATAGTGCTAGGTGTTGCAGCTGTTCGTCGCTTCCCTTTCCCCCGCCCTACTCGCGAGCGCAAAGGAATGCCAGGCGAACGTAATCTGAGAAGCGGCCGGAGATTTACAAAAGGGATGCATCCGCGTGCCGCCGCGATAAACCTAGCGCAACTTGCGCTCTCCCGTCCTTCGGCGGGTTGAATTTATGCGGTTATCGTCGAAAAAAAATGTTCCGGTTCATCGCCCTTCGATCTCTCAGCGCTTCTCAGGGTGCGGAGAACGCACCAGATCGGGCCAGCGAACTGTTAAAAAAAAAAGAAAAATGCTTCATTTTACGGAAAATCGCTGGTAAATATTTATCCAGAAGTGTCCGTAAACTCTCCGTAAAATTACGGACACATTGATTTTCAGAAACGGACTTTCCGTACATTTCACGGAACCTCCCCGTTAATTTCCAAGTTAGTTATCTGTACTTTCCGTTTAAAATTAAAAAAAGGCAATGAAAATGTCTTTAATTTTCGTTATGTGCATCTTACGTTGAAGGTCGCGATAACATACAATAATATTCCGAGAGTTGTCATTGTATTTTACTTCGTTACCGATATTTTGCACAAATACGGTTTAAAACCTCGTTCTTTAAGGACTCATACCTCCCTTAATATTCGGTTTAGGTATAAAGTATCACATATGTTTTCCTTTTACTTTTTCACGAAGAATCACCTCCCGAAGTTTGTCAGCCTAATTGCGAATCATTCTGTATATTTTATTAATGCGAAAGTTTGTATATTTGTATGCTGCTCAATCACGTCATAACGGCTACACGAATTTGGATGACATTTGCTACAGGACAAGATTATCGTCTGGCCTACCACAGGGGGCACTTTTCATCCCGGAAAAAAAAAAACGAGCAATTTCGTAACAAAATATACAAAATATGCCACCAACCATTTCAGGAGGCGCTGGTTGGTGGTCTGTTTTTTTTATATTCCTTAAGGAGATATTCGTTTTTCCGGGATTAAAAGTACCCTCTGTGCTAATCCAGAATATTATAGTAATAAATAAGAACAATTAAGATACGAGCACTTGGTCATTATAAAATATTAAGGTTTGAATTTTGCACGCTGATGGAACCGCGGATAACAGATAGTTGAGATACACATTAAATATTGCACTTATTGAGAATAACGAGAAAGATAGTGTATGTGAGAATAAATTAGAAATTATGTTAAGTGCTTTGATTTTTATTAAGAACTCCTTCCGTCTCGAACACGAATACTACACTCCCAAAAAAAAATTTTTGTAATTTTTACTGAGAAATACTTTGTAATTTTGCAAATGTTTGTAACAGTACAAAGATTTAAGGTTCGTGTTTGTAATAGACCTTAGGAAATGTTTGTACTATATCGAGCCGTATCTACGAGCTTCATCAAAATGGCGGACACGCAACAACGTAAAACCATGCATAGCTATTTGTGCGAAAACTACTGGTGATGTAAATTGTAGCTGCGTGATGTATTACAAGGTTGAATAACGTAAAACACTCAAAACCCAAATAATAATAATAATAAGACAATTTCAATAAAACGTGACCGTATTATTCATTATTTGTTAATGTTTCTTAGCTACAAAGAACTTTCAGCTCTTAATACCTCGTTGTTAAGAGGCGTCCAAATTTCTTAACTCAACAACTGAACTCTTACAAAGAAATACATGTACCTGTTCTTCTTAGCCGTATAGATACATTACTACTTTGCATAAACTTGCACCTATGTTTATAAAGCTGCAATTACGTAAGTCAAGTTGGTCTTGCAGTTAAATGTGCGAGTTAGTAATATGAGAGGTGTGTGCCCTAATCCTCGTGTTGGCGAAGTGTAACTTTTTTTGTTAACTATATTATGAAATTATTTTTTAAATTGTTATCTGTTACTAATTCATCACAGTTGTTTTTTTAGAAGAAAAAAAGTAATTTTATGTACACTTCTCAACAATGTCAGTTGTGATACAAGCCTATAATTTGCAATATTACAAAGAAATGTTTTGCATATTTTACAAGAAAACTCTTTGTAGTTTTACAAAAGGAATTTCTCCGCAACTGGGTTCCCATAGATTTTTCTTGTAAAAGTACAAAAAAAAATTGTGTGTATAACCTGTGGCGTCTTGTAACAATAGAAAAATATTTAATTCAACTTCTCCATGAATTGTGTAAAAATACAAGCATTAGTTTGGAATATTACAAAAATATGTAGTGCAATTTTTATAAGAAAAGGAGTTTTTTATTTTCGTGAAAGTACGAAAAATTGTTCACAGTGTAGCATAAACACCTAAGGGCAATAAAGAATGGCGCCTCGCGTCGCCCGCTCGACCGTATTGACAAAGCCATCAGCGGCGAACGAAGCTCCGAGAGTGGGCGGGTGGGGGGGGGGGGGAGGGCTCTCTCTCTGCGATAACAACGCCAGAGAAACGGATTATGGAAACAAACAAGCTTTGATTTGATTCGAATCCGATGATTCTGAGCGCATTTCCTTTCCCGACTACAAACAGATGCCAAGATGAAGAACGGCTTACACATAATATCTGAACGTCACGAGAGAGAGGAGAGAGAGAGAGAGATAGAGAGCGCGATATATATATATATATATATATATATATATATATATATATATATATATATATATTCACACTTTGCCTGCGAGTCCTATTTTTAAATTCTTGGAAGAACGAAGGGAAGTTCAAATCCCCCCCCCCCCCAAAATTAGAAAATAAATAATGAAAATTCCATTTCATGTTTCATTTATAGACTGGAGATTGCTGATATAAATTTACACCGAATACAATCCGGCAGGACAGAAATAGGACTACCATGAATAATAAAATCAGTTCTCTGTCACCAAGGACGACTATAGAGTGTAAGTGGGGGAACGGGGGCGTTTCAACCCACCAAGCGAGTGACGACTTCCTGGACATTCTTGTAACGATAACGCCAACCATTCGTAGTCCCATAAGATTAACCTGGGAAGGGGTTTAGGACCGGAGGTTACAAACGTGCTCCACATGAAAAGTCCTGCGATAAATCAGCTTCCTACGATATTCCACCAGCTGACGTAGTCCCCATAAGATTAACCTGGCAAGGGGTTTCGGCCAGGACGTGTCTTGTGGAGCAGATGGAGCAAGTCTGTGACCTCCTGTCCGAAACCCCTTCCCAGGTTAATCTTATGGGAATACGAATGTTTGGAGTTATCGTTACAAGATTGTCCAGGAAATCGTCCCTCGCTTAGTGGGTTGAAACGCTCCCGTTCCCCTACTACTGTAGCAGTATCCGATGATTAAATTTACTCCGAGCACAAGACGTGCTATCAATATTGCAGGTAGACGAAAGTTAGCTATAATTTTAAAAAAATTGAAGACCGTTTTAAGCCCACATTCCAAAAGTAAAGAAAAGTTTATGAGATCGCATTCATGTCTGCGTGTATGCATGTGTGTTGGCGTGTGTGTGTGTTGTGTGTCTGCCCCCTTTAAAACATTTGAATGCGTGAACAGAATTTCACCGAATTCGGTACACACAGGATAATTTGTTAGGACATCGGACGTCTAACACTTTCTTCGAAAATGACAGGGCCAGTTTTTTTCTTCAGGGTAATGACATATATCTCGGGAACCATTCAACCGATTTAAATGAAATCTTGTGTGTTGACAGTGCATCGCGTTAGGATTGAATTTAGGGATGTATGTTGTTAAACTGCAATTTTGGAAGATAGCACCAGATGAAGAGATAAAGCTTTTATGTTACATCAGAAAACGACTCAACCAATTGTCTCAAAATTTTGAAGGTAAGTAATACTATGTTAAGCCACATAAATGTTTACGGATTATATTTCTTAGGTACTTATTTTCAAAATGGTGAGCATACAGAAATTGTAGGTTTATTTGGTATATGTACCATACCCTTTAAACAACATCGACAAACTTTTGATGGCTGAAAGTATTTACCACCAGCATCATATATGCCTACATAAAATGCGATACACAAAATAATAACGTTTATATGTCATCCCTGGAAAAAACTGACCCATTGCTACCAAATTTGGCAAAGAGGAAGTACTGCTGCACGCGATGAAAAATATACTTCATTTATTTATTTATTTATTTTGTAATTCGGACAATTATTTTCAAAGAGGGCGGCCATATATCGTCAAAACCATTCAATGAACTCCAACGTAACTTTGTAGGCTGGCAGTATGTAAATCAACTAACGTATGTGAGATAGCGACATACAATATCTAGAGTATTTATATAATATCTTGGGGAAAAACCACAACATCCCACCAAATTTGGCGAACAATTAGCACTACGCCATACCATACAAATTGATATGTATTGAGTGTGTAAGGCACGTGTTTTCTAAATGACTGTTATATAAACATTTCAGCATCTGCTACTTTTTTAAAATTCACTTGGCAAAATTTTTACGGTGAGCACAATATTACTTCATAATGATCACAAAAATAAGTTATTATTCTTTAATCATCAATAAACAGTTTTACGGTCGCTATAAAACAGATTTTCCATTTACAAAAAAAAATTAGAACAAAAAAGAACATAAAAAGGAATTCATTCTACTTTTTTTTAAGGTTCATCAATAACCAACGTTTATTTTCTAGATTTTGAGGAATCTTATGGTATCTTGACGTGATCTCGATAGTTACTTTAAAAAAATAATAAATAAATAAAAAAAAAGATTTATCACATTAGAAATCTAAAAAAGTATTTGAACGCCATTTTTATATGATTTAAACTGTATATTGAAGCTCGCAAGCTTGGTATGTTGCAATTTCTTTCAAATTCGACACCTGGCTTACAAGGCGGGCTATTCTGGCATTATAAATCTTCATGTATATATAATTATACATATGCCTATTGAAGTGTACGTTTTGTTCAAACTGAATAATTTTATGTAAAATACATACATTCATTTCAAATTCCTATAGCACGTGTCGTTCGTTTCTGGAAAGACATTTTACATCGTTACCGTATTTAACTTTTCGGACTAATATTTTCACCGCAAGAAAATAAAGGATAATATGCAAAAAAAAAAAAAAAATTCGAAATATATCTAGCCTTTTAGGCGTCCTTGAACGCTTTATACTACTAACTCGTAATGGACTGATAGGCGATTTCCATCACAACATAAATTAAACGCACGTACGATAAAACCGGGCCGCTGAACATAAATTTCGCTGCTGACAGCGACTGGAATTGTGCCCGCGCCTAATAGTATCTCCAACCAGGTACCAACGTGTGCATGGAAAATTAATCTTCACGCGGGGGAAAAAAAAAATCCCCCCCGTACAGGCATCGATTTAAAACTCGTCGCGGGAACACTTTACTTGGCGTCTTTCGATCGATATTGATAGCGAAACCTGAAAGTCTACTCCTGTACAGTAAATACATTTAAAAAAAAAAAAAAACTTGGGGGAAAAAATTGCTATCATCTAAGCAAAGTAATTTTATTTCCTAAGAGAATTCGTGAGGTTTAATGTTGTATACAAACATGAAAATTAACGTATGTAATTACGGCAGACAGGGCTACTAACGGACCAAGCCAATTGTGCATCCGGAAAGTATGTGGGGTGGCTGCTAGTAGTATCCTTATAGCAAATTCCCTGACATTTCCCTGACTTAGTCAAGTATCATGTTACGTTTTCCCTGACCAACTTACGTGGCAAGTATTACAAATACAGTGGGAAGTCGATCATCCACATGTTGCTAAACGGACAACCACTTACCTGAACTCGCTTTAAAAATAAAGAGGATAGAAAGAAGAAAAAAAAAACACCAAAATCTATTACGTCGCAGTGTTTCCCTTCCCCGCGGAGGAGAGACACGCACTTGTGTTGGATTTCATGATGCGCCCTTTCACGTACTGTTCACAGTAAACACCAGGAGAAGGATAGTTACTTGTTAACTGATTTAATTTTTTTAAATTCATGTACAGTTTCTGTTTTGGATAAGCTTGCTATGTTCTATACATGTGTAATAAATTTTATGTTGAGTGAAAATTATGTTTTACAAATACTTTTAACTTCATTTTCAACCAAATTTCCGTTATCTGGACTTTAAATTATCCAAATTACTTTTGGTCCTTTATACTGTATTTTTATGTTTTTCCTCAAATATATTACAAAATTCTTATATCCTTTATTTATGGATGCTTTCCTATGCAAAAAAAAATATTTAGAAAAACTGAAAAGGAAGAACATAGGAACAAAGATGGAAAATTGAAAACGATAACACACAGGTTAAATACCAGCATTCTCAGAACTTGAAAAAATTCGCAACACAAAGACAAGAGACAATTCAATGTATCAATTCAATGAGCACTACTAAAAGTGTTTATATAATTATTTAAGTAAAATAAAATAAATCAACTAAGATAATATGTGTAATAATAGCTACAACTAAAGATATAACTAAAGTATTGTGCACAGGCTCATGAATCTTCCTATGAAAGTAAAATAAACTAAATGGCAGTACAGTGCATAAGACATCATATAGCAGAAGTCCTCAAATCTAATGTATATGTTCTTATTAATAAATGTTAAGGTATTTTATTTAAATTCCCTGACTTATCAAATATTTCCCTGACATTTCCAGAAATGTAAAATTCCCTGACTTTTCCAGAAATGTAAAATTCCTTCACTTTTCCAAGATTTCCCTGTTTTCCCTTATGCTAGACACTCTTGACTACACAAGATCACCCACAGTTATCACCATTCTCTCTTCTCTTACTTAGAGCTAAAATTACCCCTACTCACTACAGTTCCTCCCCTCTCAACAGCTACACTAGCGCTCGAGTGTCGCCTCTCCACAGCTGCACACTTGAGCTCCGCACAAGCTGCACACAAGCTCCGGTTGCACCATCGTGGTTCGAAACTCGATCCGAGATCGGATCTCAGATCGACACAGAAAACTGTTGCACCATTCGAGTTCAGAGCTGGATTGGAGATCGAGATGAAGTTCATTTCGAACCGCCGAAATTGACGGTTCGAAATCTCGATCCAAGATCAGCAGCCGTCGTCGACAAATGTAGCTTGCAAATATGCCAACAGATAGAACTACGTTCGATTGTTTTATTGCGAAATTAAAACAACATTATACGCACTTGTATATTATTCAGTAAAATTCTTACAACAATAATTCACTTAAAACATAAAATATCGCACATCTGGTTCTATCTATAGTGAAAAGTACGCCTACTTCGAAGTCGTCATATATTACTAACAAATAGCAAAATAGTGTCTCAATCTTAATCTGGATCGCTCATTTTGGGACCTATGTCAACGAATCAGTGATCCAGAATAATGAAATTTCGTTGGTGCAACACTTTTACATTCGAACCAAGATCAAAGTGGATCCTCGTTCAGAACTAGGATCATTCGATTTCGGATCGGGGAAGGTGTTGCAACCGGGCATTAGTCGAGTCATAGAACAAATAAAGTAAATGCTCAATTTATCCAAAAAATAAGATACTCTTATGTTAAGGGAAGTATAAAACGCTTGTGAAATGTGTTGTATTCAAACATGGGGTGATTGTTCAAAGGTTTGATTAACAAAGTGTGAATAAACTGCGTATAGAATATAGCTCTTATGTTGTGGAACTGACTACATGCCGCCTGGTTGCGTGGGTAATGAAAAGAAAGGCAATGGAGAGATTTGGGCGGCTCTTAACAGCGAGGTCTTGAGAGCCGATGAGGATGATTGAAGTGAATACGGAGCAGCGCCTGAATGAAAGGGCGGGGGAAGCGGGAGATCCCTGAGCAAAACCCGCCGACCAACGGCATCGTCCGGCACGATTCCCACTTGCGAAAATCCGGTGACCCGGCCGAGGAATGAGGCCGGTTCGCCTTGGTGGGAGGCGAGCGTGCTAATCGCTCAGCCACCGCGGCCCCAAGAAAGGAACTGCGCATTTGCAGTATTCTGGGCACAAAAATGACAAGTCGTTTCAAAACATATTCTGTGAACGTTCTCTACAATCACGGGATTCAGTCGTGAAAATCGGCGTACGGCCTCTTTTAAAACTTCCCCATGGCAAGGACTTCAAATTGGCCAAGGAATTAAAGTCTGGCTAAAATTATCGAGTTATCAGTTGGCTAGCAATCAGGCAACCCGCGAACGATCAATTCGGAAGCGATCCCACTTAAGATCTAGTTATGTCGAGTTTGGTTTTAAGCAGTTCACCATCGTGGTTTCTATGGCAACGCAAGCATAAACTGCAACAAGACAGCAATTACTGATACTTCCATAATCCTTGTAATCGTCCACACAGCAATGACACGAACTACTGACACGTGGTTCTATTTTACACACTTTCGTTACCTCTAGATGCTGCATATGCTGTCTTTTCAAGTCAAGACATAAAAACCCAAAAACTATAGCTACGCAAAATTAAACAAAACAAATCCCGAAAATAGCGCCCTGTGTAGGCTTCCTTTCTCACAACATAGCGCCGTCACAGAGAACCTAAGAATAAAGAGGCGAAGTACTGGCTTATACAGCGAACTCTGGCCGAACACTCCGACAAAATGGCGTAACTGGTCAGCATACCATATATATGGCATCCAACTTTCTCATTTAAAGAATATCCGACGCTCTTTATGAACACGATAAATAACGAACTGGAAAAAAAAAATTATAACTTTCTTATTATAGGCTGTTCATGATAAACTGGGCATTTCTGAAAGCCTTTCTTTAGGTCTACTAGTATGCACGTTGATTATTATACCGCTATATGTGAAATTAACATTGCCGTGGGCCTCATCACTTCATTTGTGCATCAGCCACCAAGTTGAACTGTAATATTACTAAACAAATATATATATATATTACATTACATTTGGCAATTCTTACGGAATTATTCATTATAAATACAGTTACAAAAAAGAAACCTTTCAGTAGTCACAAATATTGATCCAACATCTTTAAATCCCACGAATTTCCCTTCGTCTTTGCCAACCTTTTAAGAGTGGGATGGACCTATGCGTCCAAGGTCAAGAAGCGAGGGAGCGATACGGGCGACACTAACACGCACGCCTAGCGCCTCATCGCCCCTACGCGCAAGGCGTGCAGTGTTTCCGTCGTGACGCTGTACTATGCATATTAAATCTGTAACAATGGGGTTTCATCAAACGCCACGAAAGACCCGCAGATTAAACTACGCCTGTATCTTTGTACTTTTCTCTTTCCACTTAAGCAAACTGCATAGGCAAGCTTTAAATATGCGGTATTTGACCATTTTCACGAATTTTATTCTCCAAGAATACACTTAATATGACAAATATATAAAAAATAATAGGGACATAGATAACAGTGTTTTTTTTTTAAATCTTGTCAGACAAAATGTCGTACTTACAGATAGTTTATTTACCGAGATACGAGTATCAGCGCAAACAACGATTTGACAGAAAATGCGGGGATCCATCCCACGCTTGAGAAGCCAGATTGTCAGCATGCGAGTTCAAATATATTACTCAGGTTAGGGGCAGTGACATTTTACTAAGATTGATTTCAACAGTGCTCAATATGCACCATGAACGGCCTATATCAAACATTCAGTAAATATGTATTAATGGGGATTTGATGTAGAAGGGGGGGGGGGGATTATTTTTTTTTTTTCATATATGTATATCGGTAAGAATTTCCAACTCGAAACCTCTCACCACACTGCGCCACTGCTGCAAAGGAACGAAACTTTTTTTTTTTTTTTTTGGCCGTGTGTTCGCCGTCCTTTTCCCGAATACACGTAAAAATGCACCCGACATGTATTTTTTTTTTCGAAGAGAGAATCAGTAATTTTTTTTTCTTCCACAAGCGGACATGGGTGAAAACAAGAATCGAAAGGGAAAAGGGGGGAAATGGGGGGGGGGGGGGGGTTGACTGCCCCTCGGACAACATGCTCGGAGCTGACAAAACACGGGGCACACCTCACCGATAATTCCTACCCCGTTCCTTCCGCCCGCCAAAACCCACCCACTAACACCGTGTTAATTATAAATGTTTACGTATTCCGCGAATTGCCTCACTCGAGTTACGCCACCCTGCACCAACATTGTTTCCCGCCGCTATGAATACCTGCGAAAAATAGGGGGGGGGAGGGGGTTGCTAATTAAAACTTCTCTGCGGGGAAGGTTTTTATTTTTATTTTCATTATTTCGTCCCCCCTCACCCCTTGATTGTTCACTTACTCGGCTATCCGCACGCCAACCCTTTCACAACGACACCCCCACTGATACAAAATGAGAAGGGGGGGGGGGGTTGGTGTTTTAACGGTTCACGCAAGGTAATAATGCCGGCAAGGGTTGTCAACGGCCGCATATTGTTCGAAGGGCTGAAGTATTTTTTTCAAGAAGAAAAACCATGGGGGTTGGTAAAACTGACAGGCACCGAAACGGTCGCTTCGCAAACGACCCTTTACGCGAAAATACGTCCCGCGGGCGAATGTCTATAGGCCGTTCACGGTAAAATTATCACTTTTTTAAAGGCCCTCCCAACAAGCATTAACCACTAATAACATGTTTTATTGCAGGCTCAGAAGATAACTTTCGAGAGTGGTGAATTGTATACACTGCGTGTATCAGTAACATTGCACTGTCCGTGTTAGAAACAAGGGGAAAAATACAAATTGGTTCGAAGGGAAATTGTAGCAGGGTCTTAAAAAGTGCTCACTTTACCGTGAACGGCCTATAACGCCGGAGCGTTGCCTTGCGTGGACTTGGTATAGAACACTTTTTTAAGGCCCTTACAACACGCTTTAACCGCTGGTAAATATACCTTATTGCAGCCACAAGCATTAAATTTTGATGGTGGTGAAATGTATACACTGTGTACATTGGTCCCATTGCAACGTTTATATCAAAAAAGCATCAGGAAGATGGAAATGGGATGAAAGGAATAATTTATAAGGGCCGTAAAAAGTGTTCACTTTACCGTGAACAGCCTATACTTGCAAACATTTTGAGTTTTACGCATGAATGGGTTACGCACGTCTGCTGTAAAAACATGAGTGTTTCCACCCTCTAAAATGTCTCGTGAGCAAAACGTAATTTTTATTTATGTATTGGAACTAATTTTTAGTATACGAAGGAGTAGAAGCATCCCAGTTTCCCGTATCACGTCTTAACTACGGACACTGATAGTCTTTACGTTATAAAAAAAAATAGGGGCATTGATACATTTACTTACGAAGATAACGCGTATTCGCGCAAACAAATATTTCACAAACTATTAAGAAGTCGTGCTATTATCATTGCGTCATCCTGCAGTTTTCTCTATTTTTTTTCACATACTGTACGTGGCTAAAACACGTTTGGAGCAGCAAGAACATCACACTGGCAGAGTTTGTACTCTTTTCTTTTGGCTTGTTCACGTTTTTCCATCTACGTAAAAAGTCTCATTTAAATAAAAAAAAAAAAAAGAAAAAGAAAAAAGAAATTAAATCACTAACAAGAAACAAAAAAAAATCTACAAGATAGGAGTTCAATAACATAATCTGCACGGACTTGGTAGTCCTGAGAGCAGCAAAGAAGGGAATTGTGTGCGAAATTCAAATACGACACAAAGCAGACGTGGAAATTGGCGATCTCCCATACTTACGAATTCCCGCTTCAGAACACCACGTATTACTCGAACTGAGGTGGGAAGGAGGAGGGGGGAGGAGGAGGAGGAGGAGGAGGAGGAGGAGAATCTTTGATGTCGGGCAAATACGTCAAAACATAAAAGGACGGCGTCTGATATGAAAATTTTCAGTGCGAAAAGAGAATCGCTCGACTCGATGTTGCGGGAAAGGCAAAAGAAATTCTTTGCATACGTGTATTTTTTTATCGCGAAAATACTTGCAGATTCTATGTATATAACGGAAAGGAAATTTACAGAAAATTCGCTTTGAACGCGAGGGTCCCTTTTTTTTTTTTTTTTTTTTTTTGCGTACGAACCGTGTAATGTAATCCCGATTCCACTTCGCAGAATTTTGAGCCCTGGGATCCTCGCGTCTTAGTTCCACGGGGCACATGGTAGACGCAGCAGTTTTACCAACCCCCTATTTCCCTTAGAACTATAGCATGTTCGTTGCTTCTTCGCACATTTTGAATCAAACTTTTGAAAAATCACACCATGTCTGACGCGTTCGGTTGATTCCTAAACATGCCATGAATCTCAAGAGTTTTATACTAGTTTTTATATAACAGTTCCTTATACTTGGTCGCATTCAAGTTTCACTTGTATGCGAATAGAAATGGGAGTACTGAGGCTGTGTTCCAAATAGCCAGCAGTGACAATAATAATAAATAAAATCATTGGCCCTCCTAGCCTGCTGGCCCTCCGGGTATTCTTATCTAGCATTAATTTACTTTACAATATTACAGTTCTCTTAACATATATTAATTTATTTTTACGATACAATTAAAATACGCTGTAAATAACCACTGCCAGGGGACTTTAAAATTAAAAATCAATCATATATAAAATTATACGTTAAAATTGAATAAAATTTCTTTTAAAAAAGGGCTTTAACCGTAATCACTAAATTAAAAGAGGATACACATCAAAATAAAATAAAACATACGAAGTTAAAACTTATTAAAATCAATATAAAACATGATCTGTCTGTTTGGAAATTTCCACGGGCGGGAGAAGTGACTATTAGCCTGTGTTACCACAGTTTCCACGGGGAGGCTGTCAGCCACACCCTATCTCCCTCCCCGTATATTAAGAAAAATTATAATAAAACTGGCTGATCCCTGCCAACCTTGTTCCGCTTCTTGCACGTAATATTTCGCCTTCTCAATGCGTCCTCTCTATTACGTCTGGTACGTCGACCTATGTTTGACCGTGGTATTGCTGGGATTTTTCTCTTTTAGATCAACAAACATTTCCTGCGAGTATGAGCAAAATCGGTCCATAAATATAGAAGTTAGACTCCAGCGCCACCTATCGGAATGAAACATAACTGAAAACCTTACTCGACACCTCAGTAACATATGGTGTGAATATGGTCTCAATTGACCCAGTGGTTTGTCAGCAATGATGCGGTTTAGTCACGCACAAAGGATTTTATATTTAAAGAAGAACATACAGATCCACTTCATGCCAATATTCTATATAACATAAAAATTATACAAAATATAAGAATACAGAAAAACAATAATATCAGAAAAGATCAACAATGTCGATGAAATCATACATCAAAGGTCAGATATTTAAAATGGCATGTGAAAACAGAGAAACACTAACACTATTTCTTTTTCTCTCCCAAAACAGGGCTTGAGCGTTTCCGTGGCAGAGCCCCAGCACTGACTCTTGCACTCGCACTCTCACCCGCTCTTACTCTCTCTCTCTCTCTCTCTCTCTCTCTCACACACACTTACACTCCCTCCCTTATGGAACACCGTCACTCTTTATAAATTAATATTTACGTTTCAATTAACAATGGAGCGATTTTATCTGCAATCAACAGTTTGTGCTCGGACATTTAAGATCAGATTATTTTAAAACTGTGAATGATTAATTATCCGAATGCATATTCAATATTTAATGGATATTCTTATGGTAAAAGAATACTTCTTCTTGTGTCATTCCACTGTTCTCAGCAATGTAGTCTGGCTTTGTAAATTCGTAAATTGAAATGCGCAACCTATTATAGGCCGATATGTTTGTTTACGAATGTCACTCGGGCGGAGCAGAAAGAAATTAAGGCGGTTTATTTAATTTTTCCTGATGTTAGAAAAGAAACAAAAGACTGGCGGTTGTTGCGAGCACGAGTTAGAGCACGCGTGCGCACACACTCGCTCGCGATGAACACTCGGAACAGACATCACTGACGTCATTTGCCCAGTGCGAGTGCACGAGAGGGCGAATTTCTTGCTATTTGTTACACGGCATGAGTGACTTAACAGATTTAGGCCGCTCTTAACAGCGAGATCTTGAGAGCCGATTTAAGAATATTGAGGTGCACTGTTTTAAAAAAAAATTTCCTTCATTTTATGGAAAAGTGCTGGTAAAATTTTACCTAGAAGTGTCCGTAAACTCTCCGTAAAATTACGGACATGTTGATTTTCAGAAACGGATTTTCCGTCAATTTCACGGAACCTCTCCGTTGATTTCCAAGCTAGTTTTCTGTACTTTCCGTTCAAAATAAAAAGATAATGAAAATGTATAATTTTCGTTATGTGGGTGTTCTACCCTGTATGAAAAATGATATTAAAAAAGTTTAAATATTTTGTATTTAAGCGAGGTTTGAACCCGAGTCAAAAATTCGCCAGCCAATTGCCTTAACCATTTTTTTTTTCCTTCATTTGATATTGACGAAGTTCTAGTGAGGCCGTCCTGCTGACAGGTTCCCAGTGCGACAGGCGAACTGAGGATCTACCGTGTCGGAGGCACCGGGGCGTGAACCCGCGACCCTCCGGCCACGGGTCGGCCACCCTACCCCTGAGCTATGAGGGCAAGGCTCTATTAATCTACATTTCTCACTCGAAAATTGTGGCATAACATTTACATTTATAGTCCGAACACCAAAGCAGAACATTTGTTTCTATTAAAATTAGTGCGTTTTTAGTGTTGCCAAATGTTACAGACGCCTGATGCTATTTTTTAATGTTTGAAAGAATAGGTCATAGTCGCGTGGATAACCTTGACTGCCGCAGAAACGATAATTTTCTTGTTACAGTGGCGAAGAAAGCTTCGTGTATAATCGGCATTGTTCGTCCCCGTAACTCGAAGACAGGGAATACGGATACTTTCCGTAATTTGTATTTACGGACTTAACTCCGTTTTTCATCGTCACGGATAGCCTTTCCGTGCATAAACTGTACATTTCCGTAAAACATTCCGTGAATATACGGAAATTTTTAACAGTGTGGGTATTGAGCAGCGCTGATCCCCGAGAAAACTCGCCGACCAGCGGGACGAGATAACTCGCCGCTGTACACAGTTCTGTCAAAGAGTACTGAAGGCCGTGTCTCAATTTAAAGAGTTCTCTCTTGCTCTCTATGTCTCTCTCGTGAGAGAGAGAGAGAGAAAGAGAAAGTGAAAGCATTCTTTCGCACGACCTGGCGAGGGGACTGCTTCGCGTCTTTGCTATGTTTAATTGAGACAACCACTCGCTAGCTGCTCTCCGACGCGAGGCAGACAGCTGGAGCCAAAAGGCGCGAAATCACGATCATAGATACCAGAAGTAAAATATATATGTACAAATTAATTATTTAGCAGTTGTTATTGAATCCCT
Source organism: Dryococelus australis (assembly GCA_029891345.1). NCBI lineage: Eukaryota > Metazoa > Arthropoda > Insecta > Phasmatodea > Phasmatidae > Dryococelus > Dryococelus australis. The sequence continues at coordinate 50,916,246 of CM057008.1, forward strand.
GCTCGTTGTTCGGCAGCATAGACACGGCTGCAGCCTTAAGGGTCCTACCTAGTTGCGATATGTGTGTCACTCTACGGAGTTGCTTTTATCTTAATTTAAAAAATAATTAACTATTAATTATTTATCAAACCTGAACTGAAACTCGATATTTTATTGTTGCCCATTCATGAAATATTTTAAAACATAAATGTGGCCATTGGAAAGTATCCAAACCAGAAAAATCGCTGTAAACAATTCACGTTATTTATATTTTTGTAAACCAGTGTTTTGAAATTTAGCTACAATGCGCTATCTTTTCCGAACCGATTGCCGCATTAAAAACCCTAAAGCTTTTTTTATCGCCATCGAAATTAGGGATGTTACGACGGATACTACTGATATAATATTGGATCGATACTTTCCTTTTGATACCGGGTATTTTGGAATCGATAATTTTATTTCAATACTTTACCAGTATCATATCAGTACATGATTCAATATCGATACTATTTTTCGGGATTACTTATAGCTGCAAATTAAAACCCTATCGATCAGAAAGTGCCCCAAGAATATTAAGATGTGCTTTCCACCATAAAATAATAATTTTTAAAGCAGTACAGATCGGTATTTTACACGTCCTCAAATTATAACGACGTCCAAATATAACTAATACTAATAATTTTCGGCGCTCTATATTTTTTCAAAGCAAACAACAGATATGAAAAAAAATCTGTAGAGACCTCGTAATGAGAGAACGATCTAAGTATTGGTTTATTAAAACTATAATTAAGTATGCATAAATATAGAAATATTTTAGGAAAATAAAGAACCGACCAATTAAATTAAAACATGTTTGACTGGTACTGAAATGGTATCAGTGTCGATACTTATATTGTGTTAGTGGTATCGAAATTTGTATCGATACCATTCTTTCGATACCTCTTTCGATCTCAGTATCGATACTTTCATGGTATTGTAACATTGCTAGTCGCAATGTTTCCTTACAGCCGACGTGACCTTGATGCGCTTAGTATTTTATTTTTATCAGGGACTCTCCTTAAATAAGTTATTCATGTTTATTCGCGCAAATGATCTTAACCCTTAGGAAAATATGGCCTCTGCAAGCCCCCGAACATGCTGACTTCTAAACTGACCACACGATAGGTAGTATACTGATACATGGCACGCTTGAGGGAAGTATCCTGAGTTCGTGAGCGATGGAGGTCTTAATAAAAATTAAATTACTAAATTCAATATTTATATTTATACTCAATGCTACAAACAGTCAAACATCTGTTATTTACCAGTCTGAGCGTCCTATTAAATATTATTATTCTTATTGGCGCAATATTTAATTATTATCTCAATTTAAATTAAAGTCTTTATCGCAGTCTTTACTCTTGCTAATATCCCTTAAATTGCCCCAATTATTTCCACACGTTTAGTTAAAACTGTCTATTTTCATCGCCACGAATGCCATTTCACTCACGCATCCAGTCCACAGTCCCGCAGATCAGTCCCACTCTTCACTGCACACAATCTCGCCGACGCACTCTCGCAGATCGCTGCAGTCGGCCCTCGCCGCTCCGGAGTCGCCCAACTGTCGCTTAAGGTCGCACGAGACTCCAAACTCCCGATTCTTAATCCCTCTCCCCTCAGAGGCCCGCACGGGGTGTTTGTACTTGATGTAGGTGCCGTCTAGAAAGTTCTCGGCCATCCGAGATGTTCTGTGTGATGACTGGAGAAATATGACCTTCTTCGGGTCAGCTGGCGCGAGTTGCGATAAGAGTTATCATGTCGGCTCGCTTTCTATAACAGATACGCGGCCACCAGCCTATCTCACGCCGGTTCATTCAAAAACAATCCTTTGCCTCGCTGCCGCCGCTATCATATAACGACTCACTGTCCTCTTCGCTTGCTTGCGCGGGGCGGGCCAGCTTCAGCGGCGCGGTCCAGCGACACGTAACAATAATGCAGAAACCTGCTTCGCATATCTTATACTTAGGCCTATTGGAAATTACGAATCTTACAACATAAATTTCAGTAAAAAAGTGTAACCAAGACTATTCATTTTTTAAATAAAAGCTTTTGAGTTCAAAAAACGCGAGAAAGAAGGAGTCAAAATCATTACCAAATTAATCACATTAAATTATAAAATAAGTTCATCAAATGTTTAAATATTTCTCATTCGAAAACTAAAAAACTAAAAACGTATTTTCGTGAGCACTCTTCTCAACTCCTAAAATGTTACTTCGCGTAACACATTAAAAATAGCAATTTTATTTCTGATTCGTAAATAAAATAGATTTGATTTTGAATGTTGCACAAAACTCAAACCAATATTTGTAATTTAAGTAAATGTTCCACATTCAAGGACGATTCGATAATTTTGGATTAGCGAAAAATTAATTGCTCGGTTAGGGAAAATTATGAAAACGTGGCATTATTAAAGGCAACTCACAATAGTAAGTTTTCAAAACACTAGTACGGTCATGGAAGAAAATAAAGCAGATATTTAAAATGCTACAAGTCAATTAAAGTACTTTTTAACAACTAATCAAAACACGTGCATCACAAACGAAAACGTAAAAAGCGAACAAAAAGTGTGGTTAAAAGATCATTCCACCAGATTTTTTTGTTATCAAAGGATGTGTATTTAAGGTAGGTGGATTGCGTTTCTAGCAGATAAACAAGTGGTCCTCAGGACGTAGAAGGACGAGGAAAGATAACAGACGAGACAAATAAAAAGGGGGAAAGTTAAAAGAGCAATCAGGACTAAACTTCATTAGGTAGCAAAATGTCCTGTCGGGGGAAAACTCCTAGCTCTAAGCCCCGACAGGCTTGCCAACCTTGTAATTTAAAAGCTTCTCCCTCCTCACGACCTCTCCTCCAACTAAAACGCCCCTGAGCAATACAGAGGTCGGCCAATCGGTTTAGCGCAAGGAGTTTAAGCCAATTACGAGATTACAAGAGCGGCCGGCACTGTCGCCAACATTGCGGAGAGAAAAAACAGCACGAGAGAGAAAGAGGAGAAAACTGCAGCGTGCAAAAAGAGATGTGGGTGAAGACAAAAAAAAAAAAAAAAAAAAAAAAAAAAACACGCGACGAGCTGTTTGTGGACAACGCCACGTACAGCTACCAACATGATAATTAAAAATATACAGCGCTTAAAACCAAGGTACGCTGTTAACTCCTGGATCGTTGCAGCGGCGTAAATACTTATAAAAAAAAATCCAATGTAAAGATTTTACTTAATAAAGATTTAAAAACTCGTCAGGGTTTTTTTTTTTTTTAAATCAGAACCTGCCCACAATAAGAAAAATATCTGTAAATACTGATGTATTAAGCTTTGTACACGACTCATGTCGCGATTAACATGACAACCAAATTCACGTAACAGATGCTGATTCTCTGGAGACTTCGTGAAATTCGTCAATTTTTTTCCAAGTTACTAACATTTCCTGTCTGCAAGGAACGATTTACACAAAGGAAAGAGCAAAAGAGGAAATAAAAGATGTAACAGCGATTTTAAAAATAGAAGATCATAAACTTTCCCCTTCTAAGTTGTCATAAATAATTCGTTATGAAAATACCGCACTTTTTTGTACAAACGGATAAGCATTATTCCTAGACGATGCTTGCCGAACAGAAAATTACTTGCATATTTTTAACATATATTTGAAACATCTCACTCCGAAAGTCAGCTCCCTAGGCCCCTGCCGTACTGTCTAATTATCTCATCAAAATTGCTTCCAAATAAGTTTGATCGAATTAAGTTGGAAGGTTGTGACCTAACAGAAACGGCATTAATACTGCCATGTCTGCCTGGAAAAGTTTGATGTCTTCAATTAACATCAGTTTATGTATTGGACATGTTCTACAACTTTTCGGATGTTTTGACGAGTTAAGTCCCCCATAAACTTCAAAATGATGACCAATAACTGGAAACGAAAAACGTTATGACGATAATTAATTTACGTAATATATTTCAGAACATGATTGCTGTTAAAAGTGAACACTGAACCACAATGATGAAAAAAAAAAAAAAAAAAAGGCAATTATTTCATCGCGTATAAATCTTCTGCAAGAAGTTTAGAAGTGAATTGAATTCACGAAGATCTAAATACTCCTCCCTACGATTGATCGCATGTTAACACATAATTACCCTGATTTGAAGATTATGTTTGAATAAAAATCAGACTAAGAGGGTCAAATAAAAAACTTCTGACGGTGTGACATACTATGAAACATACTATCAAACACATTGAAAATTATTTGGCCACAATTGTCTGATAGCAAAATCTTGTTACTGCACTTCGCCTTCAAATATTACTGTCAAATATACACTGTTCCAACCATCGGCTGCCGAAATACATTACACTGACGCGAATCCCCGAGAGCATTGCCCTCGTCACTTTCTCGCCAGACAGTGGCCCTTGGAAGAATAACAATCTAAGTAACAAGTGTAGCCTCCTTGCAAATACATTACACTGACGCTAATCCCCGAGAGCATTGCCCTCGTCACTTTCTCGCCAGACAGTGGCCCTTGGAAGAATAACAATCTAAGTAACAAGTGTAGCCTCCTTGGAAATGCATTACACTGATGCTAATCCCCGAGAGCATTGCCCTCGTCACTTTCTCGCCAGACAGTGGCCCTTGGAAGAATAACAATCTAAGTAACAAGTGTAGCCTCCTTGCAAATACATTACACTGACGCTAATCCCCGAGAGCATTGCCCTCGCCACTTTCTCGCCAGACAGTGGCCCTTGGAAGAATAACAATTTAAGTAACAAGTGTCGCCTTCTAGCAAATACATTACACTAACGCTAATCCCCGAGAGCATTGCCCTCGTCACTTTCTCGCCAGACAGTGGCCCTTGGAAGAATAACAATTTAAGTAACAAGTGTCGCCTTCTAGCAAATACATTACACTGACGCTAATCCCCGAGAGCATTGCCCTCGCCACTTTCTCGCCAGACAGTGGCCCTTGGAAGAATAACGATTTAAGTAACAAGTGTAGCCTTCTAGCAAATAAAATTACTGTTCACTCGTAGCCAAAAAAATAATGCACCGAGCCAGAGTCCTCAGCGCCAGCAGGAGAGTTAATCCCCAAAACAGTGTACGTGGTGGCTGCGAAGCGGTCGCGCACCAGCGAAGCTTGGAGTTTCCACAGAAATGATTTTCAAGGGCAGTAATTTCGTGTTCTGTGTAATTAGTAGAGTGGAATTGTACCAATATCCGAGAAAAATAGAATTTTTCCGAAAAGCCCCTATTCTGAAAACCCCTTTCCTTTCCGAACGGTGGGCCCGCTCGCCTCCCACCGAGGCGATACTGGTTCAATCCCCGGCCGGGTCACTCCAGATCTTCGGATGCGGGAATCGTGCCAGACGGTTGAGGATGGTCGGCGGGTCTTCTCGGGGATCTCCGTTTTCCCCCCCTCCGCCCTTCAATTTTGGCCCTGCACCATGCTCGCCTCAATCGCCCTCATCGGCTCTCAAGACCTCGATTTCAAGAGCCGTCCAAATCTATTCACTCACTCACACACTTTCCGTACGGCGCGCCACTGTGCCGACATATCACCAATGGTATAATGATGTACTTAGTACGTTCTTCTCCTGTCTCGATCGCGAGGGTGCCCGTCCTTTCCTATCAGGGGGTAACATCCACCTGGGGGTTACAATTCGACGGGTACGCGGGGATTCCCAACGCCATCTGCAGTTTAGTTTCGGTACACTCGAGTATTCTCTCACTAATCTCCTTATTCCAGAATCTTCACCCAGTTTTGCCAGTCCTAATCTGCTTCTGGGAGAACGCAGTTGAAGTCTTATTATGAATGAGCGTGATCTTTTTTTTTCGGGAGGGGTGGGGGGATGGAGGGATTTGGCAGAGTCAAACGCCCCGTGCTGGATCGGAAGAATCACAGACGCCAGGACAATGAAGTGTTGGCAAGAACTCTTTTTTTTATTTCCTCCCCCCAGACAAAAAAAAAATCGCTGACAATGCCAGCACTCAAGCGTGGACGGAAACAGACACGAGAGGCCTGCCAAATTTCAAGGCTCCGGCAGGACAGAAACGCACAGGGGAAGGAAGAAAAAGGAGGAACGGAATGGAACGAGGAAGAAAGGAAAATAAACAGCCGAGCTGAGGAAACCGACGACCGGTTAGAATGGCGCGGGCCAAGGATGTTTATTTACAACGGCAGGGTCGTTTAACTCTTCCCGAGGCTATTCCTCCAAGGTCAGGCGGGAAATGCCGGAAAGGAATCACTGAGGCAGTGCCCCAATTCGCTTCCAGTTTCGTTTTTAGTCATTTCTATTTAAAATTTTGTGATTGTGTTACCACTATACTAAAATTAAAAGTCCACTGAACTCGGGAGTTGCTGCAGGCTACAGCACCGTTTGAAATAGGAAAACACTTAACAAAAATTGTGCCTATTTTTCACGAACATTACAGCAATTTTCTTGGCCAAATAATTATTGTGAGTACAATACACATTTGCTTATTCCAACAACGTCGCCCGTATGTGTATTTAAACGTTTCAAATACGTCAAACTAATATGGCGACGATTTGGTAATTCATATTTTGTAATTTGTTAGCTTCGAAAATGACGAAATGCAAAACGCAAATTACAAAAATACATCACAGATTTTGTAGGCAAAACGAGTCGCGTGAACCATTTTGTTAAAGGCTGTCCACGATAAAGTGAGCACTTTTGAAATCAACCTTTGAAAAAAAGCACCGTTTCTACCCACACATTTTTTTTTTTTTTAACGGGCACACTGGGTGACATGCGCCCAGTAAAGTTGGTAACGACGGAGGTTAAGTAATTCAATATCTTAACGTCGACTAAAATGTGTTAAGCAACAATTTGCGATAACAGAAAGTATTTATTTCGCTTCTTGTTATTTTTATTGCATCAAAATGTAAAAATGACTAAATTTGTAAAATATTCAATTTTATAATAATTTTACAGTTTCACTTGAAAGATGTGTGAATAAAGTTATGATGCCCAGGGCAATGTTAATTTTACATAAGACGGAAGGACACACAACTTGCATACAAGTAGATATTAAGCATGGCTTCTAAAGTGCTAATTTTATCGTGAACAGCCTGTAATAAAAAGCAACGATTGGAACATATGAACCTGAGCATTACAAAGGCGAAACTATAATGTGTGCGTGTAGGCGTATGTGTGTCGTGAACTCCAGGTCGCCCTTCGCGACAACACGGTAGCCGCGGTGGCCTAGCAGCTACAGCACCCGCCTCACACCAAGGCGAACCGGACTCGATTCCAAGCGGGGCCGCTCGCGAATTTTCGCACGTAGGAAACGAGCTGGGCGATGCCGCTGACCGGCGGGGTTTTTTTCGGGTATCTCCCGTTTCCCCCCGCCACTGCATTCCACTCACCTTGCTTCACCTTCACTGGCTATTAAAGCCACGATGTTAAGAGCCTCCAAAGTATTCCCTATTCTCCACCGCATCTGTATTTAAGTATTATGTAATCAACAGTGTCATGAGCCTCCTCATTTTGTTCCTGCGTAGGTCAGGTGAACCCGTAGAATTATAAGAAAATAACATATTTCACAAATGTGGTCATTTTTACAATTCGATGGATAAAAAAAAAGCGAAATGAATAACTTAAGTTTTCAGAAATGGTCACCTAACACTTTTTATTCGACGTTAAGTTATGCAACTATTTTCTATCTATCACTGCCAACTTCAATGGGCGCGTGTCACTCAGTGCGCTCATTAAAATGCATGCACGCAGGGGCAGTAACTATTTTGTAAGATTAATTTTAAAAATGCTCACTTTATCGCGAACAACCTTTAGATACCCGGAGATATCGCGCATAAATTCGGCATCAAGCTAGAATCCGCAGCCCTCCGTACACTCGACCATAAGATATTAGCTCATTGGCTGTTGCTCCAGGTAACACCAGGCTAGGTAGCACGAGTTTAGGTAACATTTTTTTCCTTGCAATCTCATTACTGGCTTGAAGCCCTCCGGGACGTGTCTAACAAAGTGTTATGCAATAGAAGCTGAAACACTAAATGTAAGCGTGGTTCAAGTCTAACCTGTCCTGAAATGAATTCGCGATATTTCCGGGTCTATAATTTAATTATCTGGCGACAAGATGATCCCAGCGCCCCGACGGGACGACGATCTGTCGCTAGTTCATCAGCCAATCACCGGCTAGGAACACAGGACCAATGCGATACTGCGCGCGAACATGACGGATCAAGTCGCACATACTGGACGCATTGCAAGAGCAGTCGCACATACTGCACGCATTGCAAGAGCAGTCGCACATACTGCGCGCATTGCAATAGCAGTCGCACATACTGGACTCATTGCAAGAGCAGTCGCACATACTGCACGCATTGCAAGAGCAGTCGCACATACTGGACGCATTGCAAGAGCAGTCGCACATACTGCGCGCATTGCAAGAGCAGTCGCACATACTGGACGCATTGCAAGAGCAGTCGTACATACTGGACGCATTGCAAGAGCAGTCGCACATACTGCGAGCATTGCAAGAGCAGTCGCACATACTGCGCGCATTGCAAGAGCAGTCGCGCATACTGCACGCAAAGGCAAGAGCAATCGTCAGCTGAGCACGCTGATATCGGCTGTTCACGACAAAGTGAGCACTTTTGAAAGCCCTGCTTTAGATATACTTGCATGCACATTGTGCAGTCTCCCGCCTTAAATAAAATTAACGTTGCCATGTGCGTCATCATTTTTTTTTCATGCGTCGGTTGAGTGAAACTGTGAAATAATTTGAAAGGTTATATTTTACAAATCTGGGAACTACTTTCCATCCATGAATACCAACTTTACTGAACGCATGTCACTCAGTGCGCCCGTTAAAATATATACATGTAGGAAGAGCGACTTTTTCTAAGATTGATTTCAAAAGTGCTCACTTTATCATGAACAAACTCTATAGGCCATTCACGGTAAAGTGAGCAGTTTCGAAATTCCTCGCATTTCGAATAATGATTAATAAATATATATTTTATTGCCTTAGACGTTTATTTCCGAGTGCGGTGGACTATACATACTGTATTCATTACTTATATGGCATTACTTATTTAAAAAAGGTGGTTAAAGAATATGAAATGGCTGAAAGGAAAAAGTAACAAAAAACACTTCAAAAATGTTCACTTTACCGTGAACAGCATATATCAAAGAAACCCGACACGCGCTGCAGGTTCTACACATTCGTCTGTCCTGTGACTCAGCACAGGCGGAAGTAGCACGGCGAGTTCTGCAGAATCTCAAGGCCCAGGCGAGAGAGAGAGAGAGAGCGAGAAGAGAGAACAGCATTAAACAGCAGGAAGGATAATAAACAGTCGAGCTGAGGAAAACGCGGCGACTGGGCGAGACGTAGCAAGCAAGGGTATTTATTTACACACGTCCGATCGTCATACTCTTCACCAAGGGAGCCCGCCCACAACAAGCGAGAACACCCTCATCCATTCATCTTCACTTCCGTCATATCAGGTACGAACGAACTCATAAGGAACTCTCACGAAACAATAAAAACACCGTCCCACGCCTGTGTTGGCGCTTTTAAGAAACAGAACAACGATGCTATAAAGGCCCGTCTGCAATCGCGTTGACGCTACGGTAACGCGTTACAATAAGTCATGAATCCGTGAATCGTATACGCTCCGGGCTACAACCGACGTTAAACGTAGCCATGACGCTGGACGTAAAACGCAACGCAGTAGCAGTTGGCCAACTTTCAAGTCTTCGCGTTTTGCGTTTTACGCTAGCCAATCAGAATTCAAGACGTCACAAGCAAGTGAAAAAATCACTATCACCATACGTATTCAATTTGTTAATGTATACGATATCGATATACAAATAACGCACAATGCATTAAAAAATAATTGAGAGTAACTGTTAAGTCTGCGGAATATCTTTTTTTTTTTTACGAAAGGTTCTTTTTAAATTGAAAACACAAACAAAAATATTTGTACCTATACATTTACCTCCTTTTTTTTATTCCTGTTAACGTCGATTGTAGACATGCCAGTTTTCTTATGGCGACGTTTAGCGTTTAACGTTTTGTGTCAACGCGATTGTAGATGGGCTTTAAGGGCGAAACTGACACGCGCGCCTAGTGCCCAATCACTCCTATCCACAAGGCTCAGAATGGGCGGGAAGTGTTATCGTCATGCAGCGTGTGGAAAGTCAGCAGAAAAATTCGGTGCAGTACCCTTTAGGAAACGGGAGATCTCCGAGAAAACCCGCCGGCCAGCGCCATCGTCCTCCACGAATCCCACGTGCGAAAATCTGGGAGCGACCCCGCCGGAAATCGAACCCGATTCGCCTTGGTGGGAGGCGGGTAGCCTAACCACAACACTGCCATGGCACAGAGTAGATGAGTATGCAGAGACGAAATAGCGAGGCGGTTACTTTGATGCGGGTGTGACTATTCCCTGATTGGCTGCGCAAGACTCTGGTAACGGGAATTGCTTCTGATTGGCTATTGGATGCTACGAAAGGTTCCCTTTTTTTACTGAGGTTGGATTATATTGGATTGGAAAGGGTTTATTACATTACCTCCTCCCCGTGCTAGGCCTAAATGCTTATCAGAGGGCGGTTTACAATCTAACTTGTGGCCTAGCTTAAAATAACACTTATGCCTTACCTGGGATTCGAACCCAGAGCATCCTGCGCTAACCAACTGCGCCACAGCAGGTTGGCTATTGGCACTGATTCGATATCCTGGCCGATGTCGGCATTTTTGCAGGCGCGTGCGGCTGGATATAGGCTGTTCACGGTAAAGTGAGGACTTCTGAAAAACTAGTTACTTTTTATTTTCAACCATGTTTTATCCTTCCACCACTTTTTAAAACAAATATTGATGTATAAGTAATAAACACAGATTTGCATATTTCACCGGGAATTCGAAAGTTAACGTCTAAGGGCCGGTTGCATCATCGTGGTTCGAAACTCGATCCGAGATCGTATCTAGGATCGACACAGAAAACTGTTGCACCATTCGAGTTCAGCCCTGGACTGGAGATCGAGATGAAGTTCATTTCGAACCACCGAAATTGGCGGTTCCAAATTTCGAACCGAGATCAGACGTCATAGTCGAAAAATGTAGTTAGGAGATAACAGATAGAACTACGTTCGATTGTTTTCTTGGGAAATTAAAACAACATTATAAAGGTACTTGCATATTATTCAGTAAAATTCGTACAACAATAATTCACTTAAAACAGATAAGACATCGCACATCTAGTTCTATCTATAGTGAAAGATACGCCTACTTCCATGACGTCATATATTACGAACCAATAGCAAAATTAGTCTCATACTTAATAACGATCTCTCATTTTGGAACCAAGATCGAAGAATCGGAGATCCAGAATCATGAAATTTCGTCGATACAATACTTTTACATTGGAACCAAGATCCAACTGGATCCTGTTTCGAAAACTAGGATCATTCGATCTCGGATCGGGGGGGAATGTTGGTGCAACCTGCCCTAAGGCTATAACAAAATGTATTTATTGAATATTATTCCAAATGAGAGGGCTTCGATAAGTGTTCACTTTACCGTGAATAGTCTATATCGCGGTGTAAGCTGCTGTTTCGATGTATAGTTAAGTGCTCCGTGGCCGAGTTCCCACTCCGGTTGGCGACTTGCACTTATTATCTTACCAGGAACTGTTAAAAACCACTGCTCTCTGGCTAAACAGGAGCTGCCGCGGAGCAAGCAGATTTAGTCACTTTACGACAGGAAACGACGACGGCAGAGACGCTGAAGGTCTAACCACGCCCCTCCTCCTTTTTAGTATTATTACTGCTGCTTCCCGGACATCAAAGCACGACCGTCTCACGCGGGGGCCACGGTAGCTGAGCGGTCGTCTCCCGTTCCGGCGCTGCTCCATACTAATCTCACTTCGCCATCATCGGCTCTCGAGACCTCGTTGTTAAGCGCCACCCAAATATGTCCACTCTTCCCCTAGTAAAGTTGGTAACGATGGAGGGAAAGTAGTTCCATGTCAATAATTCTTAATTAAAAGTTTTAGGAAAACTTTTGTAAATAGTGAAATATTTTTTTTTTACTTTTTTTTTATTAATATAAGTGTAAGAATTAGCATATTTGAACATTATTATTTGCTTTTCTTACTAACAATTCCACAGTTGCACGTTACTGAAGCGCGAATCTCAGGCCCATGGCAATGATAGCTGTACACAAGGTACGTGCGTATAAATAGATCTTAAGGTTCCCGTCTACCTAGAGCATTTTCCCGCGTTTCAAGCTGAGGGGAGCGGGAAAGATAAGGACGACACTGCTACGCTCATCGAGTGCGCCATCACCTCTAAGCGCAAGGCTCTGAACTGGCGTGCAGTGTTCTAGTCGCACTGCATGTGCCTACGGGACTTTCAGAGGCGACCATATTATTTTGTTAGTGGAAAGTCTGTAGGAATGTTCAGTGTGTGTTAACTGCCGCGTATATTTTGAGATGCAACGCTTTGGAAAAAAAAAAAAAAACTTTTCCAGCCGTTCTGGTGTACTCTGGAATGTCGTTTCTAACCTGCGTGGCATTTTGAAAGTACTCAACAGCTTCGTCTGAAGTGCGTGTACTTTTCCACGTTGGACGCACGTTTAACAGTTTCCTGGGAAAACGTGCATTTCGTACACTCTGTACCGCAGTTGTAGCAACAGCTATGCCGAGCCTTAGTCCGTGTACCAATTGGTACTTCTTGTTGACAAAATGGTCACGTGGCCCATTTTGGCTACAAAATCTATGGCGTATTTTTTTGTAATTTGCGTTTTGCGTTTTCGTCAGCTTCGAAGCTGACACATTACAAACTACAAATAACCAAACCACCGCCATATTAATTTTGCCTGTTTGAATCGTTTAAATATACTTTAAGACGAGGTTACTGAAATAAAAAAATGTGTATCGTTCTCACAATATTTATTTCACAACGCAAGTTGCTGAAATATTTTCTCAATAGGTAATTTGTCGTGACAAAAGTTATTTTAAGTAACATTTTCACGTCGTGTTCTTTTCATTTCGGTAATTTTAAATATTAAACAGCTCTCGAAAACTTTCGGGGATAATTACTGTTTATTTTAAGACTTTTGGAACAATGATAACATCAAAATAATTGCAGCATAGCGAGCTAGAAAGTAGCATGACAAGATGGAGAGTTTGGACATCAACCATTGCTACTGCAGATGTCTGTCATGGAAAAACAAGACTGAGCACGAGATAAATACTTAAATAAGACAAGTAACCTAAGGTCGAGAAAATAAATATACGTATACAACAATGTAAGTTCCAAGAGGGAATAGAGTCAAAAAACATGACAGTAACTAATTACGAAAATTATATATATATACATATATATATAATTTTAATATATACATATATATATATATACACACACACACATGACCAACATATAACATAGAAAACAACACAGGCTAGAAAACTGCTTGAAGTTAGGACAACACATAAAATATGTAGGAACTAAATGGGACAACACAACAAATAAACGCACTCAAACACAGCGGTTATATATATATATATAATTTTAATATATATATAATTTTAATATATATATATATATATATATATATACACACACAAAGTCTGAAAATTCCATGAAGGAACCGAGTCAAATAAAACAGGACAGCAAGCAAAATGAGGACGAAATTAAATGTATACGACCAACAGACAACTCACCGAAAACGACACAGGCTAGTGATCTACTTACACGAATAAAGACAAACGGAACGGAGAAACTCGCACCAACACAGAACAGACAGAATGCGACGTTTCGGGAACTGCTATCTGTTCCCGTCCTCGAGCAGCGACACGACACACAGCGTCCGAGAACACAAGAGTGCGAATGGCGTGATGTTCCGACTAAAATTTACAAAATGCTCAATACTAATTACAAAAAAAAATGAAACTAGAAACGAATTAGAACGCGGCCTGAAGCATGGATCCCGAACATGCTCAGTTTGCCGTGAACAGCGTGTAACCCATAACTAGAGGCAAGATTATATGGCGAATAGAAATGAAAGCGAAATAACACCGAATTACACGTAAATACAACGCCAACATCTTGATTCTAGTTAATACACCACATAAGACCGAAATTAAGAGTTAAAACACAAAATTAAATTAACTATATAGTCTGAAAAAAATTACCATGATCTTAAAAATAAAAAACAATGTAAACAATTTACAACTAAATTTATGAACTATGAACTAATAAAAATGATGTAAATTTTTAACTCTTGTAAACATCGGAGGATGAACAACAATGTGATGTTGATGAAAAAATGTTTTTTTTTTCCTTCTGTTAATTCACATTCAAAATAAACCAAATGAAAATCCACATTTTCTATAAAATGCAACATGTGCCACAAAAAAATAATAACCCGTAAAATGAGATACTTTTTTTCTTTTAGCTCAAATATATAGATGCTCACTCTTGTATATGTAGTTGTATGAATGTTAAGCATTAAAAGTTTCACTTGAACATGTGTGTAAGTATACACTATTGTTGACTATACTCGGAATGCTTAGAAATAAAAGCAATTACACTGAAATGTTAACTTTTTAAAATCAAGTTGAGATAAATTGTTTCTCTGATAATCACTAATTGTACTAACCCGAAGTCATCGCGACTGAATTTGGCAGGTACGTATTGATGCACAGAAGGTGCATCTTGTATGACGACAAAGACGAAATCTACCATTTTCAATGACGAAATCTTTATTTAAATAACACCACAAAAACTTGGCTCTATCCATAACTAGGGATAGGAAAATGTCGCGAGTTCAATTACTTGTTGGCTAAACTCCACAGTCATGTGCATACTCGAGCCTCAGATGTTTGTTCATTGGCTGCTGCCCCATGGAGTAGCCAATGTTACCTCACACCTGGAAATATAGGGTTCGCTACTTGTTTCCTTGCACGTCTGCTATTGGCTCAGAGTACTTCAGAGGGCGTGTCTAATAAACTGCAATCCAATTGCAAGTGGGACTTCAGTGTACACGTGTTTGACGTCTAGCTTGTCCTGAAATGATCTCGCGATGAACGCCTACCCCCAGTAATTACGTACGAGCCAGTTGGACCCACGGCGACGCGATGCAGGTTGTCACGTGGTGTGTCACCCGGAAGGGGCCCGAGTAGACTAGCTCCGCCACACGTATGAGGCCCACCGGCCGAGTATCCGATAAGCAAGACCAACCACGGCACTCATCTCCGTAATGGCCGGGCCGTACGTCTGGGGGCGGGGTTCGGAGAGTTTGTGGGGAAATTGAAGACCTTCCACTGAGAGAGAGAGAGGGAGAGGGGGGGAGAGCGATCACGTATCGCGGCACGCACGTTGTCTACCCCCGCAGCGTCGTTCCTCTCCACCGGGGCTGATTAAACTCGCCGATATGACGGGCGACCGTCATTTACCGTCGCTCACGCATCCAGGGACATTCGTCCACCCCTCCTCCAGCCGCCATGAATCTTAAGGTCCCCGTCTATCTGCAGCTTTTTTTTCCGCGTTTGAGGCCGAGAAACACACAAGCTTCAAGAGCAACACCGATTAAAATTCCCGTATATTTACGAAAATGCACAGTAAATATACGGAAACACAAAAACCGTGATGACGAAAAACGGAGTTAAGTTCCTAAATGCAAAATACGTAAAATCCATGAATTTCCTACAACTTCGGGTTTCGGACATGAACAATTCCGAGACTACACGAAACTTTCTTCGCCACTGTAACCAGGAAATGATCGCTTCTGCGACACTTAAGGTTATCCATGTCACTAAGACCAGTTCTTTCAAACATTAAAAAGTAGCAGCAGGCGTATGTAAGACTCAGCAACACTTAAGATACACTAACTTTAACAGAAACTTAAAATTTTGCTTCTGTGACTAATATAAAAATTCAAAACTTATACCAGAATCACCATGTGATCATTGTAGGTAAGTAGTTAGGGTTGTGAACTTGCAACTTTTAGACTCGGGGTTCCTATCTCGCTTAGAAAAGGGGGGGAGGGGGGACTTTTTAAAATATCTTTTTATACACAGTAGAAAACCCACATAATGAAAATTAAATAGATATTATAAATTGTTAAAACTATAATAACAGAAAACTAACTAGGGAATTAACGCAGAGATGCTGTGAATTTTACGGAAAGTCCGTTTTTGAAAAGCAATGAGTCCGTAAATTTACGGAGAGTTTACGGACACCTGTTGATAAATTTTACAAGCAGTTTTCCGTAAAATTAAGGAAAATTTTTTTTTTTAACAGTGCACATTGCGTTACGAAGTGATCAGGACTTAGCTCGACGGCCTGACTGATCACACCTTCAAACATTTGACCACGGCACGAGCGTGATTGCAATAACACCTTGAGAAAGACAGTTGCAGAAACCCCCTACACCGTCCAGTAATCGGGGCCTAAAATATTAAACAACGCGACCGATATAGGCCAGTGAACACTGGGAGCGAATCTTTCGCCATCAGGGCAGCGGACTAAGAATGCATGGAGATGGGTATGTCCGGCCGTCGTTAACCGCGTCGTAGAATCAACCTCCGGCAACACGAACAAGGTGGGGACTTTCCAACTAGGTTGTAATAGTAGTGGCATGCAGTAATAATACTTATTATAATTAATTAGCATATTTTTATTCCATTTAAGCTCCCCCGAACAATAGTACGTAAATAGTATTGTATATACCTTATGTTCGATACACCTCATCTTATACAGTCGTGCTCTACCTAATCATGAATCATTAATTAGCTACGCCCATTGCCTCTTTCAGGCGTGAATTGACTACAAAGCAAATTCATAACAACTGACACGCGCTGAGAGTGCGTCGTCAGCGCTGCACGCAGGGCTCTGAACTGGCTAGCAGTGTTCCCGTCGCACTACGCCTGCCTATGGGACTTTCAGCGGTGACCATATTGTTTGTTGGTGGGAAATCTGTGTCAAAGTTCATCGCATGTCCCTAGGGTACTTTTGTGCGTATGCAACACGTATATATTGAGACACGGCGCTTTGGAAAAAAAAAAAAAACCGTACTTTTCTAATGTGCGCCACGTCTTAAAAGTTATCGACATGCGTAGTCTGAAGTGTGAGTTCTTTAAGTGGTTGAACACATGGACGCACGTTTTGTAGTTTAAAAAAAAAAGACTGGATTTCAAACACACTACAATACGCCTTTAGTTAAACATGTGGTCTTTCATATATTATTATTATTTTTTATTATTTTCGACTTCATTTCTACTCGCGAAGTTAAAGCTTCAATGCCTTCTCTGACATTTTACCAGGTATAATATACTGTAAACACAATGAGCAAGATGAAATACTTACATTAAAAAGGGCAAACCAGAGATATAATTGCTCAAACACTATTAACTCTGAGCAAGAATCAGTAGTGTCGTATTATGTACATATCTTGAGCAGGACTAGAGATAAGGCTATGTTTAACGAAATAAAAATTACAATAACACATTAATATTGATCTGCAATAACACAAAAATATGTTTCATAATCCGCATTACCAATCATAAATATGAATGTGCATAACCTATAAAATACCTTAGATGAAAACAACATATTGAATTTCAGTTCATTAAAATAAATAAACAGATCTATAAAAAGCACTTACACGTAACGAAAATTTAATGCTGCAACAGTTCTACTGTTACGGATCTAATTTGCGCAGCACAGCGCAACGATGGAAAAGCTAGAAACCAGTTCAACGTCTTTGCGTAGGGGCGATGGGGCGCTGGGCGCCCGTGTTGGTGTCGACCTTATCGCATCCTCGCTTCTGGAGCTTGAACGCACTAGTCAGCTTCACCTAAATATATGCTTCAGATACATACGAAGCTTTCCGAGGACACTGCGCTGAACTTTGGTCCACTCTTTCCCCCGATACAATAATAAAGAGTTACAGCTGGAAGTCACATAGGCACACACATCACGACGAGAACACTGCACGCCGGTTCAGAGCCTTGCGCTTAAAGGTGATAAAGCACTTGATGCGCTTGGCAGTGTCGCCCTTATCACTCCCAAGCTTCTGAGCCTCAAAAGCGGGAAGATAGCCCCACGAAGGCAGGAGCCTTAACTATAATTAACTCTAGACACGTAAATTGAATTTACGGGTTTTTAAAAGCCAAAGTTGCAGAACTAAGAAACTGAATTTTCCCTTGCTTTTGAACATGTATGCTTTCCTAAACTCGTACTTTTTCAAAATATTATGTGCCGCAAGAACATATAAATGTCTACATCGCTCTGGTAAAATATTTTCTCGCAAAGTTAGTATAAGCTGTTCACGGTAAAATTAGCACTTTTTAAAGCTCTACTTAAAATCTACTTGCATGACGTTGCGTATTCGTCCGCCATATGCAGAATTAACATTGCCATCGGGCCTCATCACTTTATTCATACGTATCGGTCAAGTGAAACTGCGAAATTATTAGAAAATTATAAATTTTGCAAAAATCTGCTCATTTTTACACTTTGACGCACTGAAAATACAGAAAGGGAAATAAATAATTTAAGTTATTACAGGCCGTTCACAATAAAGTGAGCACTTTTGAAGCCATAGTAACTTTTTTATTTCAAATAATTTATATCCTTCCCCCGCTTGTTAATGTAAACACTGAAATGTGAGTAATAAACACAGCGTATACATTCACCATTCCCAAAACCAAAAGTCTGAGGCCACAATGAAATGTATTCATTGGTTATTATGTTTGATGAAACAGCTTCAAAAAATTCTCACTTTACCGTGAACGGCGTATACAAATGGTTACTTAGCACTTTTTATTCGACGTTAAGATATGGAACTACTTTCCCTCCATCGATACCAACTTTACTGAACGCATGTCACTCAATGAGCTCGTTAACATATATGCTACGCACGAGCAGCGAAATTTTTCTAAGGTTCATTTCAAAAGTGCTCACTTTATCGTAAACAGCCATTAACAACATTTACATAGCCCTGTCCTTCCTTGTTTTGTTATACGTTATATATATATATATATATATATATATATATATATATATATATATATACACATACACATACACGCACACTTCCGCAAACTTGTAAAAAAATTAAATATTTATAGCGGTAATTTTATCTCACACGCACTTTTAAACTAATCTCGTCCCCTGCGCGGGGGAAGGGGGGTGTAATTGGCTAGATAGGGGTGAAAAGGGCGTGGTACGTTTTTAGGGTTGCACACACGCACGTGTAAAGAAGGTGTCGCCACGAGAGAAGATCAGTGTGTGGCATGATCATCCCGCCTATTTCCCTGGCGGTCGTGAAAGTAGATACTAAGTTGATAAGGGCGATGGCGACACGCATAACAGTGGGCGTCCTCGCCTCTATAGTCCATTCACGGTTTCTTCGGCCTTTTTGAATCAAACCTTTGAAAAATCTCCCCATGTATGACGTGGTTAGTAATTTCCTAAATACGCCCTGCATCACAAGCGGTGTTCATAAATGTCACTTTTTTTTCCTGTTAAATGTAAATGTTATTAATATTTTATCTATAAATTATAATTTTCAATGATAAATAGTTTGAATAAAAAACAGGGAGAACATTTGTATGTTGGTAACGTCTAGTGGGAAATAGTTCTTATACAAAATATCGTTAAAGGCTATTCACGATAAAGTGAGCACTTTTGAAAACCTTCTCATTTGGAATAATATTCAATAAATATATTTTATTTTAGCCTCAGACGTTAACTTCCAAGTGTGGTGGAGTCTACACACTGTGTTTATTGCTCACATAGCAATACTTATTTAGAAAGGCGGCTAAAGGACAAAAAAAATGGCTGAAATAGAAAAAGTAACTAGGGACTCAAAAGTGCTCATTTTACCGTGAACAGCCTATACAACTGAGTGCGCACGAATGTGGCGCGTTGACCCTCTGGCGTAATTCTCCAGACTTGTTAAGCTTTGCTTGCACGATGCGGAGGAATATCCTGGAAGTAGAACATTAGCAGGATTTCAGAGAAGGCTGAAGTAACAGTGAATGGCTTATACAGGAAACACGTTCAACCCCTGGCCACAGAATATGTTCAGTATACAGAGGCGAAATGGCGCGTCATTTCATCTGATGAAAGGGATGGCGGTGGTGAAGTGGTTAGACTGCTCGCCTCCCGCAAAGGCGAACCGAGTTCGGTTCCCAGCAGGTGTCGACCCCGGAATTCTCGCTTGTGGGAATCGTGCCGGCGCTGCTCCGTACTCACTTCGCTGCACCCTTTCGGCTCTCAACACCTCGCCGGTTCTGAGTCCCCCAAATCTCTTCATTCCTTCCTGTGACGCCCATTGGAAGCGCGAAGCTGTGAAAAACGAACTTTGGGTCTGATTGGCTGTTGCACGTTTGGGAATATTCCCTATTGGTCGGGCTGTCGTCTGGCAAGCTCAAAAAAATTCACTTCGATTCTCACTGCATAAAAAACGATAAAAAAGAAATAATCCTTACTACTATATAACAGCGAAAGCGTGTATGTGTGTTTGTCCTGCTTTCACGTCAAAACGGAGCAACGGATCGACATGATTTTTTACACATGGATAGTTTGAGGTCCAGAGAGTGACATAGGCTACTTTTTATCCCCGGAAAAATATCCCATTTCCTTAACAAAAATTTTTATTGTGATTTTATCTCATTCCTTCGGGAAAAATCTTATTGTAATTTTACTGCATTAAAAAAAAACATTGCTAAAAAACGTTCCGTCATTTCTCCTTCTTTTTTTTGTCCATGTGCTGTCTTCCATTCCTTCCCACGAGATGCAGTAGCTAAGTGGGTAGAGAACCCAATAGTGGGGCCGCAGTAGATATATATATATATATATATATATATATATATATCAAGTGGGGTCGCAGGCCTAAATGTCATGCGAACGAAGTCGCACGGGTCATCTAGTTTAAAAATAAACAGCAAAAAGAAATATTTCTTGTAAAGTCTGTTCACGATAATGTGAACACTTTTGAAATCAACCTTAGAAAAAAAATCACTGTCCCTGCCTGCATATTTTTAACGGGTGCACTAAGTGACATTCGCCCAGTAAAGTTGGTTACGATGGATGGAATATAGTTCCACACTTAACGCCGAATAGAAAATGTTAGGTAACTATTTGTAATAACTTAACTTATTTATTTCACTTTCTGTTTTTTTTTTTAAATGCATTGATGTATAAAAATGACCAGATGTATATAACGTATTTTCTTTTCTTATAATTTCACAGTTTCACCTGACCGACGCATGAATAAAGTGATGAGGAAAATTATAATGTTAATTTCAGATACGGCGAAGGAATAAACAACGTGCGTACAAGTAGATACTGAGCAGGGCTTTCATAGTTGCTATTTTACCGCGAACAGCCTACAAGTGATAATTAATACGCCGTGCAATAAACACTTTCTAAAAATTCCACTCAAAAATAGTTTTCCGTGGCAGCTTACACGTAGTGTAAAGAAAAAATTACTACGAGATATGTAGTAATGCTAGCAGGAATTACAAAAAAGTAGTTACACGTTTTCAAGTAATTTTACACAAGTTCAATAATGTAAACTGATGCTCACTAAATTGGGATAATATGGTTTTACGAATCTTGAGTAAGAATTGTGTGAAAAGAAAAAAAAACACATGATTAAATTGCAAAATTGTAAATACTAGTGACCAGGCCCATCGCAATGATAATTTCTATAACACGGCGGCTGGATACAAAATGGACAGAAGAGAAAAATCTAGACAGCTCTGTCAGTAGTGATCGCACATAAATGAACATTTCAAAATTGTCTCAAAGAAATGAAGCCACTGCATCTGTGGACTCACAGAAAAAGGAAATCTCAGTACGTTAGACCCTGTTATAAAGTGCGCATTAGCTGAATGGCCTGCCTGATGACACAGTTGAACGGCCTGCCTGATCACACCAAACATTGAACTACGGCACGAGCGTGATTTCAATAACACCTTGTGAAAGACAGTTGCAGAAACTCTCTCCGCCAGCCAGTAAACGAGGCAGGGAATATTAAAACATCGCGCCCGATATAGGCCAACGTAAAACTGGGAGCGAGGTCATTTGTCATCGGGGCAGCGGACCAATAACACATGGAGATGGGCGTGTCCGACCGTCGTTAACTGCCTCATAGAATCACACTCCGGCAACATGAACAAGGTGGGGCTTTCCAATTAGATTATAATAGTAGTGGCGTGCGGCAGTAAAACTTGATATAATTAATTAGCATATTGGTATTCCATTTAAGCTCCCTCCATTAATAGTCACGTAAATAGTTAGTGTATAACCCATATGTTCAATAAACCATATCTTATACTGTTGTGCTTTAACTAATCATGGGACATTATTCAGTTACACATTTATACTCTTCCTTCGGCTATTGGCCGCTTGTCTTTGTATGAAGACAGTATGTTACAAGACGTGTAATAAACAACTCGAATGTTCCAATCACCAAAGCGAGTGAAGAGATTTGGGCGGCCCTTAACGAGGTCTTGAGAGCCGATGAGGGCGATTGAGGTCAGTATGGAGCAGCGGCCGGAATTAAAGGGCGGGGGGAAACCGGGAATATCCCCGAGAAAACCCGCCGACCAGCGGCATCGTCCGGCACGATTCCTACGGTTCGAACCTGGTTCGCCGTGGTGGGAGGCGAGCAGGGCAACCGCTCAACCATCCCGATCACCAATCACTAGAGACCTGCAAAATTCGCGAGTTCAGTGGCCTGCAGACTAAACTCTACAGTCTTATGTACAAATATGCATATCAACTGCACATTGGCTCCCTGCTGTCACAGTGGAAGGCGACGATTGGGCCAGCGTTCTCCAGGAGGTGTCGAACACCGTGTGGACCAATGGCTAGAGTTATATAAACACACGTGTTTTGAATTTTAGCTTGTCCCAAGATGAGACCGCGAACTCTTCACGTCTGTACTAATCAGGTGTCCACGCTTACACGAATAAAAGTTTACTGGAAACACGATGCAGAAACACACAGCAGATGTACAACAGCACACGGAACACGCGTGCTACGGTAATGACGTGGCGAAGAGGACGTCCACGGAGGCTGGACGCGGCAGGCACACGACGTTGCCGGCGGGGCAGGACAGGTCCGGGCGTTGTCAGTCGGACAATGGCGGCGCGACGGACGGAAATAGTCCGAAACTCCCCCGAGGCAACATCCTCGCTACAGCTCCTTCTCCGCGCTGGGTTGACACGATGCGGATGGTCGGTCTGTTTTGAAGAGGGAACAGGATGTCAGATGGTAGTGAAGGAGGGAGGGGGGGGGGGATAAAAGCGACCACCAACTCAGTTGATGCCAGCCAGCAATTTATAATTCCTCCATTCCCCGGCAGTTCTCTGGGGCCGGTGCACGAAGAGAAGACAACGGGCCCCATGCTCCAGTGAGCACACTATATGGGCTACAAACGCACATAAAATTTCATGGACTCGTCTTGCAGGACTCTATATTTAACAGTTTAAGGCAGATTCCCACCTGCCGTCTTGGATTTATCGATTTCCCCCCGAAGTTTATATTTCAGCAGGTGTATTGAAATTTCCCGCACGGAATATCCTAAATAATAACTTCCCAAACTTTATCGAACAGTTCCGCTACATTTATTAATATTTAGCTGGTAACTATCGAAGCGAAACGCGAGGATATTTCTTGCGAACGATTACAAAGACGACGATATCAACAGTAACCAAGAAATACTGACCTCAGATAATGCAGTAGGCAATGCTGTATGTTCTGTCGTTTCTACAAACATGATACCAAACTATATTTCCAAAGTATGGCAAACACTACATAAATAAAAGATGGCGGGTGGGAATCTGCCTTAAAGGGGGTAGTATACATTCTAGCTTATAGTTTTCTTACAGATCTTCGTGATGAAAATTTATGACGAGAAATAAACAAATCAAAACTAGACATGAGATACAGGACTACTTAGCTGTTTTTTTTTTTTAATTTATGCGGTTTCAATTACACGTGTATTTTCTCATGTGAAATTGAAATTCTTATATAATTAGATAATATTTGATTACGGTTCCACATGTGAAACTAATAATGTAAGAAAAATTAGTTGGACTTCGAAATAACTGTTTATTATTATGGAGAGTCGGGCATAAGGGCACGGGCCATGTTGTGACGTCACCCAACCGCCATATTGGATATGTGTGAACTTAACTCATTCCCTTGACTTTTACCTCACTCCCGTGACCTTGAATGACCTTGATACCAAACAATTTAAAAAATGCAGCAGAATGATAAATTCCCTCAAAAACAATTAAACAGTTAAGAGAATACTAAAAAATTAAAAAAATCATTTAAATTTTTTAAAAAATATATATGTAGGAGGTCCGGGGTTCGATGATAGGTGGATCGACTAAACTGCCAACATGACCGACTCTCACCAGGTGGACCAATGTCCATCTCGTCAGCCATGTTAGATGTTGATGATCTTGACCTCGAACTTCAACCTTAACCTCGGATAACCTTCAAGCCAAAAAATTCTTTATAAAAATCCCAAGATTTTTTTCGAAAAGTTACAACTAAAAAAATATATAAATAAAAAGCCCCCCCGGGAAATTTTGTGAAATTTGTGGAAAGTCCATTTTTGACAACCAATGTGACTGTAATTTTCTGAAGAGTTTACGTACACCTATTGATAAATTTTTTAACGCCACTTTTTTCGTAAAATGAAGGAATTTAATTATATTGAACCGTGTTCATTCCAGTGATTCTCCAGTATACAACAGGTCATTTACTAAAGATTTAGTTCAATTATTCTAGTGAGTGGAATCACTGATTCAGGTTTAGAGTGCAAAAAAAAGTGTGCGACACAAAGCTAGCCTCGAAGAAAGAAATACGAATTTAAGTTTCTTGTGGAAGGGTTGGGGGGGGGGGGGATGGATCGGCCCATGGAGCAACAGTAAAGCGTTCAACTAACAAAAAAAAAAAAAAAACGACGCCACCGCATCTGCAGCTAAAACGACGACGCCGCATCTGCAGCTAAAACGACGCCGCCGCATCTGCAGCTAAAACGACGACGCCGCATCTGCAGCTAAAACGCTCCACACGAACTGGTGTGGTTTGCTAGAGCGGTGCTGCACTTTATTGCCGGAGTGGCGACCACGCTTCGTGCGCGCGCGATGTTGGACCTTATCGACCACGGCCAGTTCCGACCGACGCGCGAGCAGGGGCGTAAATAAAACCTTCACATTCCTCTGGAGTCGTCGATGACGGTGTCAGATGCTGAGCGAGAGAGCCCCCCTCCCCACCGAAACTTCCTTCCCTTCCGTCTTCCAACATCAAAACATTCTATCAGTGTTGCCAAAACTAGATGTACAATTCCACTAGGCCACAAGTAAAAAATGCACCAGAATTCACAACACGATACAGGTTCACGTAATCATCATTCGAATAGCGACAGCAACAGACCTATTTTACATTGAAAATTAAATAATACGTATAGATCCCCCCCCCCCCCCCACCACCCGCGATACGCTATGTTTATCTACCCAAGTGAAGTAAGTGTGAGAACTTCTGAGGCCCTAGTTACTGTTTCCTTTCAGCCATTGTTTACCCTATAACCAACTTTTCGAATAAATATTTTAATGTGAATAATAAACACAGTGTGTATACTCCACTGCACTCGGAATTTAACGCCTAAGGTTACAATAATATATATATATATATTTATTGAATACTATTCTAAATGAGAGGGCATTCGAAAATGCTCGCTTTACCGCGAACAGCCTATACACAGTTTCCAAAAACTTCCAGAAGCATTAATTTAACACAAAATAAATACAAACACCCCGAATTGTTGATAAATTCATTGAATTCCGTAACGAAGGCAAATAATTACAATTTAACGCTTTCAGTGCGGTGCAGATTTACGGATGAATAAGACATGCTAGACGTATAGTCACTTATAGGTTGTTCGCGGTAAAGTGAGTACTTTTTAAGGACCTTCTAACTATTTACTTTCTTCCAATTTCCATTTTCCTGCTGATTTTCAATATAAACATTGCAATGTTACGAATAAACACAGTATATACATTTCACCACCCTCAGAATTTAATGCCTGAGGCTGCAATAAAATATATTTATTAGTTGTTAATGTGTGTTAGGAGGGCCTTAAAAAGTGCTCAATTTACCGTGAACAACCTATATATGAACGTCTGCATGGCCATCAGTTCTGTTGCTCTCGTCATTCCCATTTACAACTGTCCTATTGGTTCAGACAAACACTGGACACGCCTACTACACTGTACATCGTTCATTACTGGCCGGCTCTCGACCAATGTAATGCCCAGTTGAAAGTGTCACAGTCAAATGTTCTTTCCAGCATATAGTAATGTACTACAGTAGTCCATCCTGTTTATTTAAGAAAGTACACGGTGAGTGTTGTTGACGGAGCATTACGTTGCAGAGAACCCTATGCCTCGCCAGTGTCTTCAAACAACGCAGATGACGTAGTGTTACAGCCAACTACATACAACGCAGTTATAGTCTACTCCATATAAGAGGTCTCAAATTAGACAGACAATGTGAACAACCTACCCAATATGTAAACAGTAAATGCTCTCGCTCCTACAGTATTGCATCAGCTGATGAACTGCTGCGGGATCCGTGTTGTTAGGTTGGCTATTTTGATGACGGCTTTGGAAGAAAATAGTACTCGGAACTAAAAGTCGTAATCTAAAATCTTAATTAAACTTACACCATTTATGGTTTAAATTATGTTTCTAAAGCAATATTAAATTTTCTTGGCTATTAGTAACGGGACTTTAAAAACATGTTCAGCATTTATAACAGTGTATGTCGACACATACGAACAGTAAACGTTTCCAGCCAATGGCTAGCCATGTTTATGTTTCCAGTTTCCAACCCAGTGAAGGCAGTTGTGCGTGCGCTTTTTTTCTCATCGTGTTTATTATACGAATATCTTATTGGTATTGTCGGAATATTTAATTGGTAGTTAATTATTTTTTATTTGTTTTTCCTCCAACCATAGTTGATTGTAGGTACCGTTGTAGTGCGATTTGTTGAGTGAAATGTAATATTAATGGACACGTCGTTAAAACTGCTCGTTCAGCCATTTTCCTAACCGCCTTCCACAATGAAATGACACGAATATAATTTTCGTATATAAGTTTAAGCTTGTTTGTATCGGGAAACGTGTGCAGTGTTGATTTTACTGAATGATTTTGCAAATAAACTATTTAATGCTAGTGACGAACAAACGTGATTTTAGTGAAGTAAACTCGCAAGGATTGCCATAGAAAAACACGCGTTCAAGAGGTTACAACAGTAAGTTTGCGTGTTTTGTAAATGTATTTGTAAAACGTTAATATAATTATTTAAATGCACGTGGCCTGAAAAATGCCGCACTTTCCACACTTTTGTAGCGAGTGAATAATATTTGTTTGTTTACATCGTAAATTCGAGTGTAAGGTTAACTTGGGTCAAAGTGTGTGCGTGTATATATATTGCTGTATATGTATGAATACGAACAGCGACGTATGTATCGCGTTTTGTATTTTCATTAAAGTTATAATTTTCGAAGTTAAATAATTTAAATGTTATTTCCATACGAGCAAAATTTTCCACTGAGCTCCATCAAAACAATATGCAACTCAAAATGCCACACACTCATGCCGGAATCACATAGCCCCGACCAACACAGCACGACACGACCAAGAACGCAACCACGGCACATTTCAATGTAACTACTTGAATTTACAGCACGACCGACACCACACTCTCAGCATGTAACCTAACTATTTAGAAGGCGCTGATGGGTTACGTTAGGTTCAAAGGCGGTGAACAAGAGAGAAATTGTAATAAATAATGATGACAAATTTGTATCGCTAATTCATACTAAAGTAAAATGATTAATTTTAATAGTTAGATACAGTAGTTTTCAATTAATTTTTCTGCGTATTTACCACTGTAGGGAAAGCTTGCAATACAATTTCATTTTGCAATGTTCTGCATTCTGTGCATCGTACCACACGACACGACGAAGAATAGAAATAATTTCTAATCCAAAATTGCTGGTCGGACGACAGAATCGGTCGGGCTTACGACGATATATCTTGTATTTCATTGGCTGTTGGCCGTCGTGTCGTGCAAGTTGGGATTACGTGATTCCGGCATCGTAAGAACATCAAAATAATCCCTTCTCACGAAAGACGATAAATTAAGCGCCCCCCACCCCTCTCTCACCCACCAATTTTTCCGTTTTCCCTCGAAATAAAATATAAATGGTACTCTAATTGGGCCCACATTTCATTGCTATGAACATTTCTCTTTGTTATTATTGATTGAAACTCTAACATTCTGGTTCTGGAGGGTTTCAAGATGTAAAACTTACTGGCCATACAATCTTGTAAGACAACTTTTCGATATCAAGTAAATTACAACATGCTTATCAAACAAAATTCTTTCAATTTAAGCACTCAACAAAGGTGTTCGAACATCACAAAGAAGTGTCTCATGCATCAGCAGGAACTGCGACATTCCAAAATGTATTGCTAAGGAAAATGAACTTTACGATATATTCAATCTTGGGTAGGTGGAGCATATTTTTAGCGTGTAAGTAACATGTTCAATTGTTATATTGTTGCTGTAGGTCACATCTGCTTCTCTAGAGTGCTGTGTAACATCTCTCAACTGGAATACAGTTTTCATTAGGTACCCGAGAACAAGCCTAAGGTTGTATTCACAATTTTGAGGAGGGATGTTGTGTGACTGAACTTCAGTGTAAATATCAACACTGAGTTAGTCAGAAATATTTTTCATTTACAGCATGACAATCTGAACACGCAGGTATTTGAGAAAAGTTATTAAAGTATTTTGTATATAGACCTGCAATACTTAACATTTGAGTTACTAAATGAGAGTTATTAAAATTACTGAAATTAAGTAACATTTGCTTTAATATTCTTTTGGCTACCTACATACTTTAACATCCTGATACTTATAACCACCATAAAAGTATCAGGCTGTACAGAGTTTGTTGTCATATCGTACCACAAAGCTGAATTAAGTACTTTTAACGCAATAGTAGGTTTACATAGCCTGTATGTAAGAATTTATACTGTTTTTGAAAAGGTGTGGGAGGCCGAGGGGCGGTATTTGTGCATTCCCAGGGGGGGGGGGGATATTGGTATTTGGTGTTCGTAGAAACCATGTGAAATTTTTATGTTTACAAGAACTTTCCTTAGGTAAGTGAGACAAGATTAGTTGTCATTAATATATTTAGAGTATATTAAAAAACAGTAAAATATCTACTTCATTTGACAGTCAAAACACAATTTCATTTTCTTGCATTCTGTTTACAAATTTCTTGCAAAGGTAAAAAATTATTAATTTATAGACATGGGCTGTTAAGTCATTTACGTAAAATATTTATATACTAAAAAAAATGGGATTGTTTCCAACTTGCAACTGTTTGAACAGCCGTTCACAACTTCTAGAAGTCATTTTGGAGGAGGTACATGCAGTTTGTTTACAAAAACAGGCAGTCATATGTTGTCTGTTTACAAATACTGGCAGTCACGTGGTGTTTGTTTGCAAACAGTCTCCTTCAATGACAGTTCAGCTGTGACGGAAGGATACATAGCCAACCAGATGCCATTGGCACTACTTACCTAGAACTGTCAAATTTGAGACCACTGATATGAAATGGACTATAAAGTCAGGAGACGTGATACTACTGTCAGCAGAATCTAGAGCGTTAAACGTGATGCTACATCGCCCACTTTAGCAGCATCCTACAACTTCAGCTTACAAAGAGACCGCTTCTACTTCAGTAACATATATTTCAGTTTTCAGGGTGCCAACTCTTTGCAGGACTTTCTGGGGTGTTTCAAAATTTTGACACCGATAAGAAAAGTGTGTTGGAAGTAATTACCGGTTAAGCACTTACGCGTTTCAGTCAAATGTTTGGATACTACCACTAATAATAGTACGCACTTTTTTCTAACAAAAAAACTCTCCGCCATATTTCAATGATAATTTTAATCTACTACATAACCCATTACTGGAAAAAAGGGAAAATTCGCAGTCCTCTTTGCACTACAGCTACAGCCGTTCGTTCGTTGGTTGCCGCCATAGGAACTAACAATTCTTAGCTTTGGCAAGATAGAACGCGATTTGATGTTCCAAAGTTCCAAAGCCGTCCTCGATGTGTCTAATAAAAAGGGCACGAGAATGTCGCGTTTTAAACGACCTGCAGGCAGGACTGCACGGTCCTATGCAATTTCGAGCAGCAGTTTTCCGTCCACTGGCTGATGCCTCAGTGTGAAGCCAGTCTTACCGCAGACCAGGTGGCTCGGGATTTGGTAGTCGTTACCTTGCAGGCCTGCTATTGGCTCGGATTTCACCTGCGCGTGTCTAACAAACTGCGATCCAATAGCAAACATGACAGAAACGTTCATGTGTTTCAAGGTTAGTTTATCCTTAAATAAATTCGTGAAATTTTCTTGTCCCCGATTATCTATTTAATAAACTTTTTAATAAACCTTTCAAAAATTATCCCATGTATGACGTGTTTTGTGTTTCCTAAATATGCCACGTATCTCAAGCGTTTTATACACAAATTTATCTTACTTTTAGTTTAACTGAACTTATATTCATATTTTATCCATAAATTATATTTCATTTATAATTAATACGAATTAAAATGGGGAGAAAATAAGTGTGTTGGTAATGCCTAGCAAGAAATGGTTCTTATGCAAAATTCATGCTTAACATCTACTTGCACGTACGTTGTGTATTCTTCCGCCTTATGTACGATTAGCATTGTTATGGGCCTCATAACTTTATTCATGCGTCGGTCAAGTAAACTGTGAAATTATTAGAAAAGCAAATATTTCACAAATCTGTTAATTTTTACTCTTCGATCAATAAAAAAAAAACCAGAAAGGGAAAGAAAAAAATTTAATTTATCAGAAATTGTTACCTAACACGTTTTATTCGATGGTAAGATACGGTACTACTTCCCATCCATCGTTACCAACTTTGCTGGGCGCATGTCACTCAGTGGGCCAGTTAAAATATATGCAGGTAGGAGCAGTGAGATATTTCTAAGGTTAATTTTCAAAAGTGCTCACGTTACTGTGTACGGCCTTTATCCCTTTGGTGTGATTTTCTACACTGTAAGAAATTATTCGTAAATTTACCACCCCAGTGCATTCGTACAGCGAGTAAGCGCGAATGGTAAATAATTTCCCCGTACATTCATGGTAGCGTTCCTACATTTGCTCAGGAATGATTCAAAAGAGTATAAAAGTTCCCAGCTTCGTATATTAGCAACGTTTTACATTCCCATATCTGCAGTCTGTATGTGGTACCATTTCCATACTATGTATAGATTAAAGACTTTCCATGTAAAAATTATGAAGTTCGCAAGAAAATTTTTTACAGTGTAGACTCAGTTAAGCCTTCGTTAGCATAATGCGAAAGGACATCCTGGAAGTAGAATTTTAGCAGAGTTTCAGAAAAGTTAGAAGTAACCTCCTCAAATAGAGTATGAGTAGGGACAATAGTTTACCGCGAAAATATTTATGGCCACGCTATACTTCAATATCCTACGTCCACAACCACGACTGCCTTTGGTTATTGACCGCACGTCTACGTGAGAAGACGTGTTCTTATTTGACTGGGCCAATCGTAATAAAGTACTCAGATACTGAACGTCCGTGATTCGCGGGCAGACACTTGAGGCACGTGGCATTTGAAAACCACCCAACGCTGAAAGTGCGTATGAAAACAAAAGTGCTTCGTAGTAAAATTATAAGTTTGTCCACTAGGGAGGAGCTGAGATCATCCAAATCTGGTGGAAAACCCACAGAGTTGGCAATACCGCCCCAACACACCGCTCTAAGAGCAGAGTACTTTGGTGCCACGATCCGACGACTATAAAAATGTGGTCATCAGAGGAAGAGGAATGACTTACGTATTCGAGAGACGAGATGGGGGAGGGGGTGTGTGTTTTATTACGCAGCGAAGACGTGAAGAGGGTAGCCGGCGTATTTCGGAAGTGGAACGACGCCAACTAACTCAACGATGGCAACGGACATCGCATCGTGGACGGCAGGGTTGCCAAACATATCAAGAACTCTCTCTCACATGCGAGTTATGAAATAAAGGTAGGGACACCCCCATTTTCGCGGAATGATTTCGTGACTATATTTTTAATATAAAAAAGATCCGCATTCGTGACTGAACATTTCTATATCAGGGTTGCCACATACTTTTTTTTCATTATAAAATTCCCTGACGTTTCCTTGATTTTCAGGAGGATGAGGGGGGGGGGATACTTTTTTTTTCCGTGGTAATTTATAGACGCCTTCGCATAAAAGCACACTTTAACACGATCTTACAAAATTACTCCCCTACATATATTGCAAGGAAAAATGCTTAAACATTTCGTCCACGATCATCGAAACACTTTTGTATGATTCCCGGTAGAGTGTTGCCAAATATAACTTGGATATCTGTGTACAAAATCCCTTTACATTTCCCTGCTTTCCAGATTTACCGAGAAAGTGGCAACCATGTTTTAAGTATTGCATGCGTCTACCGTTGTATCACAGAAGTTCAGTACGACGAGCAATTCATGGTTTCACTGGCTACTCTGGCAAATATTAAGGCGTCACTGTCTTTGTGTGACTGTTTCATTCTCGCTGAAGACTGTTTGCTCGATCGACGAGCCTTTACTATCAGACGAGAAAAATTACGGGCTGTGAATATCTAACAACGTAAGAAGGTGCTGAGAGTTGTTATTTGCGTCTCGTCGAGCCGAAAATTCCGACAAACCCTTCGGAAAATAGGCTATTGCATGCGCCAATTCCCTTGGCTGGTACCGGCAGCACGTATATTGTCGCGAGCAGCGATTTCTTTCGAAGGTCGATATCGAAATTGCTCGCTTCACCGTGAATACCTTACGTGTACCCAAGGGGCTGGCAGGAGATCTTGCCCGGCCACCATATGCACCGTACCAGAAATATCCGGTCTTATGTTTTCGGTAAAGCAGTAAAGACACTCCACCTAATGTTTGTGATGCCGCTGATAGAGTAACCAACGCTCTATAGTAAAATGTTTTTTTTTTTTTTCAAGAGTGCTCATTCGCGAACAGCGTATATAAATTTTTTTCCTTTGACTAGAACTAGGTACGAGTCGTCATATTAATCATGGTGCATTAATGCTATTTAAAAAATATGAAACTGAAGATTATGACGTTTGACGGAGAGTTACGGCTTGAATAAACCCCGTTCAACGTCTCGCCAATGTGGGTCTACCGTTATAATTATTTGCCGTCATTTTGAAGAAAAGTTCTGTTGAAATTTCTTCAGAACTGCCCGTAAAATTATGGACGCTTTGCTTCACCAGCAATGACATCGCCTGAGCGTAACAACACTTCGCGAAGGTGATGACGCGGAAAATAGATCACAGCCCGAGCCGAGTCGGGCGGGTGGCCAGCTCGAACCATGGGCGCATCCTTAACTTTCTTGTTGGAACACAGCACAACGCGTAGGTGGCATGGAAGAGGAAAGAAAGTATTGAAGTGGAGGAGGGGAGGAGGAGTGAAGCTACCAGTTTTCTTTGGCACAGATGATACGTGATGAAGTCCGGGGGGAGGGGGGAGGGAGGGGGAGTATCCGGTCCAAAGCCAAACACTCCACAGATCTGATCCTGGCCCACTTTGTTTAGTATGTCTGGAATATATACACACACACACACACACGTATAGGCCGTTCGCAAACAAGCGAGCCCTTCCGATTGAAACCTTGCTCATTATCGCTGGGGATAGGAGAATTTCGTGAATTCAATGACCTGTAGGCTAGACTCCACAGTGCTGTGTATGCTCGAGCCTCAGTTCATTGGCTGCCGACATAGAGAGTAGCCAATGTTAGTCCACACCTGCCAGTATGGCGCTCGCCACTGTTACCTTGGAAGTCTGCTATTGGCTTAGAGTCGTCCAGGGCATGTCTAATGATATGTGATCAAACTGCAAAGGTGGTTTCAGAATACAAGTGTCCTGAAGCGAATTCGCGAAATTTTCCTATTACCAATTATCACATATACGCTATTCCCGGTAAACACTTTCGAAAAACCACATTAATTTGGAATAACAGTCAATAAATATATTTTATTGTAGCCTTGGACGTTAACTTCCGAGTGGGGTAGGAGTATACACACGGTGTTTGTAACTTACATGGGTATATTTATTTTTAAAATGTGGTTAAAGGATAAAAATGGCTGAAAGATAATAAGTAACTAAGGCCACAAAGTGCTCACTTTACAGTGGCCACATTATACGTGCTATAATACACATTGGCATGCACGCTCCTGGGTCATTCGTAAGGAAATTAACGAAAATAGTTCTTAACGCTTGACGCTGTTTTGCGAGTGTACCTGATGTTTAGATTTATGGCTACTGGAATGATTCAAATAGTCTCTTTGCGTTCCTTAAAAATTTTACGGCTTTAACTGAACGGGGAATGAATGAAATGAACATGTCAGTGCCAGTGTTAATCCTGCACGTGGCGATGCGAAGCGAAAGTAGATCCTACGCAGGTCTTTCAAAAGCGATCAATTAAACGTGAACAACCTGTATTATCATTGGTTCCTAGCTCAGCACTTAAGCACTGCGCGTAGCTGCGATGGCACACTCTACACGCGTGGAAGTATCGCCCTTATTGACTCTGAGCTTCTGGTATTCGTATGCTAATAACATAAATATTACTATTTTAAAAACCACAACCCTGAAAATACCAACACATTTTTTTTTATTTATTTATTTTTTTTTTAAATTAAATCTGCGATTTGATGCGAAGTCGATATTACCACATAAAATGAAACGTCGGCATGTCTACAAATAATATATCAACGTAAATATATATTTTTTTCCCAGCACAGCTGTTTGTTGCCATAATGGACGATCTTTCACCGACCATGCCCACTGCATTCATCCGTATCCAGGCAGTCTGACAGACGCTGTACTTCCAGTCGTTGGTGAATGAGAATCATCGATTTACTGCTGATACGCTGCCCGAGCAAACGCAGGCTCCTTCGATTTGTCGAGTCATACTGAAAACTGATCGCGTTTAGGCGAAGTCGAATTGCCATCTCTCCCTGGCGTTGAAATGGAAACTATTCGGCCGGTGCCAGCCAGCATTTTTCGAATTTACGACGATCGAACCAGAAAAAGCTAATTCTCCTGCAGGGTAATAACGGTCTTTACGGATTACCGTGTCCAGGCACATAAACATCGTGTGAAGTGGATTTGACGGAAAGACCAATGACAATTTCACAAGTAAACGACGTAGCACATTAACCGCAACAATTACCAGCACTCTAAATCAGAATTAGTGAGTATTTCACTGTTTCAATCAGTCAACAGTACTACCTGACTGATTCAACTGCCACTTCAGTGAATTTATCTGATGAATCAGTAAAAAAAAAGCCAAATTTCCTTCACTTATTGATTCAGTGATATTTTTCACTGATTCATCTTTAATTGTTTCCCCCCCCCCCCCCCCTGTTTTGCAGTGGTTTGTTTTTTACTAATGGATCAGTTAAACAACACGTGTCAAGTAAAATAACAACAAATAATAAACTAATTAAACCAATACAAAATACTTTCTAAAGTGTATTTCCTCTTTCAAAACACCATTTTGTGAGGTAATATGAACGTCCAGCCTTCCACTCAGTTTTTACGTCATTCATTTAATTTTAAATCATCACAGCGCTTTGCTTGAATGTTTAAACTTAATGCAGTATGGTGAAGTGAGTGCACTCACGTGTACTATTCGTGTTAATAATATCAACGGCACCAAATAAACCAGAAACGAAAAGTAAGGACGTACAATTCAAATATTGACGATTTCGATAAGTACGTTAAGACATATACTTTCCTGCCCCCCCCCCCCATAAATTGAGGCAAAGTGGAAAGGGTGTGTGAGTTCAATCCCGTCTACCTTCATTTTTTTTTTTTTTTACACTTTGATGTCGGCACACTTTTACCAGCTCTAAAGTCAAGCTAGACGTTAGTCATATATATCCATACCACAGCAGGGACACCGTGTTCTATTGGTCCCTATTGTCACTTAACGCCATTCTACTGGTCAAAACGACACCAGTCTTTCCGTACCGGCCGGCTGCCAACCAATGGAGTGCCGAGTTTACCGTTTTACAACCAAATGATCTTCGGTATCTAACGAGATGCACATCCCATCGTGTTGATTTCCCTAACTATGCAAGAATTTGCCTTTCATTTACGGAGTTCGTTGTTGATGTAGTGTTATTTCATATTTAAAGTCCTTATGAAATAGGGAATTGATGTAAGTTAACCCGGACACGTTTTGTGTTTTCAGTGGAATGAAATATTCAAACAAGTTTTGCCCGAACTACACTCGAGCATAGCCCTCAAAGTGTTAATCGCTCAATATAAATAGTTAACTATTATAAGTATGTATATTTCATGTAATTATTTGGCTATATTCAATAAAAACTTATTTGGCTGTATTCAATAAAAAAAATATTAAACTAGCATCGTCAGTCGGCCGTCACTTATGCAAACAGTGAGATTGTTTCACGTGACTAATTCAATCAGTGAAATTTGTTCACTGATGTTCACTGAAACAATCATTGGCTTTCCCGTTAGCAACGTCCTTCACCAATCAGCTGCTGCAGACTTACTTATCGTTCGGCACGCCCACCAATAACGGGCATTCAATGACGTGCAACAACCAACCAGACCCGATGTCCCGTTTCCACATACTTGCGCGGTCAATGGAGCGACTGAGTTTGCTTTCAACAAAGTAAACGCCACGTCATTTCGCTTCTGTATACTTAACCTGTTCTGTCACCTTCTACTGACCGATGCAAAATATATGGCTGGTCTCACAATAGTCCGTCACACCCATCAGTCGTCTGTTTGTCCGGCAGTCATCCGTCTATCTTCTCCATTCGTTAGCTATAAGTAGGGCCACGTGTTTTTCGCGAAAATATTTCAGGAGTAGTTGTACACCAAAACACTATAGATCAGAGCCACTTTCGTGATTGGATGGCTTTAACTGTCAAGCAATGCAGGTGTCTTCCCGCGAATCACGGACACTCAGTGCCGGAGTTACCTAATTATGATTGGCCCAATCAAGTAAGGAACTGTCTGCCGACAAAGACACGTGGCCAATAATCAAGGGAAAACTGCACGTATGCCATAGTACATTGGAGTCTAGCCTTCGCGTAAATCTTTTTCGCGAAAAACAGGTGGCCCTACCTATAAACGATTCACGACAATCGGTCGATTGGCAATCCTTCTGTATGGAAACATTTCAGTATAGGCCATTCACGGTTAAGTGAGCACTTTTGAAAGCCCTCTCATTTTGAATAATATTCAATAAATATATTTAGTTTTAGTTTCAGATGTTAACTCCCGAGTGCAGTGGAGTAACCACACTGTGTTTATTACTTACATGGCATTATTTATTTAAAAAGGTGCTTAAAGGATAAAACATGGCTGAAAGGAAAAAGTGACTAGGGCCTCGGAAGTGCTCACTTTACCGTGAACAGTCTATATAACAACTTAACATCGCGATCTTTATTTCGTTGCAATTATAGTTTGGTTGGAAATAAATTTTCAAGAGAAAAACTTTTTTTTGCTTAATAAGAATATATAATATTTTTGTTTACATTTAAAATTGTTTAATTTACCACCAAAGATAAATGAACACTGATCACCGCCTTGAATTTTATTTCAAAGTACTTTTTCCGTTTAAGTAATGTCGTGAGAAGGCGGTGGGTGGCTCATCCATCAGTTGAAAGTTAAAGTTTCGTCAATAATTGAGGGCTGAACGGATACAAAAGAAAGTAACCGCCAGCCGGTCGGACGACAGAATGTTGTGAGTTGAGCCTATCGCGCCGCCCTGAAATGGACGCCATGCTATTGTATTCTCCGTGCAGATTCTAAATTACGCAATCTATTCAACGTGATTATTGCTTGTTAACCTCCGAGCTAGAAAGCACAAAGCCCGTCATTATATTCGCAAAACGGGCGGGAAAAAAATTATATCCCTTCAGGTGGTCCATTCTGTGAGGGAGAAAATAGAATTGGTTACGTCACGTGGAATGGACGAAAAAAAAGGGGGGGGGGGGAGAAGTAGCTATGAAAGAGATTGGCTGCCATCAGCTATAGTCCGACGCACGCTTAGATTGCAGTATAGGGCTTATGGCGCTCACTGTTACAAGATTACTTCAGCTTTGTGACGTAACTGGCAAGCTGAGAAACATATGGACGGTGAAGGAAACGGCCTGATAAAGAGAATTTTTATCTGTTTACTTCCCTGCCAAATCGTAAAGGAATGCAATCCTGTGACGCATAGCTAAGCGGCTCCTTTGAAACTGAAGCCTATGAGATACCCTATCATTGTGATTGCATGGCGCGTACTCAACGAAAATGTCATCTTTTTTTTAGGCTCTATAAAAATAACACATCAGGTAACAGTGCATGCAGGAACAAGGGCAGAGTTAAAGACAGAAACCATGTACTGGAAAGAGAGGGTGAATATCCATTACACCGCACACTGCAATATAAGAGTGAGACTCTAT
Source organism: Dryococelus australis (assembly GCA_029891345.1). Classification (NCBI taxonomy): domain Eukaryota; kingdom Metazoa; phylum Arthropoda; class Insecta; order Phasmatodea; family Phasmatidae; genus Dryococelus; species Dryococelus australis. The sequence continues at coordinate 50,954,890 of CM057008.1, forward strand.
ATACCATCAAGCCGAAAAAGATCGATAAGCCCTAGCTTCCCCGGTCCCTCTGGACCAGTCTCCTCATAAATCTTGTTTCTAATAAAAGAGGAAACTCCTTATGGGAGCGCCAAATATCAGCGATAGAAAATCGTCGTAATATTATACCCACACTTAACTTGATAGTCTGCACCTATGCTAAAAACAATTGCGAGCATTTAAACAAAAAACGCCACCTTAATTAAGAGTTTATTTCTGAACGCAGTTTATTTTTCAAACGAAAAAAAAAGGTTTTAGCTGGATATATACGTGTGTGAGTTAGGCGGGGTTTTTCAAACTCGGTTTTCACCTGTCACATCACATTATATTCAGCTATAAGAAACCAGGTGCTTTTTTTAAAGTAAGGAACGGAATTTATACCGTAATTTTTCTTCACAGAAACAATTTACATCGATACATTCACAGCGATGATACTAAATTAGTGGTATGCAACCTGCAAAGCGTAATTTCAAGAGTAATGAAAAATTATCTGTTTACGATGCATCTGCAAAATACGAACAAACTGCCGGCCTTCCGGCTGCGGTCGTATTTATATGGTAGGAGCCCTGGCCCAGAACCTTCTTTCACACTTCGGGACACGCCATGGGAGGCGTTAGCTGGAAGGTTCTTGAGCATGCGCTCAAGTGGTCCACTATTCCAGAAGAGGGTGGGGGAAAGTGACGCCAGTCCAGGATAGCTGCCAATAATATCCCCCCCCACCCCGCCACGCACCCTCCGTCCAGGCGACTAATACCCGGTTGCACCAACATCTTCCCCGATCCGAGATAAAATGATCCTAGTTCCGAACCAGGATCCAGTTTGATCTTGGTTCCAATGTAAAAGTGTTGCACCAAATAAATCACTTGATTTTGGATCTCCGATCCGTCGATCTTGGTTCCAAAGTGAGAGCTCGAGATTAAGTATGAGACAAATTTACCTATTGGTTCGTAATATATGACGTCATGGAATTAGGCGTATTTTTTACTATACATAGAATTAGATGTGAGACGTTTTATCTGTTTTAAGTGAATTATTGTTCTACGAATTTTACTGAATAATATTCAAGTGCGTATAATGTTGTTTCAAATTCCCAAGAAAACAATCGACCGTAGTTCTATCTGTTGGCGTATTTGCAAACTACATTTGCCGTCGATGGCGGCTGATCTCGCATCGAGTTTTGGAACCGCCAACTTCGGCGGTTCGAAATGAACTTCATCTCGATCTCTAGTCCTGTTCTGAACTCGAATGGTGCAACAGTTGTCTGTATCGATCTTAGAGTCGATCTCCGATCGAGTTTCGAACCACGATGTTGCAACCGGGCATAAGTGATGCCTGGGTCCGCCTGGCAGATGGATGGGTGGAGCAATCCTCCACCTCGCCGAGAATGACTTGTTTGTTTACAACAACAAAACATACAACTGCACATCCGTAGCGTGTGGTGAAGTGTTCCAAGGCAAGCTGGTGCTTGCTCAGTGCTGTACATTCTCGGCGCACGCAGCAGGCGTCAGTAATCACCGTGCAGCCTAGGGGAAACTGAATGTATTCCGACCAGCGAGGGACACATTACACGTCTCCTGTGGGCGTCAGCTGCCGAGCTACGTTTTACTGGTGGAAGTGTAGACTAGTAAAGCAACAAGGTACAGCACACAGCTAACGCCATCTTACCTTGCAACAGTCCACCACACGCCACTGCTGCCCATGTACCGACAATACATTTGGCCACACCAAACATTGTTCTGCATACTTTTTTTCCCCCGTTTGATTTAAACCAACCACTGTACTTCTATGACGTCATCGTTATGTTGACGTGGGATTTTCTTTACATATTTTTTTTTCGTTTCATAATTCGCACTGTAATTTATCACGAGGAATTTAAAGCCTACGTTTTATTTATACAGCCACTCTTAGCTCCTTTTTCGTGTTTGTTTCATCCCTCAGACTTGATTTTTCCGCCATGTTGAAAAAAAATTTCCCTGAACACTTTGAGGACGGCACACTTTTACCAGCTTTAAAGTCAAGCTAGACGTTATAATCGCCTATATCCATACCGCTGCAGGGACACCGCGTTCTATTGGTCCCTATTGTCGCTTAACGCCATTCTACTGGTCAAAACGACACCAGTCTTTCCTTATTGGCCGGCTGTCGAACAACGGTGTGCGGAGTTTGCAATTTTCCAACCAAATGTTCTTTCGTGTGTAACAGGATGTACATCTCATCGTGTTGATTTCCGTAACTATACAAAAATGTGTCGTTCATTTACGAAGTTCGTTGTTCATGTTGTATCAGTTCCTAATTAAAATCATACGTGCGATTGGTGGAGACATGGAAAAATTCGCGTTATTATTTGAAGACAGGCGAGACTTCAAACACGTGTGATTTTGTATTGCGTTTGTCACTGGACTGCAGTTCGTTAGGACACGCCCAGGACGGCTTTGAACCAATAGGAAACCACTAACGAGAGGCTGGTCCAATCACGTCCTGCTGCAGAAGCCAATAAAGAAGTGGTACCGGCTCGAACATGTATAGGACGGTGAATTTTTAGCGTGCTGCCGGAAAATAACGCTAATTTTGCATGTGTCTCTAGCGACAGGGAATTGATGTAAGTATACCCGGACCAGTTATGTTTTTTATGTAGAATGAAATACTCAAACAAGTTTTGCCCGAACTACACTCGAGTATAGTCCTCACAGTGTTAATTAATGGTATAATTCTACGAAAAAAGTTTTCACAGGTTGATTTTGAAAAGAGCAGACGAGAAGTCAGTTCACGTAAACGTTAAGTTTACAGGCGATGCAACGTCGACTGAGTTTTTTTTTTTTTTTTTTTGCCAGCACCACTCCACTGATTGGGAAATCATTGACTCGGCATTCAAGTGTTATCGGCCCGCTGTTTCTGGGGGACCCGGACCGTCCCCGCGCAGTGCCAGGAGGGGTAACTCGGTAAACCGTTTACTCTGGGGCGCCTTCCGTCAGATAGCCGTTTCCTCGGGACGTCCGCGCGGAGTGTCCAGGACAGGACGTACAATGGGGCGCCCCGAGGTGGCAAGGAGGGTAATGGGACGGAAGAAAAGCAGGAGAGGAGCCCGAAGGACTAGCAGACGCGGACAAGAAGCCTCGAGGATAAGGCACGGTCGCGAAAGCGGATTACACTTCATCTCGAGCGGGTGGGCGGGAAAGGAGTGGGACATTCGCTGCCAACACGAAGGGGGATGGTGATATCGAAAGAGAAGAGGGGGGGAAAAACATATGTCTGCGCGCTGTTTGTTTGCTTTGCTGGCGCGCGCCCGCACGCGCACAAACACGGACGCCCGAAAAATGGAGAGGGGAAGAAAAACCAGAGCCGTTTAACGCGAACTTTCCAGTGCAATATTGGATTATGGATCTTTCCAGCTTGTTTATACAGTATCTACCAAAAAGGTATTGGACACCCGTGAAGATAGGTAAATTCAGTACGTCAGCTGACTTGTGTTTCACGGCCTTCGGCGTAGGACCGCTGGTGTTTGTCCGTGGCAGCATGAACACAGAGGCCTATTGCAACATTCTGGATAATGAAATGCTCCCAACACTGTGGCGTTTTTACGGAATGGACCCGTGTTACTTCCACGATGACAATGCCAGGTGCCATGTTTCAAGGGCTACTATGCAGCGGTACGCCGACAACAATGTTCGCCGATTGGACTGGCCCGCCCAGAGCCCCGACCTCAACCCTATAGAACATCTTTGGGACGAATTGGATCGCCAAAATCCATTGCTCAACTCATGGAATGGTTGCAAGAGGAATGGCGACGAATCCCCGTGGATGTCCTGCAAACACTCGCAGACAGAATGCCAGACAGGTTGGCTGCTGTTAGAGTCGCAAGAGGTGGCCGCCCTACGAGATTTTAACGGGATGATCACCGAGCAAACATTGTGGACAGGTGCCCAATTACTTTTTGGATATAGTGTATTTTTAACATGCGTGTGAATACATTTCAAATTGTAACTTGTTTATTATTATTTTGATTATAATGTATATAGATTTGAAACCACAATTTCGTGCAGTGGCTTATTATTTTATTACAATGCCTAAGCTAGGCAACCTAACCTATCCTAAAGGTACAGTATATATATTTATATTAAAAATCCCAATATGCATTGGGCCACGGTGGCTGAGCGGTTAGTCTGCTCGCCCCTCACCAAGGCGATCCGGGTTCACTCCCCGGCCGGGTCACTTCGGATTTTCGCAAGTGGGAATCGTGCCGGACGATGACTTTGGTCGCCAGGTTTTCTCGGGGATCTCCCGTTTCCCCCACCCCTTCATTCCGGCGCTGGTACATACAAAACTCAATAACCCTCATCGGATCTCCAAACCTCGATGTTAGGAGCCGTCAAATCCCTTCACTCAATCACACAATATGCCTGGAAGGAATATAAGGTCACATTCTGGACAAAAAAATATATTCTTTCTATACTGACATTACACTGCAGTACATACAAGAAAAAGGAACAACGAATTCATAAGAACGGCACAATTTGAGTTCTGCCAAAATGTGTCAAAATCAATATCATGACATATTCGTAGTACAGTCATTATGTCTGTGCTACTGTCCGAGGTCGGTAACTTGTTGGATATAGAGAGACTTTCGAAATTTTATTATTTAAAAATATAAACCTGCTGGAAAAGAAAACCAACAATCCAATGTGGCGGGAAAAGGATCCCCTGAAGCAGTGTTTACAATTAAAACATTGTGAAACAAGAATTATACAGAGATCGCAGTTCTCGTAACATGGGACTACGTCTCCTGGATTTACGATTCGTGATTTACCTGGTAATTCGTAAGTACAACCAATGGAAACTTGCGACACACCTGCCCTGTTTAACACCGCCACACAAAAATTTACTCAAGTATCGTAACGATTTATTTTTACGCTCAAGTAAATCCCAACCAAACACATGACATGTCAGTCCCATTTCTATTGCGAACCAACACGTTAAACAACAGGCACTGTGTTTTGTACACGTCATTATTTCTAATGTAAAAGCTTAATTTTTCAATTCTGATTCCAGCATTACTGAGAAATTACCGACGTGCGCAGTGTTGCGAACCGTACAATAATTAATTTGCGGTATAATTTCAGGCAATGGAGTATGTAAAGGCTATTTACGATAAAGTGAGAACGTTTGAAATCAACCTCGGAAAAAAGTTAGTACCCATATATGCCTGCATAAATTTTAACGGGCGCACTGAGTGACATGCGCCCAGTGAAGTTGGTAATGATAGATTGAAAATAGTTCCATAAAAAGTGTTAGATAACAACTTGTGATAACTTAAATGATATATTTCGCTTTCTGTTTGTTTTATAGCGTCGAAGTGTAAAAATGACCAGATTTATAACATATTTTCTTTTATTTTAATTCCACAGTCTCACTTGACCGACGCATGAATAAAGTGGTGAGGCCCATGGCAATGTTAATTTTACATAAGGCGGAGGAATACACAAAGTACATACATGGATATCTTAAGCAGGTCTTACAAAGAATATCTTTGTCGAGTTGCGGTCAGTGTTCCCAGATAATACTCAAACTTGACACAAATTCCATAACCACACCCTTTGTACAAATTTCAAAAAGTTATCTTAAAAAGTTTGATCACCATTAACCTGATTACTTAAGTAACTAGAGTGGAACATTATAATTTATTTTAAGTCCACCATTTGGTATTGACTTTAAATTTCCTCAGGAGATTAAATTGAAATGCATAATATTTCCCAAGAAAATATTTCCCTGGCATTTGGATGGACAATTATTTTGAGGTGTCGCCCAAAGAAATAATTTTGTTCAAATTTAGATTCCGGTAGTTCGTTAAATTACTCTCTTTTAAAAATAATTTTCTATAGCTGACATGCTTTTATTTAGACTATTGTTTCATATCGCAAAAAAAAAAAAAAAAAATGCAATAACTAATAAGCTAAAATTGTAGAAAAAAAATTTCCGTTCTCTCTAACGCCTTTTAGAGAAGATGCTACAAAAGGAATGAAGGTAATTATTACGCCTGTAAAATTACGAGGGTAAAATTCAGCTGGAACATAACCTTCGGACGGTGAAAATTACCACCACGAGATGCGGGTTTCCGCCCTAGAGCAGGTGGCCTAAAGGAAGTTCTCAAAAATAAATTACGATATGTAATTGAGTTTAAATTCTACACTTCGCATTCAAAAAATTGAAACTTCGTTACCCAATGTGTCGCTCTTAGACATGTACAGTACATACATTAGACCATCACAAGAAGGTATTTTCTAAATAGGGAAGTTCACGCAATTTAAAATTATTGGAAAATGACTATTTTAAACTTCAGTACAGAAAGAAGAGGAGGTGTATTTCAATAAGAAAAACTAAACGTTTTGAGATAAAACAAAAATAATTATTGAAACAAAATGATTGCACAGCAAGTAAACTAATTTAATACACACTTACAGGGTTTAAATTTCACAAAAATCCTTTGTAGAAGTTCCGTACAATAAAAATAAGGAGCAAAATATTCCTTATGGTTTTGGTCAGGGATAAAAATGTGCCTTTAAAAAAGTAATTTAATACATGACCTGTTTACATGGCGAGCCTCAAAAACATTGCCCCCTCCCCCCCCCCCCCAATTACACGTTACTCCGATAGAACACAGTCGATTGGCAGATATCGGGTACAAATACTAATCCTTGAAACGAGAAATACGGCCACAATCTTCGCCTTAAAAAGCAGTGGTGAGTCGTGAAGTTTATATCTTCAGTTAGTCTGTTTCTATTCAATGGAAAAAAAAAAAAACTTCATGGATGCTAAAAAAATGTTTTGTTGGTATACCACACAGCCAAATTATTTTGTAGTGAACACAAAATTCTTTAGTTGTCACCATCGAAACGAGTGTGACCTCTACAAATTTATTTCGAGGTGGCTACAAAATATTTTGTGTCCGCCACAAACTTATTTGGCTGCGTGTGTGCCGACAACACATTTCGTAGCAGCGACTAAGTATTTCTTTGTAACGTCCAACATTTCGATGTGAAGATATTTAAAACCTAAGCTTGTGTGCCACGATAAATTTTTGACGTTAGTAAGTCTTTAAATTTGCGACCATAGTGGGAGGCAATCCAGAAAATCCGACCATAACAAAATCGGGAGATACAGTTTGGCATTTCAGCTCCGAACCCATCGTCTACATTCAAAATTCAGTTACATCACTCGATTGCTAAAGGATCAAATAATATGTTACGTTGAGTGAGGACTGCGAAGCATTGCGCACGAAGAAGCTGGAGTTGGGGGGGGGGGGGGGGGGATTTTGAGTTCGTTTCGCCGCGTCTCATAACTTCCGCATAGTATAACTTTTGTCTAGGAGAAGCTACGACGCTCGTTTAAGTTTCAATCGACAGCTCTCGTCGAGATCAATCGATTGCGTGTATAAAACCATTTGTGTAGCGTGGTTATGGTGAAATTGTATGAGTTTAATGTAAAAAATTAAGAAAACTTAACACAATGTCGGCCTATACTCGTCAAAAAGCCAAGTCTAAATACAGAAATAGTACACGGTTGGAAAGAGCATCTCGAAAGCAATTCAGTGATACCCATAAAACCCCATATAATCGAGTGAAGCGGTGCCGGGAACGTAAAATAAACATCAAGGCGTCCGAGCGCGTCAACATAGACGTATTCACGCAAAAAAAAACGGCCGTGTCCCCAACACAGCCAAATACATTTTTTTTCTGTACAAGCTCGGGCGGGAGACCTGCTACCCGAGCCTGCATGCAAGCCGGTATGGAGGTTTCTATGGAATAACCAGAGATGATGGTTTTTCGCGAGAAAAGTTGACTGCTTTGCTAGGATCCAACATACAGCACACATGTCTGACAGTTTTCTTTTCTTATTGGCTGCCGTACGTGCATGAAGATAGTGCCCCTTTTCCCAAGCCAGTGAGGATTACAATAGTATAGGCTGTTCACGGTAAAATGAACACTTTTGAAAGCCCTGATTAAGATCTACTTCTACACACACGTTGTGTATTCCTCCGCCTTATGTAAAATTAACATTGCACGAGTCTCATGGTTTTCTCCACACGTCATTCAAATGACACTATAAAATTATTGAGAAAGTAAATACTTTACAAATCTGCTGAACTTTACATTTCGATGCATTAAAAAAACAAAGCGAAAGAATTAATTTTAAGTTATCACAAATGGTAACCTTACACTTTTTATTTGACGTGAAGATATGGAAATACTTTTCATCCATCGTTACCAACTTTACTGGGCGAATGCCACTCAGTGCGCCCATTAAATTATATGCACGCAGGGGCAGTGACTTTTTTCTAAGGTTCATTTCTAAAGTGCTCACTATATCGTGAACAGCCTTTATAAGGCACAACGATCGTTATTGGTATGCAAAAAACGTAGCCGAGTTTCAGACTTTGTTCATCCAATCATAAAAGAATAAACTAGCTAAAGTATTATCGAAGATATGTTGGCTCAAAACATTTTCGCGATTTTCCATTATCTCTGGGAACAAGCTGTCCAGTATTACTTGTTGCACAAGTAAAGGCGAGTACATTTTTTTATTACTTTACTTCTGCAACTGTAGTTCAGGAACAGTCTTCGCTCATAACTTCTGTATTATCCGTTTATGCAGAGTTTATAAACATTTCGTCGTAATTACTGGAACGTCTGTGTTAACACTTTGGGGTCGGCACACGTTTACAAGTATTAAAGTCAAGCTAGACGTTATAATCACCTACATCCATACCACTGCAGGGACACCGTGTTCTATTGGTCCCTGTCGTCACTTGCCATTCTACTGGACAAAACAACACCAGTCTTTCCGTATCGGCCGGCTGCCAACCAATGGAGTGCCGAGTTTACCGTTTTCCAACCAAATGTTCTTTCGTATGTAACAGGATGTACATCTCATCGTGTTAATTTCCGTAACTATGCAAATATTAGTCGTTCATTTAAGAAGTTCGTTGTTCATGTTGTATTAGTTCCTAATTAAAATCCTTATGAAATTGGGAATTGATGTAAGTTAACCCGGACACGTTTTGTTTTTTATGTGGAATGAAATACTCAAACAAGTTTTGCCCGAACTACACTCAGGTATAGTCCTCAAAGTGTTATATACACACGAATATTTGACATAATTTTCTCACAATGCTCTTTGAGAATCAGTAAAAACTTTCCAGGATTTTTATTATTTTTGTTTAATGGTCTTGTCCATGTTTCCGAAAATAAACAAAATTACAACTATCCTTAATGTCCCATTTCCATTACCCTCTTTCTTGTTGGCTAAAATTTCAACCTTGTGTGTAAAATCGCATCGAAAATCGCACACGAACAATTACAAAAACGTCCATGAAAAAAGAGCCAACTGATGGCTTAAACTTCCATAGAACCATTCATGAAAGACTTACATGGAATTTTCCTTCGTGCGATATGGGCTTCAGAAGTGGCTATAAAGTAACTTTCTTTCGTCAGGTATTGCAATTAATTTGGACACTGTGGAATAAAAATATAATGAGTCCCCCATAACTTATTTTAAAGTAACCTTTAACAAAGTAACTACAGTTTATCCACGGTTTCTTCACATTTATCGAATCAAGCCTTGTAAAAAAAAACATCCTGTACGACGTGTTTGGTTGTTTACTAATTATGTTACATATCACAAGCGCTTTATTTATACTTGTGTTAACTTAATTTAAAGTGCCTTATTTTTGGTTAGCACATTGGGGTCTGCACACATTTACTGGCACTTAAGACAAATTAGAAGTGAGTCACCTATATCCACTACTGCAAGAAAACCGGTTCTGTTGGTGTCTGTGTTAGAACTCACCATCGTCCTATTGGTCCATACCACACCGGACACTACCCTGTACTTTACACCGTTCATTATTGGCCGCTCATCAACCAATGGAGATCCCAGATGATATTGACCCAATCAAATTACTTTTACCGTATAAAAGGATTTACAATCAACCATGTTCCTTTAAGTGGCTGTAAAACACGTTATCGTTTTAGCAGTATCATTGTTACTGTGCTGTCTTGTTCTTGTGAGGTCGTGAAAAAAAGACTGCACATCCATGCGAGTTTTGTTCTGAACAACAAAGAAATTTTCAAATTAGCTTTGCTCGAGCTACACACGAGAAAAGTTTGCAAAGAGTTAAATTGATTTTTTTTTTTGTATTTCATATACAAATAATACATTTATAACTAATACGAATTACTACAGAGAGAAAATAGTTGTACTAGTAGTGAGTGACTAGCAAGAAAGAGTTCTTATGTAAATATTATTACACTGAGTACGTACGAATGCGGCGCGTTATCGCTTTAGTGTAATTTTATTAGACTCGGAATAAGCTCTGATCGCATGAGGCGGAGGAATATCCTGTAAGCAGAACTTCAGCAGGGCTTCAGGAAAGTTGGAAGTAACCGTGGAATGGACTATAGTTACTTTCGATACGGGCTGTTCATGATACAGTGAGCATTTTTTGAAATAAACCGTTGAAAAATGTCACCGCCCTTTCCTGCGTGTATTTTCACGGGTACAGTAATTGACGTGCACCCTCTAAAGTTGGTAACGACGAAGAGAAAGTAGTTCCCTTTCTTAGCGCTGAATTAAAAAAAGGGAGGAGAACATTTCAGAAAACTGAAATATTTAGTCATACCTTCTATATTTTTAATGCACATGAGTTGTATGAATGAGCAGAATAGTAAATGATTTACTTTTCTAATAATCGCCTGGTTTTACCTGACCGGCGCATGAATAATGTGTCCAGACGCAAGGCAATGTTAAATTTTACATATGGCGGAAGTATAAGGAATTTGAATACAAGTAGATCTTTAGCAGAGTTTTGAAAAGTGCTCAGTTTCCCATGAACAGCCTGTAGTTCACTACTGCCCTACACCGTCACAGGGGGGAAAGGGGGATGTTGGAAGTGTGTACTTGTGTACGTTAGAGAGCTTGAGTACGGCCTCAGTGTTTGTTTGCCTCTGGGTGGGCAGCACAACAGAAAGGTCGGTCGCGAAGAGCATGTGAAGAGGAGGGAGGAGGAGAGAAACTAACGAGTATGCTCCCTCTGTTAGTACTACCAACTCTCTCTCTCTCTCTCGCTCTCTCTCTCTCTCTCTAGAAGATACCAGAGGAGGGAGATTAACATCGTTATCGTCTGTGATAAAGTAGACCGTATATTGTTCCCGTCAGGGCCACCCAAGACGACCGCACACTACCACCAACCTGACTAAACTAAACTTCCCTTTTCGACCGTCCCAACCACTGTCCGGTGCGGCCGACAAAGCTACCCGATTGCATATCCCGCAGTGTAGCCAACCCAGAGGATTACATACCAGAATTTGGTGGATTTCAATTTAAACCTAGTGGGCAAAATTTTTGTAAGTGTTGCTCACGGTTAACGGACGATTTTTTATTTAACCCTTTCAGACCGAATTTAATTTACAGTTTCAGATGTTGCAAACACAAATTTTTACGATGCGTGATGTTGTTAAGTAAAAACAGTACTTTTTTCGGCGTCACAGGCAAAGAGCTGCAGGCTACAGTAATATGAACCAATCATTGCCAAGACCAGTTAGACGGTTTGTGAATCATTTACCCACAAGTAAGATCATTGGTCATTGAGTTTCGCAGTTTTCAGTACGTACCTAAAATTACCTACACGTGCGTAATGTACACAGTTTTGCACACTGGGTCCGATTGGGTTAATCAGTCTTTGAAAAATGTAATCTAACTTGCACACTGACTGGAATTCGCCCAGTGAAGTTTGTAGCGAAGCAGGTAAATTAGTTCCATCTCTTAGCGTTGGTGCAGTGGTGCGGTGATGCAGCGGTGCGGTGGTGCAGTGGCGCAGTGTTACGGTGGCGCAGTGATGCGGTGGTGCAGTGGCGGTGCAGTGGTACGATGGTGGTGCAGTGGTGTAGTGGTGTAGCGGTTTCGACCACTCGCCTCTCACCAAGGCGACCCGGGTTCGATTCCCGACGAGGGCCGACCCCGGATTTTCGTTTTCGCCCGTGGGAATCGTGCCGGACGAAGCCGCTGCTCGGCGGGTTTTCTCGGGGATCTCCCGTTTCCCCTGCCCTTTCATTCCTGTGCTGCTCCATACTGACCTCGCTTCAACTTCATCGGCTCTGAAGACCTCGACGTTAAGAGCTGCCCAAATCTATTCATTCATTCTTAGCGTAGAATTAAAAAGGGCTAGGTAAACGTTTGCTGATACTTAAACCATTTCTTTTGCTTACAGATCTAATAATGCATACAAGTGTAATAACTAACCAATTCGTAAAATATTTACTTTCCTAATAATTTACTTGTTTCACTTGACCAACGCACGAATAAAATGTTATCAAGCACACGGCAATGTTAATTTTGCATATGGTGGAAGAATACACACTGTGCGTACAAGAAGATATTAAGAAGGGCTTTCGAAAGAGCTCAGTTAACCGTGAACAACATATACCTAATAGTTAATGGGTCATGTGATGACTTATAGTTGTGCTCCAAAACACTACAGCTCACATCCAATTGAGATATTTGATTTATTCGATTCTTAACGCGTCTTAGCTGACTGCCGGTAAATTACAGAAGTTCACTGTCGGGAGTAATTAATCTCGGCTGGGCCAGTCATAAAAGGAAATTTCTTCTCACTAAGGCCTGTTCTACAATTACACTCCGTTATAATCTACAATGAGACGCATGCGGAAGCGGATAGCGTGCGGATACACGTAAGAAATCTGGGCAACTCCCAACTCTCCCGTATCCGTGAATCCATGCAACCATATAGGAATCGAGTATTTTGTTTGTTGACATGTTCGTTTTCGTGGCCATTGTGGTATACACGGCAGTGAGAGCATGGATTCGCCATGTCTGTTATATTTTTCGTTTTCATAAACATGTGCACATGATAGGGCAGTGGAATTTTTTTTTTACAAAACGAGGCGTGTACATTATTTATAAAACATGTATCGGTAATTTGCAACAGCTGAGTACTTTTGATTTCGTAAACTACAGATCTTAACATATCTTTGTATTTTAAAATAACTAAAATTCACTCCGATTCATGTTTTATTTTAACGCATCCCCATATTAGGTATAGAACGGAATTAAGACTCGCGGTGAATGACCAAATGAAATCTACCAATTTGTACATGGGATATTGAAGAATCGTTTTAATAAATTACTTTCCCGTGCGTCCAATAAGTTAATTAAAATCGAATTATTCTGTAGCGCAGGATATTACTAGCGTACTTCTGTAAATGCTATTCATGATTTGGTGGCACTGTTTCATAATGCGTTTACCAATATCAATTTTTTTTTGTATATTCCCGTTGTTCTTTACGTTTCCTCCAAGCAGTATGTTTAATTAACCAAAATTACAAATTGGCAACAAATTATTGCCTATAATTTCTGCCCTGAAAAAAAAAAAGAAACTAAAATATTTCATAGTTGTTTAATAAACACAACTTGTTACAATGAGACCCATATGACGAATAGGCCTAGTGAATTCTGGTGGGTTTTCACTATTGGCCTAGTGTAATTCTACCTAAATGTTGGCAGCACTGTTCGCCCGCCGGGAGCGCCACATTTGTAAGGCAGCGACAACAGTAAGAAATCTGATAACGGCCGGATGGTACGTCACGACAGAAACTTGCGGGAGAGAAACAAATTCGACGAAACAAACGTCGGATCGATAACAGGTTCCTAAACGGGTCATTCTCTCGTCCGCCGCCTGGGCTATTAGCCCCTTAATGACGTCCGCGGCTCGATGCCTATATAGGCTGTTTACTATAAACTGAGCACTTCTCAAAGCCATGCACGTACATCGTGTATTCTTCCGCCATTACGTGAAATCAGCACTGCCATGGGTCCCATCACTTTATTCATGATTACGCAAGCATGAGGTTAATTCTTGCAGTTATATGCACAAAAAAGGCAAAAAAAAAAATCACAATAGTCACAAATGTTTACCTAAAACTTAATATATCATTGAGGGAAAGAACTGTTTATGGTACGTTGTTACCAACTTTATCGGGTGCATGGCCGTCGGTGAGCGCATCAAAATATGTGCAGGTACGGGCAATGACATTTTCTGTAGGGGGCGGGCTGGTTCTACTCTACCTAGGTTAACCTTATGGGACTACGACAGCTGTCCTTATAATCCCACCTTGTTCCTCACTTAGCACCTCAATCAGCACCGCATACTCTAACCCCCTCACCAACCTACACCCCTACCCCTCATCATCCCGTCATCCTTCACAACGAACTATACCGGGGTTATCTACACCTGGGGTCTGTAACACCCCTCTTCTACCTTTCACATACCTACACCATCCCCCCTCCCATAACCAACCATTTCCTTCTCAGATATGGTTAACACCCTCCCCACACCCCATCCACCTCATTCACTCCGGCCCTTCGAGATAGGCTGTCTCCCTATCCAAACTTGAAAGATAGTAAGCACTGCTACAGCCATCGGCCGAAATATTGGTTGTAGACTTGACCACCAGGAGCGCTGATGTCCCTTGTTGCCGTCATCGGCTGGTAGGTAGCACACAAGTTCTCACAATGCCTGCCAGAGAGCGGGCGAGTCGCTCGCGCTCCAAGACCCAATCTTGGTAATGCTATTAAATGTTATTATGGACTCTGAGATCAGCTCGCAGCTTAAGACAATTCTCTCCATCATATATGTAATGCATTAGTACACACTAATAAAAAAAAAAAACTTTGTTTTGGGATGGTTTTGAAAAGGGGGACCTCAGCCCCATTGCACAAAGTCTCTGTCGTCTTATTTTTTTAAATATATAAACAAATAAATTTATTGTCACAGACAATATACAGAGGAGTTTACCCATAATTAGAGACCTGCAAATTTCGCGTTTTTTTCTGGCGGCACGCTAAAATTCACTGTCTTATACGTTTTTGAGTCGGTGCCTCTTGTGTATTGGCTTCTGCAGCAGTGACGAAGTGATTGGGCGAACCTCTTGTTAATGATTTCCTATTGGCTCAAAGCCGTCCTGGGCGTGCCCGAACAAACTATCGTCCTATGACAAAGGCAATGCAAAATCACAAGTGTTTGAAGTCTAGTCTCTCCCCAAATAATAACGAGAATTTTGCATGCCTCTGCCCATAACCTATTATACAGTACACATTCAAACACACAACATAAACAATAACTAAATAATTAATAAAATATCTACACAGTTTTTATATGGAGGCACAAAACGATATGAACATTTGGTGAACGTTGACCAATAAGATCTTAGATCCCAATAGAATTTTAAATGTTGTAGATATAAAAGAATCACGCTTACGAATGCGTACCGTCAAAACGAATATGTAGCACATATCATGATTGAACAATAAAATAGTTGATTTCTAAAAGGGCTCCAATAAACGCCAACATGATATATTATCAGATGCGGAGTAGATGGGTGCGACTGCAAGACCGATGGGGAAAACTAAACTAAACCAAATAACTCGAACGAAAACGTGGAAGCGGGAGAAGTATTTCAGTACAACTGACAACTTTTGAAGACAAAAGACATAATTAAATCAAAATTCCCTGCTCGTTTCTGCAACATTTCAACGTACACAAATGGTGTTGCCGACAGATATGCTAGCAAACGACAATAATGGAAAATGTTTCTTCCCCTTTACACGCATTACAAATACAAGTTACGTAATACTGACACTTAAATGAGCACTTTTGAAAGCCCTGCTTAAGATCTACTTACATGTACGTTGTATATTCTTCCGCCTCTTATGTAAGATTAGCATTGAGGCGGGAATCATGACTTTATTCGTGCGTCTGTCTAGTGAAACCGAGAAATTATCAGAAAAGTAAATATTTTACAAATCTGGTAATTTTTACTCTTCGATCCATTTAAAAAAAAAAAAAAAAAAAAGCGAAATAAATAATTTCAGTTATCAGAAATCGTTACCTAACACTTTTTAATCGACGTTAAGATACATAAATAATTCCCATCCATCGTTACCAACTTTACTGGGCGCAAGCCACTCAGTGCGCCAGTTTTGCAGGTTGGGGAAGTGCTTTTTTTCTAAGGTTGATTTCAAAAGTGCTCACTTTATAGCGAAAAGTCTTTACCCAGAGTATTAATTTGCTAACAGAAACGTGAACGCACGAACAACGAATCTACAGCAAATATCCCCGGACTACTAAATTTCTAAAGGTTTTGTGGTTTCCTTCTGAACTGTACTTGAATGTATAGGTTATTCACGATAAAGTGAGCACTTTTTAAGGCCCTGCTAAATTTTTCCTTTGAGCTGATTTTTATCTTCCTGCCACTTTTCGATTTTAACACTTTGAGGTCGGCACACTTTTACCAGCTCAGCTAGACGTTGGTCACCTACATCCATACCACTGCAGGCACACCGTGTTCTATTGGTCCATATTGTCACTTAACGCCATTCTACTGGTCAAAACTACACCAGTCTTTCCGTATTGGCCGGCTGTCAACCAATGGAGTGCCGAGTTTACCGTTTTCCAAACAAATGTTCTTTCGTATGTAACAGTATGCACATCTCATCATGTTGATTTCCGTAACTATACAAAAATTTGTCGTTCATTTACGAAGTTCGTTGTCAATGTTGTATTAGTTTCTAATTAAAATCCTCATGAAACTGGGAATTGATGTAACTATACCCGAACCAGTTTTGTTTTTAAGTGGAACGAAATATTCAAACAAGTTTTACCCGAACTACACTCGAGTGCAGTTCTCAAAGTGATAACATTGCCATGTGACTAATAAACACAGTGTCTACATTCCACTAATCTCGAAAGTTAACACCCAAGGCGGCAATGAAAGATATTCACTAGTGTGTGCCAGTTGGGAGGGCCAAATAAAAAGTGCTTACTTTACCGTGAATGGCATATAGACGGGGCTGTAGCCTGTCGCCTTGATCCCAGTTCTCTTCGAACAAGCTGACGAAAGGTGTTTGGTAAAATGGTGTGTGGCGAACGAAAGCCCGCTTTATTTCTTTCTTCGGCGCAGTCCTGTAAAGGAGTTAGGAAGCCCTACTCCAGCGCTCGCCTCGCCCTTATTGAGGCAGCACATCACGCAGCAAGATGGAAGCTCTCTCGTTGGAATCGACAATTCCACCGCCACGTTCTTGACGGGGAAGAAAAGAATTACGCCAATCTCGCCTTTTTTTTTTCTCGCCCCCTTTCCTTTACGATCTGAGAAATCGCGACGCCCCAGCGTGCATTCGTCGAAAAAAAAAAAAAAAAAGAAATACGTGGGTTTGCGTCAGCTGCTTTTGGAGCGAGGAAGAAGATTATAGTGTTGCTGCCATTGATTTCGGTCCAGCTACAGGTTGCTCACGCTATCTGGAACACAAAAAAAAAATGGAGTGGAGATATTTCGACCGCTCTTTTAACACTTTCAGGACTATACTCGAGCGTGGTGAGCGCGAAACTTGTTTGAATACTACATTCCACTTAAAACACAAAACGTGTCCGGGTTAACTTACATCAATTCCCTATTTCATAAGGATTTTAAATACGAACTAATACAAGATCCGCTACGAAACTTCGTAAATAAACGACACGTTTTCGTATAGTTACGGAAATCAACACGATGGGATGTACACTCGGCACTCCACTGGTTGGCAGTCGGCCAATACGGAAAGACAGGTGTCGTTTTGACCAGTAGAATGGCGTTAAGTGGCAATAGGGTACCAATAGAACAATGTGGATATATGTGACTAACATCTACCATGTCTTTAAAGCTGGTGAAAGTGTGCCAACCTCGGGGTCTTGAGAGCCGATGAGAGCGAACGGTGAATATCACTGAGCGAAAATCTAACAAAATATTTGTTCGTATAGGGCCAAATATATTTTTAGCCTAACAAAATATATTGTTGAGCAAACAAAATTTGAAAAGCAATAAAATTACTTATGTCTGAGTGAACAAAATATCTGTGTTGGAGGGGAAAAAAGACTGCCAACTACACATTTTGTTGAATCAACTGTGTGTGTGTGTGTGTGTGTGTATAATATATATATATATATATATATATATATATATATATATATATATATATATATATATATATATATATATATATATATTTATTTATTTATTTGCTCACTCATTTGACTGCCTTCGTTCAAAAATACAGCTCGAGAGTTTGTTTGTATTTCTTGTGACAATTAGGATAGTAACCGTATTTGTTAGTTTATCTAGTGATGCTTAACAATCGTACAAACACATTGATAAAACAATGCAACAAGAAACGGAGAGGTAAACCTGTAGAACTTGAAATATTTGTTTGCACACTTTTCCCAGATATGCAGTATATATAATATATATATATTTAAAAGCTTTTTGGCGTCATCAGTTGTCAGATTAGCTGAGCTTACGTAGGCGTAGCGTGCAGATTAAGGTTATCCAGGTTCGAAACTCAGTCGAACTTGTATAGTATTTTTATATCGGATCAAACGGTTTACGTGTAGCCAGACGAATATTTAGTTGCATCAACCAAATCATAAGAGTTTGGGGCAACCAAATGAGAACAAAATAAATTTCTTTCAGCAACAAAATATTTCATCGCCTCTATACAAAAACATAATGAGGTTGCACCAAACAAATCTCATTTGATTCAACAAAACTTTTTTTTTCAGTGTATGGGACAGCTCCGGAATGCAAGTGTAAGGGAGGCCCCCGAGAAAAACCCGCCGACCAGCGGCATCGTCCGGCACGATTCCCACATGCGAAAAACCAGGTTTGCATAGGTGGGAGAAGAGTTGTCTAACCACTACACCACCACGCCTCCCCCCCGGAAGTAAAAAGAAACTAAAGCGCAAATATTTTTACGAATATATTAAGCGAGATGAATGAAGAATTTTAATGTTTCGGCAGGGTACAGTTTACTTCCATCCGAGGTGCAAGCTTTGAAGCCCTAATCGCGGTCCGCCTATTGGCGATCGCTGGGCCCAAGTGCATTGGACTTTGATCAATGCATGCTGTCAGGGCGTATGTTTACTAAAGGTTGTTCACGATAAAGTGAGAACTTTTGAAATCAACCTTATTAAAAAGCCAATGCCTCTACCTGCATATATTTCAACGGCCACAGTTTGTAACGATGAAGGGGAAAGTAGTTCCGTATCTTATCGACGAATAAAAAGTGTCAGGAAGCCACCTACGATAAATTCAATTATTTATTTCGCTTTGTGTTTTTTTTATGCATCGAAGTGTGAAAATGAGCAGATTTGTACAATATTTACTTTCTAATAATTCCACAGTTTCACTTGACCGTCGCACGAATAAAGTGATGAGACCCATGACAACGTTAATCTTACATAAGGCGGAAGAATACACAACGTGCATACAAGTAGATCTTAAGCAGAGCTTTCAAAAATGCTCATTATACCTTGAATAGCTTATAGTATATATTATATAGTGTATGATTATAGGCGGTTCACAGTTACAGGTAATTGAGGACTTTTGAAAACAACCAATGAAAAATGAAACTGCCCCTATAAGCTGTTCAAGGTAAAGCGAACACTTTTGAGGCCCTAGTTACTTTTTTTCTATCAGCGATATTTTATAATTCGCCACTTTTTAAAAAATAAATATTGCCATGTAACTAATAAACACAGTGTATATATTTCATCGGACTTGAAAATTAATGTCTAAAACTACAATAAAAAATATTTATTGACTCTTCTTCCAAATGGTGGAGCTTCTAAAGTGCTCATTTGACCGTGAACAGTCTATACCTGCACGTATTCACCGACTGGCATGCGGCCAGTAAAGTTGGCAGCGAAGGGAAAGTAGTTCCATCTTTTAAGGTCGAATTAAGATTTTTGGGGAAATAATTATGAATACTTTAAACAATTCCTTTAACTTTACATTTTCTTAATTCACGTGAGTGTAAGAACGAGCAAATTTGAAAATTAATTACTTTTATAATAATATCACAGTTCCACTTTGCAGACGAGTGAATAAAGTGATCTGGCACTTGGAAATGTTAAATTTTACGTATGGTGGAAGAATACACGACGTACCTACAAGCAGTTCCTACGCAGGGCTTCGAAAAGAGCTCAGTTTACCGTGAACAGCCTAAATTAAAGTTCTGAAGATTATCTTCCTCATAATACCGAGGGTTAGATTCGTGGGTGGCCATACACATTTAGATTTCCCGGATTTTCATTGAAATCACTCCACGCTAGGGGTAGTGAAATTTCGCGAAAATATTTCAAGACAAGTTATATTTAAAAACACTGTAGTGTCGCCTACGTATCGTGATTGGCTGAATTCCTTTAGACACGTGCCAACTATCTGCACATGAATCACGTAGGAGCCGTGTCGATGCTGCCGAATTGTGAGTGGCCGGTCAAATATGAGAACGCCTTCTCAAAGAGACAACAACCAATGACAATAGACAAACTGCTGTTGGATGATTATAGTATTGAAGTCTACCGTGTACTCATATTTTTCCCCCGCAAAGTCACTAGCTATACTCCACGCTAATGTCGAGATGGTTCCCTCACCGCTCCGAATTGTCCGAGCAACGCCAATATAAACATTTTTTCGTCCTTGAAAATAAAACTCGCATGGTTATAGAGACATTGTTCCGCTAATATTTAACATAATCTTACAACAACAATACAACCTAGCAGAATACAGTTTTCCAGCAAAAAGTGTATTCTTTGCTATGCCCTTATAAAAGGACAAGATTGGCTGTAAACCTTTTACACGGTAAGTGACATTTGATTGGAGAATAATCAGCTCTGCAACCCCAGTGGCTGACGACCAGCCAATGATGAACGTTGTAGAGCACAATAGGCGTCGCCCCCCCCCCCCCAGAGTACTGTTGACCAATAGAAGAGTAGGACGTGGGAATACAGTAACCAAAAGAATAGACATTCCTGCTGTTGTGTATACAGGTGATTCACTTCTAGCTTGTCTTCAATTATACTAAATATGCGCAGTCCTGAATGTGTTAAGTCACGTCTAAATACACTGAATAATCAAAAACATTCGATAAATATTTATGATCCGTCGCCAAACGGGTGAATAAAACAAGTTTCAGATGACTTGTCCCATTTACAGTGTGCAAGGTAGCACCTCGGAACCCGACGGCACCTTAATTAATCTCTACCGCAGAGGTTCCTTTGATGCGGGCATAACCCATTTAGCTGATTGGCTGGGGCGAGGCACTCGGACAGCTTTGTTGCCATATTGGCTACAGCGTGCTGTGTAAACACAACCCACTGGTTGGGTTGGCGGTTAGCGAGTAAGTTGCCAGGCGCTGTTTGGTTATCGGCGTTCGGAACGTACAGTGAAAGTAGTGGTGTGAGGTCTACATCTTAAAATTGTATATTATGTAGTTTAATTATATAATACTTTACATCAATATATTATTTTATTTAATAATTTTAATTTATATTTAGAAACTAGATTTAATAAAAATATTTTCAATCTTATTAGAATTATTTAAAATTCTGAAGTATGTGTGACCTTAATTTTAGGCCAAAATTGTTAAATCATGTCTATAAAAATATTATAATTAGATTTTTTGTAAAAATTATTTAAAATCTTTAATTAATCAAAAGTGGTCCGCCTCGATAGGTGGCCATAATTATTTGTGGTCAAGCATTGAAAATAAATAAGTAATAAAATATATCTCCCTTTTAATTCGGTCATGTTTATCAATCAATGATGTCAATACATATAAAACAATAGGGACGCCATATAATTGGAACACGATTATGTAACATACATAATTATTATGGATAGGAAAAATTCGCGACTGCATTTCAGGAAAAGTTAGTTTTCAAACGCGTGTACACTGAAGTCACCTTTGCAATTGGAGCAGAGTTTATTAGACACGCCCTGGACGACTCAGCGCCAATAGCCGACTTGCAAGGGAACAAGAAGCGAATCCTGTACTGTCAAATGTGGGGTAACACTGGGGCAACAGCCAATGAATAAACATTTGAGGGTCGACTTTGCAAAGGATTGTGGAGTCTAGCATACAGGTCGTTGAACTCGCGAAATTTTCCTATCCCTAATAATTATGTACGCAAATTATTCACGGTAGAGGAATGTGACCTAAAACTCTTTACTGACCAATAAATTCAGTTTTGTAAAAAAAAAAAAAAAATTACTGAATTTTCGAAGCGGTGGTCTTTATAACATTTATAAAAAAATTTCAGCACAAAAATACGACGAATTAGCAAGTAAATACATCCAACAAGACAGCTACTGTATACTTGCCAAAGGTACAATCTCCGTTGTAGGAGTTCCGATTGCTCTAGTTTATTAAAGACGTCGTCACAAGCGAGGCCAATTACGGACATGTGTATACTTGGTGAGAGCTCCTTTCTGTATTTGAAGATGTTTAGTGGTTTAGTGGCAAGGTAGCGATAACTTCATATAAAACACATCTTTTGAAAAATAACTGCCATTGTAATTTTTTTATGCGTAGCCTAAATATAAGAATTTTCTCTTGACCCGTTCATTCCCGAATTAATTTACAATCTCAAGTGTTGCAATCGTTATTTTCATGTGTGTGTGTGTGTGTGTGTGTGTGTGTGTGCGCGCGCTGTGCCTAAGGCTTCTCTCAACCAATGAGCAATGTTCTGCATATTCGTTGAAGGTAGTACTCTGTTATAAGACACCTGTGGGGCGTATTCGTGAGGGATGGAGGTCTTAATAAAAATAAAATAATGACATTTGATATTAATTTATTCACACAGCTATTATTTACAACATTAATCTACCTATCTCCACTATTATTCTTTATTACCCAATAAGCGTAGTATGCACGTATATAGGTCTAAACGAGGTTACGTTAATATGTAGATTTCTTTGATCTTGAAGACAAAACTAACAATTTTATATTTTTACTGTTTCTCTGGACTTCGTTTTAATCTAAGTAAAAGGTTATAATCTGTTAATATTTACGTTAGTAAAAATAAAAAGTTTGTTTTCAATAATTTCTCAAGTAAACACGATGGACTGTAAAACTTGTTAAAGGCTGTTCACGATAAAGTGAGCACTTTAGAAATCAACCTTAGAAAAATGTCACTGCTCCTAACTGCATATATTTTAACTGGTGCACTGAGTGACATGCGCCCAGTAAAGTCGATAACGATGAATGGGAAGTAATTCCGTATCTTAATGTCTAATCAAAAGTGTTAGGTAACCATTTCCGATAACTTAAAAATATTCATTTCGCTTTCTGGTCTTTTTTAATGAATCTAAGAGCAAAAATTACCAGATTTGTAAAATACTTACATTTCTAATAATTTCACGTTTTCACTTGTCCGAATGAGGCTGATGACGATTTTTATCTTACATAAGGCGGTAGAATACACAACGTACGTGCAAGTATATTTAAGGCAGGGCTTTCAAAAGTGCTCATTTTAATATGAATAGCTTATACCTCTGTCGCAACCAATTAGTTGGTACGACTTCATTGGCTGACGGCCAGCCAATAATAAATATCGCAAAGTACAGTAAGTGCAGTCAGGACCAATAGGACTTTGGTAAGTGTAAACACGGAGACTAACAAGACAAATATTGCTACGGTGGAGAACACAGGCAGCTCACTTCAACCTTGTCTTCAGTGACAGTCAAGATGTGCACTCCTCCACGGGTTAGTCTCTTATCTCAATTATAATTAAAGTCCTAATCGACGTTTCTATTTGGTTATGGCCAATTAACTCTCGCTCATCATTAACACATGTTCAATCCGTCTGTTGCCATAATTTGAAATGTTTTACACTCACACATCCAGTCCACTAGTCCAGCCTGCCAGTCGCACCCTTCACTTCACTAATACTCGAAGTCGCAGATATTCCTCCCGATGATCACTTCCGGTTCCACTCGTCGCTCTTTGGGCTCGTTGTCTATCGTTTAAGGTCGCGCGCAATCACTGGCACTGACATGGAAGGTTCGCCGCACCCCGAGTTGCGCCGAGAGAAACTAGGTCGTCAAAAATAGAACATTCTTGAGATGAACTCAGAAATTCAATCAGACGAAGGTTAGAAAGATTATCGCGGCCGAGCACTTTTCGTAACGAGATAAACGCGTCTTCGATTATCGCTCTCCTGATCTTCCAGCGTTCCTCCGTTCTCGCCACCCACTTTCATTATCACTAGTCTGTCCCCCACACGCTCTTCGCTAACTCGCGCAACGCAAAGCAGCGACACATAACAGTATAAATCATTCACAAAATAGAGGTGCAGAAACTTCAACAAATCAGATTACTCAGAAGGAAGACGCTCAAAACACAGGCGTCTAATTCTTTATTGTGTACAGTACTATTCATAAATATAATTCATAGGCAACAAATCCTCGATTATGGGCACGCGGACTGTACAAGTAAAAATACTGAATCATATAATTCGAAAAAGGACTTTCAATACAAAATTTGGTTTTGGCTTACGTGTTTATTAAAGTTACAAGAGTGTATGCTCCAGTTTATTTTATATCCGAAGGGGCCGCGGTGGTGTAGAGGACAGGCTACTCACCTCCCACCACCCAGGCGAACCTGGTTCGATTCCCAGCAAGGTCGCTCCCCAGATTTTCGCCGTTGGCAGGTGGATTTTCTCGGGGATCTCCAGTTTCCCCGGCCACTTGCATTCCGGCGCTTCAGTATGGAGATTTGGGCGGCTCTTAAGAGTGGAATGGACCCCCGTGGGAACCCCACGTCCAAGGCCAAGAAGCGAGGGAGCGATACGGGCGACACTAACACGCACGCCTAGTGACTTATCGCTCCTACGCGCAAGGCGTTCAGTGTTTCCGTCGTGACTCTGTACTGTGAAAATCAGATCTGTAACAGTGGGGTTTTATTACACGCGACGGGAAGACCACAGATTAAAATACGCCCGTATCTTTGTACTTTTCTCTTGCCGCTTAAGGAAACTGCATAGGCAAGCTTTAATAATGCTACATTTGACCATTTTCACGAATTTTTTTCTCCGAGAATACACTTAACACGACCAAACAAAAATAGATAATTGTTTATTTTTTTTAAATCTTTTCCATCCCACTCTTTAACATCGAGGTCTTGAGAGCCGATGAGCAGGGACAGGTGATTTTCGCGAAACGATTTCACGACCAGTTGTACTCCAAAACACTTTTTGTTCATACGAACTTTCGCGGTTGGATGATAAATGTCACGTGCATCAAGTGTATGTCCGCGAATCACGGACGTCCAGTATCGGAGAAATTTGATCAGATTGGCCCAGTGAAATAAGAGCACGTCTTGTCACGTGGACACGCGGCCAATAACCAAATGAAGTCGTGGTTGTGAACGTAGGATATGGAAGTGTAGCATGGCCATAAGTATTCTCGCGACAAACACGTGGCCTTACCGATGAGGATGGAGCGACGGGGGTATGGAGGCGCCCCGAACGCAAGAGCAACGAGAGAAAACCCGCCGAGGAATCGAACCCGGCTCAACATGTTGGGAGGCGAGTTGTCTAACCGCTCAGTCACGCCGAGGCCCCTGTAGGGTGAAGCGGGGGGGGGGGGGGGACTGACTAATGAACTACGGCCACTTGAAGGATGACGAGCGGGGTTTATTTGGATTTGGGGGGGAGGGAGGGGTCGAAGCTCGCCTGAAGGGTAAGGAAGGATCCCTGGGCAGTCCGGAAGGATCACGGTGATGTTGACTAAGTGCTCTCTTCAGAGCCGGTATGAAATATTAATGATACGTCGGGGAGAGCCAGGGGGTAGACTGGCTGCTAGACGAGAAGGGACCCAATCAATACCCTCCGCCAGAGGCGAAGCGAGCTGCCTCCTCCCCCCCACCCCCTTTATACTACCTCCATACTCGCCCGCCACACCCACTACAACCTGCTTGCTTACTCGTCACAGGAGTGAGGCAAGTATAGATCTCCCTAGGTCGTTACAAATACCGACCATCCCTCAAGGATTCTCTTTATCAATCTGCATTCACGTGCCTGCCTACAAAGAGATATATTTCTGTGCATTGAGGATGGCAGACCAACTCGAGGTGTCCATGAATGCGCGTGTCTCCAACTTTTCATACAACCAAATCTGATCGCCGAGCACATTCTTCATCTTCTCAGGCGAAGACAGCGAAGCGCTACCAAACACGCTAATTAATGGCTGCAGTATTGTCCATCTTCCCATCATGAACTGGAAAAGTCTTCCAACATATTATATCTCGAGTATCGATATCACCGATTTCCTTAGGAGCAGGATCCTTTTCATGGTGGGCCTTTCTGAACAAACACATTTTCCAACAAGCCACGCCACTATAGGCTGTTCACAGTAAAGTGAGCACTTTTGAAAGCCGTATAATTTATATTAGCCTCATACTTTAACTTCCGATTGCGGTGGAAAATACACACTGTGTTTAATATTTATATGGCAATATTTATTTTTAAAAGATGATAAAAGGATACAAAATGGCTGAAAGGAAAAAATAACTAGGGCTTCCAAAAGTGCTCGCTTTACCGTGAACAGCCTATACCTGCCTTAGCAGCAATTCCTTGAAGCGTCAGTACGCTTAACGTTACGGAGCGTTGCCGCGGAACTGGCGCTTTTCCATGTTATATTTAACGTTACGGAGCGTTGCCACGGAACTGGCGCTTTTCCATATTATATTTAACGTTACGGAGCGTTGCCGCGGAACTGGCGCTTTTCCATGTTATATTTAACATTACGCAGCGTTGCCGCGGAACTGGCGCTTTTCCATGTTATATTTAACATTACGCAGCGTTGCCGCGGAACTGGCGCTTTTCCATGTTATATTTACCTTTAGCAGAGTTGCCAACCTGACAATATTCGAGGTCATGGCCGCTATTTTGGAAGTGCTCCATCCTTAAAAAATTAATAGCTCAATAACTATTGCACGTAGACCAAAAGTAAGGGCAAATTCGTGATGGAAAAGTTCCACTTCCAGAATATTCATCCGCCTCGTGCGAACAAAGCTTAACTAAATCTGGCAAACTGCACCAAACTGCACACTCAGTGCAACGATATTTTACATAAAATCTATTTCTTGCTAGGTATTACCAACACACTTATTTCTTACTGCTTTTTATTAATATAATCGAAATAAAATTTTAAATTTATCCACACATGAGGTACTCTTATGAACACGAGTATTAAACGCTTGTGAAACATGGCGTATTCACGAAGCAAGGAAACACACCATACACGTTCTTGGTTGTTTCCTACATATTTCAAGTATCACAACCGTTTCATACACGTGTTAACAAAAAAGTGCATTATTTTTGGATAACTTTAACCTTTGTCTAATACTTTATCCACAAATTGTAATATTTAATTTATAATTAACACGAATTAAAATAGGGAGAAAATAGACGTGTTGGCAATACCTAGCAAGAAATGGTTCTTACGTAATATTATATCACAGTCAGTGTGCACGGATGCAACGCACTGTCCTTGTGGGGTCATTTTCTAGACTTTGTGAAGCTTTGTTTGCATGAGGCGGAGGGATATTCTGGAAGTAGAACGTTAGCAGGGCTTCAGAAAAGTTGGGAGTGACCGCGAATGCCTCAATTATATGCTGTTCCAGGTAAAGTGAGCACTTTTGGAAGCCCTAGTTCCTCTTTTCTTTCAGACATTTTGTACCCTTTAACCATCTTTTTAAATATATGTATTGCCGTGTAGATAATAAACACTGCGTGTATATTCCAACGCACCCGGGTTTAACATCTAAGGATAAAATTAAAATAAAAATATTTATTGACTATTATACCAAAAGAGAAAGCTTTCAAAAATGCTCACTTTACTGTGAATAGTCTGCAACGAAAAAGTCGCCTTCTGGAGTAACACTAAGCCTAGCCGTTTTCGAGTTATTACCGTTTTAAAAATTGCACCCACTAATATATGGCAGGTTGGCAACACTCTTAACACCCAATAACACACCGTTTCGTCTATCAATGGGAGGGGGAAGATTCAAGAGAATGGTGCATAGTAGTAGAACTATAATCAACCAGTCGTTCGGGTTCTACGTCAAAAATACGTACCGCCCTCACATGGGTCGTATGTATGTTTTCAAATTCTTTTTGTCGTGACCCAACTGCTGCTGACGTTTGTCAGTAAAATTTAGATAGACCCTGTATGTGTACACACCGTAACGCATTTCCTACTACAAAAGTCACGGTACTTCGATTGTAAAACCGCTCGCTCGCCATTCCATTGGTGACTTCCAGACGATGCGTAAAACGTATGCACCAATCACAGACCAACTATACGGTAGATCGATCATTATTTTCTCTGCACACGCACGCAAAAATTGACCTAGACCCCACGCCAGTGAAACTGTCGAAGTCACGCAGTAAACGAGCGCATTCAATTTTCAACAGACAAAACCTTTTACGCGAATAAAATATTTATACCAATCAAGAGTGTAATGTGATTGCATTAAAAACTGGTTAGCGGAAAACACAAACATCGCGACGCACTCGTTTACTAAACAGTGTCCTGGCCTCAAATCCTGTCCACGTTTTTTCGTCCACGATAGTCGTACTGGCGGAAAAAGCAGTTCTATGTAAAGGCAAGGAGACTGGTACTTCGCCACTAGCTCGATCAATAGGGACTTGCGAATTTCGCGTTATTATTTGTCATCAGACTGAACCTCACAATACTCTATATACATACTCCAGCCGGCGTCATTTCTCCATTGGTCGCGGCCTAGACGTGAAGTCACTGCCTTTCTGACTAAAATGCACGTGATTGAGGCACGCAATTGTCAAGTGTTCATTTATTGGTGCAGAGTTACCCGGGGCGTTTCAAATAAGGCACGGTCCAATGAAAAACATATACTAAAGGTACGTGTGTTTTAAGTTTAATGTGTCCCGAAAAATAATAACGCGAATTTTGCAGGTCTCTAGTGATCTCTAAGGGCACCCGAATTTCGCGAAAAAAAATTCCGCACTCACTAGATTTCAATGCCCTAGGGCATACCAGCAGTATTCTTTTTCTTATTGGCGGCGTGTGTTTGGGAGAAGATATTCTCTTACTTGACTGGCCAATCAGAATTAGGTTGCTCCGCTACCGTACGTCTGTGATTCGCGGGCAGACACGTAACATCTAGATCAACCAATCACTGAAGTGTATCTAAGCTATATAGTGCTATGAAGTACAACTGGTCGTGAAATATTTTCGCGAAATTCGTATGCCCCTAGTGATCACTATACCCCACACTCAGTCTACGCTATAGGCTGTTCGCGGTAAAGTGAGTACATTTAGGTCCTAGTTACTTTTCAGTTCCAGCCATTTTTTGGCCTTTAACCACAATTTTTAAATAAGTGTTGACATGTAAGTAAAAAACACAGTATGTATGTTCCACCGCACTCGGATGTTAACGTCTCAGGTTCAAACAAAATATATTTTTTTGACGATTATTCCAAATGAGAGGGATCCCGAAAGTGCTCACTTTACCGTGAATAGCCTCTACCAATAGTATGATGGTAAATCGAAATAAAGAAATCACAGTGACTTCTGTTCTTGCAGTAGCGGATACAGGCGTTTAATTTCTATCTTGTCGATAAGCGTGATCGAACCTCAGAAGTATTGAAAACATTGTTTTCTCCTCTCTTCGTGAAAAGGGGGTCGATATTACGTACATATTTCCGCGTACGTAAATAATATTTATTTAGGTACAGAAATAAAAATAACTCCTCAAAAAGACAACATTCAAGAAACAAATTTCACCTGCTCGAGGAACATGGCTGGCTGTAATTCTGGAATACACGTAGTGAAAATTGGTATGTTCCTGGAACTGAAATACTCCTGTAGATACTTCGGTAGATTCGCAGTATCTGAGCTTGAAAATCGACAGTATTTGTTTATTGTACGTTTCGCACTCGCGTGAAAACAACTGAAGATCGTTCTCTACACAGGGTGCAATGTTTTTTTTTTTTTCGACAACCATTTTTCGGAGTCCAGTACAATCCGAGAATCGGTGGAAGTTTCTTGATGTACGTGACTTGGAAACTCTTGTATTTGCTATCCTACAAGATTAGTTTGCCGCGAAAGGCACCGAAGATGATTGAGAGTCGCATAAAAATTCTTATTTGACGAATAGTAGTAATTTTATATGTTCTTTAGGAGGGATGATAAAAAAAAATGGGGGGGGGGGAGGGGGCAAAAGCCATTAATCACGTAAAAAAAAATTGACGCTCCTGATAGTGGATAAAGTATCCAGACAATTTATATTTTAAAAATTTTTCTCAGGGTTTACAAAAATGTTGCTTTCTACCCGCACATTTTGACCGAAATCTTTACGGAGCACACAAATTCCGTATATCATCGTTTAGTGATTTCCAAATATACCATTGAACGTACAGCAGCAGTCAAAAATTTGAGACAAGGTAATCCACTAATATCAATAAATATTATGAAAAACGAAACCTAAACTTTTGGCGCAAGAGGACTGAGAATTTCTTCTAGGACTTATTTTGATTAGAACACACGGACATAAACTTTGACAACTTAGATGATGTATTGTTAGAGACCTGAAAAATTCGCGTCATTATTTGAGGACAGTTTGAACTTAAAACGCTTTTACTTTTGCAATACGTTTGTCATTGGACCATACTGCGCCAATAAATGACAACTTGACAATCGTGTGCCCCAATCACGTACAGTTCGCTCAGAAAGGAAGTGACCTCACATCTGGGCAGCAGCCAATGGAGGAGCGACGCCGGCTGGAGTATATACAGTACTGTGAGGTTTAGCTTGATGTCGAAAATTAAGGCGAATTTTGCAGGTCCCTATGTATTGTCGAAGTTAGTTAAGACAACCATAAAAATCCACCTCTTTTACAAAAATCGTGTTCTGAATGTTATGTCTTTGGAAGTGTAAGCACCAACAATCCGTTTGGGAAAAAAAAAACTGTTATATGGGCGTCACTGCGGGGCAAAATTGAACTTTCAAATAATTACTTTAAACTATATTTCATTTTTTTTTTAACTTGCACTAAAAATTGACTGTTATTTCTTATTTTATAACTGTTGAACGATCTGCCCGAAACCCCTTCAGTCAAGACGGCAGCACGGATGTAAAAGAGTATAGGCTATTCACGGTAAAGTGAGCACTTTTGAAAGCCCTCTCATTTGTAATTATAGCCAATAAATATATTTTATTTTAGCCTTAGAAGTTGACTTCCGATTGCGGGGGAATATACACACTGTGTTTATTACTTGCATGTAAGTATTTAAAAGGTGGTTAAAGGATAAAATATGGCTGAAAGGAAAAAGTAACTAGGGCGTCAAAAGTGCTCACTTTACCGCGAACGGGCTATATATTTGAACACCACAAAAGAGAAACTATGTTCTTGCCTGTTCAACACTCTACGTACAATTTAAATAAATTGTTTGTCATTCTAGCTAATAATCTCACTCTAGACTGGTAATGTGTAGTACGAACATATATAGTTAGAACACGTGAAATCTTTGGCATTTGGCATCCCTTTGATTGGTGAAGAGGAAAATGCCCTCCCTGCTTCCACCAACGCCTTTTATTTTCTGTAACGCTCTTGGGAAATGTTTCTGCAGCTAGTGTCCCCAGCTTTCGTTCGTAAAAGTACAGAATTTGTGTTCCCGTGCAGGGCATTCAACCTGAGAAAAATATCCCGACTTCAGCTATGAAAAGCTTGAGAGAACCGAGGGGGGGGGGGGGGGTTTCCACGCCCACGTAAAATAGTTTCCCGAGAAAAGAAAGCCCTTGCGACTCAGCGATGAAAAGGTCCTAACAAGACGAAAACGCCAACTTTTTAACGTTTCCGGATTCACGGAAAATCTGCGGAAATGCAGTGAGCCCGAGGCTTTCGAAACTGTTTGGCTTCTCATCGGATATCTTTATAACGCTTTTACCGAGAAAAACGATCCGCTTGGAAAAATTTTTCTTCGCCTCGCCTTCCCCTCCAACCGGAAATCTCGATCTGTGTTGATTCTACACTTAACGCCGTGTGGTTTCTGCGACGCGGGGGGGGGGGGGGGGGGGGGAATCCGGACCGAAGGTATAAAAGACTTTCTGCACACAGGACATTTCTCTTCGAGAAAATACGAGTCACATAATTCTTCCGACTGCTTTGTTTACGAAGTGGTTGTCTGGGTAAACAGAGCAGCGAAAACATCCACTGATGCCTGATGCCTTCTCCGGAAAAATAAAATTCTACAAATCTTAAAGTGTTTAACCCGTTCGCTCCCCGTGTCCAGGATGGAGGGGGGGGGGGGGGGGAATGTTGCAAATTAAGTATGTTTATGGTCGGATCTGTACACAACCCGCAATCAGTGGCCCGCGTCGTGAGCGTTTTCCTTTCGAGTCATCTGATTTGTTGAAGTTGCAGGCGCTTCTCATTTGTGAATGGTTAATGCTGACTTCAAGAGAACACGCAAAACGTTGATCGCTGGTTAAGAGAGATCACGCTCGAAACAGGTATAACACCCGACAAAAATTTTCACGATTGCAACACTCGAGCTCGTGAATTATTTCGGGACTGGGCGGGTCAAGGGTGGTCATAGAAAAATGCATTATTTTATACAGTATTCGGCAAAAAAAAACCTCCAACATTCCGAAGGGCGATTAGAAAAGCAATTTAAGTCGTCAGACAAAAATTTATTACAAAATATGGTTTTGACACACAATGTAGTTTATTTGCACTAGAGCTTGTACATTATGTTTTGCAAATGACGACCGCCATTCCTTATGCACGTGTTCACATGTTCCGGAGCCGCGGCGGTTTAATGGCTAGACTAACTAACTCGTGCCCAGGCGAACCGGGTTTGATTTCCGGCGGGTTTCTTATGTTGGAATCGTGCCGGACGATGCCGCTGGTCGGCGGGTACTCTCGGGTATCTCCCGTTTTCCCCGGTTTTGCATTCCGGCTTCACTACTTCCTCACCTTGCTTCACCCTCGTCGACTCTCAAGACCTAGATGCTAATAGCAGCAGAAATCTCTTCACTCACTCACTCGGAAATGTTTCATCACCCGCTAGATGAGTTACTGCGTAATGCTGTCAATTTCTTAGCGTCTTGCAGCTTTCAGTTGGTCAATGATTCTTGGCCAATAGAAAAGTACAAAACTACATATTATCAGTACCCGGCTGTTGGCCATAACTGATCTCTATTACATATATGTATTTAAAACAAAATAAAATAAACGGACTTCCTATTTAACATTACTCAATTCCTCTATCAGCTAGTAGCCGAAAGAGGGATATTTGGACAATTTTTTATTCCCCCCTTCCCTATATTGATCCCAATTAATATGTTATATGAAATCTAATATATTAATTAAAGTTATTTTTAGGGAATTTTAATTTAGAAGGAAGTATATAATTAAACATTTAATAATTCTTAAACTTATCTACTATATTATGACTGTAATTATAATTTAATATATTATTTAATTAGCTTTAACTTATGATGGGAAACCACTGCCGAGGAGAACAATTTCTACAAGAAATTCGAAAGGTTTACAATTGTATGGGATTCTTGGGACGATAGCAGTGAACATTTAGTCTTGAGGTGTCCCCGCAGTAATAAATCGCAAGAGCTGAGATCTGGCGATCGTGCAGGCCACCTGATGTCGCCAAGTAACGAGACCACGTTGCCGGCGGAACAATTTTCTCAAAGCAGCGATTGAAACCTGCGCTGAGTGAGCTGTGGCGCCGCCATGTTGGAAAAATACACATCCGTGATGGCATGTTGTGCGAGGTGCGTTCCAGAGACGTGCGTAACATTTACACGCCACAAATGTAACTGTACGCACTTCTTCCTCAGAAAATAAGGCCCAGTGAACCTTTATCAAGCTGCCGAGGACTGATTTAAGCCCAATAACTAGGGATAGGAAATATGCGCGAGTTCAGTGACCTGTAGGCTAGACTCCACAGTCATGTGTATACTCGAGCCTCAGATGTTTGTTCATTGGCTGCTGACACATAGAGTAGCCAATGTTGCTTCGCACCTGGCAGTATGACACTCGCTACAAATCTTCTATCAGCTCAAGAGTCGTCCAGGGCGTGTCTAATAAACTGCAATCCAATTGTGTAAAGCCAACTTTAGTGTACACGTGTTTGACGCCTGTCGTGTCCTGAAGCGAACTAGCGAAAAATTCCCTACCCCTACCACTAACGGGTATTGTGCTTGCTCACTGAGCTATTGCCACAGCTACGTCGAAGGCAAATAAATAAGTAAGAGTCACGAGTATTTCGCGAATTCACTCGGTGGCGAGGTAGACTCCAAACACTTGTTCTTTTCTCCTACTGCTGTGATTGGACGACAGTTGTTCAGACACGCCCCGTGTATAACTGCGAGCTAGTAGCAAGCAGGAAACAGTAGTGTGATTGAGTGAGTGTTTAACAGAGGCCTCACTTGATCACAGCAACATATAAGCAAACGATATTGTCTCGAGTGCATAGAGGCTTGTTCAGCCTACTCAATCCGCGAAATACTCGGGGCTGTACAAATAAGGTATGTTAGTCATGTCATGTTATGTAACAACCCTGTGCCTACTATTTGCCGTAATTCTACTGCCCTATCTTAAAATGCGAAATGTTTTTTATGTCGGACTCTCTACGGGGACAAAACACCGTTCAAATTGTGTATATTACTCATAAGAATAGAGCCACCTGTTTTTCGCGAAAAGATTTCAAGACTACTCTTGTACTTTTTTTTCATTCTTTGTTTCACTACGGTCCACATAAATAAGCTCCTTACAGAAATGTCTGCACATCTGTTTACCAGTACACCTACGAACATTTTGCTAGCGCAAACAAACGTTTCTCCTACAGAGGCTTGTAATTCGGCAATTTTTTATTTTGATTTTTGGTTTACAATCTTCTAAAAAATATACAGCATGTTGCAATATTGCATGTCAATACTCCGGGTAAACGTTCCTCACATCTGAAGGATGAGAAAATGTTACATGGACATAGGTCCGCACAGGCTTCGTTTCTTCTCTGCAGCCCGCAATACAGTACGCTACACAACGAGCCATACACTGTACGTTATGTATTATGGGCTGTAGAGAAGAAACGGAGCGTTTGCGGACCTACGTTCATGTAACACTTTTTCTTTCTCCCGATGTGAGGAATGTCTCCCCGATGAATTGACATGAAATATTGCAACACCCGATATATAGCTTTTGTGCCGCTACTGAAATAGTTTTCGAGACCTGCAAAATTCGCGTTATTATCCGGGGACTCGTTTAACTTAAAACACATGTAGCTTTGCAACACGTTTGTCACTGGACAGTAATTAAATTGGCGTGCCCTTGGTAACTCTGCGCCAATAAATGAAAACTTCACAATCGTACGCACCAATCCCGTGCAGGTCAGTCAGAAAGGTCGTGACTTCACATCTGTGCAGCGGCCAATGGAGAAACGACGTCAACTCGAGTATATATAGTGCTCTGAAGTTTAGCATGATGCCATTTAACAACGCGAATTCTGCAGATCCCTGGTAATAGTATATAATCTTTCGATTTAGATCAATTTTTGTTTGACATTCGTCCATTAACTTTTACGGCACTAACGCCTCCGAGACGCGCGCATTGCAAAAATGAATAAAAAAGACCAGAAACAATCCAATATCCGGGTCTTGTTCTTCCCGAGTGTGTTTGGCGAGATATCTCAAGAATTCATCCCGTCTATGTGGAGCTCTTCCTACTGAATCGTGAACCGACGCTGCCCCGTGCCTGCCATATACTTTTCTTTTTTTCTTTTTTCAATTACTCGATCCATTTCTTCCTCCCGTCCTCCTCCCCTCTGATCTCTTCTACCCGTCCACCGTCATTCCATCTCGGAGAACTCTTCGCCCTTTACTCTATTTTTTCTCAACTCCGTTCGTTTGACGTGGTCACTATAGGTTCGGCCCACCTTTTCTATTACACTTCTCAAGGTTGAGGTAAAGTAACTGCCTATGGAGCACTGCACCCGACTGTACAACATGAAAGACTCATAAAGAAGTAGTACAGACACCATAAAAAAATGTCAGAAAAGTGCGATTTATGCTGTACATGAAAGAAGAATGTGTATATTTTGCAACATTATAAAATACTTCACTAAAAAATATAATTTTTAAATGTAAAAAACAAAATCGATTAGAATTTAAATAGCATGTATTTTTAAACAAATTTAAGCGCATTTCCATTCTGGATGCTTCAGCAAGCAGAATTTGCAAGAAAACCTTCGTCATGGAATATCGTCGTAATCTTTACTATGATTGTGTGTAAGAAATTGTAATAATAATGTAGGAAATAATTTTTATAATTATTTTTACGTGCGTCCATTTGTCACAAACATTTATGGCTGCAAATGACGTAAATAAAGTTAATTATAAAAATTTATATACGTTATTTCTTTGGTTTTATTACACATGAACACAGTAAACATTATGGCGATCTTTCTTGAAGAAGATTTTCTTGCAAATCCTGCTTTCCGAAGCATCCACAATGGGAATGGGCATATATTTTGTTAAAAATACAGACTATTTGAATTGATTTTTTTTTTTAAGTTTAAATATTTTATTTTAGTAAAATATTTTATAATGTTGCAAAATATATACATGCTTCTTTCATATACAGCATACATGGCACTTTTTTGACATTTTTTTTTTTTTTTTTGGTGTATGTACTACTTTTCTGAGTCCTTCATGTTGTATAGTCGGGTAGAGTCCTGCATAGGCAGTTGTTTTATTTCAACCTTAAGGCCCCCGTCTACCTGCCTCGATCTCTTTCCCGCGCGAGGCCGAGAAACGCGGGAAGGATAAGGGCGACTCTGCCTTACTCATCAAGTGCGCCATCGCCACAAAGCGCGAGGCTCTCAACTGACGTGCAGTGTTCTCGTCGCACTCCGTGTACCTATGAGCCTAATATTTTATTATTGGAATATCTGTACGAAGTATGGATAGCAAAATTTCGCGAGTTAAATTACCTGTAGGCTAGACCCCACAGTCCTGTGTGTACTCCACACCTGGCAGGATGGGATTCGCTACTTGTTTCCTTTCCAGTCCGCTATTAGCCTAGAGTTGCCCAGAGCGTGTCCAATAAACTGCGGACCAATTACGAAGTCAGCTTCAGTGTGCCCATGTTTGACATCAATCTTGTCCTGAAATGAACTCACGAAATGATCTTATGTCTAGTACGAAGGTTGAATGAATAGCCTGTACTCCTGAATACCCTCGTCTAAAGTGTGTTTTTCTTAATTTTAATAACCACGAATTGTCTAAACTGAATTGGTATAACAAAGGAAACTTGTTGAGAAACATTAACATTTCCGACACTGGGATAAATAATGTAGGCTACTTGGATCAAAATTTCCAGCAGGCTTGATGCGAAACGTCTACACGTGCCTGTGGAGAACTGAACATTTTGTTGGCTTTTGCACTTTGCTTACGTAACGCCTTCATTTCTCTTAGCTACTCAGAACCCGCCAGGTGTACCAACAAATCTCTGTTACAGGTCCGCTGTGTTGGAGGCTGTAGCCAGCTTCACATGCACAGTGGCGTGTTTCATAGCGAGCAGTTCCATTCCGCCAAACGATATGTTATGAATAGAGACCCGAGAATTTCGCGGGTTCATTTCTAGACAAGTTGGAATTCACACACTTGTACGTTCATGCTACTTTTATAATTGGTCGACATGTTGTTTTATACCTCCTGGAGATAAATGAGCCAATAACAAACATGCAATAAATTGTGCGCCCAACCACCGCCTTTTACTACCACAACAATCAACCAATAAACAGTTGTCTACTTACGAATAAGAGTCCTGCTAAATTCCCGTAATTATTTGGGGACACATTAAATTTCAAACACATGTACTTTTGCAATAAGTTTGCTATTGGGCCATGCTTTATTTGCAGAGACCTGAAAAATGTGCGAGTTCAATTACCTGCAGGCTAGACTATACAGTCTTATGTACAAATAGGCCGATATCAACTGCACATTGGCTGCCTGCTGTCACAGTGGAAGGCAGCGATTGGGCCACCGCTCTAAAGGTGTTGTCAAAAACTGTGGACCAATGGCTAATGTTATATAAATACACGTGTTGTGAATTCTACCTTGTCCCAAATTGAATCCGCGAGTTCCTCAGGTCTGTATTTATTTGACACGCCCCGAGTAACTCTGCGCCAATAAATGAACACTACACAATTGTGTAGTCCAATCACGTACAGTTCTGTTAGAAAGGGAGTGACTTCACATCTGTGCAGCAGCCAATGGAGAAACGACGCCGGTTCTAGTATATACAGCTCTGTGAAGTTTAGCCTGATGCCAAATAATAACGCGGATTTGTGCAGGTCTCTACTTATGAAGGATAGTAGAATAGCGCGGAGAGATTTAGGCGGCTCTTAACATCTAGGTCTTGACAGCCGATGACGGTGAAGGGAAGTGAGTATGGAGCGGCGCCGGAATGCAAGGGCGGGGGAAACGGAAGATCCCCGAGAAAAACCGCCGACCATTAACATCGTCCTGAGCTATCCCTACATGCGGGGGAGACTCCGCCGGGGATCTAACTCGGTTCGCCTTGGTGGGAGGTGAGTAGTTTAAACACTACACCACAGCGGCCCTTATAACAAATGTAAAGAGAAAACTACTATAGGCTGTTCGCAGTAAAGTGAGTACTTTTGACGCCTAGTTACTTTTTCCTTTCAGCCATATTTGATCCTTTAACCAACTTTTTAAATAAATACTACCGTGTATGTAAAAAAAAACGTAGTGTGTATATTCCATCGCACTACTATTCCAAATGAGAGGGCTTTCAAAAGTAATCACTTTATAGTGAATAGCCTATAACTATGGCCGCGGTTACACGGGATCCAGAACTACTTCACTTAAACAAGTTCAGATATTGAAGAGGTTACATTATCTTCGGACGAGTTCCGATCGCAGTTGTTTCTCCTTCAAAGTGAACAGTTTTCACAAGTAGTTTCCAACGACATCTCTCCTCTGCTGCGCTCCTATTGGCTGCTTCCAAGGAAACAAGCAGTGTAATAAATATTGCTGAATTTGGCGGGAATTCCTGCACTTGTTGAAGTTTAAGGTTGAATGTACCAATACCCACCCATTATGCCATTACAGTAAAAGTGTAGGTTTCATAACAATTAAAAAGATCAGCAGTGATAAATGTTGGAGGCTATTATAATTAACACTTTGAGCACTGTACTCGAGTATAGTTCGGGGAAAATTTGTTTGAATATTTCATTCTACATAAAAAAAAAAAAAAATTGGTCCGGGTATACTTACATCAATTCCCAGTTTCATGAGGATTTAAATTAGGAACTAATATAACATCAACAACGAACTTCGTAAATGAACGAAACATTTTCCTATAGTTACTGAAATCAACACGATGAGATGTACATATAGTAAGATACGAAATAACATTTAGTTGGAAAACGGTAAACTCGGCACTCCACTGGTTGGCGGCCGGCCAATACGGAAAGACAGGTGTTGTTTTGACCAGTAGAATGGCGTTAAGTGACAATAGGGACCAATAGAACGCAGTGTCCCTGCAGCGGTATGGATATAGGTGACTATAACGTCTAGCTTGACTTTAAAGCTGGTAAAAGTGTGCTGTCCTAAAAGTGTTAAATATCATACACTTTAAGGTCCATGTTTGTCGAGGTTAGAATTTACATGAATTTAATTCTGCCTTGGTCATGTAACCGCGAAAACACGTTCTGTTTTTAAAATTGTTCAGACATGGCTACTGAATGTATTTAGCTGAATGCGTTTAACTGCACTCGTGTAACCCCGGCTTATGTGACTATTTAGTAAACCATAACATTCCAATTGGCACACGGCCTGTGACAAAAGGAGGAAATCCCTGCATTGCACTCCTCCCTCCCCGCGCAAACAATCCAGAGGCCGCCACTGAGCGAGGGGGTATCCACGCTGGCGATGAGGGAGTCTGGCATCTCTAGGGGTGTCACGAGGATATGGCGGAGGGGGGTTGAAGGAGGAGAGGGTGGGAAAGTAGGAGGGGAGGGAAAGACGCCGGGCGTCCCGACGCTCATTGTCAGCTTCCGCGGTAACGTGCTGAATAATTCATGGACGTTCGGCTTGGGGCATTTCCCCTTCGCCACCGCCCTTAACTCACGCCAACACCCTTACTCCCTTTTCCCTTCCATAGTCAACCTCCGTGGGCGAAAAAACCTTTTCCCAACCACCCTCTACACGTCGAGAAGATCCGGGCCTTGTCTGTCCCCACATACAACCAGGGAACAACAGCGTGTAGTAGTGCCTATTCGTCCCTTCCAGAGGGTGCTATATAGAGGATGTCACATGGCGGCTGAAGGGGAGTTCTCACGCCCGCCATACTGGATCCTCTGAGATTTAAAAAAATACAACCACAGTGTTTTTACTTATTCATATTAACCCCTTAACTTAACGTGTTGATCTTTCCGTCTAGTTGTTGCAAACGAGGGGATTTTTGGCCTGACACGTAATTCCAAATTCCTTGTATAGGCTGTTCACGTCAAAGTGAGCACTTTTTAAGGACCTCCCAAAATCATTAACTACTAATAAATATATGTTATTGCAGCCTTAGGCGTTAACTTATGAGAGTGGTGAAATGTATACAAGGTGTTTTATTGGTAGCACAGCAATGATTATAGTAAAAAGAATCAGGGAGATAGAAAATGGGTGAAAGTAAAAATTTAGAAGACTTAAAAAATTGCTCAATTTACCGTGGACAGCCTACAACTATCTATACGATGGAACCTATGAAAATAACCTATGGTGTTCCAGCAGCAGACAATGCCAATAACCAGGAAAATACGCTGTCTGTATTGGTCCTAGCTTATTACCGTGTACAACACCGACCATGAATTTACCTAGTGTGCAACATGACTTCGTGAACGAGTATACTCGGGATAATACATTAAGCTTTTAACTTGCAGGACACACACGAAAATAATTACTGACGTGCAATTACGTTACAAAGAGTATAACAGTTGCACTTCCCTTTTAAAACAATTATCAAGTAACGCGCTAATGGAAATAAGGCAAAAAAAATTGTTTTAAAGTCGTAGAACGTACCACCGCAATGACAAGACGTCCACAACTATGGCGAGACGAACGACGCAGCAAGAAAAAAACAACTCAAAAAAATTCCTGCGAAAGTATCCCGAATGGGCGGTACTGTGTGGTTACCTAGCGGGAATGAGTTTGACGGCACGCAGGTTATGCACAGAGACGAAGAAGACATTCTATCTTCACTGGAGTGGGTTTCAAACCACTTGTGCAGCTACCCCGGCGTCCACAAAACTTTAGATCACGCCTAGAAACCTGCCGAATACACGGCATTATCCGAGGACAAGATATACTTCAAGACGTGTACGTTTATGTTGTTTTTTGTGGCTGGCTTGTCGTCCCTTTGACGTGCCTTTAAGAAAAACAAATCAATGATAGTATCGCCTAATCGGTAGGGTTGTGAAGGTCCGACCACTTCGTCTGAGGACAAGCCGTTCTTTAGGCACGCCCTTGAGCGACACTGAGCCAGTAACAGACGTGCAAATAAACGAGGGCAGAATCCCGCGACGAAAGGTCGGGGGTGAAAATGGCCACGCACTGTAAAGTGTAGCGCATGGCTGATGTAACATGCCCATGTAGTCTCACCCTCATCAACCTATCTAGAATCAGCATTGTACACGTTGTAATGCACATGAAGGTTATGACTAGATCATCTTGCAACAACCAAACACAACAGCCTGTAGCTCGCACAAAAAAAAATTGTTTGCAACACTTAGCATTGTAAATCAAGTGCATCTAAAAGGATTAATGCAGTATTTTTTTTTAAATCAACTGTTACCTGCTTAGAAAAAAAGGGAAGCTCTAACAATTTCTCAATTTTTGGGGGGGGGGGGTAACTGTTATGTGCCCGCTGCTCTTCATGTTCCACTTAAGCGAGCGAATCAGTGAGTCAAGGGCGACGCGAGAAAATGAGAAGCGCGCGGAGATTTACAAAGGCGAGCGGCAGCCTTTGCCAGATAAGCCTATCGCGACTCACGCACTCCCGTCCTCGAGCGAATTGAAATTTCTGGGGATTATAGTTGAGAGAATGTTCTGATCGTTGCCCCTAGTATCTCCCCGCGAGGCTCGGGGGGTGCGGGGAACTTTCTAGATCAGGCCACCGAGGATATTTAGGCCGTGACGCGGCCTCCGAGCTTACCGTTTTAGAGTTTGGAGGATTGTGCGAATACAGCGAAGCGTAGAGTGGCGGCGAGAGTAACCAGCGGGAGTGTAGTCGGCGGACTGCGAGCATCGCTACAGTGAAGGGTGAAACTCGAGGGCGGGACTATCGAACTGGACGCGTTGTGTGACACACGTTTGGAATGATGGCAATGTACCGATTCAATATGTATAAATAATACAATGTGAATTAAATGATTGTACCCAACATACAAGCAGTGACAAAAAACATGCTACGTTAATTTATTTCTCTTGAGACCCCCGTCTTTCTGGCGTATTGAAAAATATTATATTTCCTCTGCAATGTTAAACTTTTCATTCCCATATCTAATCATAATTTATAGTGTCGCAGATTAGACATTTTTTCATGCGAGCTGTAGTTATGCAGGCAAAGAATTTGTTTTATTGTAACAACCAATAATCTGTAGTTACTGTGTTTGGTGATCGAGCACATGAACCAGCCACAACACAGCACAGTAGCATGGTTCAGGAATCGGTTACCCACAGGGACGATCATCCGGCAAGGAGCCTGGGGAAGTACACCGGTCAAATATAAGCGCCCTGTGCACCACGTGACGATTGTCTGCAACCGGCATGAAAGGGCTAATTCCGACGAACCTGACAAAGAGAAGGCGCGCGGACTGCAATTCGCGCACGTTCACCAACCCTTGGCAGAGGGCAGTTTCCCGCGGTAAAGGGGAAAATAAAAGAGGCCGGAGAAGATTGGGAGGGGGAAGGGGTAGGAAGAAGGGAAATGGCGAAAGCAGAAACAACCCTCGGCCTGTGGACTGCACGGAGGTGCGGTGAACCCAACGCGCGCACGACCGCTGCAAAATGAGTTCGCCAAGTTGGTCGAGAGTTGGTTGGTTCGCAGATGGAACTGCCGCGGGCGGGGTTGCCCGCGGCGAAGGCGTAAGGGGGGGGGGGGATATGTGGCTCCCCTCGAACACACAACACTTCATTTCAACATCATCATCTGGACACACGCGCGCGCGTACAATTAAAACTTTACTTCGGGCGTGTGCGGTCCGTCGCTCGTCCTTCTCTGCTCCCCGACGGCCAACTTTTTTTTTTTCTACGCACGACGATATTGGGCGGTGCGAGAGTGGGTTTACGATTAAATACTGAAGAATTAAGAATTGTACTTACGACTCGTTAAGTACAAGGAAAATATGTTTTGCAGTTTATGATTTATCTAGCAACTGTTAGACCAATGGTGCACGTAAGCCGTGTATTTAATTTCGATCAAAAGTTGTTTTTCAGAGAATTTTTCAAAATTTATGGCACGACAAGACATAAAGAATAATTTCGAACACCTTCTTACACTGATATATATTTACTACCATTACTAGTATCGAAGTACTGATCGAAGCCAAGAAAGAATATCTTATTTCTCATCTACCATCAGTGCTCACAGAATAATAAAGGTAGTTAATATTTAACAAGGCAAGGAATTGTTTCAAATTAATATTTACGTCTTGCCGTGACAAAAATTTCGATGAGCCCTCTGAAAAACCAGTTATAACAAGGGATAGGAAAATTTCGCGAATTCATTTGAGGACAAGATAGACGTCCAACAGGTGTACTCTGAAGTTACCATTGCAATTGAATCACAGATCATTAGACACGCCCTGGACGACCCTGAGCCAATAGCAGACTTGCAAGGAAACAAGTAGCGAGTGCCATACTCCCATGCGTGTAGTAACACTGGCTACTCTCTGGGGCATCAGCCAATGAACAAACATCTGAGACTCGAGTGTACACAGGACTGTGGAGTCTAGTCTACAGATCATTGAAATCGGGAAATTTTCCTATCCCAAGTTATAACTAAAATCGGGTAAATATACTGCTTTCGTTCATCATTAGCCTTACGTCCAGTCAATCAGAATTGCCGGATACCAAAGCATCCAGCGTAACCTGGATAAATGGGCAAGAGGGAAGATTATTTATGTATATTTAATTATTTATGGTTGCTACTTGCGTAATTATTTTGAAAAACTTTTGGTATCTTATAAAACGGAATGCCGATGCCAACATTAGGAATTTACATCAGCAAATTTGCAGAAGGTTAAATAAAGCGAATTTCAAGGTATGACATAGGCCTAACCTAAATTCAAGATGTAAATACAGTTTCCCGTCATTAACAAACGTCACTGGGTTCTGATTGGCTACTACGTCTTGACGTGTACTTAATATACGAAATATCACGACATCTTAAGTCAAGCCAAGAACACACACGACCCGTACAAGACCCGCACAAGACAGTCATAAACCAATACCCTTGAACACATTGATTCATATTCTAAGCACACGGCACATTTATTCTGTTAAGTCAATAGCAAACCCACCCTAGACTAAAGATGAGGTAGACTTATATCGCTGGCTGCGCACAATCAATCTCTATGTCCCAACATTGAACTACTTTTCTGCCAACACGTCTAGCGAAAACGGCATGGTTTGGATTTTAGGCTAGAAAACTGATTTGTAAACAAATGGTTTGATATGTATGCATACTTAT
This sequence comes from Dryococelus australis, assembly GCA_029891345.1. NCBI lineage: Eukaryota > Metazoa > Arthropoda > Insecta > Phasmatodea > Phasmatidae > Dryococelus > Dryococelus australis. Next base: position 50,999,620 of record CM057008.1, read on the forward strand.
TCTAATCAATGCTTAATGAAGTTTGGTTAAATTTGAATTGGTGAAAGTATTTAATAAATACAACAGGGCTTTTAAGAATTAAGCTACGTGCAAATACTTATAAAAGTTAAGAGAATGGCGATAAAGACTTCAAGATAAAAATTTATGGATAGTGGAATGTCTCAACAAACATCCATTCTACCAATATGTATACATTTTTGGAGATATTAGGTGAAACGTTTTTCTTATATGTATGGATAGAGAGAATGCAAACTTTGGATGGCTAAATATTGCTAAAGATTGATTGAAAGAATGGTACTGATTGGTAAGGATTTACAGAAATATTGGTGTAAAGATTAGTAACGATTTATGGAAAGATTGGTAAATATTGGTAACAATTTGTAAAGATTGATGGGAATATTGTTAAAGATTGGTACGGATTGATGAAAAGATTGGTAAAGATTGTTAAAGAATGATGTAAAGATTGTTAAGGAAAGGTAAGGATTGATGGAAACATATTATATATTAATTTATATAAGCAGGAATACAAAGCAAGACTAGATTTTTTTGGATATAAAATAATATTAGGGATTCTGCCGAGACTCGAACTTGATAATCCAAAACTACCATTACATTATGAGTATGCATTTGATAACTTTTTGCTTTACTATGCTTACACAAGGCTTTAAGTTGTGTTTGCCTATGCAGTCTTGTTTGTTGTTGAGGTTGATGTGTGTGTTACGAATTTGATTATTGTAGCATCAACTGTTCGGAAATTATGAGTAACTATGCTTATGAAAGGGGTTTAGGTGTGTCTGCCCTTGCAGTCTTGTTTGTTGTCTGGGTTTGTGTGTGTATTACGAATTTTATGATTGTAGCATTAACTGTTCGGAAATTATGAGTAACTATGCTTATAAAAGGGATTAAGGCATACTTGACCTTGCCAGAAAGGTCTTAGGGCTTAAATGACATTACCACCACGATGGATGTCGGGTATTATTTCTATGTTATGACTTTGATCACTATATCGTCAACGATTCGGAAAATATGACTACATTTATAAAGGGGCTTAGATGCATAATTGACATTGCTAGAAAGGGTTTAGGACCTAAATTACCTTACCATCGTGTTGGATATCGGGTATGATAATTATGTTGTGAATTTTATCCATATAGCTTCGAATGGTTTGGAAATCATGACTATATTTACAAAAGGGCTTAACTCAAATTAAACTTTTGCCAGAAAAGTTTTAGGGTCTAAATGACCTTACCATTATGTTGTATGTCGGGTACGGTGTCTATTTTATGCAACTGATCCTTATAGTATCAATGGTTCGGAAATTATGAGTACATTTATAAAATGGACTTAACTCAAAAATGACTGTTTGTAGCATTGAGTATTAATATAATTATTGAATTTAGTTATTTTTATTAAGATTTCCATCCTTCACGAACTCAGATACGCCCCTCAGGTGTCCCATGTATATTACAGTATAAGTCTACGGCGTACTCGTATTTCTCCCACGAAAAATGACTATATCTAACTCTGGCTTCCCCTTAAAAATTAAAATCCATTAAAAAAATCACAAGTAGTCTCCCATCCAAGACCAGATGCTCGTATTTGATAACACCATTTGTCCCTGCTTTATCTGTGTGGTGATGCTATCAGTGCAGAATGCACCGGGAGATAACAGAGAAAGACGAACCTTCAAGCAGGATGGGACACGAACCAGAGTTGCAAACGTCGTTTTTTTTCTTACCATATCTGGTGTTTACAGTTGATAGTCTGTCTGGTGGCCAAATTTCACATTTGTAACAAGCCGAAAATTCATCGATATCTGTATATATATATATATATGTGTGTGTGTGTGTGTGTGTGTGTGTGCGTGTGTGTGTGTGTGTGTGTGTGTGTGTGTGTGTGTGTGTGTGTGTGTGTGCTGGCAGATCTGCCGATTTGAAGGAACTCAGAAGATTGTTTTTATATTGTCATATTATCAAACTTTTGTGTATTCAAGGTTGTTCAGTTTCACGGACTACTCGATGTACTTCTGAACTGAGTAAGAGTATATTTTCAAATGCATATTACATGCTTGATTGTGATAATGTATTTATATGTAGTAGTGTCTGTCTCTTGCCATCGCAGACACTTCTAGCCATCCCAGCAGACACTTCTAGCCATCCCAGCAGACACTTTTAGCCATCCCAGCAGACACTTCTAGCCATCCCAGCAGACACTTCTAGCCATCCCAGCAGACACTTGTGCGAATAACGATATGGTTTGGCCCTGACGTAGGCAAAGTTTCTGGGACATCTACAATGGAAAATTATTTGAAAATTTCGTTTATGCACAATGAGAGTAATGTGAATTTGCACGTATGTCTATCAAATACATTATTAAAATATTTCAGAAGGGGTATATTTTACTTTTCATTCAAATTGCTTTAATTTATGACACAGGAATTTATAATTTTGGGCAATTGGAACGAGTGGTAGTCACCAACTTCAAGCTGCGAAAATCATTATTTTGTGTATTTCGTTTAAATTTGTTTTGAAATAGACGATGGGAAGATTTCGGCGGCTTTTAACAACGAGACCTTGATAGCCGACGAGGGTGAGGCGATCTGAGTATGGAGCAGCGCCGCAATGCAAGGGCGATGGAAACGGGAGATTCCAGAGAAAAACCCGCCGAACAGCGGCATCGTCCGCCGCGATTCCCATACGTGAAAATCCAGGAGCGACCCCGCTTATAATCGAAACCGGTTCGCCTTGGTAGGAGACGAGTAGTCTTACCACGACACCACCGCCCTCCTACAATCTTGGTTATTTTCTAACGATTTTTGGATATTGATTTAGAGATTATTTTCTCAAAAAAAAATCGGTAACTCTGCCTCGAACCGCGAACTTCAAACAGTCAGGGGCGCGCGCTATGACCTCCGCGCCACAGGAAGGTAGCCATGACCCAGGTCAAGGACTGTGTGGGCGGCCGGAACGATAACTACGCCCCCGCCGCCCCCCCCCTCCACGACCAAAACACGGTGGTTCGCCAGTAACAAATCAATAGACAGAGCCAGCCAGCCAGCAACATTTCTTGCTGCACCGAACCAGACAGCGTGAAAACAAAGCACGCGCCAGCGCGAATTAGGGTTTCATTAATAAGCCACCTCCTTTTGTCCCCCTGCACGTTCTTGTAGTGGGCTAATTACCGTTGCTGGCTTGTTATCGAGATGGTTCTGAGTTCGAATGTACCGCTCGACAAATTCAAGTGAAGAGGACCGAAGAGATTTGGGCGGCTCTTAACGTCGAGGTTTTGAGAGCCGATGATAGTGAAGCGAAGTGAGTATAGTAAGTATAAAGCAACGGCGGAATGAAAGGGCGGGGGGAAAACGGGAAATCCCCGAGAAAACCCGCCGACCTGCGGCATCGTCCGGCACGATTCCCACGTGCGAAAATCTGGCAGCGACCACGCCGGGAATCGAACCATGTTCGCCTGGGTGGGAAGCGAGTAGTCTAACCACTTCACTACCGCAGCCCCCAATAAGCGTGAATAAACCGCGAACAGGCAGAATTAAGACAGGCGGTTCTAAACGTGGACTCGTGAATCTTCGGTAATACGTAACAAATGGCTACGCTGTCTGATCTGTCTGTCTTGATGAAACCGATACAGGATCTACCTCCCAGAAATACGAGCTGTTTTATCCATAGACTAAAGATGAGGCAGGCCGCTTATTTGTCTTCCGCGCACGTATCTAACTAACACTGATATAGCCCAAAGGGAACACAACTGTCAAAAGTCACGTGGTCGACTGTGAAGAACATGTTTGTTTATATTTTAATTTTCAAAAAAGACAAGCACTTTAATGTGAATAAAATACTTTGACCCGTTTTATTTCAATCTAACTGCATTCCAAATTGGTTAGAGGAAGTATACATACGTATCAAAGCACTTGTTTACCAAACAGTGTTCAAATCGCAGTTTCAATCCAACCGTTTCCGCTGGACGCGTTGGCAGAACAGCAGTTCAATGCTGGGACACGGAGATCGGTTGTATGCAGCCAGCGAGATCGGTCCACCTCGTCTTTAGTTAGGGGAACGTGATTTTCGCGAAAAAAAATTTCAAGACCAGGTGTAATCCAAAACACTTTAGTTCATACGCGCATTCGTGGTTGGATGATTTTAAACGTCACGTGCCTCAAGCGTCTTGCCCGCGAATCGGACCTTCAGTATCGGAGTACTTTATTCTGATTGGCGCAATCAAATCAAGAACATGGCTTCTCACGTAGACGCGCGGCCATTAACCTAAAGAAGTTGTGGCTGTGAATTAGGATAAAGAAGTATAGCGTGAACATATCTTTTCGCGAAAAACATATGGCCCTATCTTTAGTCTACGATTTCATCTGCGGGAACAGTGATTTTCCACGACATTCTCTTGGTACTGGTACACACAACAACAACAAATCTGATCAGTGCTCGGCCATTGGTCATAACTGAACTCTATTACATTTTTTTTAATTAGAGTTAATTAATGAACTTCCTATATAACGTTATTCATTTCTCTTATCGGGTAGAAGCCTAAAAGGAGATTATTGGACATATTTTTAATCCCTACTCCCCCACATTGATCCCAATTAAAAGTCGTGAACTCTGTTACATAATCAGTTAGATTTAATTAAATTTTTGTTTCATTTGGGGAAATGGGGGTTTAATTTTGAAGGAAGTTATTTAAAATATATATATTTTTAAAGATATGAAAGATAACACATCTGTGATATAATTAAAATGATTGAGAAACCACTGCCAAGAGAACATTACTACATAGTGTATTGGGACGATGATTGATGGGTTAACATATAAAGGGGTTACTATAGTTTGTATGGGCTTGTAATGGGTCCTGAACTCTGATATATGCGAGTTCAGGAAGGCGGTTGGCTGTTCGTCCCGGCACCCGCGATTTTTGCTTTACGCACATGTGGTACACAAATGACTGTTTCCTAATATTATATGTTCACGGCCACAGAACACTTAAGAATACATAGACGCAACAGCCGCTTATAACTCGAGCTCCCGCCTCACAAAATGACGTCACTGGCCAGCACCATGCCAGGACGCCGATCACCAATCGGCAGCCAGCCGACAGCGCCCCAGTCAATAGGGAGCCTTGCCCAGCATGCAGTAGTCAATCAAACTCAGGAGGCTTGTTCCCAGAGCATCGCACAGCCAATCAGAGGACGGATTCGCCCAGATCAAAGGAACAGCCACTCCACTTCGCCTCTATGAAGTTATCTACTCTGTGACAAAGGTCAGAGAGAGGCCGCATGTCTCGGCGAACTTTTCAGCGAGACTTTCTCCACGCGTGTGCGAACAGTGGAGGAAGGGCGGAGAATGGAAGGACGCGAAGAAGCGAAAAAGGGCGGGACCATAAACCACACTTTCGCCATCCGTTCCATCCCTTCGAGTTCCTTCAAACTTGTACATTCCCTTCGAACATCCACCGAACCGCCCTACGGCGTAGGCGAACTTTACTCACAACCTTTCGAAAAACAAGTGTGTCTAAATCTGTTTCCTGAAACTTAGCCCCGCCGCTCTCAAAGACAACGAGCAGCTTCATCGTACACTATAACTCTATTCCCAAGAACCAGCTTCCATGGCGAAGTTAGTCGCGTCTCGAGATTTACAGTCGCCAGGGACCGCCTCTGTAAAAAGACTTCTGCGCGCGGTCGTCAGGGGCGACCGCGGTTGTGTAGCGGGTAGAGCGCCCCGCCTCCAACCAAGGCGAACCGGGTTCAAATCCCCGGCCGCGCCACTCCCGGACTTTTTCCCAAGTGGGGATCGAGTCGGACGATGCCGCTGGTCGGCAGGCCTTCTCGAGGGTCTCCCAATTCCCCCCGCTCCAGCATTCCAGCGGCGCTTCATACTCACCTCGCTTCACCCTCATCGGCTCTCAAGACCCAGTTAAGAGTCCCTAATAAACCCCTCCACACACTACGTGGGCGTCATAGTCGAACAAATGTGCGTGTGTGTGTGCGTATGTGCTATATATATATGCATATTAACATAAATTTTTCACGGCGTTATTAATAAAGAAATTAAAAATTAGCGTCATTTTCCAACAGAATAATACACTTCACAGCCGCATATTTTGTGTCACGTATATTTAATGGCCACTGACTATCGAGAGTTTGAAACGCGTGTGCTCTTTTCTCAATTGTATTGCTAGCAGCACCAATCCCTCGCCACGGCAATCAAAAATAAAATCTTCCAGTTTGAGAGAAAACCTACATCTTTGCCTGCCATCCCGCGATTGGTTTACTCGCAATTAGCAAGTTTTGTATATGTTATTCACAGTATATTAAACTATTATTCCAAATGAGAGTGCTTTCAAAAGTGCTCACCACTTTTGAAAGCACTCTCATTTGGAATAATAGTCAATATATGTATTTTTTAATTTGGCCTTAGACGTTAACTTCCGAGTGCGGTGGCATATACCAGCTGCGTTTACTACTTACACGGGAATATTTATTTGAAAAGGTGGCTGTTTAAAAAAAAAAAAAAAAAAAGTTGAAGGCTCACTTTACCGGGAAGGGCTTATGTATGAGAAGTGACATATGAAAACGCCACTTTGGTATTCTAACTACAGCACGCCGGTCTTGAATTAAAATTTCCTACAGGTACGATCACTGTAGGGGGCTTTCAATACAAACATCACTTGACCCATCTTTGAAAAATACTTCAAAAATAAAGGATACATTGAATTAGTACGTACATATTAAAAAAAAAAACACAGAATTTAAAAAAAAAACTATTTCATGTTACCTTGCTTCTAAGAATTTTTTAATGACCCAACCCAGGTCGTTAATAAGTTTAACATCTATTTATAGGACTTGTTAATTAGTAACGTATTTGACGATATTCGAAACAAACATTTCCCGCACATAATTCAAAATGTTTGCAGAGAATTCCTTTACATGGAAAAAAGTATCGAGAAAATAATTTAATCCACGAAACAAGCGTGCGCGTAATTCCAAAAGTTTACTGATCAATTTAACAAAACGTAATCTAAAATCGCAGAAGTTTTTTTTTTGCATCTAATCCCCACGTTATATTAAATGAGTCGCCCCGTAGACCCTAGGTAGCCATTATAGGAGACATAATATCTTCCCAGTTCTAAAACTTTTTCCATTTCACGCAGCCGCGGCCGTTCTAACTAGCTAGGCATTTGCGTGGTGTAATACAAGAGTTCCACCGAACAGCAACCACGCATACCAGGTTGCATTTCTGGCGCAAGCTTGCAGTCGACCCATCGTGCTGTACACAATCGCACACACATACAATCGCAATGTTCTCGAACAAATACCTCGCACAATTTGCAACAACAATTTCTGTACAACGCAGCAATTTTCTGAACACCCCGGAAAATCACTACTGTATTCTTAAGGTTTGCTATTTTGTAGGGTTTCGAGCGATATCAGATGAGTTGTTTCCACGAATTGGTTATTAGTACGTAATAAGATTTCTTTTAATATACAGTATGTTATCAAATATGTAGGAAGTAAAGGGGGAGTGGATAGTACACCCCGAAAACACAAAAAAAAGTCCCCATGAACATATGTCGTAAAGTCGATCGTTTCCGAGTTACGGACCTTCCAAAATTGGTCAGCAGGTATTGGTAATAGTCAATATTTTACGAGGTATGCGTGTTGTGATAAGCTGGAATGGTGTGTTATTACATGTCTCATTTCACTTTAGAAAGCCGACTAATGACTAATCGCCTGGCCTGCACACTTTTCCCGGACCACAACCCACTAGACTATTACCTGTGGGGGCATTTGAAGGCCATTGTTTATGTTACTCCAGTTATGGACATAGCGGCAAGTAGAACAAGGTTGCCAGCAGATTCGTGCAATTCCTGAAGTATTTGAACTAGTCAGACAATCAATAATGCGACTTGTTTAGGCATGCATCAGGCACGAGAAGGGCATTTTGAACACTTCTTGTAGAGTGATATAATACTGCTGGTACACGAACAATTCTACAGCTACACGAACTTAAATGTGTCAGGGAGACTATTACGAATGCATCCAGTAAAACATTGGAAAGTCCGTAACGTAACTCGGAAACTATCGACTTTAAGACATATGTTCACAAGGACATGTTGTGTTGTTTTGGGGATGTACCATACACTCCCCGATCACTCCCCACATATTTGGGAACATTCTGTATAAATTCGTACCTTTCGAATTAACCTACTCATCAACACATTTACGAGCAGACATGTCCACAGACAGGAAGAATATTGTTTATGCTCTTCTGATTCCTGTCAAAATAACACACCATTAAATTAATTCACTTATGAACCAACAAATCACGGTCCAAAGCCATCTACTAAAATTACGGGAACTGCTAGTATTGAACTCAACAAATCAGAGTTCTAAGAATAGATTATGACACGTATAAGAACGCTGAAGAAATATACTGTTCTGGCTTAGCACATTATTTCCTGTAGATTGCATACCGTGTAACTTTTCGTGTGAGGGATGAAAAAGGACAAGGGGGTTAAAACAAAACAAAAAAAATCACCCGGACAATGAAATGTTACGATGAATCTAAACATTCTTAAAATTATTTCAGAAAGTTTGCGTTTGTAAGGTTGTTGAACCTGAGGCTAAGGAGATTCAGGCAACTAAAACTATTTTGCGCATTACTGCATTTTTCATTGTAATATGAAATAATAACGTGAAAAAATATATATATATGACAAAGGGAGGAAATCATTTTAAAAATACGAAATGATTTGACTCCTTTATTCGTACAGGAGTAGAATTTTTACAAAACCTATACGCTAAACTACAACTCAAAATAATAGTTCATGTTATTAGAAGGCGACGAGATTATTTTCTTGGCAGTGTTTGTAAATAAATTAGGAAGTTATTATTAATTATTTTACTTAATTAAGACCTCCGACATTTAACCCTTTGAGGACGGCACAAATTTACTAGCGCCGAGGAAAATTTTGAAATGAGCTGCCCATATTATACACTACAGCAATATCATTTTGGTTGTTCTCTGTATTTCCACTTACCATTATCCTATTGGCCCTGGCTACACCGGACACGCCTACCGTACTCTGCAACGTCAATTATTGGCTGGCCGTTGACCAATGAAGTCACGCCTTGGCTGTGTACCAATTAATGTCTCGCCATAGAACTATAGGCTTTCACGGTAAAGTGAGCTCTGTTGAAAGCCCTGCTTAAGTAATACTTGTATACACGTCGTGAATTCCTCCGCCTTTTATAAAATTAACATTGCCAGGGCCTTTTCACGCTATTCATGCGTCGGTCAAGTGAAACTGCGAAACTATTTAAAAAGTAAATATCTTAAGACGCTGCTCATTTTAACACTTCGATGCATTTAAAGAAAACAGAAATCGAAAGAAAAATTTAACTTATCGTAAATGGTTACGTAACATTTTTTATTCAATGTTAAGATATAGAACGACGTCCTTCACGTAGTTACCAACTTTACAGGGAAAATGTCACTCAGTGCGACAGTTAAAATATATGCAGGTAGGAGCAGTGACTTTTTTCTTAAGGTTGATTTCAAAAGTGCTCACTTTATTCTGAACTGCCTTTAACAAATTTTACAATCCATAGTGTTCGTTTGAAAAATTATTAAAAAGGACAGTTCTATTCCTACAAAATGGAATATTGACTAGTTGTGATTTTCTAAGATTCCTACAAAGTCCAGCGAAATAGTAAAACTATAAAAGTGGGAGCTTTGTCTTCAAAAGCAAATAAATTCCCATATAAACGTAGCTCTAAGTATATACGTGTTTGAATACTCCTCATAGAGTTAAAGAATCTAGATAAGCCAAATAACTTTGATAAATTGGAACAATACAAAACTGTGCATGCAAGGAGATCTTGCGCAGAATTTCAAAATTGCTCAGCTTCCCGTGAATAGCATATAGCGAATTATGACGCGAAGTGAAACGGTCAATAGTAAATTAAGTTAAGAGGAAGGGGGGGGGGGGGGCATCCGTAATGGTTAGCCTATTTACCAGGGGGTATACATATGCTGGGGGAAACTGGGGCGAATGCATGTCAGCGTCCACCACCCCACTTACACCCCTAAACCAAAAACCAACAGTGGATTCCAGCAGGGCAGTGCGGCGGCGGCGAGGGTGGCGACGCACCCCCCCCCCCACCCGTCCCCTTCTGCAGCTATCACAGATGGGGTGACATGGGCGGCCACGTTTGTCAACTGTCGGTCGCTACTAGAGCACGTAGTAGAAGGGAGGGGGTGGCAGAGAGGAGCCACCTTCATACCCCTCAGCAGTGGATGGCCGCTGACCCACTCCCAGAAGACAGGGTCAGCCCCGGCGATGGAACAGCGAGGCAGAGTGTTGAAAGCCTGGTTTTTTGACGAAACTATCCCACGTGCGCCCAATGTGCTAATTTACGAAAAGAAAACGAACTTCAGGCGATGACGGAATGTCGCTTTCATGACACTACGCATGTTAGGACCAATATTTCCCAGCTCTCCAACATAGCTGAAAACAGCCTTTTCAGACTGCCGTATGTCAAAATCTGCTGACCGGATCTGCGTGAAACACAGATACTGCATCTTTGCATTACACTTCCCATCAGTAAAATCATATGGTCACCGCTTAAAGTCCCATACGGTTCGACGAAAAGCTTGCGCGCTAGTTTAGTGCTTCGCGCATAGTGGCGATGCGGCACTTGATGTGCGTGCCAGTGTCGCCCTTAGCGTTCGCTCGCTCCTGTGCCATGTCGCGACAGGTAGGCGAACCCCTTAAATGTGCCCCCAGTAAGTTTACCTACTATCATACCCCAGACGAGAAATGGATGGTACTTTAAGGTTACCATGCACGCTGTATATGTTATTTTGGAGCCCTCCAATTTAGTTACAAGACGGCTTTTTCAGACTGCCGTATCATAAAACATACTAGCCGGACACGAATCAAACTACGATAGGAGCCTGTATTGAACTTTGCTACTGACTTCTCATCAATAAATGACAGGGTCAACGCTGAAAGTCCCATATGTACACGCAGCACTACGAGAACACCACGCCAATTCAGAGCTTTGGGCGTAGAGGCGATGGCGCACTTGTAGGGCGTACCAGTGAGACCCTTATAGCTCCTGCGCTTCTCAGTTATAAAAGGATAAAAATGAGGCAGTGCAGTCGGGCCTCGGTTCACAATCAAAACACATAAGCACACAGCATAGAATAGAACAGCAGAACATTCACACGACCATTCACAATTGAATACTTACTTATTTTACCCAGTCAAATTTCGCGACGAGTCTGACGTCATCTCGCATTGTTTATAAAAAAAATATTTTCGTAACGTATTGTGATATTATGTGGAAAACTGACAGTGATTAAAAATATTTTAGCACTTTTTCTTTTCTTTAAAATTTCTGTTTTTGTGATCGTAAATATCTGAGAAAACCTAAAAAAAAATTTCGCCTGTTATTTTTTCTATATATTAATATCTTGCGACATGACTTCGCTATGCAATATACTAGCTTTTACCCGGGGCTCCGCTCGCGTGTTTATAATGGATAAATAATTAGGTTTTTTGACATTAAGCGTCGTCGTGTTACATAATCTCGGTGCATCTAAATCTCACATGAGCATTATCGGAACGCTTAATTTTAATCGGAGCTTATGTGAGGGCACACCTGAGAACTCTAGAGATTTCAGGAACACTTCATGACTGTGTCTACTGGGGGAAAAAAAAAAAAAAACTCCGTTATTTCTCGTTGTACTTCTTTCAAAATGTTAGAATTAATTATGTTAACGATGTAATTTTTTGGTGCAATAATCGCTCTTTGACATAGCCATTGGTCGTCACTGATATTATTTTGTAGATCTGGATAAACGCTAGCAATCAGTTCCGTACCACTCTGCATCAAATTACAAAAATCCTCTGTTAGTGACACACAGCCGTTGGCATCAGTTTACAACCGCCCATCTCCAATTTTTAATAGTTTGTCTGCATAATGTCCCGTGACATCGTCACTGCATATTTGTTGTCAAGCTGAATTTATTGACATTTGCTCATGAGCTTGACGACTTCATACAGGCTTTGATTTCATCTGCAGGCGTGCAGACTTCATTTACGCTTGCGAGGCATAATAGACTAACAAACAAAACAACAAAACTATAAGTCGAAAAAGTAAACGAAAAAATACCAAATCAACAAATCCAATCCACAGAGAAATGTAGAGCCTTACTTATTTGTCTACCTTCTAGCTTAGGTCAGTGTACTTAACATTTTTCCGAAGGAATGAGATATTTTCACGGGATAAAAAGTAGCCTATGACACTCTCCGGCCCTCCAAATATCTCTGTACAAAAAACCACGTCCATCCGTTGCTCCGTTCTGACGTGAAAGAATGACAAACAAACACACGTTCGCATTTATACAGTAGTTGTAAGGATAACTGTTCGTCCATTTCAAATAAACATACAATTTCGTTGGAAATGTTATACTCCGCTCTGATTGGTTACCATCCCATGCGCCTGCGCAAGATATGAAATATAAACATATCCTTTGTGTACGATGTTTAAGAACTTTCACGCACACGACCTGTTACGCGCAGTTCCGAACCAATAGGTTCGGGAACGCGGCACTCAGTTCTTGTGCGTGCAACCCATGTCCTTTGATTACTGTCGTGCTTTGAATTATTGCGAAACAGAATATCAAGGCTTGGCTGCAAATGCGTGGACGCTACAATAATGCGTTACAATAAGTCCCGAATCCGTGAATTCTTTGGCTGCAATCGACGTTAAAACGTTGCCACGATTCTAAACGTCAAACGCAATGCGTTAAAAGTCTGTGCGTGTAATATCTAACGCCAGACATTCGGAATCAAAAACATCACAAGCAAGCAAAAAAAAAAAAATAGTAGGTATACAGATCGTACCCAAATCTCTTCCGTTACTCACTCGCTCATTATTAACAACGAGGTATTGAGAACCGGTGAGTGTGAAAAGAAGTGAAAATGGAACAGCGCCGGAATGCAAAGTGCGGGAGGAAACGGGAGATCCCCGAGAAAAACCGCCTAACATCGGCATCGCCCGGCACGATTCCCACTTGCGAAAATCCTGGAGTGACCCGGCCGGGGATTGAACCCGGTTCTGGTTGGTGGGAGGCGAGCTGTCTAACCGGTTCCCCCCCTCCCCACGAACCGCGTACGATGCCGGGAACCAAGCTTTACATAAGTGCGTCGTGCGAATGAAATCAGTGAAGACTCGCATTGTGAACCAGCGCACAATTGACGTTCACAGAAATATCAAGGAACGGATTGAGCAAATGGGGGTTGGGTAAAGACAAGTGTGGGAGGGGGAGGTATCGACATAAACCCGCGCAATGTCACGTTCCTCTGGCTGGGCGATCCCACAACCCTCCCCAATATCCTCTGCCATCCCCCAGACCCTTTTCCACCCACAGACACTCTCTGCTCACAGTCACGTTCCGACGAGGTCAAGTGTCAGAGTGATGCCGGAGCGAGAGAAGAGGGCTGGTGGGGTGGCGCCCCGCCCACCAATTACCCACTTGTCTCATTACTGCAATTACCCGCTCGGGGCCTCACTCACCCCAACCCTTCCCCCTTTCTTCATCCAACCAGAAGGGTTGGAGGACGATGACGCCTCTATACAAGGGAGACGAAGAATTCGGTCTGGCAGACAACCTCGCCACAGAATAAGTGCGCATAGAGAACCGAAATGGCGAGACGGAGTACATTAGACTCTCACCGACCTGTCTCGCTACTAACCAGCCGGACATCACTCACTCAATGCGGGAGGTTCTGGGTTCGAATCCTAGATAAAGCATGGGCCTTAGTTTAAACTAGGTCATTAGTACAGACGATGGAAAATCGGCAAATTTTTTTGAGCTTACATGCATTCTATAACTAGGGACCCGCAAAATTCGCGTTATCTTCTGGATGCAGACTAAACTACAGCCAATAGTTAAAGCTGAACGGATGAAGAGTCAATTTACAGTGAAACGATCACACAGCATAATGACGTCGTACAGGTACCAGTAGCCAATGAAATCACTTATTGCGCTGCCAGTTAAAGGTACGTGAATTCTAACACGTCTCGAAATAATAACGCGGAATTTGCAGGTCTCTATCTATAACTCTCTTACCTAGTGGATTCCTTCCTGATTGGACGAACAAGGTTTCGACTCGGCTAAGTTCTTTGCAGACTAATCACGAACGTTCTGCCGTGTAGTATCAGAATCCTCATTGGCCCAGTGAAATGGGACAGTAGCTTCATACATGCACGACAGCCAATAAGGAAAGAAAACTGTGGGACATGTGTACAGTACGTTGGATCCTAGCAAACAGTCGACTTTTCCTGCGATGAGCCACCATCTCTAGTCATAAGTTAGTTTGTAAGCCACCCCTGATAAGTAGAGACCTAAAAAATTAGCGCTTTCATTTCGGGACAAGCTAGAATTCAAAACCTCGTACGTTTGTAATGCTTATGCTATTGGTTCACCCGCTAGTTTACACCACATGGACAATTCTGTGCCAATAATAAACAGACAATTAAATGCAGACCCAATCACTGTCTTCGCTGATACAACAAGCAACCAATGAACAGTGATATTTACATGAATTTTACATACGACCATGGAGTGTAGCCTATAGGTCACAGGACTCGCGAATTTTACAGGTCTCTACTGATAAGCTTTACATGCATAACACATGGGGAGGGGACTTCAATAATAAGCCCTTTCAAATCCAATCAAACCTTTCATGTAAGCGAACTCAGCCGCTCGTCGACCGCGCACGAAGCTGTGTGAACGGACCTCGTGTCTGATTAGCTACCGCGCGGTGAGGAAGATTCCTTACTGGCCGGGCTGCTGGCTGGCGAGCCACTCGCCACGCGCTGATTGGCGATCGGCTTCTCGGCACACTGTTGGCCGCTGATGCCGTTTTACTGGCGCCTGAAGAATCCCTTAAGTCGATATTACACGATACCTGCAGCCGTACTTGGTTCTTGTACAAGCTTCTACAAGCCCTGGTGTACGAGCCGGTATACCAGCAGCTTTATGAGCCGACATGGAAGATTCATGTTACACGACAGCAGCTTGCATACTAGCATTTGGCACCCTCGGTGTGTGCGCAGTGTTATATGAACCCCATTCGTAGAACTGCTACCAGTTAGTAATTTGCGTAGGCCTATGAAAAAAAAACTAACTAGCACATCTTAATATTGCTATATTACTGATCGCCTTTTACATAAATTTATTGCTTACTAGTATACGTTTATTCATTTTCTTGAACATGCCGTGAAGTCACCAGATTACGAGAGTGTTAGTTATAATTTTGACGAAAATTACTGACCAGTTGCAAAATATAGTTTATTCTTTACGTACCGGGATATTATGATCATGTAAAATTTAATGATTAAAAAAATTTGGATCCGGCGGAGCTTCCAACTCACACCCAAAAGGTGCGTGTGTATTGCAAACGCCAGGACTTTACCACTGTACTACCAGTTTGTACACTAGGAAACGAGTTTAAATACGAATTATATATTAAATCATTGAATTAATTTTTTTCCACGCACTAGGAAATGTTTTAAGTATTTAGAACGGTTTGAAACAGTAAATAAATTTGCCATCACCAATATTATTCCGTCTTGTCGTATTTTAAATCTATTTGGAAGAGTTTCAACCACACATATGTATATAATCAAGATGGAGGTGTTCTTTTCGGTATCTTCATGAACTTTTTTCAAGTAGTAGCCACGGGGGCGCCCTATGCTCTGAAACTACCATGTGATTGGCCAGGTACGAAACCTGGTATGGGACCTGCCACGAAAAATAGGACGTGCCCAATTACCAAACCTGGTAGGAAATCTGGCCGTGCAAGGCGGGGAATGCCATGACGGGTGACATGCTAGCCGGTATACCGGCCGCTATGGCGGACCTCGCACGAGCGTTTACGGAATGTGGTATCGTGTAATATCGCCTTCAGACATGGCAAAGGAACAGGAGGTGAGATGAGTAGGAGGCTGTGTGGACCGGGTCTCTCCGACGGGACCTGGTCAACGCCGTTTCAGAGGGTGTTGACCCGGCGCGCATGGATTATGGTAAGTCTAACCTCGGGAAAACCCACAAGTGCCATGAAAAGGAAGAGGGGCACTGGGTGACCTACTGACCCGTATAAGTGGTTCTCCTGATGCAAGGTCACGGAGGGAAAAGACTCGTGTCAATCGCAGCCGGCGTGCTTCTGTCACAGAAACACTGAGAAATATCAATGTTCGTCCTAACCCGACCAGAGTGAGACTAGGACGCGGTACTCAAAACCGGCATGGTAGATGGATATATGACATTTACCGACATGAATAATTATCATTACGAGTAATGGTCAAGTAAGCTTCATGAAGCGGGCCATTACTAATTCACTGACATTACTAATATTATAACGCAACTTCAGAGTTGAGGAATTGAGGCCATTGGTGCATGAAAGTATTGTTATTTATATAATAACTTGTTTCACAGCGGATTTTTAAAAATTTCTGGCATCTCAAGACGTAAATAGCAAATTTTAGCACCTACTTACGTCATTATTCTCAGAGCACTGATTGCAGATAAGAAAACAAAAAATTATTTCTTTTCTTCCATTAGTGCTCCGAGAATAATGACGTAAGTAGGTGCTAAAATTTGCTATTTACTTCTTGAGATGCCAGAAATCTGGAAAAAAATCCCCTTTGAAACAATTCATCACACAAATTATATAAATACACTGCTTTCGTGCACCAGTGGCCTCAAGCAATAACAACCCCTATGCATGGCGCGTGACTCATGATGGGGTACTCGGGGTAAACGCTTCAATAACACGAAGTCACGGAGTATCTCAGATTGTGAGGAGGGCAGGTTTTCGCAGAGAAGACAGGGGGAATACCGTGTAATGGCACAAAAGAATAGCGAATGAATGGGCGGGAAAGGGGAAGAGGAGAAAGTGCTGAGCACTGTCTTACTCATCAAGAGTACAGTTACAGTCCGGGAGGATGGAGGGAATGCCGGCCTTCGGGCCGTTAAACCTGGCGCTCGTCGCTGGAGTTGACGACATGAGCGGCTTCTTTCTGCTCCGAGTTCTTCTTGTACAGTTAAGTCCGCGGTTATTCGAGCACTTTTGAATCAACCTGTATATATTTTAACACTTCGAGTGCTGAAGATGGAATAACATATTAGTTACGTCGTCTGAATTTAACATTCTGAGGGCCATTCCCGGGAACAGGTTGGGGAAAACTGTATGAATATTTCTCTGGTCATAAAAAAACAAAACTGGTAGAAATGTAGCAACGTTGTTCGGTTGTTTTTATAAGAATTTTTTTTATCAAGAAACTCCATTATAACGACAATGTTAGCAAATATAACACACAATTATGTGCAAACAACAAATTAACACTATTGACTGTGCATCCTGTAATATACGAAAAAAAAATCGAATGGGACGTGTTTATCTTGGCGTTTCATTAGCTGTTAGCCGGCCAATCATAAACGCCTGAATCGTTGTTGGGCAATAGAATGGCGGTAAATGAGAATAGAGACCAATAGAATATTGTTTTCTGGCAGTTCTGGGTACCATTCACTCACTTGCAGTTTGTCTTTAACACATTCAGGACTGCACATATTTACTATAATTTAAGACAAGTTAGAAGTGAATCACCTGTATACACCACTGTAGGAATGTCTATTATGTTTGTTACTGTATTCCCACTTACCACTCTTCTATTGGTCCACACCACACTGGGCGGTGCCTAATGTGCTCTACAAATTTCATCATTGGCTGGTCGTCAGCCATCGGGGTCGCAGAGCTGATTATGCTCCAATCAAATGTCGCGTACTGTGTAAAAGTTTTACAGTCAATCGTGGTCTTTTATAAGGACACAGCAAGAAAAATTATTTTTCCCAGGAAAACTATATTCTGCTGGGTTGTATGGTTCTTGTAAGACCCTGTTAAATACTAGTGGAACAATGGATCTATAACAATGTGAGTTTTGTTTTCATGGGCGAAGAAATTTTTAAATTGGCGATGCTAGAACTTAGCTCGAGCGTAGTCCAGAATTTGTTAACGCTAGTAAAAGTGAGCCGACCTCAAAGTGTAAACTGAGTTGTAGGAATTGGCCGTGATATTTCTACAGCCGCATTCTCTACAGACACGGGCGAGGAAATATTTCTTCGCCTGCACTTGCATAGGCTATTCACGGTGAAGTGAGCACTTTTGAAAGCCCTCTTATTTGGCATAATAGTCAATAAATATATTTTATTGTAGCCTTATACGTTAACTTCCAAGTGCGGTGGAATATACACACTCCGTTTTATGTACACGGCAATATCTAATTTCAAAAAGTGGTTAAAAGATAAAAAAAAATGGTTGAACGGGAAAAGTAACTAGGGCCTCAAAAGTGCTCACGTTACGGTGAACAGCTTATACATAAGATTCTATGCAAAGTCATATCACGTTAGCAACACTCGAAGTGAACATTGCACTCAAAGAGAACGGGCGGGACTGTAAACTATTTTAAATAGGAAAGAAGAATTTATTGCTACAGAGTTGTGGACTACTAGGGCGATTGTAAATGGAAATATACAGAACAGTTGAACTTATGGCGATGCAGACATCAATATATAAGGCTTAATTATTAGCTTGTCTTGATTGCCAGTAAATCTGTATCGCGCTCAAAAGTGTTAACGGGAACACAGTCTGGCCTGCGCCCAGTAAAGTTGAAAGTGGCCGAAGAAAAGAGGATCCAAATCTTAACCCTTTGAGGGCGGCACAAATTCACTGGCACTAAGAACAATGTTGAAGTGAGCGGCCTCTATTCTCCACTGCAGCAATATCGGGTGTGTTGGTCTCTGTGTTTTGTTATGGCGTGGGCAGGGTCTAGCTAAGTTCCTCGCATGAACGCGCCATCCCAGGTGCAACGAGAGCGAGATCGCGGGAACGAAGCACCACCGCGGCAACCCGGAAACAAGCAGCAGAGCAGTTTGCAAGTATTGTAAACGGCCGCCATATTTAAGGCAGCCGAAGAGTCGACTCGGGTTTTTCTACATCCTGCCTACTACGGGGCAACATGGACCAGCAGACGGGGTTACGTCCGCCGTAGACTTAATAGCAATCGGCCATCGGCAACACAAAGGTAATGCCGTTCCAGCAGTTAACAGAAGGACTTTTAGTTCGATGCGTGCAAATAGTTTAGATAATACATAAATACTTGCAGGCAAAGAGCAACTTAACGCAACACGCTCCCCCGGTGCAGTTTAAGGTATTTGTGTAAAATTTAAACTGTCGTAAATTGCAATGTAACATGTTTTAATTATATGACGTAGTGAAATAATATTGTGTTCTAAAAACAGAGTTACGTTTCCCCAACGTACGTTTTATGGCCCCCAATGGGACTATAATTTCCACATACCTTCATCATATTGGTTCTGTCTACACCGCACACGCCTACTGCACTCTGCAACGTTTATAATGGGCTGGCCGTCGGCCAATGAAGTCACGTGTTGACTGTACCAATTACCGTGCGACGTCAGAGGTAACAAGTTTTACAGTCCGTTGTGTGCATTTAAGAAATTATTAAAAAGAAAAGTTTTAATCGTACAAATTGCAATGTTGGCTAATTGTAAATTAATTTTTCACTTAGATTCCCGTAAACTCCAGCGAAACAGAAAAACTATAAAAATGTGAGTTTTGCTAGAATAGCAAAGAAATTTGCATTTAAATTTATCCCCAATTATTGACGTACATATTCCTAGAATGGTTTACGTTGAATAAAATGTATTAGGTAAACATTTAATGCACATGAGAATACGTAAATTTGTAAATTATTTTATTTTCTAATAATTTCGCAGTTTAATTTGACCGACGAGTGAATAAAGCAGATCAGGCCCATGGCAATGTTAATTTTGCATTTTTACATTTTACATTGTCTTTATACTACGCAGAATATTTGTTCAGTCTTTCGTTCCATTTTTACGACATTCATTTCATTTTTACGTAATAATTACATAGCTCAGTTCGAAGGTCTAAATTGCATTAAATGGGGAAAAAGTGAGTGAATTCAGAAAAACTGTAAAAATACGACACAATTTTTTCCGTTTTTAGACAACGTTAGCTTGGTAACTAGATTGGTATGTGTATGGTGTGTGTGTGTGTGTGTGTGTGTGTGTGTATATATATATATATATATATATATATATATATATATATATATATATATATATATATATATATATATAATTGCGTAACATACACAGTGAAGGTCAGGAACATGTTTAGGGCCTATTTCCCGTACTGATTTCGCTAATTTCAACAAAACCAATAATTAATTATCCGCACGCAGTTAGCCGTTTCTCTGTGAGACGGTTTCGCTGAAACAACAAGCGGTTTACCACGGCAGTTGAATTTGAATTTCACTGCGAAAAAAAAAAAGACTTTCCTTTTAATTCTAATTTATAGAGTGTACGTACGATTATATCTACAACAGGGGCTTTAGAAACTGCTCAGGCAGTGCCCGAAATGATAAGTTCGTTATTTTGTAATTTGTCATTTCACAAGTTTCAATTCGGATGCTGTCCACAGCCACTTGTTTAGCACTCGCGTCAACGCAATCTTACATTAACAGTGAGCATTTTTTTTTTTAAATATATATGTAATGCTTCAAACGACGTAATATTTCTACAGTCGTCACTGGAATGATGCGAATGTGTGAATAAATAAGAATAAAATTAATTATGAAATAACGACTCTAAATAAATCTTTTTTGCGAAGTATATATACAAAGCACAGCACTCACACATGTGTTTTGAAGTTTAAACCCAACATGGACATAATTTTGTCATTTTGTATTTTTGCTACCACCAGCTAGATAGAAAAATCCGAAATACCAAATTACAAGATACGTCACAATTTTTGTATACAAAATCGGGTCACGTGATCATTTGGTCAACACAATCTGCCATTTCGGACACGGCCTAAGTTTAACGTGAGCGGATTACACCCTGAGAACTCACTCCTAAAGGCTGTTCACGACAAAGTGAGCACTTTAGAAATGAATCTTAGAAAAAAGGTCACTGCACCTGCATGCATATATTTTAATGGCGCACTGGTGATATTCGCACAGCAAAGTTGGTAACGATGGATGGAATGTAGTTCCATATATTAACGTCGGAAAAAAGGGTTAGGTAACCATTTCTGATAACTTAAAATTATTTAATTCGCTTTCTGCTTTTTTAATTCATCGAAGTGTAAAAATAAGCAGGTATGTAAAGTAATTACTTTCTTAATAACTTCAGAATTTCATTTGACCCACCCATGAGAACACTGTAAAATACGTTAGTGGATTAAAGCATACAGTCTAAACATTTGGACATATTATCCTGCCAATGCAATTAGCAGCACTATGATAAGACTGCCTGATACATAGGGAAATGAATTTTTCGCGAGTTCATTTCAGGAGAAGATAGACGTCAAACACGTGTACACTAAAGTTGACATTGCAATTGGATTACAGTTTATTAGACACGCCCTGGACGACTCTGAGCCAATAGCAGACGTGCGAGGAAACAAGTAGCGAGTGCCATACTGCCAGGTGTGAAGTAACACTGGCTACTCTATGTGTCAGCAGCCACTGAACAAACATCTGAGGCTCGAGTAAACTCATGACTGTGGAGTCTAGCCTACAGGTCACTGAACTCGCGAATTATTCATATCCCTGCTGATACGTAATTATAAGTATCCTGTTCTGAAAGATAACACACTTGGTTAGTCGGCAACGTATGGCCAAAATTAGTTGAGTCAAACTCACTGATTACTGGCAAAGTTGCATGCTTGATTTTCCAATGCTCATCAAGAGCGCGTTACATTACGATAATGTATGCCATTGGTCATAGATAATTGATCCAACTCAAAAGCATTGGACTTCAACCAATGAATGCGCACGACAGCGTGAACTGCCGTTTCGTTAGGTGCTCTACAGTAGTATCGCATATGTGGCTAGCCTCAATAAGTATTACATTAGAACGCCCTGCTTTAGATCTAATTGTACGCATGTTATGTATTCCTCCGCCGTATATAAACTTAACATTGCCACGGGCTTCATCACTTTATTCATGCGTCGGTCAGACGAAACCGTGGAATTACTAGAATAGTAAATGTGCTACAAATCTGTTAACTGTTAAATTTCGATGCGTTAAAAAAAACAGGAAGCGAAAGAAATAATTTAAGTTAACATGAAATGTCACCCTAACACTTTTTATTCGGCGTTAATATATGGAACTACTTTCCCTCCATCGTTACCAACTTTATTGGGCGCATGTCACTCAGTGCGCGCGTTAAAATATATGCAGATAGGAGCTGTGACTTTTTTCTGAGGTTGGTTTCAAAAGTGCATTTACATTGCCCACGTGACTAACGGAAAATTCGTGACTTTACACAAGGCGGAGGAGTACACAACGTGCATACAAGTATATCTCGCGCGACGCTTTCAAAAGTGCTCGTTTTAACCGTGAACAGGCTATGGGAGAGAGGCCGGCAGCGTACGTGATATTCTCGAGGAAAGAGGCTGGAGTGCGGGCTGGCGAGCACGGCACCACGCTACCACGCCACTCGAGTCATTCCTGGAGCAGAGGAGCCGATAATAATTGATAAGTGCAGGCCCGAGGAGGCTTACAGAGCTCTGTAGTGGCAGGCCGTTGCACCATCTGGAGTGAGTGCGTGAGTGCGTGTGTGTGTGCACGCCCGGCGCCAGAGGGGTTCGTGCGTGCGTGCGTGCTTGCTCGCGAAGGGGGAGGGTTATTTGGGGGTTGATGACTTCTTTGACGGCGCTGTTGCCACACAGACTAAAGGCTGTTCACCATAAACTGAACACTTTTGAAATCAACCTTTAAAAAAAAAAAAACACCGCTCCTACTAACTTCATTAGTTTAACGGGTGAACTGAGTGACTAGCGCACAGTAAATTTTGGTATAAGCTGTTCACGGGAAAATGAGCACTTTCGAAAGCCTTGCTAAAGATGTAATTGTACACACGTTGTGTATTCCTCCGCCTTATGTTACATTAACATTGCTCTTGGCATCAACACTTTATTCGTGCGTCGGTCAAATGAAACTGTAAAATTATTAAGAAAGTAAATACCTTACAAATCTGCTCATTTTTTCCACTTCGATGCATTAAAAAAAAAAACAGAAAGCCAAATTAATAATTTTAAGTTACCACAAATGGTTACTTAACACTTTTTATTCGACGTTAAGATATGGAACTACTTTCTATCCATCGTTACCAACTTTACTGGGCACTGACATTTTTCTAAGGTTCATTTCTAAAGTGCTCACTTTATCCTGAACAGCATGTAACGAGGGACGGGAAGTAATTCCATTTCTTAACGTTGAATGAAATGGTTGGGTAACCATATGTGACAATTAAATTATTTCTTTTGCTTTCTGTTTTTTTAATGCATCGAAGTATAAAAATTGCAAGGTTTAATTTTAAAAAAAATTTTCCCGATAATTTCACAGTTTCTCTTGACCGACGCATGAATAAAGTGATAAGGGCCATGGCAATGTTAATTTTACGTAAGGCGGATATACACACCGTGCATATAAGTGGAGCCTAAGAAGGGCTTTCAAAAAAGCTCATTTTACATGACCGGCCTATACCGGGAAATATACAGGGCTGTGTACTCGAGAGTGGAGAGATTAGGATGGCTCTTAGCATCGAGGTATTGAGAGCCGATGAGGGTGAAGCGAGGTGAGTGCGGAGAAGCGCCGGAATTCAAGGGCCGGGGAAACGGGAGATCCCCGAGAAAACCCGCATCGTCCAGCCGGCACGATTCCCACATGTGAAAATCCGGGAGTGACCCAGCCGGGAATTGAGCTCGGTACGTCATGGTGGGAGGCGAGCAGGCTAACCGATCAGCGACCGCGGCCCCGACTACAAGACAATTTTACGTTACCTGAAGTATAATGCGCATTTGGTGTATGACCTGTTTAGAAAATGATCGAACACCTCACTCATTGGGTGATTTTTCAAAGGTTTTGATTCAAAAAGTGTGGAGAAATCCAATACGAGCGAAAATATTTTCGCGATATTCGGCTGCCCCTAGTTATGACACGTTACACATAAAGTGGCGCCATTTTTCTGGCGAATGCGACTGGAGTTTGGCGGTGTAAGCGACTGTTTCACACCTGTATAATGACATATTCTGTGTCCATATGACAGAGAAGATTCCAGTTTGAGTTGATCAAACGCGTGGCTTGTGTCACGCAGAATCATGCGTCTGTTTATTGTCTGAACTACGAACCACGCGGGCGGCCTGAGGTCAGCTCCCAATTATGTCAAACCGCGCAACTGAAAAATGGCGTCGATTTGATCCCCAATGTTTCCTCAAAAGTCCCTGAAGCACTCTGGCAGGAGGAAGTGACCAAGAATCTTCGGGACGATTCCCAAGTGCGAAAATCCGGGTACACCCACACCGGGAATCGAACTCGATTTTTTTTTTCAAAATTACCATAAAACTAAGAGAAAAGTCGAAGATCCTAGGTAGGCAGGGGACCTACGTGCGTCTAATACCCAGTTGCACCAACATCTTCCCCGATCCGAGATCGAAAGATTCTAGTTCCGAAACAGGGTCCAGTTTTATCTTGGTTCCAATGTTAAGAGTGAGCACCAACGAAAAATCATGATTCTGGATCTCCGATTTGTCGATCTTGGTTCCAATTTGAGAGATCGATATTATGTATGAGACAAATTTTGCTATTGGTTCCTAATATAATTACGTCATGGAAGTAGGCGTATTTTTCACTGTAGATAGAAGTAGTTGTGCGATGCTGTTTTAAGTGAATTATTGTTGTACGAATTTTACTGGATCATATTCAAGTGCGTATAATGTTGTTTTAATTTCCCAAGAAAACAATCGAACGTAGTTCTATCTGTTGGCGTATTTTCAAACTACATTTGTCGACGATGGCTGCTGATCTGGGATAGAGATTTCGACGGTTCGAAATGAACTTCATTTCGATCTCCAGGCCAACTGTGAACTCTAATGGTGCAATAGTTCTGTATCGATGTTAGATCAGATCTCGGATCGAGTTTCGAACCCCATTGGTTCAACCGGGGTTAAGAGCATAGCCTCCTACTCGTAGGCATGCAGGGAAGGTTCTTATATCTACAAAGACACATGCTCGCGACTTTTCCCGGCCGGACTACTCCCGGATTTTCGCATGTGGGACTCGCGCCGGAAGATGCCGCTGGCACGCGGGTTTCCTCCGGAACCTCCCATTACCCACCCTTTCACTCACCTCAATCACCCTCATCGGCTCTCAAGTCATCTTGAGATCCGCCCAACCTCTTCACGTTGCTACAAAGGAATGGGGAGGGAGATCATCATAGACACCGTAAAATCCACCTGACAGAAAACAATTGCAAAATTGCATTCTATTAATAGGGACAGGAAAATTTCGCGAATTCAATGACCTGTAAGCTAGACTCCACAGCCTTTCGTACACTAGGGCCTCACATGTTTGTTCATTGGCTGCTGCCTCAGTGTTACCTCAAACCTGGCAGTAAGGGATTCGCTACTTGTTTCCTTGCAAGTCTGCTATTGGCTCAGAGTCGTCCAGGGCGTGTATAGAAACACTCTGATCCAATTGCAAAGGTGAATTCACTGTATATGTGTTTGACGTCTATCTTGCCCGAAAATGAATTAGAAACAGAGATCTACAAGTGCATAGGGAGATGATAGAAACGGTGTTTGATAATGGAAGAGAAAGATTGGTAGAGTGGGCTTTCGTTACAAAGGAAGCACCAGGGGTGAGGAGCGGTATATGCTCGAGTAAGTTGGCAGCTTTGCGGCGCCCCCACAGCTCGGGGTCAGAAGGAGCGGTTGGCAGCTGTGCGACACCGAGTGGAGCGTGTAATTACATTGTGTCTACCCTGCGAGCGGTCTGGGGACTGGGGTAACCCGAGGTACTTCAAACCTTGCTACCTGCTTTGTGCATCGCACCACCGGGCGGGTGAACGGCGTAACCCAAGCAGACCTCCCTCAACCCTCACGTTCGCCAACATACGACCGACAAAGATCCCGCGCTGCCGGGGCGTGAAATGCAATGCAGCGCACCTCGTAATAGTACGCCTTCCCCGACAACGAACCACTGCGCGCGCCTGTTGCACATTTCCGTTTCTTGCGGAAAAGAATTCGCGCTGATGGAATGGAGAGATTTTGGCAGCTCTTAACCCTTTGAAGAGTATGCACGTATATACTCGGGGATACGTTTATATGGAGATTAATTTGCTCTTGAAGACAAATTCTACAGTTTTACTATTTCGCTAAACTAGTTGACATTTTAATTTGTAAGGATATAACTATCCTTTTTAATAATTTTTCAAACGAACACGATGGATTGTAAAACTTGTTACGTCTATCGCGTAATCGGTGCACAGCCAACAAGTGTCTTCGTTGGTCGACGGCCAGCCAATAATAAAAGTTGCAGAGTGCAGTAGGCGTGTCAGGTGTAGCCAGGACCAATGGGACAGTGGTAAGTGTAAATACAGAGACAAACCAAAATGATATTGCTGTAGTGTAGAATATAGGCAGCTCACTTCAAACTTGTCCTCAGTGCTAGTAAACTAGTGCGGTCCTCAATGGGTTAACGTCGAGGTCTTGAGAGCCGATGAAGGTGATTGGGGTGAGCATGGAGCAACGGCATCGTCCGGCACGATAAAAACATGCGAAAATCCGAGAGTGACCCGGCCGGGGATCGAACCCGGAACGCCGTGGTTGAAGGCGAGCAGGCTAACCGCTCAGACACCGTGGCCCCATTCTCACAGATGGATAGGACGACGTTGCGTTGCCGTATGTTCGAAATTCAGTTTTCGTTTATAGGCTATTCACGGTCAAGTGAGCACTTCTTAACGCCCTTCCAATCGGCATTAACCACGAATACATATAATTTTTTTTTTCAGTTCCGGGCATTAACTTTTGGGAGTGAACAAAAGTATACACTGCGTTTGTTTGTCTCAATGCAATGTTTATGCCAAAAACGTGATAAGGAACATAGAAATATGTCAAAAGGAAGAATCCAGCAGGGCCTTAAAAAGTGCTCACTTTACCGTGCACAGCCTACACCAAACTATTAAATGAGCGTCCAATGTGCTAGCTAGTGTACGAAAATAACGCACACTTAACGCTAAGCGTGTTGGTTACTTTCAAGATGTCACGCACATTAAAAACACAATTTCGGAGCACTCCAGCACAGTTAAAAACGGGTTTCTCAAAGCGCTCTATATCAAAATATACGCATTATACACATATAAGTCATAGAGGGACATGAATTGCACCCACTACAGACCATCCAGCAATAAAATAATAGAGACACCACAGAAAGTCCCATAGGTAAAGGCTGTTCACGATAAAGTAAGCACTTTTGGAATCAACCTTAGAAAAATGTTACTACCCCAACCTCCGTATATTTGAACGGGCTCACTGAGTGACATGCGCCCAGTAAAGTTGGTAAATATGGACGGAAAGTAGAACCATATATTAACGTCGAATAAAAAGTGTTGGGTAAACATTTGTGCTATCGAAGAATTATTTCTTTCGCTTTCTGTATTTTTTTCAATGCATCAAAAATGAGCAGATTTGTAAAGTATTTACTTTCTTAATAATTTCAAAGTTTCACTTGACCGACGCATGAATAAAGTGACGAGGCCCCATGACAATGATAATTTTACATAAGGCGGGAGAACACACAACGTGCATATACAAGTAGATCTTAAGCAGGGCTTTCAAAAGTGCTCATTTTACCGTGAACAGCATATACTAGCAGTGCGACGTGAACACTGCACGCTAGTACAGAGCCTTACGCCGTTGAATGCCGACCTGCGCGACTTATGGCAGTATGCATACGCGGAACATCTCTCGCCCAACCGTACTCGGCCGCTGCCACTACTGAACTGAACCTCTCCCACCCCATCGCGGCATGGGAGCACTCTGAGATAACCCAAATACTCGTTCACCCCGGAAGAAAACACGCAGTTATAAAAATTTATTCTATTCTTAATTACTAAGGATAGGAATACTCCGCGAGTTCAATGATCTGCAGGCTAGACTCCACAGTCATGTGTATACTCGAGTCTCAGATGTTTGTACATTGGCTGCTGCCCCATAGAGTAGCCAGTGTTACTTCACACCTGGCAGTACGGCACTAGCTACTTGTTTCCTTGCAAGTCTGTTATTGGCCCAGAGTCGTCCAAGGCGTGTCTAATAAACTGCAATCCAATTGCAAAGTCAACTTCAGTATACACGTGTTTGACGTCTATCTTGTCCTGAAATGAACTCGCGGAAAATTCGTATCCCTAATAATTATGTCTATTCCTGGCATTGGGTTACATAATCGAAGGTCTGCCGGTTTTTTTTTTGTTTAATTATTCGTTCTGTAAATTAATTTTTTGTTGTTATATTTTGTTATTTATCTGACAAGTGTTACTCATGGGTTTTACTATACATTTTGTTTGTATGTTTTGACTACAGACACTGTTGGCTCGTTTTCCGTGTTTGCTCCATGTCTCGGCCTTGGTTTTGTGCGACTACATAGTGTAGCAATAGAGTTTGTTCTAAACAATTCACCTAACTTTAGGGTAGTTTCCCGAGTAACTATTGCAAGAATCCTTCAAACAACTTACCGTAAAGTTGCTTTGCTCTCAGCCTCGCATCATCTCTCGAGATGCAGCACAAGGTGGAATATTAAACGAGATGAAACTCAAGAAGCCCTGCCAATCAAAGGAAGACGACGTCCGTGGGAGGGGTGTAAAAGGGGGGGGGGACGCTTAACGAACTCAACAAGCACACATTCCAAGAACTAGTAGACCAGAGCTCTT
The DNA here is from genome assembly GCA_029891345.1 of Dryococelus australis. Taxonomy (NCBI): domain Eukaryota; kingdom Metazoa; phylum Arthropoda; class Insecta; order Phasmatodea; family Phasmatidae; genus Dryococelus; species Dryococelus australis. The sequence goes on from CM057008.1 coordinate 51,028,531, forward strand.
GCTTCTCAAGTCCCCGTAATTCACATTTCACGCCCAGGTACGATATCGCAGTAGCTTAGAGCCGCCATGCCTCTACTCCCGCCCAGGCGAACCGGGTTCGATTCCCGCGCGGAGTCGCTCTCGGATATTCGCACGTGGGAATCGTGGCGGACGATGCCGCTGGTCGGTGGGTTTCCTCAGGGATCTACCCCTCCCCCCGCGACCTTTAACACATTGAGGACCGTACTCGGGCAAAACTTGTTTGAATATTTTATTCCACTTAAAACATAAAACGTGTCCGGGTTAACTTGCATCAATTCCCTATTTAATAAGGATTTTAAATAGGAACTAATACAACATGAACAATGAACTCCGTAAATGAACGACTCATTTTCCTATAGATACGGAAATCAAAACGATAGAATGTACATCTCGTTAGATACGAAAGAACATTTAGTTGGGAAACGATAAACTCGGCACTCCATTGGTTGGCGGGGGGGCCAATACGGAAAGACTGGTGTCGTTTTGACCAGTAGAATGGCGTTAAGTGACAATAGGGACCAATAGAACATGGTGTCCCTGCAGCAGTGTGGATATAGGAGACTAACGTCTAGCTTGACTTTAACACTGGTAAAAGTGTGCCGACCTCAAAGTGTTAGTTCCGGCGTTGCTCCATACTCACCTCGCATAACCTTCATCGGCTCTCAAGACCTCGGCGTTAAGAGCCGCCCAAATCCCATTAGGTAACCCTACCTCTACCATGAACTGACAGAAAGGTTTGCTTTTTTTTAACCCTTTCATGCCCACTGTAGACTATCATCAAATTGTTGCACACGAAGGCTGTATTCGACCGGTGCTGTACTCTACGACACTTAGTGCCCTATGATTAGAGACATTCAAAATTAGCGTTATTATTTGAAGACAGGCGATACCTTAAACACTTGCGTTTTGTATTGCCTTTGTCATTGGATTATAGTTTGTTAGGACACGCCCAGGACGGCTTTGAACCAATAGGAAATCACTAACGAGAAGCTGGCCCAATCACGTCCAATCAAATCGAAAGGGAAAATGTGTCGTCACTGCTGCAGAAGCCTTAAAGAAGTAGCACCGGCTCGAACATGTACAGCACTGTGAATTTCAGCGTGCTGCCAGAAAATAACGCGAATTTTGCATGTCTCTAGCTATGATCTTCGGTGTGGATAAATGACTGGCAAACTTTGCTGCGGTATGACTGGCTCATATCACTGATCACCGAACACACGCCTACGGCTTATTGGATGTGATGACTAGAGACCTGCAAAATTCGCGTTATTATTTGAGGACATGTTGGATTTCAGACGCATGTACTGTTGCAATAAGTTTGTCATTGGACTATACTTTATTTAACACTCCCTGAGCAACTATGAGGCAGTAAACTAACACTTCACAATTGTGTAGTCCAATCACGTGCAGGTCAGTTAAAAAAAATGAAAGTGACTACATCTATGCAGCAGCCAATGAGGAATCGACTCCGGCTCGAGTATATACAGCACTGTGAAGTTTAGCCTGGTGACAAATAATAGCGCGAATTTTGCAGGTCTTTAGTGATAACTAGAGACCCGAGAAATTCGCGAGTTCTATGACCCGCAGACTAGACTTCACAGTCTTATATGCTCTCATATAGAAATCAACTGTTTATTGGTTGATTGTTGTGGTAGTAAAAGGCGGTAGTTGGGCGCACAATTTCTAGCATGTTTGTTATTGGTTTATTTATCTCTAGGAGGTGTCGAACATACACGTCGTCCAATTACAAACGTAACATTAACGTACATGTACGTGAATTCCACCTTGTCTAGAAATGAACCTGCGAAATTCTCGGGTCTCTAGTGACACCAAAACAAGTTATTTGACACTTCAAGTACAGTACGCATTAAAAAAATTATTTCGCAACATGGGAAATGATAAATTAATGTGCGAATGAAAGAGTTAAACACAAGGCGCGATATTGCTACAGGCTTATATCGATCACAAAGCAATATTTATGTAACATTTCAACGGCGATACGGTACAACAGCAATATATGGCACATCGCGATATCGGCGACATGTGGAGTCGGCGATATGCGATATATCGTTTACGCATTTCGATACTTTCGTAAAAGCGGTATATCGCACCGATATCGATATGGTCAGCATGTTTCTAAACGATACTGAAGAGTGGATATCGCGGCCAGCCCACCACAAACGCCCAGGTTTTATTGGGAGTGACTGTACCTGCAGCCCGGTACATCTCTCCAAGCTGCCGTTTGTTCCGTATCCTACGTTGTCCGGTTTGATTGACGGGTCGAAATAAGCTCCTGCCTCGTTCCAGACAATCCCCTAGGCTATCATTGTGAGAAGGAGCGGGCAAGTGGATAAAAACTGGGCTGCATGCCCTGTACACATAAGTCGTACTTTATCCAGAATGCTATTGCATTAGACTTATTAATAGAGGCATGTAATATTCGCATTATCATTTGAAGAGAGAATATACTTCAAATTCATGTGCGTTCGTATTGCTCTTGTCATTGGACTACAGCTGGTTTGACACGCCATGGGCGGCCTAAAACCAATCGGAAAAGAGTAACGAAAAGATAGCCCAATCACGTACCGCCTGGTGAAAAGGGACCGTGGCTCCTCGCTTTTTGCAGAAGCCAATAAACAAATGGCACCGATTCTGATGTATATAGGGCGATAAAATCTAGCGCTATGCCAGCTAATAATGCGAATTTTGCTTGTCTCCACTTATTCTCAAGCACATTTCACTGATACAGGTCCATTCTAACACGTTACGGAAAATCTTTTTCGACACAAAATCCGGCAATATTACATTGAATATTGAATAGAATACACGAGTACTGTTGCATTTATTCCATAGATTACCAGCACAATTCTTTTTGGATATCTGCACGTAAACAGATAATAAATTTGCGATAGTTTTATCGGTATGATTTTTTTTTTCATTTGACTTTAAAGTAAAGCCGTGGGAAATATTCAACTAAAACATAAACGATAATCGGATATATCTCATTAAATCGCGTGTGCATGAGGAGAGTAAGTATTCAGAAATAATATTAGCAAGGCTTAAGAAAAATTGGACGCAAGCGTGAATGTACTCTAACTAGAGACCTGAAAAATTCGCGATTCCAATTACCTGCACGCTAGACTCTACAGTATTATATACAACTATTATGCCGATGTCAATTACACATTGGTTGTCTGCTGTCACAGTGGAAGGCGACGATTGGGCCAGCGTTCTCCAGGGGGAGTCGAACACCCTTTGGAGCAATGGCTAATATTGTATAAATAAGCGTGTTTTGAATTCTAGCTTGTCCCAAAATGAATCCGCGAATTATTCAGGTCTCTAACTATAACTAGGGTCCGTGATTTTTCGCGTAGAAATCGGAGTGCACAGTATACTTCAATACTATATATACACCTCGGCTGTTGCCATACCTCCATTGGCTGGTGGCGACGTTTCGACATTTGACCGAGCCACTGAGGATTCTGTAACTCCGACACTGAGCCTTCGTGATTCGTGCACTAGCGATTAACACGAACCAGAACATGTTTCAGCCAATCAAAAGAGGTGGACGACTCCACTGTGCTTTGAACTATGACTGCCACACCTCGGTGCATGTCCGTGAAGGTAAAAAGAAAGAAAGAAAGAAATTCAAAGCATTGCACAACTCATTTCGTAAGAATTAAGGACCCATTGGCAGGGACCTGCAAAATTCGCGTTACTTTCTGGTGACCTGCTATAATTCCTGTCCTATACATATTCGTGTCGGCGCCATTTGCTTATTGACTTCTGCAGCAGTGAGGACACATCTTGCCATTTTCACTTGACATGACTTGACTGGACCAACTTTTCGTTAGTTGCTCGCTATTGGTCCAAAGCCGTCCAGGGCGTGTCTGGACAAACTGTAGTCCGATAACAAATTAATCACAAAAGCACAAGTCTTTGAAGTCTAGTAGACTATGCCTTGAAATAATAGCGCGAATTTTGCACGTCTATAAACACTCGTAAAGGCTGTTCACGGTAAAAGCAGCACTTTTGAAAGCCCTGCTTAGTACCTCCTTGTAAGAACTTTGTGTGGTCTTCCGCCTTACGTAGAATCATCATTGCCTTGAGCATCACCACTTTATTCGTGCGTCAGTCAAGTAAAACTGTGGAATTAACACACTGAAGTCTGCACACATTTACTGGCACTTAAGACAAAATAGAGGCGAGTCAGCAATATCCATTACTGCAAGAACACCGGTTCTGTTGGTGTCTGTGTTAGAACTCACCATCGTCCTATTGGTCCATACCACACCGGGCACTACCCTGTACTTTACAGCGTTCACTATTGGCCGGTCATCAACCAATGGAGAGCCGAGATGATATTGATCCAATAAAATGTCCTTTATCGTATAGAAGGATTTACAATCAATCGTGTCCATTTGAGTGACTATAAAAATAGACATTATATCGTTAACAATATCATTTTTACTGCGCTGTGGTGTTCTTGTGAGGTCGTGTTAAACACCAGCCGAACAAAGACTGCACAGGCATGCGAGTTCTGTTCTGAACAACAAAGAAATTTTCAAATTAGCTTTGCTCGAGCTACACTCTCAAGCATAGTCTGCAAAGTGTTAATAGAAAAGTAAATAATTTACAAATCTGCTCATTTTTGCACTTCGATGCATTAAAACAACAGGAATCGAAGTAAACAATTTAAGTTATCACAAATTATTACTTAACACTTTTCATTCCACGTTATGGTACGGAACTAGTTTACCTCCATCGTTACACGTCACTCAGAGCACTCGTTAAAATATATGCAAGTTGGAGCAGTGACGTTTCCTTAAGGTTTATTTCAAAAAGTGCTCACTTCACCGTGAACAGCCTGTACAGGCCGTTCACGGTGAAGTGAGCACTTCTTCAAGCTGTTTCATCAGACTTAATAACCAATTAATACATTTCACTTTGGCCTCGGACTTTTGGTTTTGGGTATGGTGAATGTATATACTGTATTTGTTACTCACATGACAGGGTTTACATTAACAAGTGGTGGAAGGATATATAAATCGGCCGAAAGAAAAAAAGCAACTAGGGCTTCAAAAGTGCTCACTTTAGTTGAATGTACAGTACTTGGTACCAAAACCACAGAGGTATTTTTTTTTTTTTTTTCGGCGATGTCTTAAGGAATTCTTCCTCGAGAGAGTCGGCGACATCGCTGTGCATATCCCGCGTCTTCGCTGTTGCGGAACGGAACGGAGCAGAATTCGTATTGCGCACGAAATGTAGCACGGGCCCGTGTTCGCGATATCGGACGCAATGGCGTTCGCGCCCAACGACGCTTACAAAATGACAGGGCATCTCCACGACCTTGAATTCCACCCGACCGACTCGCACACAACCGCCCTAGAGAGCGAAATCGCCAAGAACATGTTCCCCGTCGCTGTTGATAAAGCAGGAGGGGAAGAAGTATTGGGGGGATGGCAAAAGCGACCGCATGAGCCACTCCCGGAGACCCTACATACTTATCTTCCCTCGCCATCGAACCACGACGAGAATATTTGCCTTCCTCCCCTTTTGTTATTTATTCGCCCCGAACTTTCCTCTCTTGACCTTCCTTCCGGCCTTAAATATAAGAACCCCTGGGGAGGGGTTAAGGAAATAAGGGGTGGCCAACTTCGAGAAAACAACCCACTTCTGGAAGGAACCATCGACAAGAACTTCTGCCCCCGGCGAGAAGGGGAGTAGACGGAGACAGAAGAAATTCCGTCGACGCAGTACGAGTTGCGGGGGGTGTATAGTTCGATCAATCAACCCCCAGCCACAATCAAGAGTCCAGAGAGTTGGCATATTCAGTAGCACTCACTGGTAATTTCCGGAGGGAAAATGGCGGGGGGAAACGGAAGATCCCCGAGAAAACCAGCCGATCAGCGGCATCGTCCGGCACGATTCCTACATGCGAAAATGCGGGAGTGACCCGGCCGGGGATTGAACCCGGTTAGCCGTGGTGGGAGGCGAGCAGACTAACCGCTCAGTCAACGCGGCCCCCATCATTTCGATGTTAAGTTTTAACAATAGTATCTGTTGTACAAAAATATATTTCGTTGCCCCAACCAAATACGTTGTTGAGTAAACAAAAAATTGAAAAACAACAAAATTAATTTTGTTCATCTAACAAAATCCATGTTTGGATAAACAGAACCTCTGTGTTTTGCCAAAAGAAATTTGACTGCCAACAAAATAATTTGGTGGATCAACTGCTTATATTTGATTGGCCACTCATTGGATTGACTTCGTACGAAAATACTGCTCAAGGGTTTGGTTGGATTTTGTCTTTTACTATTAGGACATTAACAGTTCCTGTTAGTGGATTTATTGACGCATTATTAATCTTATAAACATATTAATAAAAAAAGTTCAACAGGAAACACAGAAGTGGAGCCAGCCCATAAACGTAAACATTAATTTTTCCTCTCACAAATAAAAAATACTTTGTGGCTGCTAAAGAATGTTTTGTTGGTAAGCACACAGCCAAATTATTTTGTGGTGAACACGAATTCTTTTTACTTGTCACCACCAAACATGTGTGGCCTATAGGAATTTTTTTTTATGGTAACTACAAAATATTTTGTGCTCGCCACAAAACTGTTTGGCTGGGCGTATACGAACAAAACATTCTGTAGCAGCCACAAAGTATTTTTTTTTTTTCAGTGCAGGTGTTGTTGCAAAAGAACGGATTTTTGTTATTCGTGCAGTACTTACAAATTCCTTACAATACCCGACATTTTGGAACCAATGGGCAGGGTTTCAGTTGATACGTGACGCAAGAAGCAACCAATTATAAAATGGTTGGTATGTCATTAACAACCAATAGCATTGCCCAGGGAAAGGCAACTCCCTCATTGGTGCTACCTTCTGGATCTGTACAGAACCGGCCATGATTTCACCTATTCTGCAACATGTCGAACGTGAACGAGTATAATCGGAATAATACTCTTAGAATTTCCTCAAAAGTTAGTGGGCTAAAGCAAGTTAGTTAATAGATGGAGGTCTTAATTAAATAAGAGTTAATTATGATTTTTTAACTTTATTTATAATAACTTAATACAAAATACTCTCGACCCAAATTCTCACAATAAATTGAAATCACGTGATGTTTACAATTAATGTATTTAGTCAATACAATTTACAATTAACTCAAAAAAGTTTTTAAATATTTCAAAATCAGTCCCAATAGAAAGTGTATAAAAACCTATTCAATATTTTTAAAGAGTATATGTCCATATTTCAGAGTACCGAAATTAACAATAAAATCCGTATCACATGTTCGTTCAATCAGTCCCAACTCAGTTTAGTACATGCCCCACCAGTCCGCAATGCTCTAGAGTTATCTGGGCGCCCTCTTGCACAGTCGCCTCCAAGCGTCGGATCCAAGCACTCGCATTCAGTCACACCACGAACACCTCGTCCGTCGTCGTCTCGCAATCACCCATCGACGTCCGTGCCCTTCGACAGTGTCACTAGCTGCACCACACGTCGCTTGATTACCGCACTCAGCCAAATGTCTTCCACACAGACTCTCACCCCATGGACCACTGCGATATTTATAGGGTCATAGTCCATCACCCAGAAATTTCTCTAAATGCAGCGTGGCGCGGAGGCTCCCAATTTCCAGAATATTCTTGCGCACCCTCTACACTTGTCGGCTTCTCCAGCAGGGACGGAGGAGTAGGATCTGTGACTCCAGCTACGTAACCGCTGTCAGTCATTGCTCCGTCAGCCGGGGGGGGGGGGGGTGGCGACGAGGAGCGAGTGGGTCTGCCCTTACAGGAGGGGAGGGTCGAGGCAGGACTTCAGAAAAGTTGGAAGTGACCGTGAATGGACTACTGAAGGGAGATGAGGTTGCTACGTGGTGGCAGACAAATCTGAAGACTGATAACAAAAAGGCTGGGGCGTACTTTTTAATTATAGCAGTCGCGAAAGGTCCCGTAAGCGTGCGGCACAAACCCTCCTGAGAAAGAGAGAGAGAGAGAGAGAGTGGGAGGGGAGATAAAAGGGGAAAGCGAGGTGCGCGTGAGATATTACAGGAATATTAGAGAAAATTAAATTTGAAACTCAGCGTTCGTCTTCTTTGCAGCAATCCAGTGAGTGTCGGGACGGAAAATGGCGCCTGGAGGAGGCGAAAGGGAAAGATAACGGATGCGGAGCCGAGTTTACTAATTAGCGACGTGGGAGATGTCCCGAGGAGAAAACAGCGCGATTTTTCGGAAGGACCGAAGAAAATGTCTAGGGGGAAAAAAAAAAAAACCCCCAGAAACCGAGGATACGAGCCAAAGACGTAGGAAACCAAGAAAAGCGCGGGAGGTCACAGATAATTTATTTTTATGGAGAACGTGACGGACAAAAAAATATTGTCGCGGCACCGAAAGGGAACAACATGCAATTTTAAATGGGCCACCACAGAAAGAACACTCACGATTGTGAAAAAGTCGAAATTTTAACACGAAAACAAATAATCTGATGAATATCTATCACCAAACGGTTAGATTTTTTTTTCCTTTAGTTACAAAAATCTTTTGTAAAATCACATCCAGAAGTGCCCGTAAACTCTCCGTAAAATTACTGACATACGGACATAAAAAAAAAAAAATGGACTTCCCGCAAATTTCAAAGAATTCTAAGTGAATAAGTGTAACATCTTCGTTGATTTCCTAGTTTTTTTTTTTACTTCCAGTTTTAAGAGATAATGGAAATTAAAAAATCTCAAATTTCGTTAAGTGGGTGGTCTATAGTGTATAAATGAAATATCTTAAAAATTTTAAATATTTTATTCTTGAGCGAGTTCTGGACCCGAGTCAGAAGATAAAATCAACTCTGTATTTCGTAATAACTAGCGTTTCCGTGGTTGGACGACCGGCTTAGCTCTTCCCATACCAATCACAAACGATCCTATTTAGAGTAATCAAATCATTAATAGGCCCAGTGAAAAGTGATTGAAGTTCAAACACGCACGACAGCTAATACCGGAAGAAAAAAAACCCGAAAGAAAACAGTAAGTCGAATGTTATGGACACAGCAACTTTTCACACGATAAACAATTGTCTCTATAAAAATAAAACACACACACGCATATATATATATATATATATATATATATATATATATATATATATATATATATATATAACAGTTTAATTTGACCGAGGTATGAATAAGTGATGAGGCCCATGGCAGTGTCGATTGTACGGAAGTCGGAGGAATATACAACATGCATACAAGTAGATCATAAGCAGGACTTTCTAAAGTGCTCATTTTACCGTGAACAGCATATATCAGAAATGCTTACTTCATAGTGAGCAGCATTTACCTACTTTCGGCTACCCTCTGTTATACCCATGGGCACAACAGAAGGCATGAAAGTTTCTATAGCAGAAGAGAAGAAAGAATGCCTACACACACGTTGCCCACAGTTGTTTCTTTATTGTGTGTTTGTGTGTGTGTGTGTATGTGTGTATATATATATATATATAAATTAAAGTACAGAAAGAGCACGAGGTTAAGTTGTCACACAGAAATGCTACAGCTGAGAAGAAATGACGGACGACAGATTGTTGTGAATCGTTTACAACTAACGGAATGAAAACGACACCGGCCAATTCCAGAGGTATGCGGCGGTAAAATGAGCAATTTTGAGGCCCTAGTTACTGTTGCATTTAAGTCATTTTTTTTTACCCTTTAACCATCTTACTAAACGAAAACATTTGCCTTGTAAGTAATAAACCAAGTCTATATATTCCATCGCACTCGGAAGTTAAAGACTAAGGTTAAAACAAAATATATTTATTGGACTATTATTCCAAATAGTATGGCTTTCAAAAGTGCTCAATTCACCGTGAATAGCCTATATCGTGAGTACAGCCTAAATTGTTTTTCACACACTGTAATAAAAAAAAATATCTAGATTTTTCGCCAGACTAGATAAAAAAAATAATGAATACCGCTAACAAGTATTTAAAGAAAGTTAACACTTCGAGAAGTGTAGATGGAGCGATAGTAAAATGGCGACAACTCTGCCCTTGAAGACAAAACTCGCACGGATGTACTTTCTTCGCTTCGCTAGTTTACACGATGATCTCTTATAAACCCTACGGAACATAACTTGTAGTTTTCGTGAAAGAAATTGTACTTTTGTTATGCCAATGAACAGGATAAACTGTATATAATGTAACACATGACATGTTACTGTGATTGGGAATCAGTCAGCTCGCCTAATTATTGGCTGACGGCTAGCTAGTAATGGTTCTTATTAGTGTGGTGATAATGTCCAGAGTAATGTAGACCAATAGGACGCTGGTCGGCGAAAATGCAGAGGCCAATAGTGAGTGAAGAGATTTGGCAGCTCTTAACATCGAGGTCTTCAGAGCCGATGATTGTGATTTAAGTGAATATGGAGCGGTACCGGAATGAAGGGACGGGGGAAACGGGAGATCCCCGAGAAAAACCCGCCGACCAACGGTATCGTCTGGCACGATTCCCACTTGCAAAAATCCGGTGACCCGGGCGGGGATTGAACCCGGTTCGACTTGGGAGGCGAGCGTGGTAACCGCTTAAGCCACAGTGGCCCCCAGAGGCCAATAGAACTGGAGCACTTGTAGGGCAGGGTATAGATTATACATTGGTAGCTTGATTTGACTGTCAGTAGACATGCGCAGACTCTGTTAAACTAGCAACACTGAGGCCTTCGGTGTTCTTGGGGCCACGGTGGCTGAGCGGTTAGCCTGCTCGCCTCCCACCAAGGCGATCCGGGTTCAATCCCCGGTCGGGTCACACGCATGAGGGAATCGTGCCGGACGATGCCGTTGGTCGGCGGGTTTCCTCGGGGATCTCCCGTTCTCCCACACCCTTTCATTCCGGCGCTGCTCCATACTCACCTCAATCACCCTCATCGGTTGTCAAGACAACGATGTTGAGAGCCGTCCAAATATCTTCACTCTCTCGGTGTTATTTTCGGCGGTCGAACTGAGCAGGTCCTGGTAGGAGTGGCGGGCGAGAAAGGAACGACGGCGCTTCCAGACAGTAATTGCTGTATAAGGTGTGAGCGGGCAGGGTAGATGGATGCGATCTGGGAGTTGCTGAGGTCTCCAGTCAATACAAGAACCCGCCCGGCCTTCCCCGGTACACTCCCTGCACTGAAAAAAATATAACTTTCAACCTCGTCCACATCTGCTGCCGTCCTACAACACACTAACAACTGTTCGAATTTTTTTTCCTTTCGGACTACCATATTACTAGGGATAGGGAAAATTCGCGAGTTCAATGACCTGTTGACTAGACTCCACGGTCCGGTGTGTGCTCGGGCCTCAGATCTTTGTTGATTGGCTGCTGACACAGAGAGAGAGTAGCCAATGTTACTCCACGCCTGGCAGTATGGCACTCGCTAATGTTTTCTTGCAAGTCTGCTATTGGCTCAGAGTCGTACAAGGTGTGTCTAATAAACTGTTATCCAATTACAAATGTGACTTCAGTGTACACATGTTTGACGTCTACCTTGTCCTCAAATAAACTCGCCAAATTTTCCTATCTCTACATATTACTAAGAGGCCCGGATATTTCGCGGTTTCTTTTGAGGACAAGCTAGACGTCAAAAACGTTTGCAATTGGCTTTCTGTCTCAATTGGATCGCAGTTTGTAAGATACGCCCTGGACAAATTTGAACCAACAACTGACCTGCAATAAAACTAGGACCGAATACCGTTCTGCATGGTGTTGCGCTGAAATTGTGGCATCAGCCAATGAAAAACTACCTCAATCTCTAGTTCACATAGGATTGTGGATTCTAGCTAATTGCCAAATGAATCCGCGAAATTTCCGGGTCTCTGCCTATTACTCAGTGCTGAGTGTATCCCGAAGGTAGGACGGGAGCTAATCGCGTCTCAGGGCGAACCCCTTACGCCTAAAAGGAAAGGAAGTCATGCAAGGAGACATGCATCGCGGCAGAGAAGGATTGGGCAGCCATGGCCAGCGATTGGGGCCATGGCTGCTGGCTAAAACTATAACTAAGAAGAGACTGGGGGGAAAACCTTCATTGACAACGTAAAAACCCAGCCGCCCAGGAAAGAATTCAAAATTATTGCATGCATTACATAGAAATGATACGGGAAAAAAAGGTTGGCTATAATTTTTTGTTCGTAGAGATGAAAAACTAGTAGAGGATTGGGCACTGCTCTTGGTACGGCACGATGTTGCGCTGGTTTTAACCAGTGTGCGATCTACTTTCTTGTGTACTGTGTATTCTTCCACCATACGTAAATGTAACCCTTTCAGAACCACACACTTTAAAAATTCTTCTATTAAACTTCCTAAACTTTAATGGAGACGTTTATCCTTTAAATGCTATAGAAACAATACCACACAAATAAAGGAAAATTTAGCGTGTCTACTAATAGAAGCTGGGAACTTCCCTACGTATTTTAACTGTTTCCCGAGCAGATGTAGGAACGCTACCATCGATGTAATGGGAAACGACGTTACAATTAACCGTCTCTTACTATAGGTTGTTCACGGCAAAATGACAACTTTCGAAAGCCCTGCTTAAGATGTACTTGTATACATATTGTGTATTCTCCCGTCTTATGTAAAATTAACATTGCCATGGTCCTCGTCACTTTATTCATGAGTCGGTCAAATGAAACTGTGAAATTATTAACAAAGTAAATACTTTACAATTCTGCTCATTTTTAACCTTCGATGTATTAAAAAAAACAACAGAAAGCGAAAGAAGTAATTTTAAGCTATAACAAATGTTACCTAACACTTTTTATTCGACATTCAGACATGGAACTACTTTCCATCCATTGTTACCAACTTTACTGGGCGAATGTCACTTAGTGCGCATATTAAAATATATACAAGGAGGGACAGTAACTTTTTTCTAAGGTTTATTTCTAAAGTTCTCACTTCATCGTGAACAGCCTTTATATGTATACACATGTGGTAAATTTGCGAATAATTTCTTACAATGCATTAATTTTACGGTTTCAGGCGTTGCAAGAAAGAAATGTTATGATCCGTGGTGTACTTGGAAGTTGACAAAACTCATTGCTTCGTTATCACAACTCAACTCGTGAGCCGTAAGGCTGTAGTAATGTGAACCAATCATAACCTAGACCAAGGTTTGTTCTACTCTGGGTAGAAACAAAACTCGAGTTCTTATGGGAGAGTTTGGTACAGGGAAATATTCCACCGCTCGGTGCGCAGCGTTTCGAAAGGTAAACTTTTAATTAAAATTTTAAGCTGCGTGAATAATAAAAGAGAAACATTTTACTTAGTTGCGAAGTTATTTTGTGTTTGATTTATGGTACCTGCAATTGTTGTGTTTTCCAACGTACACAATAGAGAAAATGTGTTTCCTTTCCGACACTAGCGCTTACCTGGTAGCGAAAAATTTCCCTTTGCCAAACTTATTTATTTGACACTTTGCAGACTACGGTCGCGTGTAGCTCGAGCAAATCACATTTGAAAATTTCTTCGCTGTTCAGAACAAAACTCACATGGATGCGCAGTCTTTGCTCGGCCAGTGTTTAACACGACCTCACAAGAACACGACAGCGCAGTAACTATGATATTGCTAACGACAGAACGTGTATATTTGTATAGCCGCTCAAAGGGACATGATTGATTGGGTCAATATCAGCCCAGCTGTCCATTGGTTGATAACCAGCCAATAATGACCGCTGTAAAGCACAGGGTAGTGTCCGGTGTGGTATGGACCAATAGGACGATGGTGAGTTCTAACACAGACACCAACAGAACCGGTGTTCTTGCAGTAATGGATATAGGTGACTCACTTCTAATGCGTCTTAGGTGTCAGTAAATGTGTGCAGACCTCAATGTGTTAACGTTGATATTCCCGACTTGTGTAAAAATTACCTCACCTAGACCAATAAAATGGCTTGCCAAACAGTTCCTCATAGAGAAAATCATTGGCAATATGCACTACCATCCAGAGATAACCTTCATGTGGATTATGTAGGAACACAATTGTGGACACAGGGTCTGGAATGGGTCAACATTGCCATGGGTACTCAGTACTTGATCCATGCATTAACCACGTGAAACACGGACATCATTGGGAATTTGCTCATTCACAAGCTGGAGTCACAAAAGCCCAACGAACACGACACGACCGACGTCAGAGATCGACGGAATTTTATATTATATTATTCAATGTTCACAATACCGCGACGAAACCTGCCCACAAGTGTGTTAATTGGCTGCTGGAAAATTATAAAACGACATATTATCCTTACAATATTAAATATTTACTGTTTGAAATTCGCGATAAAGTAAATGATAATTTAGCTTTTTACAATATTTGAATTTATACGATATATAAAAATACTAAAAAACGAACTGGAATGTTATTTTGGAGGCAAGTAAATTTATTATTTACTAAAATAGGGAAATACGCACGAAAAATTTGTTTTCTAATGTTGTATTTACGTTTTTGCGAGCCCCGACGAGTCTGACATCGGCGGAAAGTAGAAATAGAATCTACTTTTGTCGGGCTGTCGAGGCTGAAATTTTATCAGACTGACGTCACGGTGATCTTGCTCATCAGATTTCGTCGTGTCGGGGTTGTCGTGTTGGGTTCGTCGGGGTATTGTGACTCCAACTTGACACGTATTTTCATTATAAAACCAGAAAGTAAATAATAATAATAATAATAATAATTACAGTATTCACAGATGTTAACCCAACACTTTTAATTCGCCATTAAGAAGTGGGACTGCTTTCGATCCATTGTTACCAACTTTACTGGGCGCCTACCAGTCAGCGCCACCATTAAAATACATGCAGGTAGGGGCAGCGACATTTTTCAAAGGTTGATTTCACAAGTGCTTAACTCATTCTGACCCAGAGTACACAGTTGTGTACATTACGCACGTGTAGGTAATTTTTGTTGTGTATTGCACACTGCGAAGTTCAATGACCAATGATCTTACATGTGGGCAAACCGTCTTACTGGTATATGTCATAATATGTTCATAAAACTGTAGCCCAAGATACAGCCTACAGCTCATTGGCTGTGGCAACGAAACAACTGCTGTGCCTACGGAAGTACGGCAAGCACAATACATTTTTCGCAACACCTGACACGGTAAATTTAAGAGGTTCTGAAAGGGTTGGATAAAGTTGAACAGCATATAGTAACGTGTTCGAATTAATTCAAGGTAAAAGTAGAAAGGCTCACAACGTATTAAACTGTAGGTCCATTTCGGTCCAAACATTTTGCATTCCCTTCTTTATGCACATTACTGCCCTAGAAGCTTAGAATCTGCTTAAAACGAATTTTAAAACTCAGTACGTTCAAACATGCGAACAATAAACTTCCATAATGGCGGAAATTGCTTTGCTTTCACGCCCAGTTCACTCCTATTGGCCTTCTCTGGGGTACATTTTCAATCCGGATTCCACACTCCAGCTCACCTTGGCGACTGGAGCGGGTTACTCACTCCACTCCTACTTCAGTCCAGTCCGGACCTGTGTACAGTAACGTTTCAGTCTGGATTATTCAGTGCACTCCAGGTTCTATCAGGATTGAAATTTTACTCTAAACGCACAATTCTGTAAAAAAAAAAAAATCCTATAAACTTCGTATCCATTATATGGAAATAATGCCACATGTCAGACTGAAAATATAGCAATGATGAGCGTCTTTACTATACAAGGTCGTGGACTTCCCTACGCATTTGACTGCTCCATGAGTGAATGTTGGTACGGTACCATGGATATATTGTGAAATTAGTTTATCATTTGCACTTTCTCACTATTCGTATACATTGACAGGGTGCCCACAGAAATTCCATTTCGGAATTCCCAGACTTTTCCCTGTTACCATTTTCCCTGGCCTATTTTAAGGACCAATGCCCTATTTTTCCACTGCTGACAGAACAAATATGCTACCAGTGAAGTTGAGTTAAATTACGCTGCAGCAGACCAAGCAGGCACGGCCAAAGTTCTATCCGGCCCATCAAAATTTCTCCCAACACACACTATCGACATTGCACGAGTGCCCATTACAAACAAACAAACAAACAAATACTTTATTTTGTACATATAAGCCCTACGTAACTTGGAAAAGAAGCAATACTGCCAGTTCACAAACTTCAAAATTGCAATTTTAAAAATGCATATGCTCATAATTACAATATTCTGTTCTCACACAACTAACGACTTCTGCATAGCTGCGATTCACAGGTCTGCGATGGACTTTTTTTTTTTTTTTTTTACAGATGTATCTCTTTTATATGAATTTGAGTGTGCTGAATTTGGAAATGGTACTTAAATTCTCACATCACGCAAGGACTTTACACAAAATGAGGTTATGTAACTGACTTATGTAAGCTGCACATTTTTCATCCTTCAAGGAACTTCTGTACTTCATACCTACTCATTTTGGGAAAAAAAAAGATCTCAAATACTTTCTTTGTTTACTTCTGTTGCACACACGTCCCTGTGACAATACGAGCACTGCACACAAGCAGAGAAACAAAACCCGCTCCTAAATCACCAAGAGAAAAAATAACTATGTGGTTATTAAACGAAAATAAGGAGTAAATTTAAGCATTCTGGAAATACTTTGATAAAATATGTTGGCGTCTCGTTAGGGCAAGCAAGGCAATCAGTGCTTACCCAGACAGCTTCCTGACAATATTATATTTAAAATAAATATTACATTCTGACTTATAATTGGGCTACTTTACGGTAACTTTTCACTCATGCGGTACACATTCTACTCAGGAAACAATACTGTACAGTATAAGAAAACCAACTGGTTACCTAGCATAACCAAGATGTATGGAAGCGCTGTATGTAATGCTTTCAGCAGGTAGGCGGTCCCTATGGTTTCCCGGCTGACGGAGGGGCGGCAGTGTAGGAAGGCCCCCCGGGGAGGGGCGGGGGCATATGGCTGCGCCAACCTGTGTTAGAAGCTACGATGGTAGTGCTTTCTTCGCCGACCTGAACCGGAGATAGCCGAAGCTGGCAGTTGGCGTCGTGTAGTTTACAGTAACTAGATCGATGCGTGGGCAAGTTCGCGAGCACAACACGTATCGTATTATTTTTATTTAATTTTTCACTTCGGCCAAATTTTATGTTAACAAAATATTGATATTTTTACAAGCGGTGTAGTTTTTATTAAAGTACGAAATTTCTTTTAAAATGACACCATTTTGCACCTTGAAATCAAAATTTTCCCCGGAGGAGGACCCCCAGCTCCCCCCCCCCCCCCTTATTGAGCAGACCAACGCCACTACTGTCCCCTGCACACAGTAGCTTGCCCATGACATTATAGCACGCATTATGTGTTTCGTTCAATAATATACCCCCGAATAATTTAGCAACAGTAAATAGGCTTACAGTAAAAAGGTGGAATTGCGAAAAATTGGTACATGATAGAGAAAAACAGAGACCAGTTTCAGATTCAGCATCCCAAAAACATGTTAGGACTGTATACATTTTGAAAAAAAAGAATTTAATGGCCCAGATTTTGCAGACCCGTGATGTTTAAATTTTCCGTGGCCCAGGAGAAAATTGCCTCGACATTTCTCGGACTTTTCCCTATCACATGAAATTCCCTAACATTTCCTTGTTTTCCATGTTTTCCTTGTTGATGGACACCCTAATTGATATGATGGTTTCACGAGAGATTCTTTAGTGTGTATATGACACTCTGCACTCTAAATCTGAATCAGTGAGAATTTCACTGTTTAAATTAGTCAAACGTATCTGACTAACATCAGTGAATTTTAACTGATTAATCAATGCAAAAATACCAGATTTCCTTCATTTATTGAGTCTGTGGCATTTTCTACTGATTCATCAGTATTTATTTTCCTCTGTTTACTAAGTGGTTTATTTTAGACTAATGTATCAGTTAAACAGCGTGTAAAAATGGCCGTCAAAGCGTACCGAGGGAAATAACCACGTATATAAAAATAAAACCAATACAAAATACTTTCTAAAATGTGTTTCGTCTTTCAAAACGCCATTTTATGAGGTAATAGGTCCACGCAGTCTTTCTTTGCGTTTTTACGTCTGTCATTTCGTTTTCATGTAATCATCACAGCGCTCTGCTTGAAAGTTTAAACTGCATATACTGTGATGATGCGAAGATTTGTTTTAAGAATCTTAACGGTAGCAATTAAACCAAAAAAACTAAAATTAAGAGGATACAATGGTTTTCCACTGATTCTAAGCGCAGCCATGTTCACTGATTCGAAAAGCTAAATTTCACCGCGTATCAGTGGTTTCGCACTGATTCGAATTTAGTGTGTGCATCCATCTGGCCTCAACCTAACACCGGGCAACATCACGGTGTTGAGAAGGAGGGGGGATATAGATAGATACAGAGAGAGAGAGAGAGAGAGAAAGTCCACGGCCTGGACATCAGCAGACGCGGAAGTGTAATAAAAACCCAGGGGGCCTGTGATTGGGTCAGCGAGTTGGGGCGACAGCATCCTACCCCCCTCGACCCCTCACGAAAAAAAACCCACCCCAGGCGCTGACAGTTGTATTAATCGCCTGTCAGAAACAGGAGCCGGGATCTGCTCCACCCCGGGATGACAGGCCACGTTTCCATCCACGCCAGGACGGGGGCATTCGCGCTTCGACTGTCACAGTCTGTCTCTCCTCGTGGCTGGCCGGGCGCTGTCGGGATACGAGCGCGCATGTAAACCAGATGCGGTAACTTACCAACTTCCCTGGAGCCCCTGCCAGAGTTCTACTTCCACGACATCCCTCCGCCTACGTGCAAACAAATCTTAAGTGTCCTATGTACTGAAACGTTTTCTGTGATATCGTTGTTTGCGCCTAATCGTGTGTATCGGTAAATAAATGTTCTGGAAATACGAAGTTTTGCCAGAAAGGATAGAAAAAACTATTGTCCATATCGCCATATTTTTACTTTTGTCATATTAAGTGTATTAATGGAGAAAAAAGATCGTGAAAGTGGTCAAATATCGCATTTTTAAAGCTTGCCTATGAAGTTTCTTTAAGCGATAAGAGAAAAGTACAATTCTACGCAGGTAGTTTGATCTGCGCACTTTCATCGCGTGCAATAAAACCCCACCGTTACATGTCAAGTTTAGACAGTAAAGCGTCACGACGGAAACAACGCACGCCTTGTGCGTAGGAGCGATGAGGCGCTGGGCTTGCGTGTTAGTGTCGCCCGTATCGCTCCCTCGCTTCTTGACCTTGAACGCGCAGGTACATAGGACCCTTAAGGCCCGCCCAAATCTCTTTACTCGCCCTATACAAACAATTAATTTGGTTGAGGCAAATAAGTTTTGTTTGGGTCAGCAAAACCCTCTTCTTTTTTTACACTGCGTCTAGAACGTAGACCAGAACGACTGAAATAGTTAAACCACATCGTTTCGGTTATAAGGGACGTACGAGCTGCTTAGTAGATAGTTTCAGAGCTCCAACGTTGAACGGAAAATGTGTTTCAATAACTACCAAAATCATGTGATAAGTTTCACTCCCTGAGCCTAGCACAACGATCGAGTACGCTTGGATCAATGAAATCGCCCCGCAATTTCTCTCCTCTATTCTTCAATATCCTGTGCTGCAATCCTGCCAGTGGACCATTCAGTATTTTGTTGTATAATTGCTAACTTAAGCTGGGAAACATATCGCCAAAAAAATTCCCATAATACTCCAAAAGGGTAAAACGTTGCGGATTTTAAATTTGTTAAAAATTCAGTACGTTGATATTTAACCTACGAAATAAAAAAGTATTATTTATGAAGCATCAAGAACTATATTATTTCTCAGAATATAAAATAAATGCTTCCTTTTTAGGCCAGGTAAAACCATCTATCCTGTAAAAACACTTGAAATAGGCGCAACTTTCAGAGAAATTGGGATTGAAATATTTCTAAACAACATTCTATAAATACACGCAACGAGTAGTGTAAAACTACAAGGGACTGCAAACCACTGTAAAAAAAAACCCCCATCAGTTCAGTTGTATGCGAATCAAATCTTTAGCACGCATATTACAGGCGAGCTGCGACTGTCTATATTGCCTTGTTAGTTTAGCGCGTAACAAGTCAAACAAGTTCACGGGCGACAACTACCACAAACACACACGGAATTTGTGGATGCGGAAAATTAACAGTAACGTACAAAATATACTATTTGAAGGACTAGTTGAAAACGGAGCGGGACGTAGCGTAATTATAGCGAAGTGTTCACGGAACGGGATTATAATATCGGGTTGCTGATGCAAACGAGCACAGTTCTTGCGCTCGTCAGCGGAGCAAGAGGTACAAACAAACGTGAAAACATTAATTAATCTCGGGCGGCAATTAAACACGCAATACTGGGCAACACCCGCTGACGTGGATACGCGAGTTATGATTGCTAGGCCCACGTGTGCTTTGCGAATTCATCCGGCGGCGATGTAAACTTCAGACACTTCGTTATTTTCTCCCACTATTGTAATTGGACGACAGTTATTCGGACACGCCTTCTTTTAACAAATTGACGTCTTTACCGGCACTTAAGACAAGTTAGAAGTGAGTCGCCTATATACACTACTGCAAGAACACCGGTTCTCTTGTTGTCTGTGTTAGAACTCGCCATCGTCCTATTGGTCCATACCACACCGGACACTACCCTGTACTTTACAGCGTTCATTATTGGGTGGTCATCAACCAATGGACAGCCGAGCTGATATTGACCCAATAAAATGTCCCTTACCGTATAAAAGGATTTACAATCAATCATGTCCCTTTGAGTGGCTATAAAAGACGTTATCGTTAGCAATATAATAGTTACGGCGCTGTCGTGTTCTTGTGAGGTCGTGTGAAACACTAGCCGAACAAAGTCTGCACATCCATGCGAGTTTTGTCCTGAACAACAAAGGAATTTTCAAATCAACTTAGCTCGAGCTACACGCGAGTACAGTCTGCAAAGTGTTAACTGTGAGCCAGTAATTAGCAAGAAGAAGTGGTGTAAGCGAACGTTAACAATCAAGTACGAATGCCTAAACGGTTGTGTCTGCTGCATAGTCTATCCGCCGTTTCTTCACGCTTTTATAACCAAACTTTGGAAAAATCACCCCATGTATTATGTGTTTGGTTGTTTCATAAATATCTTGAGACCTGAAGAATTCGCGGATTCAATTTGGGACAAGCTAGAATTTAAAACACGTGTGTTTGCATAACTTAAGCCATTGGTAGGGATAGGAAAATTTCGCGAGTTCATTTCAGGACAAGTTAGACTCCAACATGTGTACACTGAAGTCAGCTTTGCAATTGGATCGCAGTTCTTTAGACACGCCCTAGACAACTCTAAACCAATAGCAGACTAGCGGGAGAACAAGCAGCAAGTGTCATACTGCCTCGTGTGTAGTAACACTGGCTACTCTCTGCGGTAGCAGCCAATAAACACACATCTGAGATCGAGTGTACACAGGACTGTGGAGTCTAGCCAACAGGTCATTGAACTCGCGAAATTTTTTAGTCCCTAGCCATTGGTACACATGGTGTATGAAACCTCCTGGAGAACGGTGGCCGAATCGTCGTCTTCCAGACTCACAGCAGTTAACCAATGCACAGTTGACCTTGACATCAGTATATTTGTAAATAAGACTGTAGATTCTTGTCTGCGGGTCATTGAAATCGCGAATCTTACAGGTCTCTAGCCATGTCACAACCGTTTTTTTTCCTTTATGTGAGCATAAAAGTATCATATTTATCGTTAATATGAACTTCCTACAATATTTTATCAATAAATTATAATATCAAATTTATAAATAATATGAATAAAATCAAGGAGAAAATAGGTGTGTTGGTAATAACTATAGACTGTTCACGGTAAAGTGAGTACTTTTTCAGGCCCTGCTAATAATTTCCTTTCGATTGATTTCTACCTTCACGCCGTTTGTTAATGTAAAAATTTCAACTCGAGTAATAAACACAATGTGTACATTTCTTTACTCTCAAAATTTAACGTCTGAGACTGCAGTAAAATATATTTATTAGGGGTTTGTGCATTTTGGGAGGGCCTTAAAAAGTGCTCACTTTACCGTGAACAGCCAATAGTAAGATATAGTTCCTATGGAAAGTATTATTACAGTGAGTGCGATATCCCTGCGCAGTAGTTTTCTATAGGCTATTCGCGGTAAAGTGAGCACTTTTGAAAGCTCTCTCATTTGGCATAATAGTCAATTAATACATTTCATTTTAGCCTTAGATGATCACTTTAGACTGCACTGTAACATACACTCTATGTTTATTACTTATATGGCAATATTTATTTAAAAATATGGTTGAAGGATAAAAAATAGCTGAAATGAAAACGTAACTAGGGCCTCAAAAACGCTCACTTTACCGCGAACAGCCTACACAATTGATAAAGCTCTGTTCGCACGAGGCGGAGGAATATCCCGGAAGTATAGCTTTAGCAGAGCTTCAGAAAATACCGGAGTAACCATGAACGGTCTGGCCACGCATTTGCTTGCCTTCGTTCGAAAATACAACCCGAGAATTCGTTCGAATTTTTTTTTTTTGTAACGGTTAGGACTACAACGGTGTTGGTTAGGGCATCTATTGATTATTAACAACGACATGAACATCTCTGTAAAACAAGTTGAACTCTAAATTGGAAAGTAAAGCTGTGAAACTATTCGCGTACGTTTTCCACTATTTGACAAATATTCCCAACATATTGTCGGTCAAGTTTCCAATATTTTTATACGGACAGAAACTTTTTAACGTACGTAGGGCCAACCAAATATTTGTTTCGAGCAACCAAATAAGAACAACAAAATAATTTTGATATTGCATTGCCCCCATATACATGTAATTAATTTTATTGGGACAAACAAACTTTGTTTGGTACGTCAGTAACTTTTCTTTGGCTTATTATGTGGTCACGCCGGGTTACAATTAGAAGGGGTTTGAGGGGTGGAAGAGGGGGTAAGTAGGGGCAGTGATATTTCCGCGAAAATATTTCCGCACAAGATATAGTTCAAAGTACTGTGGCGTCGTCCACCTCTTCTGATTGGCTGGAAACATGTTCCGGTTAGTGTTAACTGCCAGCGCACGAATCACGAAGGTTCAGTGTCGCGAGTTACGGAATCCTGAGTGGCTCGATCAAAATGTCGAAACGACACCAGCAACCAATGGATGTGTGACAACAGCCGGGGTGTTTATATAGTATTGAAGTCTACAGTGCGCTCCGAATTTTACGCGGAAAATCACGGGCCATGTAGGAAAAAAGGGACCGGGGGGGGGGGGGGTCCATAAGATGCCGAAGAAACTAACAAACGCAATAACGTCAAAATGCATTCCCCTTCACTCGTTCGTCCAAACCCCGCTCACAAACCCACGAGGAAATAAGGGCAAGCGGCAGGTATCTTCGGAACTAACACGGCGAAATAAGTTTTTCGCTTCCATTACCCTCCCCTTCCGAACCCAAGCGCTCACAAAGTATTTCACGTTAGATTAAAAAATTCCTCAGCGAATTCGTAAAGTCGCTCCCCTTGAAAACCGTCGATGACTTCGCATTCGCTCAGGACCCGCTCATCCTGACGTAATCAAAATAAAAGTAAGGTCCGCTTTTTATCGGTGGATCAAAGTGCTTTATAACGCTGTATATTGATATGCCTGTCGCTTGGCCTCTCGGGTACCGATATGCCGGAAGAGCGTATAAACGTATCCGGACGCATTACAGGGAAAACATTTTCTGTAGGGATTTGCACTATGTCTGCACGAAACTCACATGGCGTGCCACAAAGTCCTTTTGACCGCCGATACGCCATGCGTAAACACATCGATATGTGCGCCCAGAGAAAAAAACAGTTCGAACAACGTCTTCCGAAATACGGAATTTAACAGCACACGCCACGATGCCCACGCTGGACGGGAATAATATTTTCAATCAATGTAAACATTAAAATATATAAAATATGATTTATAGGTACGGATAGGAAAATTTCGCGAGTTCATTTCAGGACAAGCTAGACTCCAACATGTGTACACTGAAGTCAGCTTTGCAATTGGATCGCAGTTTATTAGACACGCCCTGGACGACTCTAAACCAATAGCAGACTAGCAAGATTACAAGCAGCAAGTGACATACTGCCAGGTGTGTGGTAACACTGGCTACTCTCTGCGGTAGCAGCCAATAAACACACATCTGAGGCTCGAGTGTACACAGGACTGTGGAGTCTAGACTACAGGTCATTCAACTCGCGAAAATTTTCCTATCCCTAGTTATACGCCAAGCAGCAGTTCTGCACAGAACACAAATCAAATATGAATGTAACTACAAATGTAAATATACCTACATTGTAAAACGGTACTAATATAAAAATATAGAACACAAACAACGAAACACAATTAAAAGATTCAAAAGGTAATGTGGTTATAGCAGGTGCACCTGCACTTCACAGACTATGGATAGGGACAGTGATATTTCTCGAAGAAAATTTCGAGACAAGATATGGTTCAAAGCCCTGTGGCGTCTTCCACCTCTTTTGATTGGCTGGAAACATGTTCCGGTAAGTGTTAACTGCCAGCGCACGAATCACGAAGGTTCAGTGTCGGAGTTACACAATCCTGAGTGGCTCGGTCAAATGTCGAAACGTCGCCACCAGCCAATGGAGGTATGGCAACAGCCGAGGTGTATATATAGTATTGAAGTCTACTGTGCACTCCGATTTTTACGCGAAAAATCACGGACCCTAACTATGCGTTAAAGGAGTTGGCCATCAAAGTATATTTAAGTGAAGAGGTTTGGGCAGCTCTTAACATCAAGTTCTTGAGAGCCGAAAGAAAATATATAATTTGATATATGTACCATGTACTGTAGACGTTATATGTAACTCCTATTTCTCAAAAAAAAAAAAAAAAAATTTTTTTATCCCGTTTTTTTAAATGATGCGTCATAAAAAATAATTATGTTCTACATTAAGAACAGTGTTGTACATAACCTAAAATATGCTATACACATTTATTTGGCGCGAAGAAATCATTTGTAGGCCAGAAGATAGGTATTAGTAGAGGCCGGAGTATTTCGCGGATTGAGTTGGCAGTAAGCTAGGCTGGACAGTTCTCAATACACTCGAGATATTATCGTTTGTGTATTGGTTGCTCTGATCAGGCGAGGTCTCTGTACAGTACTGTCCAACACCCACTCGTAATACTGCTTATTACTGGCTCACTACTGTCGTGCAATCATAACCGTAGGAGTAGAGAACTAGTGTTTGGAGTCTACCTCGCATCCGAATGAATTCGCGATATCACTCGTGGCTCTACTGATTAGTGATTGGCCCAAGTTCTGGAAACAAATGAGTGAAGAAAGTTGCAATTACTGCACTCGAGCGCTCGTTTGGGGTAACACTCCGCATTAATGCTGCACAGCGATAAATAATCCCACCGCCCAGTTTCGCGAGTTACGGGACATAAATAACGGAACAAGTGTGTTTCATTGCTTGAGGCCCCCGCCTACCTGGAGGTTTTATTTTTGCGTGCGAGGTCGAAAAGCGCAGGGGCCATAAGGGCGGCACTACCACGCTTATCAAGTGCCGCATCGCCGCTAAGCGCGTGGCTCTGGGCTGGCGTGCATTGTTCTCGTTGTGCTGCGTGTACTTATTGGACTTTTCAGAGGTGACAGTATTATTTTACTGGCGGAAAGTATGTAGGAAGGTTCAAGGCAGGCCCCTTGAGTAGTTTAGTATGTAACCTACGAGTATATTCTGAGATACGGCACTTTCAAACGGTCGTTTTTGAGCTACGTTCGAGTGCTGTGATACGGTGCCTCTAAAGCACGTGACATCTAGAGACCTCAACAACCCTCTTCTAAAGTGTGTGTGATCTTTTCGTAGATCATCAGTAGACAGGATACGGACGCAAGTTTAGTAGTTTCGTGGGAAAACAAGTATTTTAAACACTCAGCAATTCAGTTCCCGCGCCAGCTCGCCGGCGCGGCGGTTAATATAATTGAAATATGCGTGGTTTTTGACATGACAAAGCAAAATCGTTTTATATTTACATATTCCCTAGCTTTTAAAATATAATCCATGCATATAGTCAATTTTATTCTGAAATCTGGTAAGTGAAAAGCACGAGATTAAAAAACCGCCCCTCAAAAAAAATTATAGGGGTTGAAAACAGCGCTTGATCAGAAATTACACTAATGAGCTTGGTGGACTGTTAACCACTTGACGGATTATCGCCAGTCTACTCGTTCACGTCTGACATGTTGCAGGACGTGTGAAGTCTTGATCGGTGCTGTATAAGATCAGGAGATAGCAACAATACGGGAATTGCCTTTCCCTAAGCAACGCTACTGGCTTCTGCTGACACACAAACTATGTTATAATTAGAGATAGGAAAATTTCGCGAGTTAAATGAACTGTAGGCTAGACTCCACAGTCCTGTATATACTCGAGCCACAGTTGTTTGTTCGTTAGCTGCTGCTCCAGAGAGTAGCCAGTGTTACTACACACCTTGGCAGTGTGGGATACGCTACTTGTTTCCCTGCAAGTCTGCTATTGGCTCAGAGTAGTCCAGGGAGTGTCTAACGAACTGCTATCCAATTGCAAACTCAACATCAGTGTATACATGTTTGACGTCTACCTTGTCCTGAAAATGAACTCGCGAAATGTTCCTATCCCTAGCTATAATTGGTGGCTTCTTGTGCCATGGATCTATTGAAACCCTTTCCATAGGTTCGAAAGTGTCACAAGTTATAAGCAATTCGTAAGTACTATTCGCATAATAATTTCCTACTTTTTCAACACCTGAAACTGTAAGTTAACGTGTAAGTCAAGGAGTTAAACAGCATATATTCGGTTCTCCGATTTTATACAGATGGTCCCGGCAATGAATACAGTGGGCCATAAAGGTTGAAATAAAGCAACTGCCTATGGGGCACTGCACGTGATTGGTGCACACGACTGTGAAGTATTCCTTCATTGGTGCAGAGTTACCTAGGACGTATCACATAAAGTATGGTCCAATGAAAAAACGTATTGCAAAGTTACATGTATTTCAAGTTTAGCATGTCCCCAAATAATAATGCGAATTTTGCAGATCTCTAACTATATCTAACTACGGTTTCGGAAGCCTTCTTAAGCGAACTCGCAGTGTCTGCGTTTCTGTCGCACCCCCTCTATCTCTATCTCTATCTCTATCTCTCTCTCTCTCTCTCTCTCTCATTCTCCCTCGAGTTCTACCGAAAGGGAAATGATCACGAAGCCACACTAAGGTCCCCCGGCAGGTTGCCAAGAGCTCGTGGAGGGAAACTTTGCCAAGAGTCTCGGCTCGGTTGGCATCACCTGACACGGGCAGAGGGGCTCAGATATTGGGCGTAAGCCTTAGAGCAGGAGTCCACGCCGGTCGGAAGTTGGGAAGCGCGCGTATTCAGTAATTCCGTGATGCGAGGCTTAGCACCACGGCAGATAGAAGTTTCTGTGAAACTTGAACACTCGGAAAGGAAAAATCGCGCATAGGCTGCTCGCAGATGAAATAGAGCCCTTCTCCCTTTAACCCTCTGAGGACGTCACATATTTGCCAGCACTGAAGACAAGTTTGAAATGAGCTGCCTATATTCTACACTACAACAATATCATTTTGGTTGGTCTCTGTATTTCCACCTACCATTGTCCTATTGGTCCTGGCTACACCGGACACGCCTACTGTACTTTGCAACGTTTATTATTGGCTGGCCGTCGAGCAATGAAGTCACGTGTTCGCTATGTATCAATTAATGTATCGCGATAGGCGTAACAAGTTTTACAATCCATCGCGTTCGTTTGAAATAATATGAAAAAGGACAGTTTTATTCTTGGAGATTGAAATGTTGACTGGTTGTCATTTTTTTTACTTATATTCCGATGAAGTCTAGCGAAATAGTGAAACTATAAGTATATGAGCTCTGTAATCCAGAGCAAATAAATTTCCATATAAACATAGCTCCGGGTATATACGTGCATACTCCTCAAAGGGTTAATCGATTTTGTATCATTCCGCTACATGAAAAAATAGCACTACCGTGTACAGAGACCATGCGAAAATCTAAAATCTATCATGAAGGTTAAAAACCTAAACAGAATACATTAGGAATTTGTGTGATTTTATTTGCATGAAACAAATGGCAACATACTGAAATTACTAAAACCTTCAACACAGACTTTAGAAATATTGACGAATTACGCTTACTATTTATCTGTTTTCTACGGGCGAAAAGAGAGAAGTGCAAAGTAACATCTGTACTGTAATCCACTGTTTTACATCACGTTTAATAATATCCCACAATTAAATATACAATTTGCGAGAAATTCAGTTCCTCGAGAAAACACATTGTAGTCTAAAGGACTCGCCTACCTGCAGCCCCCCCACCCCCCTTATTTCTTTTGGCTGAGAAGGGCCGGCAGCTATAAGTGTCGAACTGGCACGCACTCCAAAAGTAACATCATCGCTACGTGCAGGAACTCTGAACTGGCGTACAGTATTCTCGTAGTGCTTCGTGTACCTATGGGCAGGGGTAGTTCGAGCAACGCCAATTAAAAAATTTCTTCGTCCTTGAAAATAAAACTCGCATTGTTATGGAGCCATTGTTCCGCTAGTACTTAATAGGATATTACGAGAACAATACAACACAGCAGAATATAGTTTTCCTGCGAAAAAAATGTATTTTTTTTTCCTATATCATAAATGGACACATTTACTGTAAATCTTTTACACGGTAAGCGAAATTTGACTGGAGCATATCAGCTCTGCGACCCCAGTGGCTGACGACCAGCCAATGATGAACGTGGAGCACAGAAGGCACCGCCCAGTGTGGTGTGGACCAATAGAAGAGTGGTAAGTAAGAATACAGTATCAAACATAATAGACATTCCTGCAGTGGTGTATACAGGTGATTCACACTCTGGAAAACCACTGATTGATTAAATGACGGCTGACTACAGCGGCGAATTAAATATTACTTTTATTGAATGTAGGCAAGTAATTTCATTAAATAAATGTATTTACGATAATTTACTATTTATATTGTGCAATTTACCGTAATTTAAAAAAGTAAAATAATTTTGCAGGTGGCCGGGATTGAATTCGGGTAACCTTCACCTATAGGTCGTTGCCTTACCTGAGCTACCACGCCAAGTAGAAATTGGTAGAGGAAAATATATGTCCTTTAGTATCGCTACGAACTCGTATAGTTTGAAATTCTTTGTGATCTTTTTCGTTTTTTGTTTGATTGGTACCGTTAGGATTGCTAAAACGAATAGTATATATGAGTGCACTCTCTTCGCCTCATTAAATGCAGTTTAAAACTTCAAACAGAGTGCTGTGACGATTACATGCAAACGAAATTAAAGACGTACTCACAAAATGAAAGATGTAAAAACGGGATGAAATTCTGTGTGCTCATATTACCCCGTAAAATGGCGTTTTGAAAGACGAAACGCATTTTTAGAAAGTTTTTGTATTTGTTTTATTCGTTTATTCGTTGTTATGGTACTTCACTTGATCCGCGTCGTTTAACGACCATTTTTAAACGTTGTTCGACAGCCATTTTTACACGCAGATTCACTGATACATCAGTCAAAAAATAAACCACTGAGAAAACAGTGGGAAAAAATGACTGACGAATCAGCGGGAAACGTCACTGAATCAATCAGTGAAGGAAATATGATATTTTTCCTTCACTGATTCAGATTTCGAGAGCAGGTGAATCTAGCAGCTAGTCTTCAATTATAGTAAACATGGGCAGTCCTGAATGTGTTAAATTTTTTTTCCTGTGCGTTTCTCTGCAAGACTCATTCACGTCAAAACGTTACCTTGCAAGTATACGTCATCGACCAGGCGCCACAGTGAAAACAAACCCGCCAGCCAGAAAGCACTCGGCGGTGAGCGAGATAACACATATTTGGCTACGGAACATGGAGCCCTCAGACCTCCGTTGCCGTGAGGGATGAAACCTGACACGTGTGCAAACAACGTCGTACACGTGTATGTGTGTGTGGGGGTGTGTGAGGGGAAAGGAGATAATGTAGGGGAGGGGCAAAATGAACGAGAAGGGTTTCCCAGCAACCTGCAGCAGTTCGGTACACAGCATTTTATTTTCAAAGAAACGAAAACATCCATTTCTGAAGCGAGCACTCTGCACAAAAATAAAAACTCATTTCCCCAAGGGGCCGCGGTGATGTAGTAATATGGTATTTTATGCGAATGTTTGTAAAACACGGTTTTTTTTTTTTGGCGTCCTGTAGGAATGGTCTCCTGGACTACGATTTGCCGAAAGAATTTTAATGCCAAGGAGTTTAGTGGAAATTTTATGGCGTGCCTTTAGGCTCATGGTTAAGTGTAATGAGGGTTTTTGCTCCTTCTCAATGGTATTCTTGAAATTATTATTCCGTGTTGTACTTTTTATTGAATCATCAGGCATACTTCACTTTTAAAGTTGTAATGGTGCTTCCTTTAATCAGGGAGTCAGTTTGCCTTTTTTTAAAATGGAATTTCACAAGTGTTAATTCAGGAGGGGTGATTTCTCAGGATATATTAATATTGTTGTTTTTCTGTTTGTTCCAGTGCATGTGTACTCTCCATCCCCTAGTTCACTGATAGGTAGCAAGCAACAGTAATTTACAGATGCAATTTATATTGTTCAAATCAAGTTGCAAAGTAGTTGTTCTTTGTGATAATGTATAAATGGGCTTCAATATATTTGTATTGATTTTGGAATTTTTGTGTCCAAACTTTCTTGTGTTTTTTTTTTTTTTGGCATGAGTTCTTCTCAAGGGACGTAACACGCTTTTCACAAAGGTAAAACGGATTCGATTCCCGGCAGGGTCGCACCCGGATTTTTTCACGTGGTCGACAGGTTTTCTCGGCGATCTCGCGTTTCTCCTCGCCGTTGCATTCTGGCATTGCTCCATAACCACCTCGCTTCAAGTGCATTGGCTCTGAAGACCTCCATGTAAAAAAAAAAATATTTTTATTTCAAGTGCGCAAGGAGCTGCAGCCCCTACATATATCCACTTTCCGAAGCCACTGTCCTGTCGGCAGGTCGTGACGGTGCTGGAGCACCGTACATCCAGCATTAATATCAGCGCAGGACGCTGTACTACATCCTAACACGGGGATAGATCGGCGAGGGAGCTGAGGCTTACCTTGTTGGTGACCCGTCAGACTTAAGTCATCGTGGACGTTGGTGCTGACGCGGCTGTGAAGTTAGTCAGACGAGCGAAGAATGTCGACGTGGAGGCTTGAGGCTACCCCCACCGATATTACAACCCTCATTCCTACGTTTATGGATGTCCCTCAACATCCTGGTCAACGTATTTACCGACTGTAAAAGCAGTTTTCATTCGTCTTGGGGACCACACAATGAGGACATTATTACTTGGCAGAAGGCATATCCTGCCATGTTTGATGAGGACATCTATTGGGAAAAATTTTAAGATAAGTTCCTTTATATTCTGTAATTTTGCAATGTTACAATATTTAAGCTAAATATGTATTACTATGGGAGGCCATTATTAAATATAACTTCGAGTAATTTTCATAATAAACAATATTATTATAACGTATTTTAAAGCCTGTTTGAGTATTTGTGTTTTTACAATGCTTCTGTTTTTGATATAGCTAGTTCATGATAAAAAAATAAAAATCAAAATAAGCCCGGAGATAAAGGAAAAGGAAACCCATCGGTTTGTTGAATCATTTCTCAAAATTTTGGGAGTTAATTACATTCTATTCCAATTCATATTAGGGGATGGTTGAATTGTCGCCATTTATTGCGACGTTATTTGTGTGCACTCTGGTATTCAAAACTCTGGTGCTTGAAGGTTTTTGGCGAGGCTCATTAGACTGAAATGAGTGTAATGGAAGGAAGGGGAGTTGGATGTCACTGCCATGGAGTGGTGGGGTTTCCTGCGGGTGCTCCTACTCTATGACTAAGTTTCGGATAGTAAAAGGCACTTAGCCCAGCGTGCCTACAACGATGAAACAAATTTACGGGCTCGGATCCCAGCTGCACACCAAAGTATTGACTACTCACAGTTACCTTCTCACTTTTTAAACCAACCTATGAAAAACTACCCCAAGTGCAACGTGTTCGATTGTTTCCTAAATATTTATTACAAGCGTTATTACAACCTCCTGTTGAAATAAAAATAGCTTCTTGGCTGGGTCGCTCCTGTTATAATAAATAACGTACACGAAAAACTATACTAAGCTAAAGTACCTATACTCGTGAGTTCCTTCACACTTTTAAATCAAACCTTTAAAAATCACCCCATGTATGAAGAGTTAGGTTTTTTCGTAAATATGCCATATACCACAATCGTTTTATACTTCTTTTGACATAATAAAAAAAAGTACCTAATGTTTTGACAAATTGAACTTTTCCTTAAATTTTTTTATCCCTATAATTTACAATATTTAATTTGCAATTAATATGAATTAAAACAGGGAAAAAATATGCGAGTTGGTTATGCCAGTGAGGAATATAATTTACAATATTTAATTTGCAATTAATATGAATTAAAACAGGGAAAAAATATGTGAGTTGGTTATGCCCAGTGAGGAATAGTTCTTATGCAAAATATAATTTCGCTGCACTGTTTAAAAAAATTTCCTTAATTTTACGGAAAAGTGCTGGTAAAAATTTTTCCAGAAGTGTCTGTAAACCCTCTCCTTAAAATTATGGACACACTGATTTTCAAAACGGACTTTCGGTAAATCTCACAGAACCTCTCCGTTAATTTTCCACGTTAGGTTTCCGTACTTTCCGTTTAAAATTAAAAGAGATAATGAAAAAGCATTTAATTTTCGTTATGTGGGTGTTCTACCGTGTATACAAAAGTTAAACATATTTTGTAATTAAGCGAGGTTTGAACCCGAGTAAAAAAATTACCACTCCACGACTCTGACCATTTTTTTTTCCTTCGTTCATTTTACATTGTCGTGATATTTTGATATTGACGAGGCTCTAGTGAGGCCGTCCTGCTGAGAGAATCCCAGTGCGACAATTGAACTAAAAATCTGCTGTGTCGGAGGCACCGGGGCGCGAACCCGCCACCCTACCCCTGAGCTATGAGGGCAACGCAGCATTCACCTACAACTCAAATGACACAACAAAAAATTCAGTTTCTATTACATTTAATGCATTATTAGCGTTGCCAAATGTTACACACGCCTGATGCTATTTTTTAATGTTTGAAAGAATAGGTCATAGTCGCGTGGATAACCTTAACTGACGCAGAAACGATAATTTTCTTGTTACAGTGGCGAAGAAAGCTTCGAGTAGAATCGGCATTGTTCGTCCCCGTAACTCGAAGCCAAAGGGAATACGGAGACTTTCCGTATATACACTGTACATTTCCGTAAAACATTCCGTAAATATACGGAAATTTTTAACAGTGTGAGTGCGCACGAATGCACTGCGCTGTCCCTGTAGTGTAATTTCCTAGACAAGGATAAGCTATGTTTGTCCGAAGTGGAGGAATATTCTGGAAGTAGAAATTTAGCAAGGCTTCCGGAGTTACCGCGAATATAATATATACACAACAGTAGAGCATACAAAAATCAAAACTAACAAAAATGGACAAAATGAGCAAAATTTATAGACAAAAAACAACAGCAAATACGCAACCTCCAACCTCAATACTCTGTTCAATGTTGAGACACCCCAGCATTTAAGATTTTTACCTTACACGTGAGAAATAACAATTTGGAAAAACAGTGAACATGTTGCCCAGTCACTCACATGGTCGGTTTCACAAGTGAAGTGATGAATGTGATATCGCAAGTTTTCGATATGAAAATAAACAATTTAAAAATTTTAGTCTGAAAAATTCAGAAGTAACTTATTTGAATATCCTGTAAAGCCCTCATTTCCGTTTCAGACATCAGGCGCTGGAGGATTAATTTACGACGCACTCTCATTTCACTTGGCGCAAGTGTTGATCTTCAAATATGCAAGCTTCTAGTTCTCGCAGCTACAAACTGGGAGAGCACTTCTCTGCTGTAATTATTCACGAATAATCCCTAGGTTCTGCAACAAGCAAGGCAGAAATGATGAGAGCTGCCCTACGTCTCGTTGAACAAAGCGCACTGAAACACGGGAACCTATTCTGAAACCTTGGTGTAACTGCTACGCTGATGCAAAAAGATAAGAAAAAATAACAAACAAAGGGCTGTTCGCGATAAAGTGAGCACTTTCGAGGTGTACCAATTAGCAGATTTTTAAAGTATTTACTTTTCTAATAATTTCAAAGTTCCACTTGGCCGAATCATGAATAAAGTGATGAGGCCCATGGCAATGTTAATTTAACATAAGGTGAGAGAACACACAACGTGCATACAAGTAGATCTTAAGCAGGGCTTTCAAAAGTGCTCATTTTACCGTGAACAGCCTATAGTTATAAGCATTTAAAAACCAGTGTATATTGCGGGAGCACCGAGCACTCTACGTCAAGTTAGTCTAAAAAAAGAAAAAAATACTTTTGCGAAGCCGAAAAGCACATGTGCAATAAGAGCAGCACTGCTACGCTGATGGAAACAGGCATAAAAAATACAACGTAATGGAAAATAGTTAGAAGCATTTACCAACCAGCGCAATGACATATTACACAAACATCGGGTGATGTACGCTGTGTTAAACGATGCTAGACAAAGACCACCCCCGTCCTGGTTGGTAGAACAGAAGAGCAAACGATTTCTTCACGAACCGACTGAAACGAAACCGACAAATTCCGTGTACAGCCAACACACACACAACACAAGCCAGCGGAACACATCCGACCCCCGCCGACGCTGCGTGATCAACTAATATCTCGATACAGGCTGTTCACGTTAAAGTGGGCACTTATTTTAAGGGCTCCTCAACAGACATTAACCGCTAATAAACGTATTTCATTGCAACCCGAGGCGCTTATTTTTGACAGTGGTGAGATGTACACATTGTATTTATTAGTCACAAGGCACATGATTACATCAAAAAGTGCTGGGAAGATAGGAATGGGCTTAAAGTAAAAAAATTAGCACGGCCTTAGAAAGTGCTCACTTTACCGTGAATAGCCTATAATCTGTAAGGCAGCAGGCGGCCCAGGTAGTCAGTCAGACGACTCGTTGAAGGAGCTCTTCTACCTGGTGCCTAGACTGCGTCGGTAAGGGCCGGTTTCACCAACGAAGATTAACTTTTCAGAATATCGAGATAATTTTATCCAGATGAGAAGTTTAACTTAGATTTCAATCTCAATAACGTTCAGCGTGTTTCACCACGTTTAATCTCGATAAATAAAATCTCGTTAAAATTATCTCGATACTCTGACTTAATCGCGATTTTCCCTTGATAAACATTAGAGATTTTGCTTACAGCTGGTACAGAGAAATCATATCGAGAAAGTATGGCGAGACGGGAAGGCATTGTGATCGCAAGGAAACAGCGAAACCCAACTTTTTAATCCCATGAAAAACACATTTTTGTTAGAATTAGTTACAGAACATTTCAATATCATTGAAAATATACGAAATGATGCCGTGACACAGGAAAATAAAGCGAAACAGTGGCGAACGATTGCAAACAGTTTCAGTTGTACATATTGTGATCACTACAGGACAGCAGACAACTTGAAGGCAGTGTGGGGCAACCTAAAAAAACACACGCGAAAAACATATGTAGACGAACGTGTCAATACTAAGGGGTCCAGTGTGTTCTGCCTTCAAAATAGCCACCCACGATCACTGTATATTGCCACCAGTAACGCCAGCGGGATGACGTTCCAGTAGAGACTCGGTTATCATAAGCACAGCTCAGATGAGTAACCCAGCAGATACTTCAGATAACTATGCCTCGACTGGTCCGATGGTTGGCGGACAGTCTCTGCCAGCCAAGTGAGAAACCGTGTGGCAACATCTCCCTGGACTAGTAAACGATGACCAGTAATGCACTCGAACAAAAAAGCTGAAGTAAGTGACCAGCGTAGAGCAAAAATTGAGTTAACAAAAAGTTTGAAATTGAAGAAAACGAGGCAATGAAAGAGATTCGTCGACTAAAGTTACAACAGGAGCAAGAAAGAACTAAACAGGAGAAACTCCAAACAGAGCTCTTAACTTTGCAGTTCCTAAAACTAAAGACAGAACTAAGTCACTAACGTGTTATCTGTTTTTGGTTAGTTCGCAACATCTGTTTATTTGCGTATAATCAAAGACATTATCAATTAAAAAAACTAGATGTGTTAGTAACATTCTTGATTAGAATTACAAAAGTAGCTTGTTTATTTTACATTTATACCTAATGTTAATGCAGAATTGTTGTAATAAAGGAAAAAAATAAAACAATATAGTGTGATTTACAATCATGTGTTTGACGTAAGGCGAAAGTTTACTTTAACCTCTTAAATCATAAAGTTCGAGAAATAATTTATTCTTTCAAGTAAACACTGTGAACGACAAACAGTAGAATCATCGTCAACACTTTCCTCTTCAAAAATAATAATGTACATTGCCTGAACATTATTCTCGATGAAATAACGTTGCTCTTTTGTCACATTCCCAAAATATTTGTGTATATTTAACAGTTTAATCCCGATTATGTGACTTAAACCATCAAAAGAGGCGGGTTAATTTTTTATCGAGATTTTCAGAGAAAATCGTGATTAATGTGTGTCATAAAACGCAAAATACAGATAATCGAGATTTTTTTGTCCGTTAATCTCGATAAACTATCAATATCTCGCGTGGTGAAACCGTTCCCAAGTGTTCGAAATACAGGTTTTCCAAACGAAATTATTAAGGTTCCCGCCAACCTGGAACCTTTTCCCGCGTTCGGGGCCCAGGAGTGCGGGGGCTATAAATACGACAATTGCACACGAATCAAGTGCGCCTAGCTGCGAACGGTAGAACTCGGCACACTCTCGTGGCGGGCGCGAGAATTAAAGATGGCCGCGTACGGCAGACGACTGGCGGCA
The DNA here is from genome assembly GCA_029891345.1 of Dryococelus australis. NCBI lineage: Eukaryota > Metazoa > Arthropoda > Insecta > Phasmatodea > Phasmatidae > Dryococelus > Dryococelus australis. The sequence continues at coordinate 51,065,528 of CM057008.1, forward strand.
GCAGGTGCGGTAATTAAATATGGAGGACGTCAAAAGCAAGAGAGAGAAAATAAGAGACCAGAAGGAACATGAGAAAATCCCAAGGGCTAGAGAAGGCAAGAGAGAACGGGCGCGGGTGAGAGAAACTGGAAGGAATGAGAGATGTAGCGCGACAGGGCAATGAACTCGAACATTCTTCAGATAAGATCGGATGGCACTAGCATGGAATGACAGAGCGTGCTTGTAAATTATTGCACAATCCGGGCGGGCTTTTGCACAATTTCCGCCGGATTGTGCAACTGCCGGCTGCATTGCGCAAAGTGTATTTTTTGTAGGACGTTTTGCCAGTTTTAAGAGAAAGCCGGGAAATTTTTTAGGGAAAAAAGGGATATAAGACGTTTTTGAGGGGGAAAAGGGAAAAAAGAGAAATCTCGATAACCGTCGTGGCTCTCGGCTCCCCACCAGGATGCCAGGTGTCCCAATTCCCCCCATTTCCAACTACTCCCATAGAGGAGATACGTTAGATTGTATTATACACTATCTACCAAAAAGTAATTGGGCACCCGGGAAGATAGGTAATTCAGTACGTCAGTTGACTTGTGTTTCACGGCCTTCGGCGTAGGACCGCTGGTCTTTGTCCGTGCAGCATGAACACAGAGGCCTATCGTAACACTCTGGATAATGAAATGCTCCCAACATAGTGGCGTTGTTACGGAATGGACCCGTGTTACTTCCAGGATGACAATGCCAGGTGCCATGTTTCAAGGGCTACTATGCAGTGGTACGCCGACAACAATGTTCGCCGATTGGACTGGCCAGACCAGAGCCCCGACCTCAACCCTATAGAACATCTTTGGGATGAATTGGATCGCCGGGTGAGGGCTCGTCAGGCGCGGCCAAAATCCATTGCTCAACTCATGGATTGGTTGCAAGAGGAATGGCGACGAATCCCCGTGGATGTCCTGCAAACACTGGTAGAGAGCATGCGAGACAGGGTGGCTGCTGTTATAGCCGCAAGAGGTGGCCGCCCTACGAGATTCTAACGGGGTGACAACCACCTAGCAAACATTGTGCACAGGTGGCCAATTACTAGATAGTGTATTTTCGCAGAAATAAGCTGTGTTTAGAATACAAAATAAAAGGAATATTTAATTTTCGCTAGTGATGCTAGGTACATATACGATACCCTCTAACAACACATGCTCGCCCACGGGTTTTTCTGCTATCCCGTGCTGCTCTAAATTAACTAGGACAATCTATAACATTGTATCATATAGAAGGGTGGATTTATTTGAAAAAGGGTTATTCGGGAAATGTATTAAGAAACACACACCAATTGCACATAAAAATTTACTCTATAAACTTTAAGTGTCACGCAATACACGTAATAACCAAAATACAACTCAGCAGGCAGACGTTTTCGAAACCCCTGCTCAATTTCATTACGCCAAAAACGTGCAATAATAAACAATACGTGATCTTTTTGCGTGTAAAAATGTTAATACTAAATTGTGATAAACGAGTTTAATGACGGGTGAGTGTAGAAATACACTATAAACACTTGCATTTTTTATGTTGTTAAAACTGCATGCTTCTTTATTTTTTATATTAAAACAATTCGATCAGCGAGGGCAGTAAAAGTTTATACTACGATATTAGGAAATGGAACATACATCTGTAGCGTTTTGTTGTAAAAAATTTTGTGTGTGTGCCATAAAAGAAGGGACCAGCTTGCACATATCACTAAAGCCATTTGATGAAATAAATAATTTAATACGGGATTCAATTTTCTACACTTAAAGTCAAACCCAATAGCTCTGAAGAAGTCTGGTTTCTCGCATATGTTCTCTATCTGCGTAGAAGATTTTTATACTCAACTAAAGAGGAACAACTTTAATAACAAGCTATCAAATCTGCGTACGCCGTACAACTAAAAAATACTTTATCCCTTAATACTTTATTTTTAATATTACTAAGTTATACGTGGACGACATATTTTCTCGTCTGAAAAAGCCTTTAGCGCGATCCAGCGTGGCGAAATTCACAGCAAGCATACCAACAGGAAAAAAAGTAATCCACTAATTATTTTTACGTATTTTATCACTGTTAATAATTATATATCCGTGCAAATAGAATGAATTAAGGGTGATGCATAAAAACTGTAATTATTTTATATTGTACAAAACGTTGTTCGAATGGTATGCATTGCATGTAATGCCATTTTCCTCGAATTAAAAAAAATTGCACTTTATATTTTTTGAATAATTATATGTCAAATTAAATTTCTTTCTGTTGTGCTGCAGCGATAATATCAAACACTAAATAAATTATAAAAATGAAAAAAAAATTACAACTAATGCCGTGGGTTAAAGCTTGAAATATACGTAATGGCCAAATAACAGTTAGGGCTAATGCGTTTTTTAAAAAAGGTTAAAATTTTGCAATTTTTTTCATGTGCATTGCCGATTATTTGGTGATTACATATGAGTCACGTGGAAATCTACAATAGTTGATGTTGTAATTTTTTTTTTCATTGGTACAGCTATTAGTATTTGCTACTATACTACACTCTAAACCCGAATCAGCGAGGATCTCGCTGTTTCAATCAGTCAAACATATCTGACTGATTCAACAGTCACTTCAGTGAATATAACTGATGGATCAGTGAAAAAATGCCAGATTTCCTTCACTTATTGAATGAGTGACATTTCCCACTGATGTATCAGTCTTCCCCCCCCCCCTCCCCTCTATTTACTCGGTGGTTTATTTCTGACTTATGGATCAGTTAAACAAAGTGTAAAAACGGCCGTCAAACAACGTTTGAAAATGGTAGTTAAACAATGTGTATCAAGGGAAATAACAAGAAATAAACTAATAAAACCAATACAAAATACTTTCTAAAACGTGTTTCAACTTTCAAAGCGACATTTTATGAAGTAATATGAACACTCAGCCTTCTATTCTGGTTTTACGTCTTTCCTTTCGTTTTCATGTGGACTTCACAGCACTCTGGAGGTTCAAACCGCATATAACGTGATGAAGAGAGAGTACTCATATACAGCTTGTTCACGTTAAAGTGAGCACTTTTTAAGGCCCTTCCATATTTTCCATGTAAGCCAATTTTTAACTTTCGGCAACTTTTATTATCAACATTGTCATGTAACTAATAAATACGGTGTTTACTTTCACCACTCTCAAAAGTGAATGCCTGAGGCCGAAATAAAAAATATTTATTAGTGAATAACGACTGTTATAAGGGCCTTAAAAATCGCTCACTTTATTGCGAACAGATTTTACCTATACTATTCGTTTTAAAAACCCGAACGATACAAATTAAACGGAAAACGCAAGTAAGATCATACAATTCAAATCTTCACAATTTCAGCTTGGCGTGTTAGCACTGTGGCAAGGAAACGACCTGGAGTGGAAAGGGCGCGTGAGTTCAATGTCGGCCATTTCCGAGAATTTCTTTAGTTTTCTTAATTACGGCGAATTGCGCAATATAAATAGTAAACTATCGTCACAATGTTTATTTAACTCATTTACAGGGCTACATTCAATAAAAACAATATTTAATTCGCCACAGTAGTCGGCCGTCACTTATGCAATCAGTGAAATAATTTCCCGCCACTAATTCAAACAGTGTAATTTTATTTCTGAAACAATCAGTGGTTTTCCACTGATACTAAATGGAGCCATTTTCACTGATTCGAGTAGTGGGATTTCACTGCGAATAAGTCGGTTTACAGCTCATCCAAATTTAGAGTGTATAGTTGCAGGAAATCAGGAAAATTTTTGGATTTTACATAAAATAATAAAAAAATTATAAAAAGCAAAACTTCTTTACCCGAGGAAAATTACATCACATACATTGCGTACAAGTTGGACAACGTTTTAAACGACTCTAAAATAATGAATTTTTTTGGTATCACAACACCTTTAACGCGGCGGACTAGTGCTAATTCTAAAGCGGACGAGTGAAGAGATGATATCGTTTTATATTTTCAATTATTTAAGGCATTTCTCGGCCACCTTTATCAATATAGTTATTAAACAAATAGACCTTCGTAAATCCTTGCCCGGACTAAATTTCTGCAAAAGTTTTCTTTTTATAAAACTTTAATTGCCCTGAAAATTGGGGGAAAATTATCACTTCGACTGTCGTACTTTTAATAAAAATGCGTGTTTTTGTCAAAGTCTTTTTATTGAATTCGTCGCTTTAGTTTAATGAGATAAAGAAAATTAGCATATTTTAAATAAGAAATATAAGGAATATGTTACAGAACCACGTGAATAAATGTGACGCACATGGCATTCAAAGTGTTACGATGAAATAAAACAAACAAACTAAAGATGGTAGGATGATCTAAGAAATTCCAAAATGTAGAGTTTGACACTACCACCGACCTAGTTTTGCGAAAAAAGTTGTTCGGGCAAAAAAAAAAAACATTCTGGAAAATATTTCCGAATGTTCATGAGGTTCCTTTGTGTGTTGTGAAGTAGTTTCCAGCGTCTGTTTGTATAATGAGTGCGCGAAATTGGCTTCGTTTTGCAACATTTTCGATAATTCTGGTTAAATACTTGATAATTTTCTCACTTAATCTGATACGTTGGTATTTCACCTTGTAGAGAATTTTAAATGGACTCCAAAGAGTGGTCGATCATTAAAATCGGTTCAATGGTTCGCAAGATATGAGAGTTTGAATTTAATTCGTGTTTCCCATCGGACCGCCACAACTATACATTTTTTTCCTTTTCTCTTGTCCTCATTTTGTCAGAAGGTCCACTTAAGACTGCGTATACTTATAGTTTCGATTGGAATGTGTTTCGTGAGTTTGGTGTTATAGGTTTGTGAGTTTGGAATGTTATTTCGGGTTACCCTGGCCGTGAAAACAATGAAATATGACCCGCAATAAGAGGTTTTAACACATCCTGGACTACGCTCGAGTACGTTCGAGCAAAGCAAGTATAAAAGAATTCTTCGTTCTTGAAAATAAAACTCGCATTTTTATAGAGTCGATGTCCCGCTAGTATTTAACAGGATCTTAGAAGAACACATATAGTTTTCTGCAAAAAAAATTTATTATTTACTATGTCCTGATAAAAAAAAACACTGCCCACTGTAAACCTTTTACACAGTAAGCGACATTTGATAGGAGAATATCAGCTCTGCAAGCCCAGCCAATGATGAACGTTGTACAGTACAGTAGGCACGCCCAGTGTGGTGTGGACCAATAGAAGAGTGGTAAGTGGGAATACAGAAACAAACACAATAGACATTCCTGCAGTGGTGTATACAGGTGTTTCACTCCTAGCTTGTCTTCAATTACAATACATATGTGCAGACCTGAATGTGTTAAGAAATTACATTCTGAACCGTTCGATAAAGGTTACTCACAGCAAAACGAGCACTTTTGAAAGCCCTGCTTCAGTTCTACCTGCATGCACGTACATACATACATACATCTGGTTATTTTTTACATTTTTTGTGAATTAAAAAAGCAGAAAGAGAAAGAAATAATTTAAGTCATCGCAAATGGTTGCCTAACACTTTTTATTCGACGATAAATATGGAACTACTTTCCATCCATCGTTACCAACTTTACTGGGCGCATGTGACCCAGTGAGCCTGTTAAAATATGCGAAAGCAGGAGCAGCGACATTTTTCTAAGGTTGATTTCGAAAGTGTTCACTTTATCACGAATAGAGCATTACCAACATTGACATAGCTTTTCGAAAAGAAATTGTTCCAACCTACAAAAAAATCTTCCGCAGTGGGACCACTTTCGACAATTTTGATTCCAAAGCGCAACAAGTATGTAGACACCGATGAACGCAAGGCTCTGAACTGACATGTAGTGTGCCAGTCGTACTACGATAGGGCGTTTTGAACAATTTTGGATTATGCAGAAATAGTTTTACTAATGAGAATGACGACTTAACCCCTTGAGGAGTATGCAAGCACGTATATACTCGGGACTACGTTTATATGGGAATTTAATTGCTCTTTAAGACAAAGTTCGCACATTTACAGTCTTACTATTTCGCTAGACTTGATCGGAATCTAAGTAAAAAATGACAATTAGTTAACATTTCAGTTTGTAAGAATAAAAATGTTCTTTGTATTAATTTTTCAAATTTGTTACTTATATCGCGATACATTGATTGGTACACAGCCAACTCGTAACTTCATTGGTAAACGGCCAGCCAATAACAAACGCTGCTGAGTACGGTAGGCGTGTCCGGTGTAGCCAGGGCCAATAGGACAATGGTAAGTGGAAATACAGAAACCAACCAAAATGATATTGCTGTAGTGTAAAATATAGGCAGTTCACTTAAAACTTGTCCTCAGCGACAGTACTTTTGTGCCGTCCTCAAAGGGTTAAAAAAAGTAATCGACAGGCATAGTCTGAAGTAAGTATTATTTTCGTATGCCAGCGTATTGGACGCACGTTTTATAATTTCGTGGGGGGGGGGGGGGGGAAAAAAACCACATTCCAAACACACTGCGACGCAGTTCGATCGCCAGGTAGACGGGGCCCTTTATCGTGTTCCCACTACACCGAAACACGAGTATAAATCACTCTACAGACAAGGGACGAAACTAAAAACATGACGCAAATTAGCAATACTATTCCTAAACTTAAAACGATTTTTCGCACAGCTGTTTTCCAAAATACACTGGTTGGAACACGCGAAACTTTTATAAGGCCCTGCGCTGAAGTTTAATGCAGATTTCACAGCAATAAAATGATATGGTAATCGCTTAAAGCCTCATTGGGAGAGACATACGAAATTCGCGTTGTTATTTAGCAAATGACTGAACGCCAAGTTACTAAAGGATGTTCAAGATAAAGTGAGCACTTTTGAAACAAACCTAAGGACAAAGTCACTTCTCCTACCTCCATATATTTTAACGGGCGGACTGAGAGACATGCGCCCAGTAAAGTTGGTAACGTTGGAGGGAAAGTAGTTCCATATTTTAACGTCGAATAAAAAGTGTTAGGTAAACTATCTGTGATAACTTAAAATTATTTCTTTCGCTTTTATTTTTTTTAATGCATCGTAACGAAAAAATTAGCCGATTTGTAAAATATTAATTTTTCTAATAATTTCGCAGTTTTACTTGACCGACGCATGAATAAATAATGAGGCCCATGACAATGTTAATTTTACATAAGGCGGAAGAATGCACGACGTGCATACAAGTAGATCTTTGGCACGGTTTTCAAAAGTGCTAATTTTACCGTGAACAGCCTATATACATCTGACCGAGTTCTACCATTGGCCGGCAATATGTCTGACATGCTTCGCGGGAATCTTGAGCCAATAATTATAGATGATGAAAGATCGCGATAAATTTTTGAGCCAACGTTTTTTTTACAACACCCTTAGTTTATTCTTTCGTGATTTGATAAGAAAGGCTTTCGACTCGGCTAAGCTGTTTGCAGACCAATCACGAACGTTCTGCCTTATAGCATCAGAATCCTCATTAGCCCAGTGAATTGGGGTATAGTGGTGTATCTGAATTTTGAATATAGACGATAGATTCGGAGCTGCAACGCCAAACTGTATCCCCTCGTATTTTCTGGGTCGCCTCCCAATATGGTCGCAAATCTAAAGATGTCTTCACGTCAAAATGGCTGATGGGAGAAAAAAAAACTAGGGTCTCAAAAGTGCTCACTTTGCCGTGAACAGCCTGTAGGTAAACCAACGGAACACGACGACGAGAGCACTTCGCGTCCTTGCGGATAGGAGCGAAGGCGCACTAGGCGCGAGTGCAAACGTCGCCCTTATGCCCCCCCCCCTCCCCCTCCTCACGCACGGTTTTCCTGCGCCTCACAGGCGGGGGCACGTAATGTTTTCATACACTCGTGTTCCGCGAGCCATTTCTCCAACACACTCGAGCCGCTGCGTTACGGGAATTCAAAACGCTAACTCCCGGTGTTGAGAGGGGAGCGAGTATATGGGCTGTAACCCGGTTTATAAAGCGCTCCCTTGCCGAGAAGCAAAACACGAGTTTCCAGCGAGATGGGACGCCGGCTCAGAGTTGCCAACTTTTCTCAGAGAAAGTCTCTGAATAGGCATACAAAAATCGCCTGGTTGTAATACTAGTCTACTTCAAATTAAATTCAGTTAAAATAATAATAAAATATTTGCTTTCCCCAGCTGGAAATATTATTTATTATTTTTCGTTGCAATTGCTTACCTCCATACATACCGCATGTTTGAGGAGAAATCGTTGTTTGCGCGTAAACGCGTATCTCGGTAAATAAAAGTTATGGAAATATGAATTTTTGTCAGAAAAGATAAAAAAGAAACTATTATCTGGGGGCGCATTTTTTTTTTTTTTTTTTTACTTTTGTCATATTAAATGTATTCTTGGAGAAAAAAATTCCTGAAAATAGCCAGATAACGTATTTTTAAAGCTTGCCTATGCAGTTTCCTTAAGCGGACGTAGTTTAATATGTGGGCTTTCATCGCGTGTGGTAAAACACCTATGTTACAGAACCAAATTGGCACAGTACAACGTCACGACGGAAACACTGCACGCCTAGCGCGCAGGAGCGATGAGGCGCTAGGCGTGCTTGTTAGTGTCGCCCAAATCACTCCCTCGCTTCTTGACCTTGGACGCGAAGCTACGTAGACCCCTTAAGAGGTGATAGTATGGACCATTCTGAAGGGGAAACATCAATACACATACGCTCTATTCGCAATGGTGTCCGAGATGCAGCTCTGTGATACTGACAGGAATGGGAACGAAACAACTCATGTTACAAAATATCACCGCCGACTTCAGCTCGTGTAAGTCAGATGCTGTGTTGCTAATCGGAGCTGGAGTCTTACGTGCTTACATAACGTGCGCGCAAGCATTTACCACGCGAGCTTTTCGCCTGTAGACTTGGGTCTTCGACAAACCCCACAATCACCTAGCGGAGCGAGGTCAGGTGACCGTGGTGGCCAAGCAACAGCACGGCCAGGACAGCTTCCATTGGGCTACTGTACCACTGGTCGCGTGGAATGTGCAGGGGCCCCGCCCTGTTGCACGTACATCCCAGCCCTTGTTGCCTGTAGACTTGGGTCTTCGACCAACCCCACAATCATCTAGCGGAGCGAGGTCAGGTGACCGTGGTGGCCAAGCAACAGCACGGCCAGGACAGCTTCCATTGTGGTACTATACCACTGGTCGTGCGGAATGTGCAGGGGCTCCAACCTGTTGCAAGTACATCCCAGCCCTTGTGGCCTGTGGAACGTCCTCCTGGGTACTCAGGCAACATATTCTGCAGGAAGTGCAGATACCGTTCTCCGTTAAGACGGCTGTCTACAATAACTGGACCGATTAATTGGTTATCAATGACACCGCACCACGCGTTCACTGAGAAACGACACCTTGAGTGTCACGTAGCTCACAATAGATGCTCTCGAAACTTGCATTACGGTGGGGTTAAACCGCATCGTTATTCCGGCAAGAGAAAGCCCACACGACTGCCTATAAACAGATACAGGGAAATGAATAATATTGAACGGAAGAAAGGGCGATAATATAATAGTAGAAAAACATTCTTCAGTCTTCTTTCAAATCACCAGGTCTGCCGCCAGATTTCTACAGAAAGCACTAACTTTTAGAAATGTCGGAAAATTGAATGAGTGAGTGAGGAAATTTTAAAAATCGACGTCTTAAGAACCGATGAGGGTGAAGCGAGGAGAGTATGGAGCAGCGCCGGAATGTAAGGGCGGGGGGAACGGGAGATACATGAGAAAACACGCCGACCAAAGGCATCGTCGACCCGATTCCCACATGCGGAAATTCGAGGGGTCCTCCGCCAGGGTGGCAGCAATATTGAAATTTGGCCAGCAGAGCATCTTCCGAAACCACCAGATCTGGTGAGAAATTCACCAAGTTGGCGACTCTGCGCGTACTGGAGCAGGGGCAGCATCTCGTCCCCATAGAGCTCGAGGAGAGGGCTTAGAGGAGGGAAATGAGTTGGAGGGGGATAGGGGTGGAAGGGGAGGTTAGGGGGTAGCGTGTGTTACGAGGGGAATATGCTAAACAGACAGCCGCTTGCCAAGCCGGCGTCTTCATTAAGGCAATCCCCGTGACGTTACAGGATGGATGGGTGGTGGGGGTTGGTAGGTCGATATTGCACTATCCCGTGTCTTATGCAAGGCGAGGTAATAACCTTGTAGCTTCTTCAGAGGGGGGGGGGAGCCTCCTCAACCACCCCTCCCCCTTTATCCCTCATGCGAACGGACGCGTTTCACAAACTGCCAAGTCATGCATGTCAAGACTTCTCAGAATAAAGTGAGCACACTTTTGAAATCAACCCTAGGAAAAAGTCACTGTCCCTACCTGCATATATTTTAACGGGCGCACTGAGTGACATGTCCCCAGTAAAGTTGGTAACGATGGATGGAAAGTAGTTCCAGATCTCAACGTTGAATAAAAAGTGTCAGGTAAATTAGATCCCCGAGTATTTCACGGATTGAGTTGGCAGCAAGCTAGGCTGGACAGCCCTCTACACACTCGAGACAATATCGTTTACTTATTGGTTGCCGTGATCAAGTGAGGTCTGTGTATGTCGGAGGCGAGTACATGACTGTCAAACACTCACTCACACTACTGATTCCTGCTTCCTACTGGCTCACAGTTAAACGGGGCGTGTCTAAACAACTGTTGTCCAATCAGAATTGTAGGAGAAGAGAACGAGTGTTTGGATTCTACCTAGCCTCCGAATGAATTCGCGAAATACTCGTGGCTCTAGTGATAATTATACTATTCGTTCCGCTTTCTCCTTTTTTTTAATGCATCCGAAGTATAAAAATGACCAAATTTTTAAAATATTTGATTTTCCAACAATTTCACAGTTTCACCTGACCGACTCGTGAATAAAGTGATGAGGCCCATGGCAATGCTAATTTTTACATAGGGCGGGAAAATACACAACTTGCAATGTAAGTAGATCTTCAGCAGGGCTTTCAAAAGTGCTCGTTATTAGTAAAGAAAACATTTCACAAGTTCGCTGATTCTTACACTCACGCGCACTAAAAACAGAAAGAAAAAATTAAAACAACTTCGGTATTCGCAGATATTCACCTAGCACTTTCATCTCGAAGTTAATACGCGAAACTCCTTCCCCTGTGTCGTTACCAACTTTACTGCGCCCACGCAAGCGAGTGTCCCTGTTAAAATATACGCGAGTGAACGCAGTGACATTTTTCAAAGGGTGGTTTCAAAAGAGCCCGTATTTACCGTGAACAGCCTCTGAATATTATTATGTAGCGGAATATACTGTGTAACTTAACAGGCATATCTGACGTTATTTCGAATACTTTATCACTATCTCTGTATAAAGCCAAAACCGATTATGGTGTCTGTATGAACTACTGGATTGACCGTGGAAAGGAAATAGCAGATGCACTTAGAACAAACACACTTCAAAGAGAAAAAAAAAAATACTTTTTAAGACGCGGCAAATAGCGAAAAGTACTTACTATTTTTTATATTTCTACACACACACACACGCAAATGTGTCTAGAATATATCGAAAAGTTTTTTTATTTTTTTTATTTTTCGCTAGTGATACCATCCGAACTTTCACTGTAACGTAACCACGAGATGACAGACTCTGCCACAGGTTAGTGCAGCTATCTCGTGGTGTTCAAAATGAAGTGGGAAGTGGAGAAATTTAGACTTGAGAGTCTTGAAAGCGAGTATGGAGCAACACCGGAACGCGAGGCAGGGGAGACGGGAGACTCCCGAGAAAACACGTCGACCGGCGGCATCGCCCGGCACGATTCCCACGTGCGAAAGTCCACCCCGCAGGGAATCGAACCAGGTTCGACTTCGTCTGAGGCGAGTAGTCTGTCCACTACATCACCGCGGCCCCTTCCAAATAAAGAAGTGTTATTTGGATATGTATTAAAATAGGCGCAATTGATAGATGAGAATTCACGATTCTAACAGGAATATGTGACACGAAACACTATGTAATCTCAGCAAGCAGATTACTGAGTTCAGAATACAGCCCACAGCGTTGCCAAACCTATAGGACGTCCGGAAGAGATCTATAAAGAGATGCATAACAAAATATCACATTAAGACTGTTATGAGTAACTGCATTTTTAGATGTTATGATTACGTTTCCTGCAGCGAACATCGTTAAGCATACTAAAGTTACAGAATAGCGCCCCAGGTTTCACATTAAAGCGTAGATGCACAAAATGGAAGGAATTGAGCTGTTTATACACGTATGGAACGCTGGGAATTAGTAATCATAAGTAGCCTACATTTCATGAAATCACAGTTCAGTTTTAGAAAGCATGAATATCTGTCTTGAGATCCCACAAATGTAAGCTAATTTCTGTATTCTTCAAGAATATTATAAAATAAATGGGGAACGTTAACGTGAATAGCAAACGGAAAATAAGTGAAGGAAACTGTCTATATGGAGTTCATAGGTTAAGTGAGCACTTTCGAGGCCTTGCTACGTTTTCCTTTCAGCAATGTTCTCATCCATTAGCCACCTTTTATAACAAATATTGCCATGTACGTAATATAACACAAAGTGTATAGTCCACTACACTCTGAAATTAACGTCTAAGGCTAATATAAAATATATTTACTGACTATTATTCCGAATGAGAAGGCTTTCAAATGTGCTCAATTTACCGTGAATAGCCTATATAAAGATACAAGCAAAGATCCGTTGATTGCGACAACGTAGGTGCTTTATTTTAAAAGTAAAGATCATATCCGGCCAGTGACGCTGATGCTACAATCCTTACTAGTAGTAGGAAATTCTGGAACGATATAACTCAATACGAGTTTCATAAAACCTTGACATCTTGTACAAAATGTCTTGTTCATAATTCCTGATTAACGTAAAAAGATAAAGAGAAAACAAATATGCGAGTTCACTTTTCTGTAGTAAAAAAAAAAGTTTTCCTTATGCTATGCCCTTGAACTCATAGGCGCAGCAAAATTGGATTTCCAGAAAATATTAAAATTTCCAACAGGGCACATAGAGTACATACATAGGGCACATATATTGAGAACTTACGAAATGAACAAAAACACATGAAATATGATTTTGAGTTTTTTATTTTATTCATTTTTTTTAAATATGATGCCTCTTAGTTTACAACAAATTCAGAAACTTGCATATATCAATTTATTATAAAAATTGATTAGATGTTTTTCACAGTATCAATTAAAATTTCCCCTTTTTTATTTAAGGAAAACGTGAATACAAATATTTTTTGAGTTTGCCTCAAGCCTTTTACATTTGAAACATTATTTAGGCCAAAATGTATATAATTTATTATGCCAACGTTAATGCAAAAGAGTGCGACAGTGATAAATAACGGTTAGACTAAATGTATATTATTTTGGTCCACATGGAAAAATTTTAGTTATATGCAATCACAAATATAATCTTTCCTCAAAATGTATTGGATATTACAAGAACTCACAATTGAGATTATTTGGCCTTTAAAATACAATTGCCATTTATGGCATCAACCAGTTTGAACTATTTTGATTTCCAAAGTTAATTTTTCCACAAAAATAATATCGATTGTGTAGCCAAACTCACAGGTTATGGCTAGGATAAAAAATTAATTTGGTTGTCTAATATTATGACTTAGCATAACAAACAGAGGCCAACCACAAAAGTCTCTTTATTTGATAATGTTAGTTCCAACATTTTAAATGTTTAGCTAATTCCTTATTAAAAGGATACTTGATATAAGTTCAAAGCTGACTATAATGCCGGACAGCGGCCAAATGTTTTGGAGAACTAGAATTCATTTTTATTTTACTAAATTCCGTTTATATTTGGAACTTCTCAAAACACTTACAAGATATTACTGGCCGTATGGGCGAACAAAGGCCAAAATTTGAGAAAACTGCACATTAGTTTTCTAATTTACACAGATGCCATGAAGGTGTATTTATTCATTAGTCCAGGGAAAACATTAAAATGTGTCTTAAAAAACCACATTCCGAAAGTTTAGGCAGGCAACTTTGATGTTGATTTAAATTTTATATTTTGCCAAAATGTCAAATTCAAAGTATTCTCATAATAAATTCCGCAATCATGGCACCTACTTAATTTTCTATATTTATAAATATACAAACAAATCTTAAAGTCCGTGCGAACGAAGTCGGGCGCACAGTTAGTAATTGAATAATGAAACCCGAATTTAGGAAACCCGAATAAGAAATAAAAAATAAACACCTACACTACTCCAATTTATTCTTCTTATACTGAATCCAAAAAGCTGTCTCGATATTAAAAAAAAAAAAAACGTTGTGTCATTGAGTGCAAATAAAGCTGATTCCTGGTTTATTACTACCAGGCCTTTCACCCGGACCTTTGTAAGATTGTTAAACTTAACGGAATATGTTAAATAAAGAGTTACTACAATAATTTACCCGTAATCATAAGACCGTCACGTTACGCTAACTGGCTTTGGACATGGAGAAACCCTTGCAATTTTGTCACCGCAACAAAACGGCAGTGTGTGGTCGCAGCCTTAAAGCTGTCGCCTGATTTGAAAGCAGTGGGAATTTGGTAGAGCGAAATACACGTCAATGGAATTCGGTAAACTTGAAACAAAAAACCCAAGTGCGAGAAATATAACAATTTTTTTTTTCGGAAATGCTTTATATAATTATTAAGTTTTCTGATTTTTCTAGGGAACTGACTATACATTAATGTTACCAAAGACTGCGTTAGCAAAGAAGCTATTATTTTTTCTGCTCAAATAAAACCCTGGTGGTATAGATCTATCTTCAGGGACACCCGATTTTCGCTAAAAAAAAAAAAAAATTCACGACCAGCTGGTTGTATTTCATAAAACTTTACCTCGAGTGCACCATCGTGATTTGATGGTTTCCTTTCTACGTGTCTCCGGTGTTTGTCCGCGAATCACAGACGCACTATATTGAAGCAACCTAATACCGATTGGCCAGTCGAGTAGGAAAATGTCTTCTCACAGAGACACGCCGCCAATAAGCTAAAGAAAAATTCTGGTACGCCCGTATACTATTGAAATATAGTATGTGCGGAAATATTTTCGCGAATTTCGACTGTCCCTAACTATTTTTAACCCTCTGAGGGACGGCACAAATGTACTAGCATCGAGGACAAGTTAGAAGTGAACTGCCTATATTCTACACTACAGAAATATCGTTTTGGTTGGTCTCTGTATTTCCTCTTACCATTGTCCTATTGGTCCTGGCTACACCGGACACGCCTACTGTACTCTGCAACGTTTATTATTGGCTGGCCGTCGACCAATTAAGTCACGCGTTGGCTGTGTACGAATTCATGTACCGCGATAGACGTAACAAGATTTACAATCCATCGTGTTTGTTTCAAAAAATTATTAAAGACGACAGTTTTGTTGTTAAAAATTGAAAATATTGCCTACTTGTCATTTTTTACTTAGATTCTGATAAAGTCTAGCGAAATAGTAAAACTATAAAAGTGTGAGCTTTGTCTTCAAGAGAAAATATATTTTCCGTATAAACGTAGCCCCGAGTATATACGTGCATACTCCTCAAAGGGTTAACAGGGACGCCAAAAAACTGAATTTTATTAGCATGTATTTCCCTGTACCAAACTCTCTCTGCTCTCAAACGGGGCAAGGACCTAAAGAAGTTTCAGCTACGCTCATTGGAAGGTGTGGAGGACGACGCCCCCTCAAGGTCAGCCAGAGCCGCACATCGTGGGCTATTCATCCTGGGCAAACGGCGCGGCCGATACTGATCTTAATGGCATTTGTCCAATGGCAAGGTGTAAAGGGGGTGGTGGTGGTGGAGGGGGAGATGCATGAGAGCAGAACTGCCGACGACAAACGTCCCACAGCCGACCACCCACGACACGAGAGTTGGCGATTAGCGATCACGGACAGGGGGTAGGATACGAACTGCAACCACGACGAGCGACGACGAAGGGCCGACTGCACCAACATCGCCCCAGATCCGAGATCGAATGATCCTAGTTCCGAACCAGAATCCAGTTTGATCTTTGTTCCAATGTAAAAAAGTGTTGCACCAACGAAATTTCTTGATTCTGGATCTCCGATTCGTCGATCTTGAACAGATCGATATTAAATAGGCGTATTTTTCATCATAGATAGAACTAGATGTGCGATCTTTTAATTTTTTTTAAGTGAATTATTGTTGTACGAATTTTTCTGAATGATGTTCGCGTACGTATAATGTTGTTTTAATTTCCCAACAAAACAATCGAACGTAGTACTATCTGTTGGCGTGTTTTCAAACTACATTTTTCGACGATGGCTGCTGAGCTCGGATCGAGATTTTCAACCGCCCATTTCGGCGGATCGAAATGAACGTAATATCGAGATTCAGTCCAGCTTTGAACTCGAATGGTACAACAGTTTTCTGTATCGATCTTAGTTACGATCTCAGATCGAGTTTCGAACCACCATGGTGCAACCCGCCTAAGAATCGAGTCGCTCCGCACAGGCTCCACGCTCACTCGACGAGCGAGCGAGAGAAGAGATTTGAGCGGCTCTGTGACATCGAGGTGTTGACAGCCGACAAGGTCGAAGCGAAGTGAGTATGGAGCAAAGCCTGAATGCAAGAACTGGAGGAAACGGGAGATCCCGGAGAAAACCCGACGACCGGCGGCATCGTCCGGCACGATTCTCACATGCGAAAATCCGGGAGCGACCCACGTCGGGAATCGAACCCGGTTCGCCTAGGTGGGAGGCGAGTAGTCTAACCACTACAATACAGAGGCCTGTAGATGAGCAATAGTCAGAAAAGTGCTGTGTTTAAGGTCATTGGTGCATGGAAGAAGTATATTTATATAAGTTGTGTCATAACTGGTTTCACAGCGGATTTTTCAAAAAATTTTGGCTCGACAAGACGTAAATAACATCTTTTAGCGCCTTCTTACATTGTTACAAACTCCTCTGTTCGGTATTCTCGGAGCACTGATCGCAGATAAGTAGAGACCCAGAAATTTCGCGGATTCATTTAGCAACAAGTTAGACTCTACAATCTGATTCTTACGCGATCCTCAGTTAGTTGCTCATTGGATGTTGCTCCAGTTTAACCGCAGACCCGGTGGAATTGGATTCGGTCTTTGTTTACTTCCAAGTTAATAACTGGTTCAAATTCGTCCGGGCGTGGCTTACAAACTGTGATCCAATTAGAAAGTAAGTCAAATGCACAGGTGTTTAAAGTCTAGATTGTCCTCCAATGAATCCACGAAACTTCCGGGTCTCTACAGATAAGAAACAAAAATTATTTCTTTTCTTCCATCAGGGCTCCGAGAATTATGGCGGCAGTGAATATCTGACAATGTAAGAAAGTGCTAAACGTTGTTATTTACGTTTTGACGAGCCAAAAATTTTGAAAACTCCGCTGTGAAACTAGTTATGGCAAAAATTATATAAATATACTGCTTTCATGCACCAATATCCTTATTTCCTACACCCTTACACCAGACAACATATAGAAGTCACCGCTTGCACAAGGTTGAGGAGCAGAAAGAACCAGTCTCGCGATGGGAGTCCTAGAAAAACCCAAAGGGCTGACCAGGCTGGAAAATAACTTTCTACATATCCCGCTGTCAATTCCCACATATGTTCGGCCCGCCGCCTTTGGCGCGCGCAAACCCGTGGGGTAGGAGGGTAGAATTGATGGGTGAGTGTCGTTTGATCTCCAGTACCATCCTCAGGGATGATTCAGGCAGGGGTTTTAAATTTGCAAGGGGTTGCGAAGCTGAAGACTGCGAACTTTCCAACGCAACCCCCTTCAACAAAATTCCCAGTTAGGGTCACTTCGACTGTAGCTTATTCGTGGTTGTTGACTGGGCACATTTTAAAAATACCTTTGAAAAAAAATCGCATTCTGTAACTTCAAACACTACAGCATAAACAGTGGCATTCACACTGTAGACTTTTTAGCAATCCTGGAAAGATTGTTCCACGAGATTAAAATATGTGCACCTAGGAATACGATGTAAAAGGGTACGCACCAGCTGCTGAAAATCCTGTGTTCGACAGGCAACAAAACTACCTACATGTGACAAACTCGCGGCTTGCTTTCCGACATGCAGTTAACAGGAAGGCGGCTGTTCGACACTGCAACTAATAGACAGGCGTTCGACAGGTCGAGTGGCCGACAGTCAGCTGACCCGCGTGCGACTGTCCGACACGTCACCTGACAGACATGCAGCTATTCTACTCTACAGATAATTGACACTCAGTTACTAAACAGGTAAACAGGACAACAGGTAGTTGTACGACAGACAGCTTTGTAAGACAGACAGCTGACAGATTGGCACCTGTACGACAGTCAGCGAGACACGCAGCTGACAGACAAGTGACTGCCCGACACATCATCCAGCACACATGCAACTATTCGACGCTGCAGCTGATAGTCAGCTATTAGAAAGGTCAGCTGGCCGACAGGCGGTTGACTGGCAACTGTCGGGCACTTCAGCTGATCTAAATACGCTAGTCAGAAAATTAAGGACGGATGACTTTCGATCTGTTGAATGTATCATGGCTGGGCTGCGGACGATGAGACCTTATAAAAGTTGAAATGCCAGCAGAAAATCAAGGAATTAGGTCTCAAATTGGAAGCCCCAAAAAACAGAGACCCGAAGGTGATTGTATGTGATATACAACGGGATGACGACAGTGATAATCTGCTGGAGAAAATTTATAAGCAGAATTCCAGGTCTGCTAGGATGGCTAAAGAGACCTTCCTGGAAAGGTCAAAGTAAGTCACAGAACTGGAAAGAGGGACACAGGCCGGGTGAATTTGGTGCTGGAATGTGATCCAGGAATAAGAAGGAAGCTCATGAGTGATGGAAAAATATTCGTGAGAGATTACATTTCACGGCGTTACAGATGTCAAAAATGGGGACACATAGCCATGAGATGCAATGGTGAAATCGCTTGCTCAAGATGTGCTGAAAAAAGGCCACACGTTTGAGGAGTGCCCACGTAAAAACATGAACAGATTGACGAGAAGTGCATTAATTGCAATTCAAGAAGAGGCAAATGCATAGCAACTACAGAGTGGATTCAAGAGAATGCCCAGCGTACCAAAGAGCCCTGTCTGTGGAGCTTACCAGAATAAGGCTATGGCAGTAAGAAAATACGTGGACAGGTGAACCCGAAACGGTCAGCAGTGGCAACCTCTGAACTGAATAAAATAGTGGTGGAGCAGAGGTTAGACCTGGTTCTGTTTCACGAACCCTAAGTCTCTTTTGACGAGGTGGTCGGACTAAAAGCCTTGTAATGATATCACTGCAGGATGCCTAAAGCTGGGATGACATCTAATATGACCATGGATTTCATGATGTTAAATAGTGTGTCAAACATTCATCATGTCTGTGCTCAAGTCCAGTATAAAAACATGCAAATATGTATAGGTTCTTCGTACTTTCAGTATGACGATGAGATATAATACCACCTATAGTCCATTGCCGCCTGGAAGCGACTTATGAAAATCAACCTTTGAAAAAAACACTCTAGGCTTAACATGTCACCTGTTTTTTTCAATAACCTGTACTCCACAAATATATAACACCGTGGTTAACTTTGGACTACTGTATTATTGAATAAATGAAACTTTACCTTAATATCTTTTATAACTTGTAATATTATTATTTTTTAAATATTAATTAATAACAGCAAGAGCAGCGACATGTTGGCAACGACCGGTAAGAAATAGTTCACAGTTAAAATATTATTTCAACAAAGTTTATTAGTATACTATTTGTAAATGAAACGGTGCCTTTTGAAATATTTAGGTAGCCCCAATGACAACATATCTCATTTTTACAGTTTAAAATGACAGCGTAAAATATTGTGAGTAGGCCGTAATGGTAAGGTGTTGTTTTATCGAGCGAGAGAGCAACTGAAAGCAACTGTCTGCTGGGCGAGGCTTGTCGCTCTCTTTCTTTCTTTGTCTATTTCAGACTCTGGAAGTTTCACTTCGCTAGTAAGCAAGAACATTACTTTTTTTTTTTTTTTTTTTTTTTTTTCAGTTGTAGCATATTTCATACTTATTACAACAAAATAATGATTTTTGAATTTTTAATTTACAATTGAAAAAGAGATTTTAATGTTTGAATACTTATTTTAATATATTTAGATATGATGGCGGGGCAGTTACCATGTGAAGTTACAAACGTGGCGAGCCATGACACGGCGGGCTTATTTTCTGCCAAACGAAACGTAAATTATTCTTACTACGAAAAATACTTCAAATTACCACATCACGTTTGGAGACGTTGTGTTTTTTAAACCTACCTAGGCAAGTTACGACGTTGTGATAAATCAGTTTCCACGGCAGTAATAAATATACTGTCACGGTGTGTTTCGTTAATCACT
The DNA here is from genome assembly GCA_029891345.1 of Dryococelus australis. Classification (NCBI taxonomy): domain Eukaryota; kingdom Metazoa; phylum Arthropoda; class Insecta; order Phasmatodea; family Phasmatidae; genus Dryococelus; species Dryococelus australis. The sequence continues at coordinate 51,085,901 of CM057008.1, forward strand.
GCGTCTGTGAAATGGCGTGCCTTTGTGCATCGTGGTCGATACGCTGGCCCTGTGTGTGTGCGTTATTTCAAATATTTGATTAGCACTATTTATACGTTTAAACTTTGAACTGTTTTTATGACGAAGTTAATTATCCATCAACCACGTATGTTTATTTATCACAACATTGTACCTTTGCCCTTAGGGGTTTGAAACACAGTCGTGTAACGTAATTTGCCACAATCCCAGAAGAAAAATACTAAGCCCAGCCCGATAAATTTCAATAAACCAATAAACAGTAAGTAGCAATACATAGAAATATGAGCGGAATAAAAGTTATCGTAGGCTTATTCGTGTGCATGTTCACCGCTATTGTTTAAGTTTGTATGACAAAAATGAGCAACACGAGTTGTGTGCTTGAATTTAATGTGCCTTTTCGTTTGGTTGGTTGTTCCATTGTTTTAATATTTATTCCAACTGAGGCCGTCCTTTTAAAGAAATAACCCAACAAATATCAATAACAAAAGGACAAATACTACAGTTCTTTACCCCGCAGTTGTAACAGTGTTAAACACAGCCGCGGCAAAATACTAACGTGCGTTACATGTATTGTGCTATGTCGTGGAAAACAAATATGCTAATGCAATATAACCATAAGAACTATCGTCAATTCCGGCATTTCTAAAGCGTCATAAAGCTGGCCTAAATAATGCTAGAAGCCTAAACTGTTAATATTCGTACGGAATGGTTTTTCGAATATGACAGAATTCTTTGAAAAGCTGTCAACAGTAAACAACGCATTTGACATGTATAAAAGTAGAAGTCACATTTCAATGTTTATGTATAGGTGTAGCGAAAGTATACGAACACATGTACAGGCTGTTCACGGTAAAGTGAGCACATTTTGAAGCTTTTTCATCATACATAATAACCAATAAATACATTTCATTGTTGCCTCAGACTTTTGGTTTTAGGTATAGAGAATGTATACACTGTGTTTATTACTCATAAGGCAGGGTTTATCTTAACAAGTGGTGGAAGGGTAAATATTGCTTGAAAGAAAATGTTACTAGGGCTTCAAAAGTGTTCACTTTACCGTGAACGGCCTATAGACACACAATGGCATTTAAACATTGATTTTGACAGATGCTACATGGCAGTCACATGGCAATGTTTGTTTACATTTGGCGGAAAGATACGAAACGGGCCTGCAAGTAGATATTTAGCAGGGCTCCGAGAAAGTTTCTTCCAGTGGGGAATAGACTATAGATAGATAGGATATAGTGTCGGATGTCTTACAAAGAAAACCAGTGGTCATTGGGGCAGATATTAATGCCAAACCTGAAATGTGGCATTCTTCAGAATCTTATGTAAAGGGAGCGCTTATTGGTCAATACATTTTGACCAATAATTCAGAGGTGGCTAATGTAGCAGGAGAACATATATGTCACAAGCACATTGGGCTGAGAACGAAACTGATGTGACACTCATGAATGTCAGAGCTAATGGGATGGTCAGTGACTTGATAGACACTGAAAATAGCTCCAGTGACCACAGGTTAATCATATTTGAAGTGGAGGCAACCTGAAAATAGAAATACAAGAGACCAACAGCAAATATAATGGGAACCAGAATCATGGTACATCAATAACAATTATAATTGGAAAGCATTTGACCTGTCTTTGTTGAGGAGAATTGAAGCAGGCAATTTTCCCTGAAAGAAACTTGCAAGAAAGAATCACAGTAGTTACTGAAATCATCCAGGAAACCTGTGAAGAGGTACTTCGCAAGATGTGTCATGGGCTTCCTAACCTCTCCTGGTGGAACATGGAGCTTGAAGAAGAGAAAGGAGCCTGCGAAGAGAGAAAAGAAGACTTCACAGGTCAAGAGTCGTGATGCGGGAAACGCGAGGAGATTTATAAAGGCGAGCCACCACGTGTTCCAGACAAGCCTGTCGATACTTGTGCGCTCTTGGCATTAACCGGATTGGTTTTTCTGGGGTTATCTTTGAAAGAATGTTCGGGTCATCACTCTAACCTCTCTCAGCGAGACTCGGGGTGCTGGAAACCTTCTAGACCGGGCCAGCTAGACCACTTGAAACGCGACGGGCCTCCGAAATGACTCTTTTAGAGTTTGGAGGATTGCGCGACCTCAAGCGCCAGGTGTGCGAAGACAGAAGACGACGAGCCAGCAGAGCGTCGAGTAGCAGTTAAGAGTGAAGTCTGCGGACTGCGAGCATCGGTATAGCGAAGGGTGCAACTGACTGGGCGGCACTACTGAACTGGATGCATGAGTGTGATACATTTGGAATGATGGCAATATACAGAATATGTGCAAATGATGTGTGTGAATTAAGAAACTGTAACGAATTCAGAGACATTGGTAAGGACAGCTGGAATTAAGACAGATATTGAATATTGCGCTCACTGAAAATAGTGTAGATAAATATTTAATGTTGTAAAAATAGCTGTGTGGATGAACTAAACATAAAATTTAGTGCTTTTATTTTTATTAAGCTTCCGTCCTTCTGGCGTCTTTAACAGTACAAGACAGTTGAAAACATGTGAATTTGCCAGCTGTTCCGGCAATTCTCGAGAAAATGTTGGGAGCATGCGAAGAGGATGAAAACCGGATCTAATTTTGCTTGACAGCAATAATCTTAAAACACGGAACCGATGTTTGCGCAAGGCGTTGCACACTATTAGCAAAGAGTTATCAACGGCTTGCCATTCCCTGGCCTGGCTCTTCACAGCCCCAGGTATCTAATGTGATGGCGTACTCTTAGTGACTGCCCTGGACTGCACTCGGTGCGCACTGCCCGAGTGCCGCGTGTTCCAATTACAGGAACTCTCTCTCTCTGAGAGCAGGTGGATTCTCGTATCCCAACTGCGAGTTGCACTGAGCGAGTGCGCGCCGAGTCTCGAGTCAGTTCTGCTTTTCATAGCAATATGGCGGCGACCTGCGATTACGGAAACAACACGAAAATTATTGTGATGTTGGAAATTCCACAGTATCTAACATTTCGGCATTTGAATGATACATATTATTTAATATGGAACAAATATGCTGTTGGTATATTGACGATTTCGTTTGTGATTATAGCGGCGATGAGATCAATTTCACGCAGTTACTCTTGCATGCATTTGCCGACGAGTTAAAAAAGTGAAATTGGAGAAAATTATCTCTACGAAATTTCATAAATTTAAATTTAGATCATTTTTATCAACTTCGCATTTCAAGCATTTTATCCAAAAGATGATATGTTGTCGAAAATGTTTTGCACGGTTTTCGCGGCGTGTTCCAGTTGTCGGTGCATAAATAATGTACACTCGTTTCTGGCAATCACGTGACGCAAGCACTATTTTTTCATTTTTCAGAGCGCACCGAGTGCGTGCTCAGAGCAGTAGGTTGGAATACGCCAAAACACCCAGGGCTGCTCTCATCCAAAACCGTAGCGCACCTCGTGTTTAGCCCGGGGTGTAAACTCAGCTTCAGTGCGACAACGCAGGAGCCGTGTCGGCGATGGACAGATATAACTGGCCCGCATGAATATTTCAGCGCGTCCCACGTGGGGAGGACGTAGGCGCGTGTCCACGATATCCCGAAATGACCGGACGAGAAGAGTCTCTCATGAGACGGCTAGAGCATTCGGCGAACATGGCCATCGCTTCAGACGCCGCCGTACCGTTGATGTCGCCAACTATCCAGTCGGTCCGGCGAGGCACTGAATATCCTATTATGAAATAGGACGAGCTCTGTCTGTCTGCCAGTCTTTAATACTTATAATTCCCTTGAAACTCACAAAAGTTCTTCAAATTTTGCAGAAGGAATCCTCAAGGTCAAATACAGATCAAGTTCGAATTTCATCACGACTAGATTACGCAATCATTACCTGTTACCATAACAACTCATTTTATTACTTTTTTTCCTATGAAACTTTTGTATTAATGCATTGAGATTATTTCATAAGATATGAAAGTAATGGAATATCATTTTTGTTTACTCTAAATGTCTCGCTTCAACGTTGAGTTAGATAAGTGGGGCCACAGTGGTCAAGTGGCTAAAGCGATTCTATGTGGGGCCTTAGTGACTCAGTGGATAGAGTGAAACCTAGTGGGGCCGCAGTGGCTCAGTGAATAGAGATATACCAAATGGGGTCGCAGTGGACAAGTGGCTAGAGCGATTCCAAGTCGAGCCGCAGTGACTTGGTGGATTGAACTATATCCAATGTTGAGTTAATTTCCCATCTTTTTTTTCTTCTGTTTTTGTATGATGACAAAAATTTGTAACATCGTAACTGTTCTAGGAATTTGGGGAAAAAAGTCACGGGCTGGGCCCCTAGTTTAATAATACAGAGTTGAAACAGCCGCTTATACCACGAACTCCAGCCGCCTACGCCAGCAAAATGGCGCCATTGGCAACCAATATGACGGGACTCCTTTCGCCCATCAGCGCATCGCAACACACACCGAACCACCGAGAAAACATGTTTCGTCGAATCAAGTGACGTGAAGAGATTTGGGCGGCTCTTAACAGCGAGGTCTTGAGAGCCGATGGGGGGTGAGTATGTAGCGGCACCGGAACGAAAACGGCGGGGGGAAACGGGAGATCCCCGAAAAAGCCCGGTGACCCGGCCGGGAATGAATTCGGACCGCCTTAGTGGGAAACGAGCGTGCTAACCACTCAGCCACCGCGGCTCCTTTATATTATTTGTATAGGAGCGAAAAATATTTTGTGGTTGAAACCAAATTATTTTGTTGTCCTTAATTGGTTTTCTGTAACTGCAAGATTTAGTTGGTGAAATTAAGTATCTGTTTGGTTCTACGTACATTAAACAGTTTCGGTTAGTTTAAAAAGAGTAGAAGCACTATCGAGGTTCGATTCTATATCGTTTGCAGCCGAGCTCTGCTGCCAAAGCAGTCTCAGATAAACAGACTATAGGCTGTTCACGATCAAGTGAGCACTTTTTAAGGCCCTGTTAAATTTTTCCTTTCCACATCTTTCTGCCACTTTCCGACACAAACCTTGCCGTGTGTCTTGTCAACACAGTGTATATATTTCATTACTCTCAAAAGTTAATGTGCGAGACTGCAACTATATATATATATTTATATTAGTGGTTAATGGCTTTCGGGTGGGCCTTAAAATGTGCTCACTTCACAGTGAATAGCCTATACTGATCAAAACGGAGTGTTTCTAAATATATGCAATTCACATATTGGGTAAATGAGTTAATATCTAGTTTTACAACATTCCCTTCTAGTTTCCTGTTACATTTGTTGTATTAGGGTTTTTAATGGCTGTTCACGATAAAGTGAGCACCTTAAAAATCAACCTTGGAAAAAAGTCACTGCTCCTGCCTGCATAAATTCTAACGGGCGCACTGAGTAATATGCACACAGTAAAGTTGTTAACGGTAGATGGGAAGTAGTTCAATATCTTAACGTCAAATAAGAAGTGTTAGGAGTCCATTTGTGATAACTTAAATTATGTCTTTCCCTTTCTGGTTTTTTTTATCGAAGTGTCAAAATGAGAATATTTGTAAAATATTTACTTTTCTTACGATTTCACAGTTTCACTGGGCCGACGCATGGATAAAGTGATGACGCCATTGCCAGTGTTAATTTCACATAAGGCAGGAGAATACGCAAAGTGCATAAAAGTAGATCTTAAGCAGGGCTTTCAAAAGTGCTCATTTTAACGAGAACAGTATACATGCCATTATTAAGCATCACTGAATATTACAACAAGAAATGTTACTATCCGTATTGCAACAAAAATTACAAACGAAACACGCGAACTGTATTTCCTAACTAAGGTTTCCAAATGGGTGGCCAAACAAAGATATATAGGATAATTCAGCAAAATATTTTGTTGACGTTATACATTTTTTTTGACCCAACAGAGAAGTTCGGTTTATTTAAAGGTGTATTTTGTTAGGTATGCAACATTAATGTTTTTTTTTTTTCAACGATATATTTTTCTGGGGCAACAAAATATATTTTGGTCCTTTACAAACAAGTATCTTGTTGACAGTAACAAACATTCCTGTCAATGTCGGAGGCCCAGTCAATGTGGAATCATTCACAGTCCATTCCCAGGGCCTCGCGAAAACCAATCAGGGAATGGATACGCCCACGTGAAAGGGGACAGTATGCAAATCCCACTTCTGTACATTCACCTCACCTGTTCTGTGTTGTGGGTATCTCCGCTTTTTTTTTTTCCTCGCACGAGCGTGTTTGCATTTGCCCGTCACGCCCGCCGACAGTGTTCCAACGTTCATTAATGCTGTACGGGGAGGGGTTAATTAATTACAGGGTTCGCGCACGTGATTCGTCACGAGACAGCTGAAAGTGTTTCCTCTCGAACATGCGATCTGCTATTCGTAGAAGTTTCGGATCCCTGTTCGGCACGTACGCCTGGAATAATCATCGAGCCATTGATCGACGAATCGCGTGACGTGACTCAGCGGTCTGTTTTGTTGACCTTGAACGAATATGGGGACGAGTCCGAAATGACAAATTAGTTATTTTGTAATTTGTCATTTGGTAAGTTTCAGTTCGGACGTTGTTGAAGCACTTGCGGCAACGCATTCTTACATTAACAGTGAAAATATTATTTTATCTAAATCTAACGCTTAAAATAGACGTCATATTTTTACAATCATAACTGGAATGCTGCAAATATGTTAATAAATAACATAATAAATTGTGCAATAACGACCTAAAAATTCTCTTGTGAAATACATTTTAAAAATGAACAATACTTACTTGCTTTTTTAAACATGCCTGGTGTATTTTTTAAAACAGTTATTGGTTTCAAAAAAAATGTTTTAATTACACATTCACGTATGTTTTGAACACCAAAACAAAAAATTCACTGATTTCGTCATTTTGTACTTTAGCTAACATCCACCATATAAAATTTACGAAATACCAAATTACCAAATATGTAACCACTTTTGTATGCAAAATCGGGTCACGTGGTCGTCTTGTAAACACAATCTGCCATTTCGGACACCACCTGAAATGTCACGTTCTCGCAACCTGTACAGTGTCCTTGAAATTTCTGGGTGAAGGCCTACGACACAATAAATGCTGCAGCGGTCTTTGGCGAAAGCCATCTAGCTGAGTGCGGGCGCGAAGTTGAGTGCGGTACGATTGCGGACGAGGTGTTCTTGGTGTGAATGGACGAAAGGGCGCGAAACACAACGAGTGGAAACGAACTGTGCATAAGGGCGCCCGGATCAGTCTAGAACATTGCGGACTGGCGGTACATGGACTAAACTGAGGTGGGACGGAATGAACATGTAATACGGGTTTTATTGTAAATATTGGACATGCCAGATATGGACACATAATTTATAAAATAATTGAATAGGCTTTGATACACTGTCTATTGCGGCTGATTTTTTATTATTTAATTTCACTGATTTCTTTTAGGTAATTATAAATTGTATTAATTGAAGTCATTAACTGTTAGTAAGTGATATAAATTTGTTGTATGATGTTGAGTCGAGAGAATTTTGTTGTTAATAAAATTAGGAAATTATAATTAACTCTTTTGTTTAATTAAGACCACCATCCCTTAACGAACTTGGTTTAGTCCACTGACATTTGAGAGAGAAATTGTAACATTAATGTGACAAAGAACTTTTTTTGTTATCACAGCCAATAAGCTGCAGGCTTTATGTTCGGTGATCGGTGATATGAACCAATCATTACGCAGAGCAGTAGCGCGCTTTACAAATGAGTTATCCCGAAGGAAGATCATTGGACACTCCGTTTCACGGAGTACAGTACCGGTCAAATATAACTTACCTATGCAACATGTAGTGGCGTGTAGTAAGTTTTTTTTTTTTGTAGGGTAAGCAATATAATAGCCCCACCTATTTGAGTGTTTTAGATAACATTTGCTAGTGCCGGGTTGCGGTTACTTTTTCAATTTGTACCAACAAACGCAACTTCCAACTTTGCATACCCTCAACGTGTATTTACCGTTTTATAATACCTAACATTGGTTTTAAAAACGAAAACGAAATGAATGTAATAATAATTAAACTGAATATTATTTAGAGAGCATATTACAAATTATAAGAAAACTCCCGTTTTCCCGAAAACTTTTATCCACTTTCCAAGGGAAAACGTAGGACTGGAGGACGCAAACAGAACGACTGCTAACCCTGCCGAAGGAACACGGCAGGGTAAGGAACACGCTTGCGAGTTCGATTCATCGCTAGTCGCACCCGTTTGTGGAAATAAATACTAGATAGCAGCACTATGCGTGTACAGTGCGGGAGTTGCGAAAACTTTGTTTCTCGAATCGGAAACGGGTAACTCAGATTTTAAATGTGTTTAAATTTAAAGTTAAGGCGAACACTAAAAGAGGTCAAACATTTCCAATATATGTATAGGGTAAGCATTGTTTACCTTGCGTCTATGGAATAAAGGCCTCTGGAACATGGAGACAACTGTGTACAACGGGCATGAAAGGGTTAAAGGAGCAGCAACGCCATTTCGCTTCTGTGTAGTTACTTATTATTCTGTGATTAACCTTCGAAGTCTGCCAAAAACATCAAGAGCCTGGCTAGCGAGGCGACTCCAGTTATAGGCTCCAGGTCGCTACCTGGAGATCTTGCACAAGCCACATCTCTCCTCTCGTACCACCCAGGGAAGTTTGTTATCCTGCGGAGAGAGAAGTAAACTGAATCATCCCTCCAGAAACCTGTCCAGGAATAACCTCCCAGGCGCGATGCACCAGTCGCGAGACGATGCGCAGGTGCAGCGACGTATACACACGCAGCCAGGAATGCCTTTAAATATTTGTGCGGCGCCCTTTATAGCCCACGAACACGTCGGAGAATCAGGTAGATGAAAGGAGGTAAATGCCGTTCACGATAAAGCGAGCACTTTTGAAATGAACCTTTGAAAAGTGTCACTGCCCCGGCCTGCATATATATTAACGGAAAAACTGACTGATATGCGGCCTCTGAAGTTGGCAATGATGGAGAGAAAGTAGTTCCATATCTTAACGCTAAATTAAAAGTGCTAGGAAAATATTTTAAGAAAACTGAAACTTTGTTTTATTTTGCTTTCTGTATTTTTAACGAATATAAGTGTACGAATGAACAAAATTGTAAAATATTTTTTTTTCTAATAATTTCACAATTTTACTTGGCCGACGCACGAATAATGTGACCAGTTTCTTGGCAATGTTCATTTCACATATGGCAGAAGTATACGGAATGTGCATACAAGTATATCTTTAGCAGGGCTTTCAAAAGTGCTCACTTTACCGCGAGCAGCCTTTATACGCCCCGAAGACACGGCTGCATTGAAACCCTCAGGTCGTGTTCCATTTGGCACGACTTAACTAAATGGTCACGTGAAAAGTTTTGTCTACATAATACGTGGCATATTTTTGTCATTAGCATTTTGCTTTTTGTCAACCTCGAAACTGACAAATTACTAAATACGAATTAACTAAAATGACGGCATATTAGTTTTCACTGTTTGAAACGTTCAAATATACATATAGGCGAGGTTGTTAGAGTAGAAATACTTTGGCTGCTCTTAACATCGAGGTCTTGAGAGCCGATGAGGGCGAAGTGGGGTGAGTATGGAGCAGCGCCGGAACGCAAGGTCTGGGGAAGCGGGAGATCCCCGAGAAAACCTGCCGACCATCGGCATCGTCCAGCACGATTCCCACATGCGAAAATCCGTATCGAACCCGGTTCGTGAAAGGTTGGAGGTGAGTAGTCTAACCACTACACCACCGCGGCTTATTAGCTACAAAAAGAATAATACAATAAAATTAAAACTTAAAACTGAGATACCCGAATGGACACACACGCCCACAAGTTACAGTTAGGTTACTATAGGCTGTTCACGGTAAAGTGAGCACTCTTTAAGACCTTCATAATTTTTTCCTTTCATCCGATTTCCATCTTCCTGTTGCTTTTCAATATAAACATTACAATGTGACCAATAAACATTCACCATCCTCAAAATGTAGAGCCTGAGGCTGCAGTAACATATATTTATTTGTGGTTAGTGCCTGTTGGAAGGGCCTTAAAAAGTGCCCACTTTACCGTGAACAGCCTATAGCACTGAGTAATTACTGGTGAGCTGGTTCGAGCAAATAGTAGCGAATGGGACATTTGAAGGCGGTAGTGACTCAATCCACTTGCGTACGTCGCTTTCCCAAGTAATTCCAATTAGTGCCGGAATGAATTTCCCTGCAAAGTTACAACGCCTCCATGCCACAACCAAGCGTGAATCACACACACACGGGTGAGATATATCAAAAGCATGGCAGATCAGGGACTTCGGAGGAGAGAAAAAAAAGTCAGAAGGGTGAGGGTGTAATTCTCGTGGCCAGGCTATAATCTGGGGTTATTGTAGACTTCGTCCGTGGTTATTGCGTTCGACAGGAGGTAGAAGAAATTTTGAAGGGAAAGAGGGGGAAGAAATATTCCATAACGGTTCCGGGGCGGCAGGGATTAACGCTGGCAGGGTATCTAGGAATAATCGTGCATTTGTTTCACGGGATGGGGCAGCGCTGGGTGAAAACTGTACCCAGCCAGTGTGCTGAGCGCCGTGCCAATAGACTATTTATGCCCTACGACATTCACGGTTGCCTCCAATTTTCCCGAAGCCCAACCTAAGTTCTATTTCCAAGATATCCCTCCGCCTCGTGCACGCAAAGCTTGGAAAATGACACCAGAGAACAAACGCACCACATTAGTTCGCACTCAGTGTAATGGCTGTTCACGATAAAGTGAGCACTTTTGAAACCAACCTTAGAAAAATGTCACTTCTCCTGCCTGCATATATTCTAACGGGCGCACTATGCGCACATTAAAGTTTGTAACGATGGATGGAAAGTAGTTCTATAACTTAGCGTCGAACAAAATGAGTTAGGTAACCATTTGTGATAACTTAAATTATTTCTTTCTTTTTCTGTTTTATTATTACGTATAGTAGTGTAAAAATGAGCATGTTTTTAAAATATTTACTTTTTTTAAAATAATTTTACAGTTTCACTGGACCGACGCATGGATAAAGTAATGAGGTCCTTGCCTGTGTTAATTTTTCATGAGGTGAAAGAATACGCAACGTGCATACAAATGGATTTCAAGCAGGGCTTTCAAAAGTGCTTGTTTTACCGTATACAGCCTATAATGATGCTGTGCATAAGAACTATTACTTATTAAGCATTACCAACACACACATTTTCACCCTGTATTTATCCATATTAGTTATAAATAAAATATTGTAATTTATAAATAAAATATATGTAACTGTTTAATATAGCCAAAAATAAGATGTTTTAAAGTTAACAGAAGTATCAAACGCTTGTGATAGCTGACATATTTAGGAAACAACCAAATACGTAAACCATGGTGTGTTTTTCCAAAGGTTTGATTTAAAAAAGTGTGCAGAAACTGAGAACCGGTTATACTATGGGGATGCGTTATAATGTTCTGTCGCAGAACAGAAAACTCCAGCAGCACGCGCCAGCAAAAATGGCGTCGCAGGCCATCGAAATATTGGAACCCCGTTCGCCAGAAGGGGGGGGGGGGGGCGTGGTGGTGTAGTGGTTAAGACTACTCGCCCCCCCACCTAGGCGGACCGGGTTTTTGATTCTCGCGAACAAACCACGTGGAGGGTAATTACCCAGGAAAATATCCAGGTACTCTTTGATTCCATGCCACGACGTTTGCAGGCTCTGATTGCAACGCACGGGTGCTTCGCACCATACTGAATTATCAAGGACAAAAATCATGGGCAGTTTTGTAATCCTAAATTAATGGTGTAACGTCATGTTCCAAATCTGTGGTATAAAGTTCATTTCAATCACATTTATCCTTCTTGGCGTTGCATTTTTCACAAACGTTAATGTATCCTTTCTTTACGATGCTGTCCAGGCGCGTTCAACTGGATGTTAGACTCAAGGTGATATTTGCATGGAACTATCAATCTAGCTCAAGGCTGTTCACGATAAAGTGAGCACTTTGGAAATGCAGCTTAGAAAATTGTCACTGCCCCCGAACGCATAAATTTTAATGGGCACGCTGAGTGACATTTACCCCGTAAAGTTGCTGAAGGTGGATGGGAAATAGTTCCATATCTAAACGTCGAATAAAGAGTGCTAGGTAACAATTTGCGATAACTTAGATTATTTATTTCGCTTTCTGTTCTTTTAATGCATCGAAGCGAGAAGATCAGCAAATTTGTAGGAGTATTTACTTTCCTATAAGTAACAGTTTCACTTGACCGACGCATGAATAAAGTGATGAGGCCCATGACAATGTTAATTTCACATAAGGCGGAAGAATACATAACGTGCATACAAGTAGATCTCAGGCAGGACTTTCAAAAGTGCTCATTTTACCGTTAACAGCCTATACAACACTTATGACATCCTAAATCAGGCCGTGTTACTTGCATAAACTGGCAGTTTAAGCAACATTGCCTACGTACTATTATCAGTTAACCTTTTCGAACCCAATTTAATTTATAATTTCAGGTGTTCCAAATGAGAATTATTTCTTAAAAGTGCGGTACTTCCAATTCGACGCAGCACTTGTTCAGGTATCACAATAAATAAACTGTCATTATGGCGTTAGGCTACAAAAATAGGAATCATTCATATCATGTAACAGTAGCACAGTTAAAAAATCGATTATGGAATATTCACGGTTTCTTTACACTTCTTGAATCTAACTTTTAAAAATCAACCCCATGTATTACGTTTTTTGTTATTTCCGAAATATGCCGCATATCACAAGCGTTGTACTTCTGTTACAGTAAAAGTACCTTATTTTTTGGTTAAATTGAATTTTTACTTGCATTTTATCTATAAGTTATAATGTTTCATTTATAAATAACGTGAGCAAAAACAGTCAGGAAATACCTACGCGTGTTATTACACCTGGTAGGAAATAGCTGCTATGCAAAATATTATTACCGAGTGCACGCGAACACAGTGCGTTGTCCCATCTGTGTATTCTTTCTAGACTTGGCTTGCACGAGGCGCAGGAATATCCTGGAAGTGGAACTTGCAAGTCCCCGAAAATATTGGGAAGTAACAGTGAAGTGACTATATCATCTTAGGCAAGAACACTGGCCTCTGTGCATCTCAGAGTACACCTCCGGCCAAAAATAACACTCCTTGCATTGTTACGTACACAATTGCACAGGTGCACTGGGTTTAAACGGGTTAGTTATATTTCCCAAATTAATTTTTAACTAAATGTTTTTTTCTTACTATATACAAGACTATTAGCAGATAGAATGTTTTTTCCAGGAAAATCCGCGCACGGCTGGGGTATGTTTCATCCTATCCCAAACCCTTCCTCAAACCAGTTGACGCCTAATTCAAGGCTGACAAGAACACTCACCCTTTCGTGAAAATGTCACCGAACGATCTTTCCCCGCGATTGTCACTAACTCAGATGGGAAGAAGGCAAGTCACGGAGCAATGATCCCGTGACTCAGGTGAAGCATCGTCTGTGGCGAAGCGCTACCAACTACGGGAACTCACCTGCAACAGAGAACAGAACAAACATATTTTACCACTCAGTTAAATTTTATTTTAAATCTTAATTGGGGACAAATACAACACAATTTAGAATGAGTGAGTGAAGAGATTTGGAAGGCTCTTAACATCGAGGTCTTGAGAGCCGATGAAGGTGATTGAGGTGAGAATGGAGCAGCGCCGGAATAAAGGGGCGTGGGAAACGGGAGATCCCCGAGAAAACCCGCCGACCAGCGGTATCGTACGGTACGATTCCCGCATGCGAAAATCCGGGAAATGACCCGGCCGGGGATTGAACCCGGTTCGCCTTGGTGGAAGGCGAGCAGACTAACCGCTCAGACACCGCGACCCCCACGATCTAGTAGTAACCGTGGGAAGACAGAGAACGATAAGGTGCAGTTTTACTTTGCTGGTCGCGGCAGTAGCCTGAAATAAACAGTGGACAATTTTGAAGAACATTTTACTCATTAATCATTTACCCTTGTACTCTTCAGCTATAGGCCGGTTGACAACCAATATGTGTAACGTAGATATCACAGATCCACTTCAGCACTGAAAACTATTTCAAAGTCAGAGCCACAGTAATATATGGTTTCAGGTGCAGCAAAAAAAAAAGTTCACGGATCACTTTAACATCGGGGAAGATCACTGCCTCTACTTCATATCAGATTCAGTTCACTGATTGCTGCGGTTGCTAAATAAAACTTCACTGGTTATACAAGTTCACGCCGTGGCGTTGTAAAAACGACGAACACCTGAGAACAGGTTGGAGTTCAAAATTTGCAAAACAGTTCGGTCACACAGCTTGCAAGCTGCGAACGTTAGAAAAAAAAAATTCTCCCCTAATAGCCCGACATCATTTACTTAATCTGTGACATATAACCGAAAATCTCGAATCCAAAAAAAAAAAAAAAAAAGTGAAAGTTTTTAAAAAATGGGCGCAGGCGTAGCTTTAAAAAAAAAAAAATAATGTGGTTTAGTATCTGGAGGGTGAAAAGGTCCAAATGAGAGGAGTTTACCAAGCGAGAGCTTCACAAACTAATGTGCTCTAGCCCCCCCCCCCCCCCAACCACACCCTAACAGTCCAAAGGCACATTTCATTTTTTTTTCTCCCTCCCAGTTCGAGCACAAAGGATGAAACAATACGCGAGATAAATGGAAAAAAGCTCCCCATTACAAAATGAACTTCCCGTAATAAGCGAGATAACTGTTGGTTACCCCGTCGGCCGCCAGGCCGCGGGGCAATCTTCGATCGCAAAAAAAAAAATGCTGGGCGATAGCTTTGCCCCATTCCCCCCTCTTCGGGCGAGGAATTAAAAATCATAATTCAGGGAGGAGGGTTCGGATGAAGGAGGGGGTTGGAGGGAGGATAGGGATTTGAGGTCTGCGGCGCCCACCAACAAATCATGTTCGCAGTGTATGGCGTACAGCCAACTGGCCTGAACCCCGCGGGCAAAGGAGAGTCTCCGGGAAATAGCGATACGACCTCCCGCACGACAACCGCATATTTCCAAGTCAAGGAGTTTATTCTCCGCCGTGGCTGAGCGGTTAGACTGTTCGCCTGCCCCCTGGGCGGGAACCCGGCTTCCATCGCCCCGGCCGGGTCGCTCCCTGATTTTTTTTCGCATGGGGGGGAGGGGGGTCCGTGCGCGGGACGACGCAGCTGGTCGGCGGGTTTTCTCGGGGATCTCCCTTGCATTCCGGCGCTGCTCCATACTCACCTCGCTTCGCCCTCATCGGCTCTCAAGACAGCCCGAATCTCTCCACCCACTACATTCCAGTTCCGTTTTCAAAAATAGCTAACAAACAATGTTTTCTTACGAGTGTGGGACTTCCATGCATCCTAAGAAATAATTTGTAAATTTACCGCATCAGTGTACACGTACAGTGAAAAAGCGCGAATGGTAAAATATTTTCCCATACACCCATGGTAACGTTCCTACAGTTGCTCAGGAAAGAGTCAAATGCGTAGGGGAGGTCGCCAACTTTTGTATAGTAGCGAGGATAAACATTCCCATATTATCAGCCGAGCCCGTTGTACTATTTCGATACACTGTAGATAGGTCTTCCAGTACAGTTTAGGAAGTTTATCAGAAGTTAATTTTACAGTGTACTGTATAAGAATGCGTGACGAAGACATCCGAGTGTTGTAGGCTGTTCACGGTAAAGTGAGTATCGGCCCTGCTAATTTATTTCCTTTCAATTTATTTCTATCTTCCCACCATCTTTTAATACACACATTGCCATGTGCCTAATAAACATACTGTATACATTTCACCACCCCTAAAAGTTAATGTCTTTAGCTCAATAAAAATTATTTCTTAGTGGTTAGTGGTTGTTGGAAGGGCCTTAAAAAGTGCTCACTTTACCGTGAATAGCCAATAATAGACTGCACTGTTTTTTTCACTGGTCTTCAGTCCACCTAACAGCCCTCGGATGACTGAGCCAGTGGGGTAACTTACACCGCCTCCGTTTATCATCACTGGGATGACACTCCCTCAGCGAGGGGGAAGTACAACTACTCGTCCACCCATATATATATATATATATATATATATATATATATATATATATATATATATATATATATATATATATATGGGTGGACGAGTAGTTGTACGAGTACTTGTATATATATATATATATATATATATATATATATATATATATATATATATATATATATATATATATATATATATATATATATATATATCGAGTCTAGAGCCCAGGTTAGAGACAGCTGGCCACATCCCGCCTGGCTGTCGATCAAATTGGTATATTGCGGTATAAGACCAGCACAACGGGACCTGGTACCCGTGACTGTTTCCACTCCATTCCTTCCTGCGCGAGGGAGACGAGAGAAATGGTTTCTAAACCCCGGTATTTTGAAATGCAGGACTTCTTGAGAAACCGCCGCGAAGCCCAGAGCACCTTGTGGCGATTTTTTTGTCTCGTTCGAGCGGTATTAAGTAGGTCGAGAATGGCTAGACACGCGGTTAAGTTACGATACAATAAGGCAGCAGACTAGAATGTGTTTACGTGTACTCTAGGCGTTAAAGGTCGGATTACGAAATGGTTCATGGACATCGCATACGTATCTTGTAGGAACATACTCCACGTGTATATATGTAGGAAATGGCGACATATTATTTCGTGGCTTGTACACAAGGCCTTCAGCCAGTATAATTAAAGGAGAAAAAAGTAAACGAATTAATTTATTGCATTTAACGTAATACCGCTTTTATAAAAATAAAACGTATGTTTTTATTTTTTATTTACTTATTCAAGTCAATACATATAAATTGTATGTAAAAATTAATTGTATTTGAATATTGTATTCCATTATCATGTTTTACCTTATATTATTGCCAACAAATAATGCGCAGTAAGAACTTACAAAAGAAAGATCTAAATTAAATTAAATTAAATGCTACTTGGGAATATCACATCTTCACCGAGTTCAAGTTAATTTCTAGTTGCGTGCGACTGGTTTAACGTAAGACGAGTATACTTACCATGGACCACACACATATTTGTAAACGTTCTATACAGAAGTCGTTTACGCAAAGACTGTTCACGATAAAGTGAGCAATTTCGAAATCAACCTTAAAGAAAAAGGTCACGGCTCCTACTTGCGTATATTTTAACGGGCACACTGAGTGACATTCGCCCAGTAAAGTTGGTAGCGATGGAGGGAAAGTAGTTCCATATCTTAAAGTCGAATAAAAAGGGTTAGGTAACCATTTGTGATAACTTAAAATTATTTATTTCGGTTTCTGTTTTTTATGCATCGAAATGTAAGAATGAGCAGATTTATAAAATATTTTGATTTCTAATAATTTCACAGTTTCACTTGACTTGCGCATGAATACAGGGAAGAGGTCCATGGCAATGTTAATTTTACATAAGGCGGAAGACTACGCAACGTGCATGCAAGTAGATCTTACGCAGGGCTTTCAAAAGTGCTCATTTTACCGTGAACAACATATAGTTGTAAGAGCAGTGACTTTTTTTCAAAAGTGCTCACATAATAGCGAACAGCATGTGCCTATGTATAATACCTTTGAGCTGTGACACTTCCTGAAAGAATCTACAAGTGGTGCCAGACCCACAGAGAATTCGATCACAGAACAGTACGAATTAAAGAGAAATAACCGTAAAATTCGCGAGCTCATCAGGATGCTGTGCAGCGACCCTTACTTTTATAAGACGCCATCTATCTCCATTGTCGACTGTTTATCACAGACCCTGAGTACCACGGACAGCGACAAACTTGTTCCGTCCACAAAGGTAAACCAGACAGTCGTCGGAAGAACTTTTGAATTTCACGGGTCTCTGCCCAAGACACAGGACCTCTTGGCTTTTTTTTTTTTCATCCTTTAAGAGTGGGATGGAGCTGCGCGTCCAAGGTCAAGAAGCGAGGGAGCGATACGGGCGACACTTAACACGCACTTCCAGCGCCTCATCGCCCCTACGCGCAAGGCGCGCAGTGTTTCCGTCAGTGACGCTGCACTGTGCAAATCAAATCTGTAACAGTGGGGTTTTATTACACGCGATGAAAGACCACAGACTGAACTACGCCCGTATGTTTGTACTTTCCTCTTGCCGCTTACGGAAACGGCATATGCTAGCTTCAAAAATTCTATATTTGACCATCTTCACGAATTTTTTTCTTCAAGAATACACTCAATATGAAAAAAGTAAAAATATAGGCGCATAGAATTTTTTTTTTCTCACGAAAAGTCGTATTTGCAGAACATTTATTTACCGAGACACGCGTATTCGCGCAAACAACTATTTCACACAAACGCGGGGGTCCATCGCACACTTACGATGGTCGCCTGGATAGGCTGTCGAACGGCGTGCAGCGCTCCAGCAGAAAACGTTTCAGTCCAACGTGTCTGAGCGATGTCTGCTTACGAGTAGCAGTTAAGAATCGTTACGCGTCTTTATACGTTTTCCTGTTCCTCCATTTCTCTCTAAAGCATTTTTTTTTTTTTGTTGCGACGCCAGCGCTGTTCCGTTTGATTTTTTTATTTTTTTATCGCCATCTACTTCTGCGCGGCGGTGTACTCTTTGCTCGGCTTGGATCTCCCCTTCCTTTTCCTCGCCGTTCAACCTCCATGCTTTCCCCTTCCCCCTTCGTGCGTCGCAATTTTTGATTGGCCAGGATAGTTTACTTTAAGTCCTTGCTCGGCCGAGGCTCTGTCTAGCGATAGCATACTTCTATCGGGTGGGTGGCTCGTTGCTAGCCTCCCGCCACCAGGGCCGTGCAGTGCGACCCTGGTTATCAATACTGCACCAAAATTATTTCATTTCACTCTTCATCAAACTCACGAAGTCTATCTTAGCGAACTAACAATAACCCTACTTTCTCCAGCCCTAATCCAATAAAAGGAATTCTTTTTTTCCTCCGCGACTGTCGCATAGTTTTCTCCAGGCCCTCTCCGCTTTGTCTGGTTTCCTATAATACCCCTTACTAGACCCTTCTTCTTTCGCGGTGTGTCTATGGCTACCATTGTGGCCATGGCACCAGACAACCCTGCTTAGCCACGATGCATGCGCCCATTACAATAATTAAACCCGACCTAAGACGTAAAGGGCTTGCCCTGAGCCACATCCCATTCTCCAACCGTCTTAGCTAATAATAAGCATGCCGGAGGGCACACAAAAAAATTGCTCTGTTTACTCGGCTCTACTTTACGCCCGTCCGAAGTCTGCTACATTTCGCCGCAACTTACACCGAGAGATCCTCGCTTATACCTGGTGGTTTAACCACCTTCCCCTTCGTCCGCCGGACGATGCCATTGGTCGAGGGGGTTTTCTCGGGGATCTCCCGTTTCCCCAGCCCCTTCATTACGGCACTGCTCCATATTCACTTCAATCATCCTCATCGGCTCTCAAGACCTCGCTGTTAAGAGCTGCCCAAATCTCTTCACTCACTCACCTTCGTCCAGCAGTGGACAACGCCGTCATTATGTTACTGAGCTGACGCAGTATACCAGTTTAGCCACTGAGCGTTAGTGATGGGGGGGGGGGGGGGTACAGCGGTAAGTCTTGTGCAGAACGCTAACCTTGTGGGTTGTATTTTTTTTGTCACAATTGTGGTGCATCTCGTGTATGCAGTAAGGCTAGGCCATTTCAAAATTCTGATTTCGGTCGCCCTTCAAAATTACGTTCCGGCTTAACTATGGTGTCGCGTTGCTGTGTTTCTCTTGTTTTAAAGTGTCGTGTTGGTCATTTTTGGCCGCCCAAGTATTTATACGAATTTATTATTTACTGTTTCCACAACTATATCTTTGAGGCGTAAATCTTTTAATATGTTTTTTTTTTTTTTGTGAATTTTTAACGGTCGGAGCCGTGCCGGATCGCACGCGGCTGCCTCCAGCCGTAATTATTTTGCATGCCTTTCAAATTGTTTTTAAAGTATTTTACGGAATGGAGACTTTTTTAAATTTGTTTATTCATAGGATGTTCCAGAGAGCATTGCTCTGTTCAGGAACTGTACACACATGCCTATCTGCGGCTTTATATAAATTTCTTTACACAATGCATTACAATATTTTCACCTATAGTACTTTACACATTTTAAGTTAACAGTAACAAAGTTCAAATAATTAATTGTGAGATAAAAGAAAGTACTACTTTGCATTAACTATCTATGCAATATTCAAAATATTAATGAAGAGTAACACTAATCCCACATAACACATTAGGTGATATTTAGCTCCACAAGATAAGCAAATGTTGGCCTACTACATTGCATTTTACCTCTAACATCAATACATTACACTTACATTAACAATTACAATACATTAACATAATTGCATGCACTAACATTACCACAGTGCGCGTGTCTTCAAACTAATTATAAATATACTTAGCCTTTGATAAATACATCTTACTGAGATCTGGATTCAAATATTACGTAATACTTTAATATGAAATTCAAGATTAAAGTTTGCATCAATGCCAAATGTCTGCGTCATAATTTACCCACAGATACTTTTTATCTGTTTTTTTTTTTAAATACACCTGACACCTTTATTTTTCTAATATTAGTAGGTAAACTATTATATAGCTTTGCAACATTAACCATAATATTATTTGTGCCATGCTTAGTTGTTCTAACAGTGTTCATGTGGATGTTTTTATTTGTCTTGTTTTGTACCTATGGATGTCTTGATTATTATAAATAGCGACATTACAACGTATTTGTTTGTTGACAGCTTGATACATACAGGTCATGCTTGCTAATTGTATCTGCATTTTTAGTGGTCGGATATTGCTTTCTTGAAAAAGTGTATGGGGTGGGAGAAGGTGAGGAAAACCATATATTTTTACTGCCCGTTTTTGTAGAATTGCTAATTCTTTTATCACCCATTTTGATCCTTGTCCCCATACTATGCACATGTACTGCACTTGTGAATGTATTAGGACATAGTATGTATTTTCGCAAATACGTGGCATTATTTTTTTAACCGGTATGGGATACCAGTTAACGGGGCAATTTTAGATTTGATATGATTGATGTGAGAAGCCCAGGTTAGATTATTATCAATCTGTAAGTCTAAATAGTTTACCACATTTACTCTTCTAATTGGCGAATTGGTTACATTTAATTTGATAGTGTCTGAGATATTGGTTGTAGCTTTAGTGATAACCATGTAGCAAGTTTTTCCAATGTTTATAGTTAATTCATTATTAACAAGCCAATAGTAGATTATATTTAAATCATACTGCATGTCTTCCATTAACAGATTAGCATTACTGGCTTTATAAAATAATCCAGAAACACCCGCAAATAGGATTAGCTGGCCCGTTAATGGCAATGCACTAGGTCATTCATATACACCAAAAATAATAGCGGTCGTAGGACTGAACCTTGGGGCACCCCATACGTCACTTCTAGCTCTTTAATATCATTCCCATTAATTGAAACATACTGTTTTCGCTAATGTAAATAGCTAAAGAACCACTTGTATGCCACTCCTCTGACTCCAGCCTCTTATAGTTTCTTTAATAGTAAGCCGTGATGTACAGTATCGGAAGCCTTTATTATTATTATTATTATTATAAATATTGTCCCTCCAATCATCCCCTCATCCAATACACTTTCCAATTTTGTTATTATGTCCATAGTGGCATCTGTGGTGGACGATTTTTCCATAAACTCATAGTGATAAGGGAAGAAATATTGCTTTTGTTCAAAAATTGTGTTATGGCACATTTTTCAATGATTTTAGAAATAATAAACAAGTTGAAATAGGCATATACCTGGCTCAGTCCTAGGCCCATCCTTGTATACAGGTATTATCCCTAGCAAGTTTACATTTATCTGCGAATTCCCCCATAGAGAATGAATAATTAATTAATTGCACGATAGCTGGACTGAGGGTACCATTTAATTTCTTTAATATAATATTTGTGATTCCATCACTTGTTTTATTATTCTTGTTTTTAAGGCCAGTTATGTATTTGTCCACTTCAAGCGTAGTAACTGGAGTAAGGTATATTGAGTTGACTGGTGTAGGAGAATTGGTTCTATTGGGCCCTGGACCTGGAAGGTTATCCGCCAATTCTTTGCCTATGTTTGCAAAGAACAAGTTTAACTCATTTTATATCTCTTCAACTGGTATGGGATTACCACTTCTGTGCAGAATTATGGCTTCTTGTTGTTTGACATTACCTCATTTATGATTTTCCATGTTTTCTTAGGGTTGCTAATGTTTATTTGTAACCTATTACAGTAATAACTGGATTCCAGTGTACGTTTCACATGGTTTGCAGTATTACAACATCTATTAAAATCACTTTTTTTTAAACAGGTTTTGAGGGTGTTGTTTTAGTTTTTTCCATAATATATTTCTCCTCTTTGTTAATTCTAGAATACTCGTTAGTTAATCAAGGTGCAAACGATGCCGGATTTTTTTGTGTTGCTTTTGGCTCTTGTGAGTAACTTATACCTTTAGAATCATAATCTATAACATCTTCATATATTTCATTCATACTATCCCCTTTTAGGACACATAACTTTTCAGTAAAATAATGTTGTGCTACTCTGAAATCTGTGTGTTTGTATGTGGACACAGATACTGAATTATCAAAACTACTCTCTATTTTTCCAGTTTTTTTTTAATTACGTCGAGTGCTAGAGCGTTGTGATCACTAAAGCCTATGGGGAAGTTAAATATTTTGATATCGTGAGTGTAGCTGTTGGTTAGTAGATGATGAAATCAGTGTGGCTGCCCTATCCGTTACTCTTGTAGGTGACATGGTAGTGCAGTGTTGAAATCTTAGACTGCACAGCAACAAGTGGTAGTCATTTCCTACTTTTGTGTCCCTGAGTGTGTTTATGTTGAGGTCGCCAATTACAAATGTAGGTTTAGTATTCCAATAACATTTTGGCATTATCTGTGTCTGGATTATAAACAACAACATTAACCTCACTTGAATTACTTTTTAGGTTAACTAGCATAATGGAATGATATTTCTCACATTTGTTGAGTTCCGTACTAGACCAATAGTTATGTACATACATGCCCACCCTCCTCCCATTCCGGTTGTTTTTTTTTTTTCCGCGTGCTGAAATACAAAGTTTGGCAAACTGAAATACTCGGGTCATTTTATTGCTAATACATGTTTCCGATACCACAATTATGTCTAGAGGTTTTAACTTCCATACAGTCGTTTCCGGGTCTTCTAGCTTGTTTCTTGCACTAACATAAAAACCTTTAAGCATAGTCTCACTTCCTCCGTTTAACTGCTGATCACCTGAACTATCAATTTGGATTTCGGTTACATTTCGGTTGGCTATTTCGAACGATTGCATGCCTTACGACTAGTCTTACACAAATATCCACTATCTAGTACACTTTGAGAAACACCTATCCACTAGAGCTCTTCAGCTCATCTTGAAGCAGCCTTATCACCGTCTCGTCCTTAATGTGGACAACTCTTGCGTCTTCGTTCTTACGTACGTACGGCCCTCGCTTGTTTGTGCAGTGCCTTTTTACTGGCTGTCAGGTGGTGGTTGATGTATATGATATACTTTTGCCCGCGTATGCCTATGGATTGTGATGTCAGATCCTTGGTTGATTTCTTGGCATTTAAGATTTCTTCTTTTTTTTCCATCGGTGTACAAACTTGGCAATAATTGGCTACGGTATTTATATTTTACGCGTGGGGATTCTGTGTGCCGCACTTATGTCCTGGTTTGTAATATTTACTCCCGCCGCCTTTGCAATGTCACATCCTATACTGTATACATTTTCTCCCGATAATTCCGGTACTCCGTGAATTTCTAAATTGTCCCTTCTATGATACTGACTCAATTCATCCATTTCACCAGGGAGTTGTTTGATTTCTTCTTTGACGAATTCTTGAAATTTTTCCCGCGGCAATGCCATTTCTTCTTTTATCTTGTCAAACGAATCGCTTACGAAATTCGCTGGCTCCGTGAATTCCTCCCTATCATCCCTGCTCTCTGCCATTATTATCTTACACATGGTCTCGAATGAAGCAATTTCCTCCGTCAAAACTTGTAGGTTGGGCTTCGCACAATCTTGCCGATTGCCGTGCCATCCCTTGTTAACATCTGAGGAATATTCGTGGTATTCTGTTTTTGTCAACTTAATACAATTTCTGTGACACTATCTTTTACATTTTTTCTCACAGGAAATTGCTTCGTCACTTCTTTTTACTTGTTTTCCGCACACCGAAAAGTAGTAAATACCAGACTCCGTCGCCATGTTTATTGGACAAGTCAATCGCTGTCCTCCTTTCTACGAGTTTTTGAAGTCAAGTGGGTTCTGTGCCCTAGTCAAAGAAAACGGGAATGTTATTAATCAGTTGTTAAATAAATTCAATTTTGAATTTGCGCTTTTTTCAACGTTGGTTGTTCTGGAGTTAAGATTATATTTCTAATGCTGTATGTTTTCTCTTGTTGGTGCTCCAAGGCAAATACTGCGTTACAAATAACAGTAATCAATGAATCAAATGATTAACAACTGTGATAATTATTGCTGTGATATATATATATAGAGAGTTATTTAGTCGTTATAAAGGTTGTTTTGCCAACTTAAGTTGTATTGTACTGAAACATGTTTTCTACAGGACATTATTTGGGAATCGCCTCATTATGATAGAAAAAAATGACCCAAACGAGTGTTTTCATCATAATTTATAGGAATGAACACTATGGTACAAAACATTCAAAAAGGGTTATGGACATGCATCAAACTTTAATTTTTATTATGACGTCATAAAATGGTAGCAGGGTCTCCGCTGAAAGTCTCGTGGGGGAGCGTTATCGACGGCAAGAATGCACGCCAGTTCAGTGCCCTGCGCGTAGAGGCGATGAGAGAGTTGCTGCGCATGTCTCGGTCGCCCCTAGCGCCCCCACGCTTTTGGGTCTCAGACGTGCAGAATTCCTTCAACCAGGCGGCCATATTAATCCGTCACGGTGCAGCACTAAACGAAAAAGAGCGCACCGCAAACTGGAAGATCGCTGGAACCGCGCCCAAAAACACAGACTCCTCGCAAACCGCAGCGTGCAGTATGGCGAACCCCTGGCTCGAGTTCAACCGTGCATACATCATCTGTGCGGATATTTCTGTAGATAAGCCACAAATACTTCTCACAGCTAGCATAGGCACCGAGTCAGGGAAATGTAGCAGGGGGGGTGCGGGGAGAAGAAGAAAACGGGGAGGGTTGGGATAGGAAAGAAGAGAGGGCACATCCCTCCCCCCCCCCTGCTAAGCCAGTAAGATCTTTGCTTCTCCCACCCCGGGTTGTCGACCACTTGTTCAGTTTGTTAAGGCGAATCAGTCCCGCCATCTTGGATTTTCGGAATTTCCGCCATAAATTGCATTACAGATTTTGTATTTTATTTTGGGCCTCGACAAAGCCTAGGACATTACATTGCACATGTTCTACAACATGTATTCCTAGATTACTGTTCCGGGACCATTTCTGTAAGCGAAAGCAAGAAAAAAATTATTTATTTCTTGCCTTCAATCACTAGTCGAACAACAATCAATTCTATAGAGATGTAATAGTTTGAATAAACTTAAGGAGCTATTATTTATGTCATGTAATGCGAGAAATCTCATTAAACGTTACTAAATGGAACTTATGGCAAAAAATAGTGAAAATCCAAGATGGCGGCGACTGATCCACCTTAAATAAGAGATTTAGACGGCTCTAAACATCGAGTTCTTGAGAGCCGATGAGGATGATCGATGTATGGAGCAGCGCCGGAATGAAAGGGCGGGGGAAACGGGAGATCCCCGAGATAACCCAACCAACCGGCGGCATCGTCTGTAATACTAAAATAATGTATTGTGTCAGAAATATAATTAACATATTTTCATGGTAATATTTATATATTACGCACGAAACACTTTTGCTTGATTATCCAACATGTAAATATCGTTTTCATATGTTTCGCACTTGTTATATGTCACATGGCTTGCATTTTTCTGTACATGTAATAATTTAATATTTTCATTTTTATTTTAATTTTAAATTATGTTAGGATATTAAAATTTAGTAGTAAGGTGGCAAACTCTATTCTGTTTAAGCTAGGATTTTGTTAGGTCTTCATATGTTTAAGTTATTTATTTTAATAATTTTATTAGCTTCCTTTGCTCTCATTTGTAAGTCATTCTTATTAATTAAATATGGTATAGTTTGCTTAGAGATCCGTAATTCTATGTTTGTTAGTCTAGGACGGAGAAAGTGTCACTTACTGGGTTGTTCGACAGTTTTCAGGATCTCATTGGACTACAGGTTTGATCCCTGCCTCCCATTGGCTGAAACCTCTAGGCCCTTTGTGCATGTTCCAACCATATGAGGAAGAAACTCCTTTCTCCTTCGCACGACGCCATACTAGTAAGATTTACGGACCGGACTTTCCCCTGCGAGTGGGGGGAATGTAGGCATTTTGTTTAGAGAGTGGGGTGTTAATTATTTCCCCCGACTTTTCTCAGTGTGCCAGCTGACGTGTGCGAGGTTTTACGCCCCAGATAGGATCCCTAGAAGTCAGGAGGTAGAAATAGTTACGTTTGCGTTAGAGCTAGGACTCCGCATCGCCTAGGAGGGATCGCCTACATCGCTGGAGAGGTCCTTTGACGTCGTTGATGACCGACTACGAGAGGAGATTATACGTCTACAGGAGCTGCAACTATTTTTAACTTCACGCCCAGTAACAATTATTCATATGTGGTACATGGTTCTTCCGATAGCGTCGTTTTAAGCAGTGAGACGGCGCCATTTTTCATCACGTAATTTTCTTAGCTGACTCTAGGCCTACGTATAAACCTGAGTAGAGTCCTTACTTGACCCTGAACTAGAAAATTAACATTTAAATTTTTATTATAGAAGAAACATTTACTTATTTTTGTGTAATTTGTAATTTTCTTTAAGTATTAACTTATGAACTTTAGTGACAGTCAGTGAACTACATTTTCACCTACATATAGCCAACGGATGTTAGGTAAGGCCATTTTTCTTCTTCTCTAGGAGGGTATGTGTATATTTAGCTTTGCTGTTTGCCATCAGGTTGTTTTTTTTTAGACATTAGTTAGTCCAAGTAAATTTAAAGAAACTTAAAACTGAACAAAAATGAGGAAGAAATCAATAAAATAACGTTGGACTTTAAACTAATCCTCAGTGGTCGCATAACTTATTCGTAGCAATTATATGTTGTGTTTCTAGGGCTACTGCATGCAAGTGTTTTCATAACTACTTACAGGTTATGTTGCTTATTGTTGTGATGGCGTTACATGCTCGAATTGTGTACTTGGTAACCGAGTTGCTTAAGGTAATTATATGAGGTGTGGTAATCCTCCTGACTGCCAAATAAATCCGGGCAAATATTTAAAAAAAATATATTCAACTGTGGCAGTTACACTTGTAAATATTATGTGCAAACAAAACTACGCATCTGTATATGATTAAGGCTACACAAAACAATTCTAATTTTGGTTGAACTGTAGAATTTTTTGCTTGTGTGAGGTGATCATTAAGATATTATTTGCATACATTTGCTCACACACATCACAACTAAGCATGGGCATAATTAACCGAGCCTATTTAGCATTTTCAGAACTTTTACATAAAGGGGCTAACGAAAGAAAGAAAGAAAGAGTCAATATTCTGTAGAGAGGAGTATTCTAGCCAGAACACGCCCGGGTACGATTTCCACTTGCGAAGATCGAGAGTGACCCGGCCTGGGATTGAACCCGGATCGCATTGGTGGGAGGCGAGCAGGCTAACCGCTCAGCCACCGTGACCCCTCTTTTTGTTAAAATATAAGTTCTGGTAAACTTCTTGCCTCATGCTTTTCCAAATAAAGTTATTAAATGTGCCGTACTTATGTGAAAAAAAAATGTAACAAGTAAATAAGAAAATTTAATTTTTTTTAAGGCGTCAATGGTTTACACTGTCTTTAAGGCAAAATTTATACTGTGCATAGAAATATGTGTTTCATTAGTGACAACTTCACGTACAAACATACATTAAGAAAGCGTGAGAGAAGATTATACGTGGGTGTGGTTACAGATAGTTTGTGACCCCCCCCCCCCCCCCCCCCCCCCCGCCCCAACCACCAACATCACTCAGGAAGGCTGATTATGTCGGCATAGTAGCTACAATGAGTGAAGAAATTTGGGCGGCTCTTAACAGCAAGGTATTGAGATCCGATGAGGGTGAACCCGGTTCGCCTTGGTGGGAGGCGGGCGGTCTAATCGCGCAGCCCCCCCCCCCCCCCTCCGAAATAGTTAATTATACAATTTATACGATGGCATGAGTAGAAATGTTAGACTTTAAAAATAATTTGTTTATTAAATTTATAACGATTTTACGTGAATTCTCACATAATTTCCCCTGTTTTTTTTCAGCGGTGTCCTTTTTTTTTTCTGAGGTTAGCCACCCTGATCTTTCATTCCCGTATGGTTTACGGTCAGGTCAACCGCCACAGCAAGCGCGTACGCATTCAACCGACGGGCACCGAAACCGCGTCGAGAGATCGACTAATCGCTTTTACCGCCCTTCGTCCCGGGCGAGAGATCGACTAATCGCTTTTACCACTCTTCGTCAACGGGCGCGGGTTTCGCCAGCGGTACTGCACTAAGCTCATTACAGACACCACCAACACTACCACTACCATCCAGCCAGACGGACAGCCAGCGCGCGCAGCGGTCGCGAGCGGCATTAGCGAAGCGCAATTCTCGCGGTGGTCCCGTCCCGGCGAATCGATAACATTGGCGCCGTCAATATTTGCATTAGCGAAATTAATGCAGCCCCCCCCCCCCCCCAACCATCACGGCGTGAGTTCACTGCGCTTTAAGAACACTCGCTCCGAGTTACGCGTGGCAAGGAACTTCCACACTACCGGGGCCGAGATGGCGTGGTGGTTAGACTTCTCGCCTCCCACCTAGACAAGCCGGAATTTCCCGTGGGAATCGAGGCCGGACGATGCCGCCGGTCGGCGGGTTTTCTCGCGGATCTCCCGTTTCCCCCACGCCCTTTCATTCCGGCGGTGCTCCACACGCCTCATCAACTCTCTCAAGACCTCGATGTTTATTATCCGCCGAAGTCTATTCACTCACTCACTCGCTGTACTTGTAATACTAACATTGTTGGCACAACATTAAGACTTTGCAGGGTGTCAACTGAAATTCCATTTTGGAATTCCCAGACATTTCACTGTTTTCCTGGCAAAATCTCACAATTTTCCCTGACATATTTTCAGGGACGAAAACTTCCAATAACACATTTTTTCCGCTTACAGAACAAAATGTCAGTAACTCAAAATTAAATTATGAACAGACCAAACATGCGCGACCATCATTTTATTAGGTGCAACTATATTTCTCGCGAAATAAGCTATTGACTTCACGCTAAAATTATTTATTTTGTACATAGGTGCCTTTTGGGACTTGGCAGAAATGTAATATTGCCAGTACACAAATTTAAAAATTTAAATTTAATCTTGTATATGCTCATAATTGCATTATCCTATATTCACACAACGAAAGGTTGTTCCCGATAAAGTGAGAACTTTTGAGATCAACCTTAGAAAAAAATCACTGCTCCTAAATGCATAAATTTTAACGGGCGCACTGGGTGACATGCGCCCAGTAAAGTTGATAACGATGAAGGGGGAAATAGTTCCATATATTAACGTCAAATAAATAGTGTTATGTAACCACTAGTGCGAAAGGAAATAATTGAGCAGATTTGTAACATATTTACTTTTCCAATAATTCCACAGTTTCACTTGACCGGCGCATAAATAAAGTGACGAGGCCCATGGCAAAGTAAATTTTTCATAAGGCGGAGGAATACACATCTTACATGCAAATAGATCTCAAGCAGGGCTTTCAAAAGTGCTAATTTTACCGTCAATAGCCCATATAAGCATACACTGAAGCGAAGTAGTGAGAGGCATTTATTCTTGTTGTCACTGCCTTAGGCTGTGTTTCAGTTTGAAGCATC
The DNA here is from genome assembly GCA_029891345.1 of Dryococelus australis. Classification (NCBI taxonomy): domain Eukaryota; kingdom Metazoa; phylum Arthropoda; class Insecta; order Phasmatodea; family Phasmatidae; genus Dryococelus; species Dryococelus australis. The sequence goes on from CM057008.1 coordinate 51,115,928, forward strand.
CTGTGCTCTGAGAGATTTCTTTCGTGTGCTCTCCCTTTCTCGTTTTCTCTGGGGCGATGCTGTATTTTTTTTGGTAAATAAAAACACATACGATGCATACACTCAGCAGTTGTTCCAGATTCTAAGTACATCTTACAGGTAAAATTGATTTAGCACCACTTACTCGTAATGAGTGCAATATACATTCATTTTGGCCTAAACCAGTGGTTCTCAAACTTTTTTATCGCAATGCCTCACTTGACAATTGCAAATAATCTCAACCCCCTTCCCCCTCCTTATATACACCCTACATTTGATAAACAAAAAGCATGGTAAATAAATAAGACATTTGATTCATCTTATATGATTTTTTTGTAGACACTATTTAGCACTTTTTGACACGAAATTATTTTAAACACTTATAATAATAAAAAAAAGGTATGAAAATCTGAATCTCAAAATTGACCATACCTCTGATATACATATTTTTCATTTACAATAAAACATAAATAAAGCTAATATGTTGAAAAAAATATAAAAAAATAGACATTAAAATTTTACAATTGATATTCACGCGAGTAAAACAATATTTAAGTACTTTTGAAGTGGAAGGTGTTCCCGAGTCTCCAGGTGCGGATCAGATGGCCAGTGAGGCGAGTCCACTTTGGTGACACGTGCGCCCCAGGTGGGTGATGAGCGCTGCTGTTTCGCTTCTGTATTCGTAAACAGTCTGTGATGTGGTTTCGTCGAGACGAGTGTGTGGGAGAAGTTCCCCGGACCACAGCAAAGGCAGCGATACCACGTGGCAATTTTTTGACGCCCAAACGTCGTCCAATTTGATCACACTTTATATTAAATTCATTTTTTTTATATATTGTAAAATTTTCGTGTAATATTTTTTTAGGTATGAAAAGCGAATTGTTTAAAAATTTGAAAATGATATAGGTCTTTCACAAAATTAAAAAAAAAAAAAAGTCAAACGCATAAACAATCGCGTGATATTCAATACGCCTATTCTTTGTTCGCAGCGAGTCACAATAGTCTGAACAAGATAACATCTACAATTTTATCCACAATGGTTGCCGTTTAAAAAACAGATCTTACTTATGAGAATTAATTATCTTGTTCACAATTAAAAAATATACTAATAATAAGTAACCTAAATATCACGAATTCTTACAAAAAATCGCCCAAATTACTATAGTCACACTTTCATAATTTTTGGTCGCAAAGTTTTCCTTTGAAGTAGCCCAAACGGTGACAAATCACCCAATCTGACAACCCTGGGCCCACGTGCGCAAGTAGACATCCCTCGCCAACAGTTTTTTCCCCCCACCCATCAGGTTCTACTCTACTCCCGCCAGACCCTTGGCGCCGGCGAAGGCAGCATGTCTATTTATAGCCGGCACAAGGGGGAAGGAATCTGTATCTGCTGCGGCAGTTTGTCTTGCCGCGATCCGACAACGGTCTCCCGATCGGTGCCCTGCGTGGGTCCTAGCTGGACGTGCTACCTGTAGGAACAAAGCACGGGGGGGGGGGGGGGGGGGGCTGTGCTCGAAAGTACAGATTGCACAGGTAAAGGAGGATGCCCGCCCACAGGGAAAAACGGAAATTTCATCTCACAGTGAAATGTCAGGGAATTTTCAATTCGATCACGTAAAATGCAAATTATTTGCTACTCTGCAAAATAGGTTATAGGTCGTTCACGGAACAATTAGTACTTTTGAAAGCCCTGCTTAGGATCTATTTGTATGTATGATGTGTATTCATCCGCCTTACGTAAGATTAACATTACCATGGACCTCATAACTTTATTAATGCGTCGGTAATGTGAAATCGTGAAATTATTAGAAAAGTAAACATTCTACAGATCTGTTAATTTTTACTCTTCGATTCATTAAAAAAATTACAGAAAGGGAAATAAATAAATTCAAGTTATCAGAAATGGTTACCTAACACTTTTTATTCGATGTTAAGGTACGGGACTACTTTCCATCCATCGTTACCTAGTTTACTGGGCGCATGTCACTCAGTGCGCCAGTCAAAATATATGCAGGTTGGGACAGTGACTTGTTTCTAAGGTTGATTTCAAAAGTGCTCACTATATCACGAACAGCCAAGAGTTCTGTAGATATGAATTTTTGCTAAGGAATAGCCAATCTCTCATTTTCCCACTCCCACCACTTGGAAAAAAAATAAGGCCATAATTAAAAAATATAATTACGTCCTGTAAGGAACTCCAAGCCTGAACAAAAAACTCAACGCCTGGACATTCGTGTAGGCTTACAGCCAAACATTAGAGGGGTGGAAGACTGTAACTTGGTTAACTTGCCAACGATCCCTTAGCCGATGACTAAATCTTCGTTTCGTGCATGATGAAGTGTGCATCTTGCATTCTGACACGACTTTCTCATTCGTATCACGACGCTACTTAGATCTGTACATTTCATTTGCCTATGCAACGGAAGCTACTGTCTATCTCAAACAAGATGGCAAGATTTTGGTAGTCAGTGAGTGGCAACTTGACGTATACCGAAACAAACAAAGTGCCGTTTACAAAATCGTGTATCAGCTGATGCACGAATGAACAAAGTGTAAAATACGCGATAACAAAGAGTTCCAAGATTAATTAATGTATTTTATTTTACGTGGTCACAAAACAGCGGTTGCAAGTGTTTCAAACTAATCTTCGTGCTAATGTAGTAATGTATAGGTGTTCAAAATGAAATGCACAATAAGACGATCCAGAGCCGGATGAAACGCGACTTCAAAACTTAGATCTGTTAATGTCGTATTCCCACTGCCCATCCATGCTTTCCATATGTGCTTTATATTGATTCCAAAAGCCTACAGAAATATTGCATGATATAGAATTATTTTTTCAAATAATTTGACGAAATATATTTCAAATTCGTGTCGTTTCGAGACAATAATAGGAGAAAAGTCAAGTTTCAAAAAGCAGGATCTAGAGGCGGCGAACCTGCTGCTATCTGTCGGCTCACACACTTAACAATGTCGTGCGCGCCATCAGTGTTTTATTTCTCCAACCTAACCAGCTATAACGTTCAAATGAATATATTTCGTACGTAAAATAATAAATTTACGAACATATACCAATAGTTTTATTTTTCCGCGAGCTCTGCATAGTTTTTAAAGTAACCTATATTTCGTGTACAGCGATTTGATTATTAGTAATTTCTATTGGGCCAGTAATTGTCCGTCTATGTCCTAAACACGCCATTTTTTCCCCCAAACTCATTTCCTTGTTTTCATGTAGCATCCAACTGACACACCAGCTGATGGCCAAAGGATACATAAACTAAAAGTAGACATTCGTTGAACTGTCAAAATCTTGCCATCTTATATGAGACAGACAGTAGTCTTGTGCTCGCGCGAAGTTCGACGGAAGAATTTTCCCGCCAGTAAAAAAGGCCTCGTTTTTCCCCCCTTGCTTCTCTACGTTTTACAGTTTAATATATTAACTGTATAAAAATTCATATGTGCGATGGGAATAGGTAAAACATATAATAGCAGCGACTTAAAAACACAAAATCATGAAGGCTGTCCACGATAAAGTGAGCACTATTGATATCGACCTTAGAAAAAAGTCACTGCTTCTGCCAATTATAACGGGAGCACTTGGTGATATACGCCCAGTAAAGCTGGTAACGATGGATGGAAAATAGTTCCATATCTAAACGTCAAATTAAAAGTTCTAGGTAACCATTTGAAACAACTAAAATTATTTACTTTGCTTTGTACATTTTTTTTTTATGTATTGGAAGTGTAAAAAAGAGCACACTTGTGAAATATTTACAAGCAGATCGTAACAGCCTTTAGAAGTTTTAACTTTCTTAAGTGCTGGTTATTTAGCCATACTTTTGTGTTGCATGCATGGGTGCTAAAAGGAAATTAACAAAAAGTACACAATAAATTAAATATGCTCTGTTCGCGATATCTTAAAACTTTTGAATCAAACCTTTGAAAAATGACCCCATATATGGCGTGTTTGTTTATTTCCTAGGTATGTAATGTAACGCGGGTGTTTTATATTTCTGTTAAGCTATTACTATCTTATTTTTGTTCAAGAGAATTTTTTCTTATATTTTGTTTGTAAATTACAATATTCCATTTATAATTAATATGAATAAAAACAGAGAAAAGGGAAGTACGGTTGTAATGGTTGGTAATAAATTGTTCTCGTGAAACTGCGTGCGTACGATCGCAGTGTGTTGTCGCTTTGGTGTATTTTTCTAGACTCGTTTAAGTTTTGTATGCACGAGGCGGAGCAGTACGCTGAAAGTAGAATTTCATTTACATCTTTAGAGAAGTTGGAAAGTAACCACGAATGGATTACAATTTAAACAGCTGAGAGTCGAAAAACGATCAAGGGCTCGAGAGAAGGACCACAGTGTCCTGTTCGCATCCCACCAATGCGATCCGGGTTCAATCCCCGGCCGGATAACTCCCGATTTTCGCAAGTGGGAATCGTACCCGGGCTTGTCGCTCTGGGCTGCACCTGTGCCCTTCGTGCGAATTCCGACTGCGACGATATGACGTCACGTTTCCAAAATTGTTTCAATTGTATGGCAGAGCCGTAACTTAACATCCACGTCTGGACCAGGCCTCGCACCTTCAGATTAAACCAGGACGCCCGGAATTGCATCAACTATTGCGAAAAGGCCCGACCCCCTCCACCAGCCAAGGATCGGGGGACATAGTCCCCTCCGTTAGTCACGGATTTCACAGGTCAGTAATTTCAGTAACGTAAGCTATTGTTCCTATACTGCTGAAGGCACACTGATGGCCGCGTCTGAGAGGTACCTTGTGCGAGGCTACAACCGTTACTGAGACTGAGGATTCTACTGGCGTTTCAAACATTAGTGTTGTCAGATAAACCCTACGTTCGGCGGTAAGTTCAAGTCATGTTCTAGGAAATTATACTAAAGGAAGTTACATGTGCTGAGGCGATCACTTATGATATTGTGGTGCAGTCAGAAGTTGCCCAAAAAGCAGTAGAAGGTTAGTAACATTTTTACTGTTTTAGTCCAAGTGCTGTATGAAAATCAGTGAGGTTAGTGTGTCCGCCATACGTGTTTATATTTTCCTGCACGTGGGAATACTACTGCCAGACGCTCGGAAACAATCAGTTTACTGACGTCTGTTCCCTTATTGCTGACGAACACTGATGAGCCGTCAGTGATTTCAGTGCTCGTCCAGCTGTAACGGGAGGCGGGCATGGATGTCTAAAACATCGCGCGTGGCCAGCACGAGGCGTGATCAGTGTTGCCAACAGTAGCGGAATTCCGCTACGCGTAGCGACATTTTAACCTTGGGGAGACAAAGCGGCGAAAAGTGATAAAACACAGATAATGTGGCGACTTTCTAGCGTGCCAATGGCACCCACAAAAATAATAAACCATTGGTACTTAAAAATTTACCGCAGCAGACTTAGGTTTACTTTTTAAAGCTTGAATATTATTTTTTATTTGCTGATATTTTAATATTGTTCTAATTTTGTGGGCATATAATTAGTTCGACGACCACGTAATTCAGCACCTGTCACCAAATACTTACTATACCCACCGTCAATATAACCACTGCGCTGAAGACAGCGGAATGTTCACAATACGTCTTTATTATGAAATGAATGTCTGATATCTTCACCCTTCTGATTTCATCACCTGTTACCATAAAGGAATTTTTTCCTACCATTAATAGTTGAGTAGTAGTTTTTGCCGTCTGAGGCAGTTCTCATTTTTGTACCTCGGCGTCGGGGTTGTGACGTCATTTTGCGTGTGCGCTGTTTGTCAGTTTGGGGAGTTTGTGGAGTTACGATCTTTGTATACTTTGTATTTTGGAGAGTTTGTAGTCGTGTTTGTTCAGGCTTTTCGAGATTTATTGTATTTCTGGCTGTACAGGCTTCTATATTTAGGACAGGCACACGTTCCGCAGAATTATTAGAATATAGTTTTCAAAAAAAAAAAATTAGTTGTGTAGTGGAATGTAGCGGAATTTGACTCCAGCTGTAGCGAAATCGCCTCTTTCCGTGTTGGCAACACTGGGCGGGATGCGTTGTCATTCCACGTCCGACCAGCCTCCAGGGAAGATCTCCGGTCGTCGCTAACCTCTCTACCACAGCAGCCTCCGGGAAACATGTTTAAGGTGGGGGCAGTTCCATTTAGTTCAACCGAGTAGTGGAGTAAATTAGCATTATAATGTAGATTTAAATTAATATATGTCAATAACGCACCTCCGAGTGTTTAACATTAGAGAATCATGTTATTGGAAGGCATAGTCCATAATAGCTCGTCCGCAGTCGAACGGATCTACTTCGTCCGCGGACACACGTCCCAGCGTGTGTGTTTACAATAACGACGTCCGAAGCTAAGCTTTCCGACACTGGCACCAGAGTGCACCAAATTCGACGCCATCCGAAGCTAATCTTTCAGATACTGCTACTAGAGTGCACCCCAATCGACGCGTCAATAAATTGTATGCGTTTACACGTAACTGTTGATCTTTCAAGCATATTTCATTTTATCTAATTTGAGTTATGCGAATGAGTACGTTTTGATTTTGCTTTTGCTCAACTTTATTTATAGATCGTTTCTTTTTGCTCTAGTCAGTGAATTTTGGTATTTTTACTTATTAATATTTCGTTTTCGCGGTTACAAGATTGGAGGTTATTGCTATGAACAAATAGCAAGTTTTAACAATAATGATAATAATAATAACTAACACGCCCGCAATTTACTTTTACCGTTTGCGCGCGATAAAATGTAAACAAAATCAATTTCGAAAACGTCCGCGGACCACGGTCCGCGGACAAAAGTTGAAGTTTGGTGAATGACCATAGGGGCGGCGAAATATGACGTCGGAGGATTACGTGCACCAATCAGCAGTTAGGCGTCCGTCCACGGGCCAGTCATTGTGAACTAGGCCTAAGTGCCTTGTTGATATATGTCTCATATTCTAAAATAAAACCTCCTCAGAAACAGTAATAGCTCTACCATCTCGTCTTGTCATTCAGCTATGCCCTCAAAACATATCATGTATGGAATTGACTAAATAGTTAAATTCGTTACATTATGCACTCTTATACACGTCACGAAGACAGGTAAGGTCGTTTGGACGGCGAATTCGAATACGATACCATTCGCGAGCACTTACAACTTTTCTGAAGCCCTGCTGATGTTCTGCTTTCAGGATATTCCAACACCTCCTGCAAACAAAGCTTAACTAAGTCTAGAAAATTGCACCAAAGGACAACAGACCCAATTCGTGCACAATCAGTGTAATAATATTGTCACATGCTGCTGGCCTGCGGCGGGCAAACCTCACTCCTCCCCTCACCCTGGTTGCCACCTGACCCCCCCTCCCCCCCCATCCTCCACCGGGGAAAACCGTGAATAATGGACAGACAAGCGGTCGGACTGTCTCGCTGCTCGGGTCCTTGCTTGCGCCAAGGACCCTCTCCCCTGCTGAAGGTTTCGACGGGTCTGGCGAAGACGCAAGAATGTTCTGGTGAGGTTGGCTGGCGCGTCAGCCCTCCACGACGTATCACGGGTGTTGGGGAAGATTCTAGCTAGCGGCCTAAGACACTATATATACTGCCGCAACCCAGCGGCCGGCAGTCTTTGACGGAGGCCGCCTGGCCGAGTGTGCGCGAGCGAAGTCAGGTGTGGACGACGACTGGAGATTGCGGGACGACGGCGAGTGAGGTGTTCGTGGCTTGAATGGACGAGAGGGTGTGAAACCCGACGAGTGAAGCCTACTGTGCGTGAAGGCGCTTGGAGGACTCTAGAACATTGCGACTGGCGGGACATGGACTGAACTGAGGTGGGAGTGAATGGAAGTGTAATACTGATTTTACTGTAAACATTCGAACTGTCAATTTGGACACATATTTGACAGATTATATGAATTGGTTGATACACTGTCTATTGGGCCTGATCTGTAATTATTTTATTTGATCGATTTCTTTGTGGTATAATTATTAACTGTATTAAATTGGAGTAATTAGTTGTGAACAGTAAGTGATACTAATTTATTGTGAGATTTTGAGTTTAGAGAATTTTGCTGTAGTTATTGTAAATCAAATAAGGAAATTATAATTAATTGTTATACTTGGTTAACACCTCCATCCCTTAACGAACTTGGTATAGCCTACTTAATTTTTAAAGAGAGAAATTGTAACATTTTACACCGGAACTATTTCTTACTAAGCATTACCAACACACGTATTTTCTATTTTTATTTATATTGTTGCACTCTCACTGCTTCGCATCGCGCGTGAGCTAGCGAAGAGGCGCACAGAGGGTTGTTATACGATAGCGACGGCAGCTGATGCCATGCAATGACGGGTTTCGAATTACAGGCGCGCGTCGCGGACTCTGGTCGTTTCGATTTTCGGCCGATTTCTGAAGAAAAAAAAATGCCCTGGATTTTTGACCTCGTTCTCTCAGCACGTCTCGGGGTGCGTTGAACTTTCCAAATGGTAAGTCGCGACACTATAAATACTGCGGCAGGCCTTCGGGCTGAATTTTTGCGCTGTAGTCGATGAATGAATGAGTGGCTGAGTTCCGAGCGATAGAAGGACGAGCGGCGACCAGCGGAAGGGAAGTCTGTGACTGCGAGTATCAAGCTGTGGAGTGTGCGGCTGGCAGGCTGGACTATTGGACTAGACGCGTGAGTGAAAGAAATTACAAATGATAGCAACAGATAGACTGGACACCTGTTGATAATGAGGATAAATTAATTGACTGTAACCAAGAGGGATAACTATGAAGGACTTAATTATAATGGAAATAGATATTAAATATTACGCTCACTGGTAATAAATAAAAAGAGCAAAAGTGGTGACAGCTAATTAATGCTGTACATAATAGCAGAGAATAAATTAGAAATAAATTTAGTTTCTTTTATTTTTTTTATATTAAGGCACACATCCCTTACGAACTCAGATTCCCCCCCCCCCCCCTCGAGGTGTCCAAACACGTAACAATATTAATTATAAATGGAATATTGTAAACTTATAGATACAATATAGTTTAATTAAAAGTTCCATTTGAAAAAACCATACTTGTATGCAAACAGACGTAAAAAAAAAACATTTTTGATACATGTCATATTTAGGAAACAATCGAACACGTCATAGAGGTTTTAAGATCCCGGGCCGCGCCGCCTTCTATTTTCGGTAAAGTGAGCACTTTTGAAGCCCTAGTCACTTTTTTTCTGTCCGCCTTATCTTATCCTTTTACCACATTAAAAAATAAATATTGACATGTAAGCAATAAACACAGTGTATAAGTTCCACCGAACATGGAAGCTTACGTCTAAGACTAACATAAAGTATATTTATTGACTATTATTCGGGATGAGAGGGCTTTCAAAAGTGCTCACTTTACCATGAACAGCATATACTGTGATGTGCTGGCATTTCAATTCACTGGCAGCCTATATCACGGAAATATAAAGGGAAAAGTGTTTCACTTTTTTTTTTTTGTCATCCGAGGCGAACATTTTAGTTAACCATCCATGTATACAACCACAACAAGGAAATTGGTTTATCGACCAGGGACTGATGAATCGCCCCCCCCCCCCCCTTTTCTCTCTAACAATGAGTTACAAGCCCACCTGCCCTGTGGTTGATCTTTGTCGCAGTTATGCGCCAATCAGCTGCTCACGGGCGGCAATACACCTATCATCCTCCACAGCCGTTCACGAAATTAATGACTCCATGTCACGCGTTTTCATTTCGAACTTAAATTCAATAGAATTTATGATAGAGGAGAATGAATTGGAATGGATCGCGTTTGTTAGGGTCCACCCGTTGGTTTTGTAAATATCCGGGACATTTCCTTTTTTTTTTGTACTGTATCAATTATCTATCGTTTCGAAAACACGGGTCCAAGAAAGAACGCTCTGATTTTTAATCCCATTCAGAATGAAATATAAAAAATATAGGCTAAAATAAATGCAGGGTGTTAACTTTAAATGCATGGCTTCATCTCCGTTAGCTGCCAATTTAATTTTCTCGTGGTACTAATTTGCGCTATGGAAAATACGTATGTATATTATTATAAATAGCCGCTAGCGCATCCGAGTTCGTAAAGGACGGAGTGGAGGTTTTAATATAAATAAAAGAGCTAAATTTCATATCTTAATTTATTTACAGTGTTCTGAAAATGCTATTTTTACAACATTAAACTACTTATATTCACTACTAAAGGCTGTTCACGATAAAGTGAGTACTTTTGAAATAAACTTAAAAAAAAAAAAAAGTAACTGTCGCTGCCTCTATATATATATATATATATATATATATATATATGATTCAAAGATGTAATTTTCCATACGCGGGAGGAATTATAAAAAAAAATCAAAAATCGAGGAACATGTAAAAAAAAAAATATATATATATATTTTTTTTAACGGGGCGTCGGTTAGGGTGGTGGGGTGAGTTTGAGGTTACATGTTCCTCGATTTTTGATTTTTTTTTATAATTCCTCCCGCGTATGGAAAATTACATCTTTGAATTGGTACATAAATATACAACCTGGCGATTCGCGCGCACTCTACTAGTGGCCATACGTGTTTTTGTATAGGCTGTTCACTTTTTACACTTCGACGCACCAAAAAAATTAAAAAAACAGAAAGCGAATTAAATAATTCTAAGTTATTCACAAATGGTTACGTAACACTCTTTATTCGGCGTTATGATATGGAACTACTTTCTCTCCATCGTTACCAACTTTACTGGGCGAATGTGTCTCAGTGTGCCCATTAAAATATATGCCTCCAGGGGCAGTGCATTTTTTCTAAGGTTAATTTCTCATGTGCTCACTTGTTCGTGAACAGACTTTAGGAAAATTAGAGTTAGAGATATATGTTAATAATTGTATTGTATTGTAAAGGGTTTTTCAACGCCCCCCGGTTTTATGCTTGAAAGCTTAACAGGGGACGGCTTACAGACTTACTTATGACGTAACTTAAATTAACACCCATACCTTACCCGGCATTCGAACCCAGAGCGTCCCGCACCCCAAGATCGGTGGCGCGCCACCCCGACTGTGCCACGATGTTCATAAGAAATTTTAAAATTAATATTTTTTTATAATTTTTTTTTGCTCAAATCATTTTTATAATTTTTTAATTAAAATTATTTATAGGGTTAGGGTCGCTGGAATGGCCGGCCGACGTTTACGAAAGATCGAGGGGGGGGGGGAGGGGGATATGGACTAGATCGCCGCCGACCGCACATGTGACGTCATCGCGGCAAACTCCTACCTCATGTCCCGGATCTCGTTGTCAGCGTATCATCATCACCTATATACTTAAAGGCTGTTCACGATAAAGTGAGCACTTTTGAAACCAATCTTGTAAAATAAAGTCACTATCCCTAACAGAATATATTTTAACGGAGAACTTAGTGACATGCGCCCAGTAAAGTTGGTAACGATGAATGGGAAGTAGCTCCTTATCATAACGTCGAATAAAAAGTGTCAGGTGACCATTTGTGATAGTTTAATTATATATTTTTTTTTACTTTCTGTTTTTTTTTAACGCATCGAAGTGTAAATATGGGCAGATTTGCAAAAACGTTTTCTTTTGTAATAATTTCACAATTGCACCAGACGGACGAATGAATAAAGTGACGAGGCCCATGACAATGTTAATTTTGCATAAGGCAGAAGAATACACAACGTGCTTACAAGTAGATCTTAAGCAGGGCTTTCAAAAGTGCTCGTTTGACTGTGAATAGCCTATATGCAGGACGAGTTCTTTGAAAGAGGCCGCGTGGGACATTCAATCAGTTGTCCGAGAATAACGAAAGCAGTGAATTCGGAACATTGTAAGAAGGGGTTTAAAACTGTTATTTACGTCTTGTCGAGCAAACAATTTCGCAAAAATCCTCTGTGAAACAGGTTGTGGCAAAATTATGTAAATATACGGTTTTTGTTGCGCCATCACCCTTGATTTTCTACGACCGTCAAGCTTTAACTTTTGACGGACGAACGGATGAAATTACAGCGTTCTAAACTTGCACGATTTGTTACTCGTTCATCCCGAGCTCTTTACAAGGCTGTGTGGCGTGTGCACTGTTTGGTTTTGGCATAGTGAAATATATTGCCTCAAGATTAACACGTTTGGAAACACGAGCTCCTTTTTGCAGTAGTAATAATAATAAAATCTTCCTTTATTTGCTATTTACATTTATTTATATCGATTAATTTCCTTTGTTTTTTTTCCAGTACTTAAATGACAATGGCGGCCGCTTCCAGCACCTACTCCAGGTATTATGTTGTCACACTGGTCTGTATTTCCTCATTCTCTCGCTGCGTACACACATGTCCAGCGTTGCCAACACGGAAAGATGCGATTTCGCTACAGCTGTAGTCAAATTCCGCTACATAACTATTTTTTTTTAAAACTATTTTTTAATAATTCGGCGAAAAATGTGCCTGGCTGATATAGAAGCTTGTACAGCCGGAAATATAATAATTCTCGAAAAGCGTGAACAAACACGACCACAAACTCTCCAAAATACAAAGTATACAAAAATCTTAAATCCAGAAACTCGCCAACCGGTCGAACGGCACACACGCAAAATGACGTCACAACCCCGACGCCGAGGTACAAAAATGAGAACTGCCACAGACGGCAAGGGCTACTACTCAACTATTAATGGGAGGAAAAAATTCCTTTATGATAACAGGTGATGAAATGAGAAGGGTGAAGATATCAGACATTCATTTCATAATAAAGACGTATTGTGAACATTCCGCTGTCTTCAGCGCAGTGGTTATATTGAAGGTGGGTATAGTAAGTATTTGGTGACAGGTGCTGAATTACGTGGTCGTCGAACTAATTATATGTCCACAAAATTAGAACAATATTAAAATATCAACAAATAAAAAATAATGTTTAAGATTTAAACAGTAAACCTAACTCTGCTGCGATTAGGTTAAACGCGCCACTGGCTTTTTTTTTTTTTTTGGTGGGTGCCAGCGGCAAGCTAGAAAGTCACCGCATTATCTACGTTTATCACTTTTCGCTGCTTTGTCTCCCCAAGGTTTAAATGTCGCTACGCATAGAGGAATTCCGCTACTGTTGGCAACACTGCCCATGTCCCAAGGAGCCTCTTTTAAAGGACTCCTCATGTATGCTTCACTTCTTGTGATTAACCTAGTGCCGAAGTTTTATCGGTCTAATTTGGATACAGTAGATATAACATGACAATGGCAATAATAACGCTGGCAGCGCCCCTCTGGCAGCAGAAATTTCCAGAAGGTTTGGAAGAGCGGTACGAGAGTTGCACGGAGGGGGGGGGGGGGGGGTGCTCGGTTGTTATCGAGTCACGGAATGCTCTATGCTCTGCATGTTCGTTCTCCGGCAGGACGTCGCATGTACTAGGACTCGATGATGGAGATTTTGAGGGAGGGGGGTAAGGAAAAAAAAAAAAGGCGACATCCACCATGAATATTTGTCGGCGAGGGCGAATGGGGGAGTTTTCAGGCTGGGCCAGCCGGAGATCTCGAGAATTTCCACAAAACTTAGACAAGTTTGTGGAGGAGGGTGGCGAACACACACTGTTGCCAACTCCGTGAATTTTCCCCACCAGATATGGTTAATATTTGAACTCTACGTAGCGGGAAGAATTGATATCTAGAGGCCGGTGTGCATTTATTTATTTATTTATTTCGACTTTATTTGTATTTATACTGGCGAAGTTAAGGCTTCAATGCCTTCTCTCACACTTAACCAGGTATAACTCAGTGTACACACACATAAACATAAAGAACAAGGAAAATGCTTACATTAACAAGACGCGAAACAGAAATATGATAACCCAACTAGTATTAAATCTGAGAATGATCAGCAGTTACGTATTATGTACATATCTTGAGCAAGACTAGAGACAAGGCAATGTTTAAAGAAAAAAGAAAAATTACAATAGCACAATAATACTGATCTACAATAACACGAAATATGTTTCATAATGCGCATTACCAATCATAAATATAAATGTGCATAACCTATGAAGTACCTGAGAGTGTATATGTGTGTACAGTAAAGAAATTCTGTATTTGTCACAAGCAATACTATGGAAACTTATTTATAAGAAATTTCTTGAAACTGTTCAGCAGAAATATTGTATATTTTCAACACATTATGTTACGCAATAGTCAATATTATTTATGTAGTAGAATGTTCACAATAAACTTGAAGTCTAACACTTGTTTGTTAAAATTCAAAATTAGTTTTGAACATTCCACACTAAGGTTTCGTGAAATCTACTGTAATTTATTTGTAGTTTTACAAAAATATCTTTGGGAAATAGTTTTAAAATAATCCCTTGTAAAAATACAATTTTTTTTTACACTACTACCCGCAGTGTTTATTTGGCGAAACGAGAAACATTTCTACTGTATTTCTGTATTCACGAATTGGTGGAAATTAATTAATACAGCTAGTTTTTTTTTTTTTTGCATTGTCGTTGCTGTTTCTGTTGCCTGTCGATTTCGCCACAATTACAGTTTATATAACGGGTACAGTTATGTAAATTTAAAAACATTTTTTTTTTTAAATTATGTATATTAAACTGCATTTTTTTTAAAGTTGTATGTTATTAAACTGTTATTTTCAGCTCTATTAATGTCGTTACTCGAAGGGCAAAATTTCATGGATTTACATATTCTAGTGGATTGTGATGAATGTTCCCTTGTGGCCTAGTGTAATTTTCTGGGTGTTGGCAACGCTGGCCTAGGGGGGGGGGGAGGAACTAGGCATGAATCACGCAAAGCGCCAGTTTCATGCGTGACTCGTGCCACGCCACTTCTTCATGGAGAAATTCCTTCGGTCCGTCTAACGCCATTCTCTTCCCTTTCGACCGCGAACGAGAAACTTCTCGTGACGGGCGAGAAATCAAAAATTCACTCTTTCCCGGAGTTCCTACCTTCGCTGTGCAGCCCACCAGCATGCGGGTTCAACGTGGAGGGAAAACTGAGGTAGCGTGAGCATGAGAGCCAATATTCGTATTCTAAAATAGGACTACCTTTTTGCTGACAGGGAGGCCACACCTTCGAGGTAAAAAAAATATATATTCTGCAACAATTCTTTAATTTTTCGTCGGAAAAATTAACCATAATTACTTTCCGAAAAATTTCTACCAGCATGACTAACATAGGATGACTAAACATAAAAGCTTAGATACGAAAATTCCCTCGCGCTAAGTACAGGATATATTAGTACAGGATATATATACAGTATAGGTTATTCACGGTGAAATGAGCACTTTTGAAAGCCCTGCTTAAGATATACTTGTACGCACGTTGTGTATTCTTCCGCTTTATGTAAAATCAATATTGAAATTAACTTCATTACTTTATTCATACGTCGGTCAAATGAAACTATGAAATTATTATAAAAATATTTTTTTTTTTTTACAAATCTGCTCATTTCTACACTTCGATGCATTAAAAAAAAACGAAAAAACCTAAGAATTCATATAAGTTATCAGAAATGGTTACCTAACACTTTTTATTCGATGTTAAGATACCGAACTACTTCCTATCCATCGTTACCAACTTTACTGGACGCATGTCACTCAGTTCGCCCGTTACAACGTTTGCAGGTAGGAGCAGTAACTTTTTATAAGGCTGATTTCAAAATTGCTTACGTTATCATGAACAGCTTTTAGTAGAGTTTTGGTCAAATATGGAACATAAAGCAAAATTGTATTTTTATATACCTATTCCAAGATGCACGAATAGCAATAGCGAAGAGATATCCTGAATGTAAAACCAGGCCCGCTCAACACATGCCTTATGGCATCTACGTACACGACACTGAACTAGCCTGCAGTCTATCACTGGGCAACTTACCCTCTGTGAGACTTTCAGCTGTGACCTTATCATCTTACGTCTTAATAATAAAGATCACGGTATGTTAAATGTCCCCTGTACGGCATCAAAAATAAATCTCCTCTACCCGAGTTTTCACACCAAGAAATAACTGATAACTGCAAGGAAAACCGATTAAAACGAATGCCACTCTCAAAAACAGCAGTTTAAAAAATGATAAAAATAGAAAACCGAATTAAATATTTGGGCGCGAAATCTTTCCTTAAGTTATTCCTACACAAACCCTTCAAAATACTACGTGTGTGTGTGTGTGTATATATATATATATTTTTTTTTTCCTGAAGCTGTGGTTACTAATTAGCGTCCTGGATATGTTGTACCATCAATAATAACCATAACTTCTTCTTCTTTTTTTTAAAAATAAATTGTAGCAGACTCGAGGTTTAAATGCTCACTTTTAATATAAACTTCAAATAAGAAAGAATTTCCCTGCATGTAACTGGGCGTAATTTAAATATACGCTGTGTACGCAAAAAATAACGTCTGTAAATAAAACTTGTGGACGTGGACAGATGCGGCATAATTATGCATTAATTATACATGCATTTCGATGATGAATATAATGGGGAGAAATTACGAGAGTGAACGTTGTTTATTATGCACATTTATGAATCCATGCCAAACGAGTCGGAAATTTCAAACATAAATTAAAATGCATATCAAAGTTTTGAATCAGCTCCTGGTTAAAATGTGACCGAGCAACCAAGCTTTGAAATATAAATCTTCAAATTTATCATATATAACATTTTACAACAGTGCGTAAAAATGTCTGCTAACTATCGTCTTTATTTTTTGTACTAAAGTTTCGACTACAGCGGGCTGATTAGCGGCAGAAGTAGTAATTCAAAACGTTATAACGGCAACGAGAACTACCAAAGTCTCGCGTATCTACGAAATATCAGGAAGTAATCGATTATGGTTTGTATACGCAGTTCACGGTAAAATGGGCACTTTTGAAAGCCCTGCTTAAGATATACTTGTATGTCACGGGCATCATCACTTTATTTATGCGTAGGTCAGATGAAACTGCGGAGTTATTAGAAAAATAAATATGTTACAACTCTTGTAAATTTTTACATTTCGATGCATTAAAAACAACAGAAAGAGAAATTTAATTTATCACAAATGGTTACCTGACACTTTTTATTCGAAGTTAAGATACGGAAATACTTTAAATTTATCATTACCAACTTTACTGGGCGCGTGACACTCAGAGCGCCCGTAAAAATATATGCAGGCAGGAGCAGTGACTTTTTTCTAAGGTTGATTTAGAAAGTGCTCACTTTATCGTAAACAGGCTTTATCAAGAAGCCATCAGTAAACTAGCCACATACAAATTGGTAGTGTTATTTATGTATTTAGTTTTTAGTATGTAAGGAAGTTTAAAAAACAATTATTAAGCAAATCTCAAATCTCTACCATATTTGTTTGGTAACTGAAGTAGCCAGAAAACTCCAGAGGCAGCTTTATGTTATACAAGGGAATAAATCTCTAGCAAAGAAAAATATTATATACATTAACATAATTCCAACGACACGATAGGAAATGTAACAGAGTTTATTAAAAACTTTGCGCGACGGATGACTGCAGCGTTCCAACAGAACCACGCTGAATTACTAATGAATAAATTGTTAATTGGAGCGCGGCCTGGTATGAGAGCAGGGCCGCGGCTACAACGGCTCGAACACGCGTCCGGCGACGCCGCTGGAAGCGGGTCCTCTCGAACACGCGTCCAGCGACGCCGCTGGAAGCGGATCCTCTAGAACACGCGTCCAGCGACGCCGCTGGAAGCGGGTCCTCTCGAACACGCGTCCAGCGACGCCGCTGGAAGCGGGTCCTCTAGAACACGCGTCCAGCGACGCCGCTGGAAGCAGGTCCTCTAGAACACGCGTCCGGCGACGCCGCTGGAAGAGGGTCCTCTCGAACACGCGTCCAGCGACGCCGCTGCATTAATAACCCTCGTTTATGGCGAACTTACAACACCGCTGATTATTATCACTACAACCGCATGGTCAACATTTTGATAAACAGCATTTTGTAATTCGCTACTCGACGAAAGCTCGTCCCCAAATTAACTGTGCAGAATTGAGGACACAGCTTTTGCCCGTATGCTAGTGCGATCAAGTAAATAACTGTATAGGCTGTTCACGGTAAACTGAACACTATTTAAGGCCCTTCTAAAATTTTCCTTTCATCCAAATTCCATCATCCTGATGCTTTTTGAAATAAACATTGCAATGTGACCAATAAACACAGTGCATACATTTCACCACTGTCAAAATTTAATGCCTGAGGCTGCAATAATATATACTTATTAGCGATTAATGCCTGTTGCGAGGACCTTAAAAAGTGCTCACTTTAACGTGAACAGCCTATAAGTGCGTTTATCTCGATTTTTCCTTTCGGCGAACGGCAAGCCAACAGAACTGATGATTCGTGAGAGCAGAGCGAAATAGATATGATCTTATAAACTGCGGGAAGTTGATTTCAAGCTTATAAGCGGTTTACTACTAGAAAAAAAAAAGATTTGCGGTACGTGAAGGTTGAGTTGATGACGGGGGGGGGGGGGGAGAAAAAATGGGGGTAGGGTGTGAATTCCACACGTAGTGGGTTCCGTGATTAACTGAGAACTTTGGAAAGCTTTCATTCAAGTTTATTACCAAACCAACGCGCCGTGAAAATTCTGCCTGATGTTTGACCCGGCAGAATTTACGTTTACGGGATTCCGTTGTAATTGTACAGGTTACACAGAAAAAAAAAAAACATTTCCTGGGCGTGGCTGTATCGGGCATAAACTAAAGGTGAGGTAGACCGCTTACTCGTCCGCTGCGCATTTGCCCAACCATGACCTATCCCAAAGGAACACAACTGTCAAAGTCGCATGGTCAACGTGTTTGTTTATATTTTAGTTTTTAAAAGAAACAAGCTTTTTTTTTTTTTATGTGAATAAAAATACATTCACCAATTTGAATTTAATTTATTGTATTCCAAACTGGTTAGAGGAAGTATACGTACATCGCAATCCACTTGTTTACTAATCAGTGTTCTAAGCTCAAATCCAAGCCACGCCATTTTCGCTAGCCGCATCGGCAGGAAAGCAGTTCAACGCTGGGACGCTGGAGGTTGGTTGTGCGCAGCCAGCGAGATCTGTCTACCTCGTCTTCAGCCTGCGGTATCAGCGACTCCGCTACGGGTTCTATGTAAATACGTCTACGTATTCATCGGGTTTTTTAATTCCAAAAAGTGCGGGATTATCCGTGGACAGTACGCATCTCGGTAGTGTTTTTTTTTTTTTTCCCATCACACGTCGCCTGAGCCAGCTAATTAATTTCTCATGAGGGCGCGCCTTTCAGTGAAATTAGGGCGGACTCGACTACGACCGCGGCTCAGGTAAACTTCCCGCCGCAGTATCCACGAAGCACGTGACCTTTGCCATTAGAGAAATTGGCGGCCGGGCGCGTGATTCGGGGCGTCTTCATTTCCTCCCTCGCCAACTTGTGTAATGACTAAATGGATGCCGCCCAGGCCTGTTACGCTTGTACGTATACGAGGGACACGCAAGCCTGGCGGGATATGGGGGCTTGCCGGTTCGACATTATTATTATTAATATTTCATTTCATTTATTGACACACAAAGTGCCCCCGAACAGCTGAGAGCATTTATACATAAAAAAACACAACCACTACACAACAAATAACAAATAAAACAAACCATCACCAAAAAACACAAACACTCAGACATAACATACATATAAAACAAGAAATTTTACTAAGATATCGTAAGAATTATGTAATAGTGATAGATGCAATCATTAAGATTAATTAATAGGTTTGTGATGTAATATTTGTTTGATAGAAATTTTGTTGTTAATAAACGGATCTATATCTAGTAAACATTTATTTACATTATCAAAACATCGTTTAATTAAATCAAAAGATATATCAGTAAGTATAAATAATTAAGGGAAATCTTTGATGATACTGTGGGACTTTCAGACATACACTATGTAATATTTTTTAGCTATTTACATCACCAATAATACAATCCATCAATAAAACAGTGTCTATTACTTTATTTCTGAAGCAAAGAGTATTAGTATTAAATTTTTTCAGAAGCATATAATACACAAATATCTCATTACCTTTTGATATAATAATAATTATAATGTAAGTTAGTTGTCACGGAACTGCGTGGACTACACGTGTGTGTTAAGCCACACAATCACAACAGTACGAGAACATTCGCGTTGTTTTTTTATACGCTAGACTACCAGCCTCGAGAGAACGCAAGTATAGTCAATTCACGGGTAACTTTGCGATTTCATAAATAAACCTATGAAGAATTCAACAATTTACAACTTTTTTTTTCCTAAATAAATCATTTGCCACGAACTTATTATACATCCTTCGTTTACATCTACCTACCCTCTTTTTTCTTGGGGTTAGACAAAACTTTCACTCACATTTTGTCTACAATTTATAGTTTTGTATAGACAATCTCGCTTATCAACAGATGGCAAAAGATGGTAATAAATAGTTTTTAATTAGAATATTGTTAAATTGAGTTTCTTTTACGTTATGTTAAGTGCTAGCGGTAATGAAAGATATTTATTTTTTACTGACAGCCCAGCGCACAGATACATTGCGCTAGTTTCATCTCGGCATTTTCATCCATAGTTGTTTACATGCAGCTGGAGGAATGAGTAGCCAAAGAAGATCACAGGACAATTGCATACATTTTAATGCAAGCTCCGACTGTAATACTCGTGGCGTTATTACATGGACCGCCTGAGGGGCGTATCTGAGTTCGTGAGGGCGTGGAGGTCCTAATACAAATTAAGTAACCAAATGCAATAGTTCTATTTATTCTCTCCTCAGAGGCCCCGCACGTGGTATTTACACTTGAGATAGGTGCCGTCTAGAAAGTTCTCGGTAATCCAAGTTCTTCCGGGAAAGGTAATGGCGATGACGACACTCCCCCCGTAATAAATGGAGAAATATGAGCTTCTCAGGGTAAGCGAGAGCGAGCTACGATATGCCTGTCGGTGTGTACGGCGGCATCCTTTATGATAGGCCGCTCACTATCATATGACTGCTGTCCTTCGCTTGCACGTGGTCGCGCGGGATGCAAAGCAGCGAGCGCGCGACAGTAAGTTTATCAGGGAATCAGGAATAGTAGTTTTATGTCCCACGTCGAATTACAGCAACGTTTTAAATTTGATCGGTTTCAGTTTGTTTTACGCACGCGAATGTACGAATCGACACGTCAGTGACGCATTTATCTATATCCCTAATTGTTTCATATTTTTAATTTTTCTTTACCAATCATGAAATAAAGTGAACGAAGCCAGTGGCAAAATATTTTAACGTATAGCGGAAAAATACAAAAAACGGACAGAGATGTAAATCCTAAGCAAGGTATCCAAAAGTTCTCAATTTAGCACAAACCACCTGTACTAGAGATTGGGTTGGGTAGATCTAGTCTGATAAGAGACTGGAATATTTCGATATATTAAATACAGTGTATTAGAGGTTATCTATATAATTACATTTAATGGTAGTGACTCATTTTTAAATTGAGATACATGGATCTCGGTTCAAAGAGTAGAATGGCGTAACCGGCCATTAGTAGGAATTTAGTACAGCATGTATGCCAGGTGCATATTTACCAATTACTGAGACTTAAAACGGAATGACTTTTATACAACAGTTGCAAACAGGCCTGTTAAAATCATAGAGATTTAACCCTTTACTCCCCTATGTCGAACCAGGACCACCATCTTCCAATGCATTGAAAAATGTATAACTGTAAAAACACAGCAAAAAAAGGTGCATTCCAAAACATCCAACGAGCAATAGACCACATATCCAGCAACAGGAGCTGTAGTTAGCACAGTGCAATGGTAAATTAAAGATGTTGTGAAGATTGCCCTGTGTCCTAGGGTCTTTTATGGACTATTTCTTCGGTGTATAGAAATCCTATTTGTTTTTACGGGCCAGTATTGGCGTCTAGTCAGGCATGTTCCAATTTATATATATATTTTTTCAATTTTCTTTTCAAATTCTCCCCAAGTAATCTTACTCGAAGCTCGTGCAGTAAGTAGCATTTGGTTTTATGCTATTGTAGTTCAGTGTTAGATTAAAGGACGTTAAGAACCAATTGAAATTTACTGTCATCGAAGGATTTATACCCAATCGATTTTCCTTTCGTTACGAAAAGCTGTAAATCTTGTGCGGTGCATTTATAATTTTAATCCACTCGTTTCTATTTTGGGAACATTTTTTACGAACCCAAATCACTTGCTGAGATCCAGTTGGACTGAATTCAAATGTAAGAGGCGCCCTGATTAAATACATATTTTGGAAAGAACTTATCGAATGGCTATTCTTGTTTATGCTCCCATTTCCCAGTGTCACAATTAATATAATTAATAGACGTGATTCAAATTAGGAAAGCGAAGAATTATCGCTTAATTAACATTTTGAAAGTTTATTACAGTTCCCATGACCTAATTTTAAGGTAGCAAAATAAGTGCATAACCTTATTTTTAGCATAAAAACAGAGTGAGTGAGTGAAGAGATTTGGGCGGCTTTTAATATCGAGGTCTTGAGAGCCGACGGGGATGAAGCGAGCCGAGAATGGAGTAGCGCAGGAATGTAAGAGCCGGGAAAACGGGAAACCCCCGGGAAAATCCGCCCACCGGCGGCATTGTCCGACATGATCCCAACACGCGAAAATGCGGGGACGACACCGCCAGGAATCCAACCCGGCTCGCCTAGGTGGGAGGCAAGTAGTCTAACCACTGTACCACCGCGGCCCCTGCACAAACAGAAAAATTGGAAATTTAAATGTAGACAAGCGCCACGTCAAAGTTTTGATCGCGCTACTTTATCAGTAACCTTGCAAAAACGTGAGGTAATGTTGGAGACATGCCTAGACAAAGGTAATAGTCTACCTCGCATTTTGCTACTATGCTGGGAATGGAAGGATTATTTTAAGGGCTGCATTTCTACGCCGCTTGCAGCGTGGAGCCGGGTACGCCTTTGTGTAACGACATTATTTCATTCCGGGCGCGGATCAAACAAGTGCGTTTGGAACGCTGTCGGTAAACCACTCATAGGCCAGGGAAACAAAACGAGCGCGTCGAGAAACAAAAGCATAAACCGAGACAATCGCAAAGGTTCCACTGGTGATAAGAGAGGAGCGAATATAGGGCGCGGGTCTTGTATTTTCTATTTATTTTTGCCGACAGCAAACAGAACCCCCCTGGCGACTATTGTACGCACAATGCAACCCCACCCCACCCCCTCCCCTAACACCAAACACACACACACAAAAGCGCACACGCGTAACTGAAGCAGTCGGCGAGAGACTGTAGGGTTTTTATGTGAAAACAGCATTGTGCAGTGGGGATAGTTTGCGATCGCAGAACTCTAAGGACTACATGCGTAATATTGATTTCTGTTCGAGCCCATGGAGGGCGATACTATACAAGAGGTTTTGAAAAATACGTTGAAATTCAAACCACAGCATTTATGGACTAGTATTAAAAAAAATCCCCGATGCAGGCGACGGGTGGACTAACACGCGCACAAAATGGCCGCACTGATACCAGCGCCCCAAGCTGCGAATGGTAGAACTTAGAAAACTATGGTGGTAGGCGCGAGAATTAAATATGGCCTCCTGCAGCAGCTGACTGGCGGTAACAGCGGGAATTAAAGGTAGAGGACATAAGAAGAGAGAGAAGGGGAGCAAAGGGGACGCAAAAGAGCAAGAGAGAAAAAAGGAGACCAGAAGGAATATGAGAAAACCAAGGGATATATCGGACGAGCGAATAACAGGAAGGAACGAGAGCACGAGAAAAAAATCGGAATGCCAGAGCATGAATCAAAAGAATCGGAATGCAACAGCATGGATACAAGGTGAACTAATATAGCAGGGAGTCGAAAATAGGGGGGGAAAGGAAATTCCGAAGGGGAAAACAAGATGGACGCTGCTGACGAGGAATGACAGAGCAGGAAGTTTCGGCCTGACGTCATCCAAGATAGTCGTCGTGGCTCCCAGCTAAACCCCCCCGCCCCCAGCTCCACCCTCCAACAGGACGCCAGTTGTCACAGCTCTGTCTATATCATTCTAATCTTGTACTTTCTGGCAGTGGTAGTAATGGCGGTTATTTACCCACAGTACGCCCCACACGGTTGAATGGGACATGCCCATTTGGCGCGCTACGGAGCGTGTACTAGTGGAGGGCATGTCGTTGATGTGCTGACGTTATCACTTCCTCAAGCCGAATATTACGCACAGACCGAGGACGGCCAGTATTACGCATATGTCTCCGGTAACATTGGAAGCATAAGTCGCCATTTTGGTGCGGACTTTGTAGACGTTATACACGGTATTCGGCAAAAAAAAAAAAAAATACGCTTCCAAAACCCAATTTTCACAAACTCATATCTCCTTCAATATCTTGTTTACGTAAATGGTGTCCTGCATATTTTCGACTTTATTTTTCATAAGGTATCGCCTCCCGCAGTCTGGGAGTTTAATTTCCGAACAACCTGTATAGTGTCTTCTCTGTTTCTTCACTCTTAATTGAATCAAAGCTTTGAGAAATCACCCCATGTATGATGGCTTTGGTTTTTTCTTATACATATTTATGTACTGTATCACAAGCGATTTATACTTGTGTCAACATGAAGCCAAATTTATTTGGTTAAATTACACTTTTAGTTACATTTTATCTATGTGAATAAAAAGCAGTGTGAAAAAATGGCTGCCGGTAATACTTAATATGAAATAGTTCTTATGAAAAATATGATTGTACAGGCTGCGCACGAATGCGGTGTTATTTTCCAGACTCGGTTAATTTTTGTTTGCGTGAGGCGAAGGTTAATTTCGGGAAGTAGATCGTTATCGAGGATTCAGGAAAGTTGGAGATATCCGTGACCGCAGTATACAATGAGACGCACAGGCAGGCGTGCGCGCGTACATGGCACGTATGGCGGATCACGCAACTCGAAGACCGACTCCACACGCTCCCCATTCTCCTGGCACAAGGAGTGCGTGATGGTGGCTTGTCCGGAGAAGGATACGCGGTCGGTAATAATTAATCACGGATTATTGTTCGCCTCTTCACGCGCGTGTTTGGCATCCGACCAAGGCATCCTGGGCGGGCTGCGTTGGAGATAGAAACGCCAGAGCCGCCAAAGGAATCCACGCACCCTCTCCGACCGACCGTCTACGGAAGATTCCAGCCTTCTGTCGGTCCAGACAGTGTATGGGGCCGCTGTGGCTGAACGGTTAGACTGCCAGCATCCCACCACGGCGAATCGGGTTCAATCCCCGCCAAGGCACACTCTCGAACTTCCTCAAGTCCCGGACGATGCCGCTGGTCGGCGGGATTTTTTTTTCCACTGAGATCCCCCCCCCCCCCCATCATCACGCATTTCGGCACTGCTCCGTTCTCACCTCGTTTCACCCTCATCAGCTCTCGAGATCTCTCCAGTCTCAACTCGACTCTTGTCGTGCACAGCCGCGGAGTGGATAACTACACTGCGGCGAGATGGCGTGGCAGTTCCATAGATACGCGCGCACCCTTTCGGTGATTGGCTTCGCCTGGCACTGGGAACGGGCCTTGCTTCTGATTGGCCACTACTTGTAGGTTACGAGGACGCTGAACGGCGAACTGGTGCTCCGACCGACATATTCCTTGCGTGTACGTCTGGAGTGAGTGAAGAGATTGGAACGGCTCTTAACATCGAGGTCTTGAGAGCCGATGAGGGTGACTGCGGTTGAGTATGGAGCAGAGCCGGTATGAAGGGGTGGGGGAAACGGGAGATCTCCGAGAAAATCCGCCGACCAACGCGATCATACGACACGATTCCCACATGCGAAAACCCTGAATGACTCGGCCGGGGATTGAACCCGGAATAAGCCGCTGTTTGCACCTCTGTATTCTTATTTGCTCTGTGTTTCAGTCATATTTCCATGTAAATCTCTTTTCAGGACAGACATGATAGTCGTTATTTCGTTGCCGATCCATAAATTTGGATGCTGAAACATAAATGTAGTCACTGAAAAATATTTAAGCAAAAATCGCTAAGTATCCTTATGTTTCCCGTATTTATTTCTCTGTGAAACGTTGCGTTCTATACAATAGCGACGATACCCTATATTTTTTAAACAACTGAAGTAAGCTAGAAACAGGAATTTCAACATGGCGCGTGAGGCCTCGTACAATGGTGGAAGCTTACGGTAAGGTTTATTCTACTCAGGTCGCATTGGTGTCGCGTGTGCAAAGAAGTTTTGAGTTTTGTTAAGGAAATACGATAATTACAGTTTTCGTAAAATAAATATAATTGTGTTAAGATTTTCCGATTTGTATTGACATAGAACCTACACAACAAATAAACTTCGTTCTTCTCACTAGAGTGAAAGTATGACGAAATATGTTCGGATATTGTTTAATATTCTGTCGCAAATTGGAATCAGTAAAAACGCTGGGTTTCACAATAAAATCGTTCAAATATGATGACTGAATTAAAAAAGAAATATAAAAATGATTAAAAACACTTTTTTTACTGTTTTCCTGCGCAGAAAGGGAAAGGAGAAATTGTTCCTTTTGATGAAACTCTATTTGTTTAGGACTTGAATTCGAAATGTTTTCGGACATAAACACTGAACGATTAATGCCTAACACAATTATATTATTATTATTCTTTACTCTTGTAAACACAACTGGAGGGAGAATAATAACTACGAAAAAAGTTAATACCTAATATTTTGGCTGGGGCAAATATATATCACGATTTGAGCCAAAACACGATTTTATCCATATACCAGCGGCTTAAAACTCACCTTTTTGGAACACCAGTGCACCTAGAGGCGGAAATGTTCCCTATTCAAAACTCCCCCATCAGAAATTCCATTTTGTTCCTAACTTGGATAGAATAAATTGTATTGTCTATTCGCTGTTTCCTCATACTTTTATCATCAAACTTTTGGAAAATCCCGCCATATTATCCATAAATTGTGATGTTTCGTTTATAATTAACTAGCAACCCGCCCATGCATCGCTCGGGAGCAGTTTACAAATATGGCGTAGTTTATGTTTACAGTAAGTATATACACTAAATGCTTAAGGTAACTAACATAGGATTAACATTGTGTTGTTCAAAAAATCTTCGTAACTAATTCCCGATTTTTTGAAAATACAGAAACGTTTACTGTGGGTCATCTTTAAAAGATAAACACATGCTGTCGCAAAGCTGTTTGTAGACCTTTTTGAGATCTACAAATCTGTAGTATATTAATTTGGTGTATCTCTTATGGTTCAGCCATCGTAAGCCATGCAAGCACCCGAAAAAGGGGTTTTTTTCTCTGACTAAGTTAGAAAATGTCGACCTTTCTCTACTATCCTTGCATTAAATAATAATATATTATATACTTAAACCTTCCTCAATAAATTCTCTAAATGATGGCGGTAACCACATGAAAATCCATCTATTAGTTTAGAAGCCTTAGCAGAATACACAGACACACGCGACCGGATGACTTTGTTCTATACTGTGTGTGTGTATGTGTGTATATATAAAATACTGAGTGCGCACGTATGCGGTGTGTTGTCCCTTCGATGAAATTTTGTGGACTCGGTGAAGCTTTGTTTGCAATGGGTGGAGGAGTATCCTGGAAATGGAAAGTCAGCAGGGTTTCAGAAAAGTCGGAAGTTAACGGTGAATGGACTATAATTCGGGTAAGAGGAACCCCCCCCCCCCCCACCTCCCTCTCCAACCGCCCGAGCCACTGGCGTTTATTCCATAGACGCAAGGTAAACAATGCTTATCCTGTACGCATTGGAAATGTTTGACCCTTTATAGTTTTCGCCTTAACTTTAAACACATTCAATTCCGAGTCCCCCATTTCCGATTCGAGGAACAAGAGTTTTCGTAACTCCCGTGCTGTACACGCATAGTGCTGCCATCTAGTATTTATTTCCACAAACTCGCAAGCAACAACACGCCACACGCTCGACCGCGTTCCTTCGGCAAGGTAAGCAGTCGTTCTGTTTGCTTCCTCCAGTCCTACATTTTCCCTTGGAAAGTGGATGAAAGCGTTCGGGAAAACGGGAGTTTCCCTATGATTTGTAATAACGCTCAAAATAATATTAAGTTTAGTTATTATTACATTCATTTCGATTCCATTTCTATAACTAATGTTACGTATTATAAAATGGTAAATACACGTGGAGGATAAGCAAAGTTGGAAGCTGCATGTTTTAGTAGAAATTGCTAAGCCTGTAAAAAAGAAACTCACTACACGCCACTGCCCCGGAACCACAGCGACCGCAGGTCTACTGCGGCTCTGACAAGACTGTACGAGTCCGCGGCCACAGTCCACTGTCGATAATACCGACGAGAGGCTCTCTCTCTCTCGCTCTCTCTCTCTCTCTCTCTCTCTGTCTTCTCCAGCGCACTCAGGATCCGAACACTTCCACAAAAAAATAACCAGGTCGCTCCAGATCACTTTCAAACACTTTATATCCACCGCCGCCCGGGTCCACACACATACACTCCCTTTCCACTCGTGGTGTAGGGGGGGGGGGAAAGCCCGGGAAAAATGGCCCTTCGCCACCTTCATGACAGCATTAATATTAAGAGATTTACTTACGGCCGTACACCGCCCGCAGCAAGTTTTCGCCGTGGTTCTCGGTGGAGTGTGCATTCCTACACCGCACGAAAAAATAAAAAAACACCAATTTTGTGAAACCACGGAAAAGAC
The DNA here is from genome assembly GCA_029891345.1 of Dryococelus australis. NCBI lineage: Eukaryota > Metazoa > Arthropoda > Insecta > Phasmatodea > Phasmatidae > Dryococelus > Dryococelus australis. The sequence goes on from CM057008.1 coordinate 51,144,614, forward strand.
TGGTAAAAGTAAAAAATTATCCACAAATATTTTTTTTTAATAACGGACTTTTCATAAGTTTCACAAAATTATCCATGCATTCATGGAACACTACTCGTGAATTTGCTAAGACGGCCGCCTACAGCAGCTGACTGGCGGCAGGTGTGGGAATCAAAGATGGTCGCCTACAGCAGACGATGGTGATGGAGGGAACATCCAAGATGGAGGACGCGAAAAGCATGAGAGAGAGACATAGGAAAGGACAATAGAGAAAATAAAGGAGACTGGAAGGAATATGAGAAAACCCACCCCAAGGGATATAACGGACAAGAGAAGCAGGAAGGAATGGTAGAGCATGGGGGAAAATAACCTCGGAGAGAATAGTAATCGAAATGCAAGGGCGTGCAGAGTCGAGGTGGAATTATAGAGCAGCAGCAGCAAAAAAAAAAGGGGTGATTTCAGAGGGGAAAAAAGGGAAATCCAATATGGCGTGACATCGTCCAAGATGGCCGCCGTGGTGTCGTGGCACCGAGTCTAGCATCCAGGTGCAGGTGAACATACTATTTATAACTACTAGTAGCGTTTTGTTATCTGTGAGCCATCAGTAACTAACATTGTTGTTAGTATAGTATACTGTTATGCTATTAATCCAACTGTAATATGAATTACTTTTGCAGCAATGTTATCTCCTTACTGTACTGTCAACATTAAGGGGGTGTTTCCATTGCGGCAAGCCAAATTTTGTGTCGAACTGATGCTAACACTTGTATTAAAATTTTTCTTGTATTTGATTTTCTTTAAAACAATATGCCAATATAAAATAAATTAAGTACAGTTATTTAGTTACAAATAAATAAATTTTCTACGAAGAAAAAAATTAAGGCAGGGAGGAGAATCGAATATCCGCCTTGTGAGCATAACGATCGCCACTTTCGCGAAACCCAACGTTCTACCAATTGTTTCGGTTTAACGTATATAACTATATTTTTAACTATGTGTATTTTATAACATATTACGACAAAGTGCTGTACTCTGTCGTTTGCGAAAATAGTTTACACTTTTGAAATATCTGCATATTCGGCACACATAAACTGCTTTGCAAGGTATTATAACCGATCTACGTTACATTTAGTTACCATTCTATACTTTAGAATAGTGGGTAAATTTTACGTGGTTATCGCTGTCCACTAGTATCCGCCATCATACAATGCCAAATCAGTGTAAACTGTTGCTGGCCGGACACTAATTTAATGTCGCAGTAACACTAATACATTGTTCTTCTGTTTTTATAATTATTTTTTAGCGTAATACAGCATACGGTTGCGGTAACATTATAACTTAGAGGCGCTGTTAACATTGGCACTTCAACAGTATGTTAGCATTGGCACTTCAACAGTATGTTAACATTGTAGCAACACAAGACCTGGTAAATGGTTTAACACTACTAACTTGTTCACAACACTTCTGATTTTACTAGGAGATAAACGTTTTTACAGGCAGTTTACGGTAAAGTGAGCAGTTTTTAAGGCCCTTCTCCAATTTTTTCTTACTTTCACCCAATTTCTATCTTCCTGCTGCTTTTTAATATACAGATTGCAACGTGACCAATAAACACAGTGTACGCATTTCAACACTCTCTAAAGTTAATGCCTGAGGCTGCAATAAGATATACTTATTAGTGGTTAATGCCTGTTGTAAGGGCCTTAAAAAGTGCTCACTTTACCGTGAATAGCCTATACATCCCAGTTCACCGTCGTAGGAAAGTTCACAACAATAATAATCACATTTAAGATATCCGACAAAAAGGGTAATATAATCCACGTGGATATCATTATACCACAAAAAGATCATTACTAAGTATTGCCATCTCACGAAAAGAAAATGGCCTGATGTCATTGTTCCAAGACTTTCGTGACAAGGCTGTCTGCGTCACCATTTCAAGGCGAAAGGATGTTATTGGGTTTAATTCCCCGATGTGTACCTTTTAGTATGTTAAGTGTATATGCTCGACGGACAATTTTTTTTTAGTTCCAACGATTAATTACTACGACAAAAACGGAACTAGGCTTATCGACATTTGCAAAGAAGGTCTGCAAAACTCTGGAGTCAGGTTGTCGTGTTCTAAATTTCACAAACCCATCCCGTTTAACGTCATGAAAATTCATGTATAGGCTGTTCACGGTGAAATGAGCACTTTTGATAACCCTGCTCAAGATATACTTGTATGCATGTTGTGTATTCTTCCGCCTTATGTAAAATTAACACTGCCATGGGCCTTACCACTTTACTCAAGCGTCGGTCGAGTGAAACGGTGAAATTATTAGAAAAGTAGATATTTTACAAATCTGCTAATTTTTTCACTCCGCTGCATTAAAATAACAGGAAGCGAAAGAAATAATTTAAGTTATTACAAATGGTTTCCTAAAACTTTTCATTCGACGTTAAGATATGAAACTACTTTCTCTCCAACGTTACCAACTCTACTGGGCGAACGTCACTCAGTGCGCCCGTTAAAATATGTGCGGGTGGGAGCAGTGACTTTTTTCTAAGGTTGATTTCAGAAGTGCTCACTTTATCGTGAACAGCCCTTATCCACATCATAAAAATCGATTTTGCAATAATTTACTTTTCCCCTGTGACTTGACAACAAAACCGCAGTGAACACGTATTACTGAGGTAGTGTGAAAGAATTTTCGGCAACAGAGTCTACTACGCTTCTGTGATTGCTAGGAGCATGCCTTCCCGGGACTTCTTACAAAAGAATGTATCTTTCCACGCCTTAACTATGTCTGAAGCAGCTCTGTAAGATTGGCAAATTCAAGAGGAAGTCGTGACTTGTGTTCGAAAGGCCGATAATGGTGATGGAGGAGACGAGGTAGGCCGAAGTATTTTCTTATATTTATTGCATCTTGATGTCATATTATTTTAAACCTCTACCGAGAACTACTGGAGACATGGAGAAGTTAAATGCGCAAATCATACATATTTACGTCTGTGTATATTATATAGGTTTTTCATATTCAGTAAGTATTACTACAAGCAAAATGCGCAGCAATTTTCTTTTGTCCCTCACACAAATAAAGACCTGTAACGTTTGCCAAAGTTTTCATTATATAAGCGTTGACGAGAAGACACGGTGGAAAAACGTACTGAGAAAAAAGGAACAGCGATGAACGAATGGAAAAATAATTCCTTACCTTAAATTGTATACAAATTAGCACTACTGTTTAATGCGTTTCATTATTTATAAAAAAAACTTTTTTTTTTTTTAGTACTATCGAATTACTTTGTGTGTAGCATGTAAACTTGCTTTATACAACACTGGAGCACTTACAACCAGCGCAGAACTTACGTTTACATTTCATACTTTATCATTAATACCACCCAACTGTAGTCATAACACCCTCAACACATACACTTGCTTGTGAGATTGAACCATCGTCAGATTAAACTCCTTGGGGACCCCAATGCAGTCGAAATATCCCCTCCCACTTTCCCCCTTTCCGAAAACCTTCTTCATAGTCGCAAATTATTTCCTAATATATATTTTACCAACGAACAATTATAACATATGCATTTTATTATACAAAAAAGAGTAATTGTTGAAGTTACTAAACAAATTAATACATGTTATTAACACTTTGCAGACTATGTTCGTGTGAAGTTCAAGCAAAGATAATTTGAACATTTCTTTGTTGTTCGGAACAAAACTCGCATGGATGTGCAGTCTTTGTTCAGCCAGTGTTTAACACGACCTCACAATAACACCACATCGCGGTAACAATGATACTTGTAAACACAGAATGTCTAATTTTATAGCCACACAAAGGGGCATAACTGATTGTAACTCCTTTTATACGATAAAGGACATTTGATTGGGTCAATATCAGATCAGCTCTCTATTGGTTGATGATCGGCCAATAGACGATGATGAATTCTGGCACAGACACCAACAGAACTGGTGTTCTTGCAGTAGTGGATATATGTGACTCACTTCTAATTTGTCTTAACTGCCAGTAAATATGTGCAGACCAGTGGCGGCTGCTGAGGGAGGGCTGCGGGGTGCAGCCCTCCTAATAAAATCTCAGAACGCAGACCTTTACTTATCTGCTACTCAGAAAATAATACTGTGTACGAATATGGATGTTTTCCGCAGCCAATTTTTTTTAGATGGACGAGTCCCTTGTCACGAGGGAAACGGTTTGGAAATGTCGAGTGGTGGGGCTACAGATTATTCGCCCTGAAGTGGGTGGAGTGAGTAGAGAGAGACGGCCATAACAGTGGTATAACGGCGCTACGGGAGGGAGGGGAGACTTCAGGAGCTCGCCACTTTTCAGCCAATCACATGCTGTAAATCAGAGAGAGATGGGCGCGCCCCTGCTCTCACACAAAAACGGTTTACTGGGACTTGACAGGGCTACCGAAACTAGAACTTCGAATTCCACTGTAAACAGAATGCGTTCTACAGTTATATACTATCTGTTTTGTAGGCGCACTTTCGCGCTCCGCTCTTTTGCAGTTATCAAACATATTTCTTAACAATGCTTGTATTTATTTCAAATGGTTTTCAATTATAGATATCGTTAACAGTCGCGTGAACTTCAAACATAGTGTGTAATATTCTTAACAAGTTTGTTGTTATTGATGAGCCATGAGCTTCCGTCAGAAGCAGGGTTGAAGAGTTGTTCATGTCGTGCTATGTAAACTTGAAAATAATGGATAATTCAGTGAGTATCATTTAAAACCTTATTACGACAAAGAATTATAATTACGGGAATAAACTAGAGCTTATAAATTTTGGACCAGAAAGGTCACAGGTATATACAAAAAAACAGCAAAGCCACGATGGTAAACGTAGTGGTTCGTATATGCGAAAATTTAACGTTAAGTTCATATAATTTCGCGGATTGGCTATGAGGGTGTGAAGTTAGAAATGCGCTGTTTTGTTCCATTTTTTTTTTTTTTGCTAGTGAAACCTAATGATCCTGCGTGGACTGTCAATTTGGCAAAAGATTTTTAACATCTGGGAGAAAAAAAATACATACATCATGTTCACAGAATTTAAATAAATAATGCCATAAAATTTTCAGTGATTGGTAAGGTGAATATTCATTGCCAGTTAGATAGTGCGTACAGGTTGACGAATGGATTTTGTTTACAAATACATTAATTAAGATATGCCGCTTTCATCCTCTAATTTAAATTTGATATGCATTTTGTATGTACTGTATGTAAATTAGTATTGGGTTTTAAAGACATTAATTTCAGTATATTTAAGTTATCTTCATTAGTATTGTAGAATTAGTATTATTACCTAATTTCTCATCGTCTCGTGTAATGTACCACACCACATGGCTACTGGTTGGAAGGTACATAACCTACACAAATTTTACACAAACAAATACCTGTGCTAGTGATTAGATCTGAACTAGTGGCCGCAGTATGTTGACAATTACATGTCGAGTGATGATACGTTTTTTCTTCAAACAACCGCACTTAATTTGTATATTCAGCTGCACATACTACACTCATATAAGCCTGTCTTACGCAAAATATTTATCACTGTGCGTATTAAAAAAATTCTATTTGTAATGATCTGAGTTAGGGTCGCCACAGCCATCCCAGTTTCAAAAGTCACCAGCCGCCACTGGTACCGACCTCAATGTGTTAAATAGAAATTATTTAAAAAAAATACTAACAGATATTACAAGATATTATTTTAAAAAGTAAAACTACAATTATAAAAAAATAATAATAATTACAAAATTTCCTGTTTCCCATTTCAAGGTGAAATATTTCCGAAGAGATTGAAACGGTGCACTTCACTCCCTAGGTGGAAGTGATAACTCACTAGTGCAAACTATTAATATAGAAATTATTTTAACACGGACAACTGACATAAGACGATTTTTTACGAGACAAACTCTTATGTTAATCTGGTGTCTATGGACTATGCTTTATGTACTTAAAGTTGATAACGGGTATAATATATTTATACAGTGTAATGTTTCCGTTTTGTCGATATTGTAATATTTTTCTGAAGGCAATCAACGAAAACTTGATTGTAATCTCCTTTTAACTTCAAAATCGCATGGACCGTTGTCGCGAGGCTTCAAAAAGGCGTGGGGAATTACACCCTTATTTGGTCACCTCTTATTGGAATAACCGTAAAAAATTTCCTTCGAGTTAGCTGAAATTCTCACCGACAGGAACTGACCTACGTGCGTACGGAATCCGAACCTCTCCGTAATTTCATGTAGCTCATGGTTGTGGGACTAGAAGCGGCGATAACAAACGAGTGTTCTCTGATTTATCACACCCAGAGTTGATCAATTATAAGACAGGTGGATATCCATACGATTAACTTCTAAACATTGACACGTTGGCAATAACTACTTGCAACACATTTATACTTTTTGTTCGTGTTCAAAATTACGTTGTAGTAACTCACAAAAATTTATTAAAAGATTACGCATTTTTCCCCAGAACAAGAGACGATAAACTGACAAAGCTAAGAGGACCATGATATAAATTATGTGTCGATTTGAAAGTTCGGTTAGTTAAGGAATATTGAAAGTGTCTCGATTTTTGACAAGTTAACACGCATGCTTTAGAAATACTGATGATATCAAAAACTCACGTGTCTTTGTAAACTCTCCTCTGCTTCCACATTACAAAAATTCTCCAACTAACTTTGCACTCATCTTCTTCGTAACTTCCGAAGCCTGCCTCTCGAATTTCCGGTTCAAACAAGCCACTTCCGATTTTATAACGAAATTCCGTCTAACATCGTTTCCAGGAGTACAGGCAGTTCACGGTAACTCAGCACTTTCGAAAAGCCCTGATTAAGATCTACTGGGCACACTCTGTATATTCTTACGCCAAGTGTAAAATTAGAATCTTCACTTTATTCATGCGCCGGTCAGGTGAAACTATGAAATTATTATAAAAAGGAAATATTTTTACACATTTGCTCATTTTTACCCTATTACACATTTAAAAACAGAAAAGCAAATAGATTATTTCAGTAGTCACGTAATATGTGTTTTAACATTTTTTAAATCAACGTAATGTTATGGAACTGCTTTCGCTCTGTTGTTACCAACTTCACTGGGCACTTAACAACCAGTTTGTCCTTGAAGATACATGCAGAAACGAGCAGTGACATTTTTCATAGGATCATTTTAAAAATGTTGACCCAGCCGTGAACTTCTACAGTACACGAGGTTCAAAAACGAAAAACAATATCGGTTTTCCAAATACACACACGAGAAGGCACAAATATCCGCCCTTCGTTGCAGTCCAGGAATGGTCCAAGTAACAACATGAGAAAAAGACACTGTAAAAATTCAAAAATATCCCTTATCTTTAATGTACGTATAACTGGAAAGAAAACCTGTTAATTTGATTATAAGCAAAGTCCTAATAGTGGACCATTGTTTAAGCTGAGTGAATCATTCACGATTTTCACTACTGAATGTTGTTTTGGTATTGTTATTAATATTATAAAATCTATATATATATATATATTTTACTGTAATGGCTTTATATTCAGTGATATTAAAAATCGAAATTACTGCAGGGGATGAAAAATACTAAAAATTTACATTCACACGCATCCTGAATACAACCCCTTTGGTTGTGTTACTTTTTATTTTAACGCTTATAGCAACAATTGTTTGTTCTTCAGGTGCTCAATTTGGTTGTACTATAAATAAATGTAGTTAACTTTAAATCATTTTGTTTATAAATTTGGTAGCTTATGTATTTTATACCTTATATAGTTATTTTAATTCCTTACCTAATTATTATTTAACCTGTGTATTTATACATGACGAGTTCCTTTACACAGAGGGGAAATTCATCGTACATATCTCATGCTACAATAATATAGAAATGATTAGCGAATATACGATACGAAGATAGGGGATTCGCTACTCAGGCAATCGTGTGTTCGCAGTACATGTTTATGCTACTCGCAGTAACAGAATTTTTCCGTTGGTCGAAATATTAAATCCGCAACGCTGCGTCGATAATGATAAACTTCCACAACGCGCTCTGTGCAATTATTTCGGCCACTAAGCATATGAAATTACCCACTACACTTTGTGGCAATTGCACTTAGCTCAATAGCGGATATACCAATTATCGATTTTCGCTTTGTGACCACTACAAATTACCCAAAACGTGATGTGAGTATTCCGGTTGCACACAATATGCGTTTTTCAACGTTTAGGTTAACGCTAGGTTAAGTTACGTTAGTTCAGGTTAAGTTGGGTTGGTCATTAAGATACAGACAGAGACGTTCATCACTGTTGAAAATGTGACTTTGGCCGTCGTATTCGTGTGGGCGCAGGCCAGCGTTGGGTGCGTGCACACAAGACGAGTGGACTTGAATCGAGAAACTTGGCCGGCTCTTAACCACGAGGTGTTGAGAGCCGATGGTGGGGCGAGGATGGAGCAGCGACGGAATGCACGGACGCGGGGTGGGGGGGACGAGGGGAGATCCCCGAGAAAACCCCCCGCCGACCATCGGCATCGTCCCGCACGATTCCCACCTGCGAAAAATCCGGGAGCGACCCGGCCTCGGTGGGAGGCGGAGCAGGCTAACCGCTCACCCACCGCGGCCCTCAGACGTATTCGGGAACGCAGGACAGTCAATGAGGCGCGAGCCACAAACGGAAAAAATAAATCTTTCCGCCATTACTAACTAGCCACTTTTGCGCTGGAAGAACAATCTAATACAAACTTACATGTAAAAAAAAAAGCGTGTATTTTAACGGCGTAGCCGGGGTTCAAACACGAAACTTTGTGGCTCGGGCGACATCAATGACCGGGGGAGGGAAGATAAATTACCCCCCACCCCCCAGCGGCCCATCCCACGCCATCGCTTGTTTTTTACAAAATACCCCCTATACAACACGTTACACAAGAGAAAATATGAAATAAATATTACCGGCTTGTCAGGTATACAACCGCGCAACCTGCATTTTTTGCTAACAGTTTTTTATATAGGCTCAAACCACATCAGCGCTTTTTTTTTTTTTTAAATAACGTATGATTGGACGGATCCGACGTAGGAAATTTACCCCCCAGGAATTGCCCCAGGGGTAAAACAATCAGTTACGTGTATGTATGGGACGTGTGTATAGGACGTGTATATAGTCCATTCATTCTAGGTTACCTCGCACTTCTCTGAAGCCCTGCGAAAGTTACAATTCCAGGATATTCCTCCGCCTCGTGCAAGCTAAGCTTAACCAAGTCTAGAAAATGACACCAAAGGACATCGCACCGAATTCGTGCGCGCTCAGTTGCATTTATATTTAGCATGAGAACTATTTCTCACCAGGCATTACCAACACACATGTTTCCTAGCAGTTTTTTTTTAATTCTTATTTATTATAAACGAAATATTGTAGTTTATAAATAAAATATATACGAAACTTCAATTCAACTGAAAATAAAATAATTTTATGTTAGCAGAGGTATAAAACGGTTGTGATACATTGCGCATTTAGGAAATAAATAAACACGCCCATATGTGGGGTGATTTTTCACAGGTTTGCTTCAAAAAGTGTGAAGAAGCCGCCAATAGACCATACGTGTAAATAATGTGCTTCAAGGTCACTGTACTAATTTCGTGTTCAACAAATGGCGCAGGACTAGAAATTAACTTGCGCGAATACGCCTATCTCGGCAAATAAATGTTCTGAAAATATGAATTTTTGTCAGAAAATACATAAAACTATTATCTATGCCCCTAATTCTTTTTTGCGTTTGTCACATTAACTGTATTCCTGTAGAAAACATTTCGTGAAAATGGTCAAACGCGCATTTTTAAAGCTTGCCTATGCAGTTACCTTAAGCTGCAAGAGAAAAGTACAAATATACGGGCGTAGTTTAATCTGTGGGCTTTCATCGCGGAGTTCCCACGAGGGTCCATCCCACTCTTAATTTCTTTTCAGCGTCCTTTCTTTAACAGTTGGTAAGCGATTTGGTCTGTTACATTCTGTCTGTCTGACCCCAAAATAGTATTTTATTTTCCTTTTGGGAAGTAAATGTGTAATGCAAGACTTGTAGAATCATGGGAAAATAATTTTATCTGTGGACATGATATAAGGTAGACCCCTATACAAAAATTAAAAAAAAAAAAAAACCAAAATATTGAAGATATTTTATATGTACTTTATACGTTATATACGCGTGTTACGTACGGAGACAAGTATGGTAGCATGTGCATAATTTTAAAATTAAAAATTTCCTTCATGTTAGTTAAACCTACCCTTGACTCTGAACGACATTAAATTTATGTTATTAAAAATTTCGTAGCAAATGTTGGGAAAGGACTCTAAACAAGTCAAATAATGAAAATAAAATGTGTTAATAATGTTAACTAATCAGTTTGCAAACGTGTAAGTTGGAAAATGTGATAAGCAAGAACTGATGCTGACTGTAAAAAGATTCGTGCCCAGGGATAAACTTTTTCCAGTGTTATTTTTTTTTTCCCCCTGCCTTTTCTCTCTTGGGGGGGGGGGGGGAACCGGCCGAGTCCTTCACAAATTACCTCCCCCCACCCACCCAACTCCCCCAACGTTGTGTCTGCCAACAGTTTATACGAGTCGAGCGAAGGAGTGAAAATAAAGAATGTTATTAGCAATATTCCCGGAGCCATGACTCGCGTGTTTTGACGAGGCTCTATGGAGAACGGCACCGTATGGTATGTTCGCTCGTATATGGAAGGGTAAGGGAACCCCACCCTGGATCCACTCCCAACAAACATAAAACCTCCTCACTTTTACACCCTCGCCGCTGTATTAAACCGTTAAAAACAGTTTTTTATCATCGGCCTTAAACACTACCACTCCTCTTTCAACCCGGTAACTCCACTCGCAATGTTTTTTTTTTTGGGACCCCCCCCCCCCCCCAAACAGCCGCAACCAGTGTAGGAATAGTGTGTCATTTCTGGTTCGCCGTTCGGGGCAAACGCGAAATGCTGGCGTTTACTTTATCGCCGATATTTTTTACACTGGTTGAAGTTTCTCTCCAGAGCACAGAGTCGTTCTTATCAGTGGTTCGGCCCCTAGATTAAAGACGATGTAGGCCGACCTCGCTGGCTGCGCCGTAGACTAAAGGTGAACGGACACCTCTTGTTCGTCTTCTGCGCGTGTACCCAACATTGATATACTCCAAAGCAATACTACTATTACTTACTAGGCATTACCAACACACCTATTTTCTCTACGTTTTAATTCGTATTAATCTACACTTCTAAATAAAATAGAAGTGCCTGTCTGTGATTTTCGAATTTTTCACTTTTAATTATTTCTTTCATATAGTATGATTGATAACTAAGCCATATCTAATGTTAATTTTTTTTCGTATTTGTCTGCCTGTCTGTCCGAACGGATTCAACTCAAAAACTGCTTAACGTGTTGACATCAAATTAACACAGTTCATAGACCCCGGGACCAACTTAACTTCGCCTTTGTTTCATCCAGATATCTCAAACGGTTCCGGAATAAATTATTAACAGGGATGTAAATAGGTATTGGATTAAGCTTTTCTTAGGATTACTGCATAAAAAAAGCATTGTTAAAAAAATCTCCGTCATTTCTCATTTCTTTTTTGTCTATTGGCTGTAAACATTTCCTTTCAAAAAGCCGTAGTGGCCCAGTGGCTAGAGTTATTCAAAGTGGGGCCGCAGTGACCCAGTGGATAGATATATATATATCAAGTGGGGCCGCAGTATCTCAGTGTGTAGAGAACCCAATAGTGGGGCCGCAGAAACTCAGTGGGTAGAGAACACAGTAGTGGGGCCGCAGTAGCCCAGCGAGTAGAAGACCCAATAATGGGGCAGCAGAAACTCAGTGGGTAGAGAATCCAATAGTGGGGCCGCAGTAGCCCAGTGGCTAGAGCACCCAATAGTGGGGCCGCAGTAGCCCAGTGGCTAGAGAACACATTATTGAAGCCGCACCTGGTATGGGGCTTGAGCACCCAATAGTGGTGCTGCAGTGTCTCAGTGTCTAGAGCACAAAAAAATAGGGGCGCAGTAGTTCGGTGGCTAGAGAAACCAATAAAAAAATATCTAGATCAATTCAAATTCCTAAATATCACGATAACATAAAACATGTACGAAGCGATGGCAGGGTGTAATTTAATAACTCCATTAAAGCTGAAATAAGAAATATTAGTATTTTAAACATAAAACCTTAATGAAACTATGGTGGGTTTTATTTTAGTAACTTTACGAAAATATCATGCGAACGAAGTCGCACGAGTCAGCTAGTTATAAATGAAATATTTTAATTTATACATAAAATGAACCTAAAAGTTCAATGTAACAATAAATAATATACTTTTAATTTAACACAAGTATAAAATACTTGTGATACGTGGCATATTTAGGAAATAACCAAACATCTGACAAAAGGGGTTATTTTTCATAAGGTTCGATTCGAAAAGTGTGAAGAAACTGCGATCAGACTCTACCAGCATTGCTGGGTGCAGTCCAGTTAATGCGCCTGTTAAAATACACGGAGGTAGGGAGCCGTGAAATGTTTTGAATGTTGATGTCGAAAGTGCTGAGTTAGACCGTGGTTACAAGAGTGCTGTTGAACACATTCAGATAAACACATTCGGTAGCCATGTGTGAACAAGTTTAAAAACAGAACGTGTTTTCGCGGTCACACACCCAAAGCAGAATGAGATAAATGGGAATTCTAACCTCAACAAACATGGAACTTAAAATGTACGATATTTAATTATAATAGCCTCCAACTATCATCACTATTGATCTTTTTAATTACTATGAAACCTACAATTTTACTGTAATGGTATAATGGGTGGGTATTAGTACATTCAACCTTAAACTTAAGTTAATTCAACAAGTGCAGGAATTCCCGCCAAAGTGTATGCTTGTTTACTTGGAAGCAGCCAATAGGAGCTCAGCAGAGGAGAGAAGTCGTTCGAAACTACTTGTAAAAACTATTCACTTTGAACGAGAAACAACTGCGATCGGAACTCGTTCGAAGGTAATGTAACCCAACACTATAGAGACTAATACCGGACAGCTGGCGCTTTCCCGTGCGAAAAAGTGATTGCCCTGCGCTCTACCGGCTTGGGGTGGCGACACATTTGTTTACATTCGCCGTCGTGCATTTTAAAATGGGAATTGCTTATGTTCTACATAGTTTTAATGATTTAAGTGATCCACGTTCATTGAGTTACCATGGCAGGTGGCATTTGCATTGTGTATAATTGTTTCAGTTACACTATTAGTCCCGCAAAATCTATTTCATTTTTCGGATTTGCTTTTCCACTAACAAATATCTTAGTGATATATTTACTCGTTATTTCCAGCACCTACATAGCATGAAACACAAGTTTCCGAAGCTTGACATCCATGTTCTGGTATAAAAACATTACTTAACCAAACCTTACTAAAGAAATGGAAATAAAAAAGAGGGGTGCAGGTTGATGCAAACATTGCCCCCCCCCCCCCACAAATAAAAAAACGTGACGAGATCCAACAATGGTCATTAAAAACAAAAATAATTGGCATTGATATGTCGTTGATTTAAAAAAAAGTGCAGTGATAAATATTTAAGATTAATTTTCGCTTGTCGTTTGGGACTACATAGTCGTAGATCACAAACATATCAGCACAAGAGCAACTTTCAAGATGTTCATTTCCAAAAATATTTTACTGCGTGGGAACAAAAGCTATTTGTTCCTTCCAAATTTTTGATACTCGTGCGCTGGAGATGCGCAACAAATCGGTATTTAGTTCGAGGGACTACTCACACTTGCTAAAGCAACAAATTTAGTTTTTATCACTTATAATTTTTGTAATGAGGAAGGTCACTTGTGTTGTTTTTAGAACATAATTCTTGTACGAAAATTACCAACA